>OW388296.1:76234827-77469989 GCA_936450465.1 Gibbula magus
GGTGTCTACAAGACAGGGAGGGGCCTTTTATACATGCTTCGTTTGAACATGTTTTGGACTAGAAGACCCTGTAGTGATACCCAGTTCTCCTACCGATTTCAGTATAGGATAATAGTACTGCGGATTCTGCCATCTCAATGTCTCCAATGTGTCATTGTTTAACAAACGTCCCATTGGAATGGGATTGAAGACTGGTGATTTCACATTTCATACCAGGGTGAAACTGCATCTTGCAAACACGAGGAAGGCATGATTCACGTGCCTATTTGATGCGTTCTAAATGACAGCCTATTCACAACATCGAAATTATATGGTAAATATTATTGTATATATGTACGATTTTGAATTTGGGGGTGCTTAACATTTATTTCTGTGCTTATGATTGTCCAATTTAACAAATACTTCGTGATGATGTACCAATAATGTTCAATGACAGCGAAAATATAAATGGTTTGAATTCCAATGATTACACCTTCATGTTAGGAAGCTGTTATGCCACATATTTAGTCTAAGTGGAGAATCCCTTTGGTACGCATGTGTGTATTGTCATATATATCAATGAAATCCTTAAAGGGTTGAATTGAATTGACTCATACATAAGTGTATATCATGAGCATTAAAACGAATTACTTTTTGTATATAAGTTTATTATAAATGATCATATGTGACAAATATCTCACCATTTCAGCTGTCTACAATTTCAAAATTGAATGGATGATTGAGTAATTGATAGAGGCTTGAATATCTCGTATGCATATTGAACATTAATTGAAACTTCATTTCAATGAACTTGTAAAAGCGTTCTGCCCCCTCCAGTGACGAGGATCGACGGAGGCTGGTCGGCCTACAGTGCGTGGGTAGACAAGGGTGAGTGTTCTGTGAGCTGCGGTGGAGGAAGTAGAACCCAGGAGCGGACTCGAACCTGCGACAAACCGAAACCGGCTAAGGGGGGCAAGAACTGCCCGGACGCAAGCAAGGAAACACGAAAGGTCAGGTGTGGAACAAAGGAGTGTCTTGTGAAAAGTAAGTAAATACACAAGGTAATCCGATGTTTAATCAGTTTTCAAAATATGGCTAGCAAGACGAATATACATGCAGTAGTTGGAATTTCAACAGTAAATACTGTTGAATCCGTGTAAATACCAGCACAAAACAACTTAGTGTCATCTGTTAACATTGCACTTAGACTACCTTAGTGATTTAAGGTTATATTTGTGTTTTGTGCAACGGCAACCTGATCCTCGGTTAAGTTTGGTAAATAATTCCTTGGCCTCCTCCCGCTGAATGATTCATCAAACAAAAAACCCAAACGGTTGTAATCATTCACATCAAACATACCAGGTTTTTTAATTGGATGAGCAACCAAGGTTGGATGCCAGCGTAGGTTATATATATATTTATAAACCTCTAGTGACGTCACTCTATTGTTCTATTAGGTTCTTCTTTTACCGGATAAACCTCTATTGTCAGTTTGCCGGGCGTTCTCCAAGAATGCCCGAGGCATTCTCTAGGAATGCCCGGGGCATTCTATAGGAATGCCCGGGGCTTACTCTAGAATCTATCGGAAATTTAATTTGATTGGGAATTTTACACGTTTTGAAATACTTTGATTCAAAGTCCTTCTTCGAATAAATACCATCACAAAATATCACATTTTTGACAAATCACAAATCACAAACATAAGCTTTGAATACCTGGTTTCGAACCCTGCACCACCCGGTTACTAAACTGGCGCCTTTGACAACTCGGCTATACAGGCCGGCAGAACAATGATGTATTTTCCACAGTGACAATCATGTGAACTCCACGAGGCAGATAGCGCATGCAGCACGTGCGTTTCGTGCGGATGTGCTTCCCGCGTATTTAGCGATTCGCGTCAGTATATGCCAATGAAGCCACGTGAAGACAAAATATTGAAATTATATCTAAATCATAATTTCTGTCGGTTCATAAGTAAGATCAAAACCTCGTCCTCGGCTTTGTTTGTGGAGTATGCCCTTGGGGTCGGGAAAGGGGGGCGGGCCTATCGGCCCTTCCCCTTTCCCTCCCCCGCGGGCATACTCCACAAACAAAGCCTCTGACACGGTTTTGATCCATTACATAAGTCCATTCAATCCCGGATACATGTATGTTGCCAGGAGTACATGTATGTTGCCAGGAGTACATGTATGCCGCCAGGAGTACATGTATGTTGCCAGGAGTTACATGTATGTTGCCAGGAGTACATGTACACATCCGTGCTACCTTTCTGCATCCTTTGAGCATCCTAAAATCTTTATGACTGGCGAAAACTGAAAGAAGACACGACGAAGCCAAAATGCCCAGGTCGCTTAAAGAACTTCAGACATCAGCATGGTAACTTGGTGCCACTTGTTCAAAACAGATGTACTGATGTCTCCGTTTACGTTGGTAGTACACACTTAATTCAACAAGGAATATATCAGACAGAAGCATCACGATGATCGCAGAACGAATGTTCAGTCAACTGCCATTCAGAGAGCGGTATGTCTGCCTCCCGTGTACCTCCGTCAGTGAGAGAGCGGTATGTCTGGGTCAGTCAGAGAGCTGTATGTCTGCCTCCCGTGTACCTCCGTCAGTCAGAGAGCGGTATGTCTGGGTCAGTGAGAGAGCGGTATGTCTGGGTCAGTGAGAGAGCGGTATGTCTGCCTCCCGTGTACCTCCGTCAGTGAGAGAGCGGTATGTCTGCCTCCCGTGTACCTCCGTCAGTGAGAGAGCGGTATGTCTGGGTCAGTCAGAGAGCGGTATGTCTGCCTCCCGTGTACCTCCGTCAGTCAGAGAGCGGTATGTCTGGGTCAGTGAGAGAGCGGTATGTCTGCCTCCCGTGTACCTCCGTCAGTGAGAGAGCGGTATGTCTGCCTCCCGTGTACCTCCGTCAGTGAGAGAGTGGTATGTCTGGGTCAGTCAGAGAGCGGTATGTCTGCCTCCCGTGTACCTCCGTCAGTCAGAGAGCGGTATGTCTGGGTCAGTCAGAGAATGGTATGTCTGCCTCCCGTGTACCTCCGTCAGTCAGAGAGCGGTATGTATGGGTCAGTGAGAGAGCGGTATGTCTGCCTCCCGTGTACCTCCGTCAGTGAGAGAGCGGTATGTCTGCCTCCCGTGTACCTCCGTCAGAGAGAGAGTGGTATGTCTGGGTCAGTCAGAGAGCGGTATGTCTGCCTCCCGTTTACCTCCGTCAGTGAGAGAGCGGTATGTCTGGGTCAGTGAGAGAGCGGTATGTCTGGGTCAGTGAGAGAGCGGTATGTCTGCCTCCCGTGTACCTCCGTCAGTCAGAGAGCGGTATGTCTGGGTCAGTGAGAGAGCTGTATGTCTGCCTCCCGTGTACCTCCATCAGTCAGAGAGCGGTATGTCTGCCTCCCGTCTACCTCCGTCAGTGAGAGAGCGGTATGTCTGCCTCCCGTGTACCTCCGTCAGTCAGAGAGCGGTATGTCTGCCTCCTGTGTACCTCCGTCAGTCAGAGAGCGGTATGTCTGCCTCCCGTGTACCTCCGTTAGTGAGAGAGCGGTATGTCTGGGTCAGTGAGAGAGCGGTATGTCTGCCTCCCGTGTACCTCCGTCAGTGAGAGAGCTGTATGTCTGCCTCCCGTGTACCTCCGTCAGTCAGAGAGCGGTATGTCTGGGTCAGTGAGAGAGCGGTATGTCTGCCTCCCGTGTACCTCCGTCAGTGAGAGAGCGGTATGTCTTCCTCCCGTGTACCTCCGTCAGTGAGAGAGCGGTATGTCTTCCTCCCGTGTACCTCCGTCAGTGAGAGAGCGGTATGTCTGCTTCCCGTGTACCTCCGTCAGTCAGAGAATGGTATGTCTGCCTCCCGTGTACCTCCGTCAGTGAGAGAGCGGTATGTCTGGGTCAGTGAGAGAGCGGTATGTCTTCCTCCCGTGTACCTCTGTCAGTCAGAGAGCGGTATGTCTGCCTCCCGTGTACCTCCGTCAGTGAGAGAGCGGTATGTCTGCCTCCCGTGTACCTCCGTCAGTGAGAGAGCGGTATGTCTGGGTCAGTGAGAGAGCGGTATGTCTTCCTCCCGTGTACCTCCGTCAGTGACAGAGCGGTATGTCTGCCTCCCGTGTACCTCCGTCAGTCAGAGAGCGGTATGTCTGCCTCCCGTGTACCTCCGTCAGTCAGAGAGCGGTATGTCTGGGTCAGTGAGAGAGCGGTATGTCTTCCTCCCGTGTACCTCCGTCAGTGACAGAGCGGTATGTCTGCCTCCCGTGTACCTCCGTCAGTCAGAGAGCGGTATGTCTGCCTCCCGTGTACCTCCGTCAGTCAGAGAGCGGTATGTCTGGGTCAGTGAGAGAGCGGTATGTCTGCCTCCCGTGTACCTCCGTCAGTCAGAGAGCTGTATGTCTGCCTCCCGTGTACCTCCGTCAGTCAGAGAGCGGTATGTCTGGGTCAGTGAGAGAGCGGTATGTCTTCCCCCCGTGTACCTCCGTCAGTGAGAGAGCGGTATGTCTGCCTCCCGTGTACCTCCGTCAGTCAGAGAGCAGTATGTCTGGGTCAGTGAGAGAGCGGTATGTCTGCCTCCCGTGTACCTCCGTCAGTGAGAGAGCGGTATGTCTTCCTCCCGTGTACCTCCGTCAGTGAGAGAGCGGTATGTCTGCCTCCCGTGTACCCCCGTCAGTCAGAGAGCAGTATGTCTGGGTCAGTGAGAGAGCGGTATGTCTTCCTCCCGTGTACCTCCGTCAGTGAGAGAGCGGTATGTCTTCCTCCCGTGTACCTCCGTCAGTGAGAGAGCGGTATGTCTGCTTCCCGTGTACCTCCGTCAGTCAGAGAATGGTATGTCTGCCTCCCGTGTACCTCCGTCAGTCAGAGAGCGGTATGTCTGGGTCAGTGAGAGAGCGGTATGTCTTCCTCCCGTGTACCTCCGTCAGTGAGAGAGCGGTATGTCTGCCTCCCGTGTACCTCCGTCAGTCAGAGAGCGGTATGTCTGCCTCCCGTGTACCTCCGTCAGTGAGAGAGCGGTATGTCTTCCTCCCGTGTACCTCCGTCAGTCAGAGAGTGGTATGTCTGCCTCCCGTCTACCTCCGTCAGTCAGAGAGCGGTATGTCTGCCTCCCGTGTACCTCCGTCAGTCAGAGAGCGGTTTGTCTGCCTCCCGTGTACCTCGTCAGTCAGAGAGCGGTATGTCTTGGTCAGTGAGAGAGCGGTATGTCTGCCTCCCATGTACCTCCGTCAGTGAGAGAGCGGTATGTCTGCCTCCCGTGTACCTCCGTCAGTCAGAGAGCGGTATGTCTGCCTCCTGTGTACCTCCGTCAGTAGGAGAGCGGTTTGTCTGCCTCCCGTGTACCTCCGTCAGTCAGAGAGCGGTATGTCTGGGTCAGTGAGAGAGCGGTATGTCTGCCTCCCATGTACCTCCGTCAGTGAGAGAGCGGTATGTCTGCCTCCCGTGTACCTCCGTCAGTCAGAGAGCGGTATGTCTGCCTCCTGTGTACCTCCGTCAGTCAGAGAGCGGTATGTCTGGGTCAGTGAGAGAGTGGTATGTCTGCCTCCCGTGTACCTCCGTCAGTCAGAGAGTGGTATGTCTGCCTCCCGTGTACCTTCGTCAGTCAGAGTGTGGTATGTCTGCCTCCCGTGTAACTCCGTCAGTCAGAGAGCGGTATGTCTGCCTCCCGTGTACCTCCGTCAGTCAGAGAGCGGTATGTCTTGGTCAGTGAGAGAGCGGTATGTCTGCCTCCCATGTACCTCCGTCAGTGAGAGAGCGGTATGTCTGCCTCCCGTGTACCTCCGTCAGTCAGAGAGCGGTATGTCTGCCTCCTGTGTACCTCCGTCAGTCAGAGAGCGGTTTGTCTGCCTCCCGTGTACCTCCGTCAGTCAGAGAGCGGTATGTCTGGGTCAGTGAGAGAGCGGTATGTCTGCCTCCCATGTACCTCCGTCAGTGAGAGAGCGGTATGTCTGCCTCCCGTGTACCTCCGTCAGTCAGAGAGCGGTATGTCTGCCTCCTGTGTACCTCCGTCAGTCAGAGAGCGGTATGTCTGCCTCCCGTGTACCTCCGTCAGTCAGAGAGCGGTATGTCTGCCTCCCTTGTACCTCCTCACTGTTCCTCCCCACCATGATTCAAGATTCAAGATTCATTTATTAAGCTCAATATTGCCACCAACGGTGGTACAAAAGCAATACAATTATACAAACATATATTCATAAATTAATCAAGACTTGCAGATCCCTTGACCGACCATAGGGTTCACTGAGATTGTGAAACTGTGAGTCCAGTTGACGATTACACCAACCACTGCGCCACCATGACGATAAGTCTGTCTCTGTTCTGTCTTATTCAGAATCTGCCCTCTTTTCTCTAACTCAGGTCAGGAATGTCAAGTTTAGTCGCTCAAGTACTGTACACGGATCAGCAGCAGTTTTACGGAAGTAAAGTTTTTAAGATGTTCCAATGAGGTTTTAAAAGAACATGTTCAATGGCCGCAGCCCTGTGAACTAATATTACGGTTTCATCAATTATCATCTTGGTCTGTCAAGGATATCAACCGTTGATAAATGCTTATGGTTCAAGTCGGGAGACACTTATAATTATAAAATCATTGCATGTGTCTGAATAGTTCTTTTAACTGTGCCCTTGAGTAATCTCAAACTACCTTAAAGTCCAAAGGATGTTGGGAAGAAAGGGAACCCATTGTGTATCAATTTACTGCATGTTTTATCACTAACTTTTACGATGGAACACATTGAAATCAATCTTCTGTAATAAACGTTATACACAAAGGAAGTAAGGATACAACAAATATAATTCCAACTTTTTCTAGTCGACGGAGGCTGGTCGGCCTACAGTGCGTGGGTAGACAAGGTTGAGTGTTCTGTGAGCTGCGGTGGAGGAAGTAGAACCCAGGAGCGGTCTCGAACCTGCGACAAACCGAAACCGGCTAACGGGGGCAAGAAGTGTCCCGGCGTGAGCAAGGAAACACGAAAGGTCAAGTGTGGAACAGAGGAATGTATTGTAAAAGGTAAGATGATGTTGATCCGATTTATACACTAAATCAGTTTTCAAAATATGACCAGCAAGAAGATAATATGAAGTATTTCAAAATATTTCAACTATCAGCTGAGAAACGTCAAACTGTGAACGAATTGAAGTTAATGATTTGCAGATACCATTGTCTATGAGAAGCGCCCGAATGGTTCAAAGCGCCCATGGGAATGTTAACGAGGGCAAAGTTACTAACTGGTATACCACACCACAAAGTAATTTGCAAGTGTTTAAGATCGGGCAAATTTGGGTAGGGATGAGTCTCGACGACACAACGAGTTATTTTCCCAAATGGGCACAAAAGCATAGGTTCCTTTATTCCCATGAATAAGCTACCCCAAGGTTTAAAGATAAGAAGTGTGATTTACAGTTAATTGACAGGCATGCCGAGGTAGCATCCTCGGTTACCCAGGGTTGTATATATGCTCCGTTACTCTCCACTACAACGGAGAGTATAACGGAGCATATATAAAACCCTGGGTAACCGAGGTAGTTGAGGTTTTCTAGACTCTAATACACGTTATACACGAAGAAGGTAAGATGCAACCAATCATACAAACTTATCTTGCTTCTAGTCGACGGAGGCTGGTCTGCCTACAGTGCGTGGGTAGACAAGGACGAGTGTTCTGTGAGCTGCGGGGGAGGAACCAGAACCCAGGAGCGGACTCGAACCTGCGACAAACCGAAGCCGGCTAACGGGGGCAAGAACTGCCCGGGCGTGAACAAGGAAACACAAACAGTCAAGTGTGGAACAGAGGAGTGTCTTGTTAAGGGTACAATGCAATTATAAATATTGTTTGAATTGTTTGCATTACCAACAAGGTGAATTGACTCATTATTGGAGTTGTTTAATTAACTGGTGAATTCAGTCAATGTTAAAAAGTATTTATCAATTATCCAGCCTGTGACGCTGACGTTTAAAGTGACATCTCTTAACACAGATTCGTGTTTTAATCATCCAATGTCATTCAGTTACCCATTGCTGTATCGTTACAGTCGACGGAGGCTGGTCGGACTACAGTGCGTGGGTAGACAAGGGCGAGTGTTCTGTGAGCTGCGGGGGAGGAAGTAGAACCCAGGAGCGGACTCGAACCTGCAACAAACCGAAGCCAGCTAACGGGGGCAAGAACTGCCCGGGCGTGAGCAAGGAAACACAAACAGTCAAGTGTGGAACAGAGGAGTGTCTTGTCAAAGGTAAACCAATATCTATTTATGTAGGAAAATCAGTTTTTAAAATATGACAATTGAAAAGGGTATTTGAAGTGGTTTATAGTCTAGCAATCAAACATTTACATATCAGCTGAGAATATTTGAACTGTGCACCTCCTGATACCATTCTCTTCCCACAGAGGTTACTTCCTTCATATTTCCGATCCTACCCCCTGTTGTTTTTCGCTTGAAATCGGGAGCAGAACCAAAATCCCAAAGCGGTGGAAAGAGAAATCTCATACGGTGTCCCTGCTTCTTAACCAATGAAAACTCATCTTTAATTGGCCATGTCGACCGGTTGACTTCAAAGATCTTGGCATTTTACTCTGAAGGGTCTTGCTCATTAGCATATGTCATTCGAATATGTCTGATTTAAATAACGCAAATGAACTGTTTTTGGTATTTGTGTTTGGTATGGTCTTCTTTATTTATAAGTATGTTTATGATGAATAGTTTTCAAAAAATCAAATAGCATATTTCGAGGAAAACACAGAAAACACAGGAAAACGAGAAAACGTTGGCCTTACGTTTATTTTATCATTATGACGTGTCATTGGCAAATGTCACTTTTACAACGGCGTCGCTGATTGCACAACTAGATTCAATTGCAACCAATCAGGACACTCCCTTTCCGCTCCCGATTTCAAGCGTAAAACAACAGAGGGTAGGATCGGAAATCTGAAGGGAATAACCTCTGTGGGAAGAGTATGCTCTTCATACATGTGTTCTTGGGAACACCCTGTTGTGGGAATAGGTTAGTGGGAATAACTGAATTGGAAAACATCGTCCAAACGAATTGCTCAAAGAGAAACGAGTTACTATTTACTATTCGACACGCACTAAGAACTGTGCAGGTGGGGTGAGTATCGACCACATAATGAGGTATTTTCTCAGTGGACACAAACATATACTCTTTTAAATAAACTTCCCCAAGGTTTTATGATAAAACGCGTGTTTTACAGTTACTGGACAGGCGCATTGAGGAAATTGGTAATGAGTCTTCTAGATTTATGTGTATATTTTTTGAAAGGAGAAACAACATTTACAAAATGACATATAATGCTCTAGTGGTGTCACTCTATTGTTCATTGTGGTTCCCCAACTTACAATCGCAATTCATTTTGTATAATACGCGTTATACACAAAGGAAGTAAGGACGCAACAAATCATCAAACCTATATTTTGAAGTCGACGGAGGCTGGTCGGCCTACAGTGCGTGGGTAGACAAGGGCGAGTGTTCTGTGAGCTGTGGGGGAGGAAGTAGAACCCAGGTGCGGACTCGAACCTGCGACAACCCGAAGCCGACTAACGGGGGCAAGAAGTGTCCGGGCGTGAGCAAGGAAACACAAACAGTCAAGTGTGGAACAGAAGAGTGTCCTGTTAAGGGTACAATGCCATTATAAATATTGTTTGAATCATTTGCATTACCAACAAGGTGAATTGACTCATTATTAGATTTGTTTAATTAACCGGTGAATTCAGTCAATGTTAAAAAGTATTTATCAATTATTCAGCCTGTGACGCTTACGTTTAAAGTGACCTCTCTTAACACAGATTCGTGTTTAAATCATCCAATGTCATTCAGTAACAAATTGCTGTATCATTACAGTCGACGGAGGGTGGTCGGCCTACAGTGCGTGGGTAGACAAGGATGCGTGTTCTGTGAGCTGCGGGGGAGGAAGTAGAACCCAGGAGCGGACTCGAACCTGCGACAACCCGAAGCCGGCTAACGGGGGCAAGAACTGCCCAGGCGTGAGCAAGGAAACACAAACAGTCAAGTGTGGAACAGAGGAGTGTTCGGGTGAGTTGAATTAAATAGCCTTTATATTCGCGTAAAAGTCGGTTCTTAAACTGTTTATTGGCATGTATTGAATAATCAGTGTAAGTATGGCTGGTTATCCTATTGTTGGTGGTATCCTAAATCACTAATAGAGGTTTATATAAAAGAGGCTCGTGGTGTAAACATGACAGTTTTCATGGAAAGCGAATATTGCATTTTGTAGTATCAACACGAACTAGTTTGTAAAATACTGTATATAATGATTCGTATACACATAATGTTACCTTTTTCGTATCATATATTTAATGAGCTTGCTGGATATGCTAAATAAGATCAAGACTATACAAGGTCGCCAAACTCTAGCACGCAATCATTGTTCAATATAAATCATATTTCAATGGATATGGTTAGATGACCCTCAAATGTTGGCAGTTACTGGATGGGAGGAATGGGGAGAGTGGGAGGTCGAGGGAGAGTGCAGCGTGCTGTGTGGGGGAGGGGCACAAGACCAGAAGAGAACGCGCACCTGTAAGCCCGGCATGGTGTGTGAGGGCAACAGTACAGAGGAGAGACGGGGCTCCTGCAATACAGACGATTGTGGGAGTGAGTGTTATGATGAACCAATATGACTTTAAAGATAAAGCCTTAATAACGATAGTTTTATCGTAGATTGTAACATGATTTTGGAGTATCCTTGATTCTGATTGGTTGATTTGATACATTTCGCAACTATTTCTCTTACAAATATGTGCAGGAAGACTAATTCTGACTCTGCCATCGTTTTATGAAATATTTAGCTCACCAGATGATCTGCCGCTTTTCGTTTTTAACATGTTTTCAAGATCCAAGACAGTCTTAGATAACTGTTATATTAAAAAGGCCAATACAAATAATGAATCGTAGAATTTGCAATCATGCTATCGATGTTTGTGTTGATACCATGGATACGCGAAGACTAAACAGTAAACATTCTTTAGAATTATTTGATGGTGTATATGTTCGTCTATCACTGAGGTAAGGATTGTATAATTCTAAACCCTGAAATCATACAAAATTGGCCGTTGAGCTACAGAGTACATCGTTTTTTTGTGTTTTCATTAACAAATGTCACAAGTTTGTCTCTGAAGGTCGAATTGTGTCGTCATATACTTGAATGGACAATACACTCTATTTCTAATGCCTAAACTATTATCATAAAGAATAACACTCATCATACGTATGTCAATATCTTTTGATAAATAACTTAACTTTCTGTTTGCAGGACCGTAGCATTTGAATACTCCTCTATAAAACATTATGTTCTCAACAGAGCTGTGTCCAGAGCAAGGCCGATTCCTGAACCACACGACTGATCCCAGCAAGTTCTACCAGTGCAGTCACGGAGTTGCTTTCCTCCACAAATGCCCCCCGGGCCTGGTGTTCGTCCTAACCGAATGTCAGTCTCCCCCTACAGACTCGGAGTCGAACCCGGACGCTGAATGTAGCAAGGACGGTCAGCTGCAGTCCAACCCTAAGAACTGCAAGACCTACTTGATGTGTGTCAACAAGAAGTTGGTCGCCAGGCCCTGTCCCGCTGGTCTCAAGTACAACAAAGACAAGCAATATTGCGACTTTGAGGCCGACTGTTGAGGACCCGAGGAAATGTCAATGAAGCTGTTGTCATCCTTGAATAAAATTTGCATTTCATTTATTGTTTGTTCTTTTAAAAGGAAAGGGGGTAATCATACGGTTTTATTACGATTTTAAAGAATGTGAGTGTGAGTGGGTTAAAGGTGAACAGTGAATGAATAGTACTTAAGTATTAGAAGTAGTTGTGTTAGTAGTAGAAGTAGTAGTAGTAGCAGTAGTAGTAGTAGTAGTAGTAGTAGTAGTATAGTAGTAGTAGTAGAAGTAGTAGTAGTAGTAGCAGTATTAGCAGTGGTAGTAGTAGTAGGAGTAGTAGGAGTAGTAGTAGTAGTAGTAGTAGTAGTAGTAGTAGTAGTAGTAGTAGTAGTAGTAGTAGTAGTAGTAGTAAAAGTTGTTGTCTTGATATTACAAATAGTTGTCTTAGTAGTAGAAGTAGTTGTCGAAGTATAATAAGTATTACTATAAGCAACAACTTCAATAGTAGTAGTAGTAGTAGCAGCAGCAGCAGCAGTAGTAGTAGTAGTAGTAGTAGTAGTAGTAGTAGTAGTAGTAGTAGTAGTAGTAGTAGTAGTAGTAGTAGTAGTAGTAGTAGTAGTAATGAATAGAAAAAGACAAATAATTAAAGTTCCTCCTTAGTTCCTAAAGGGTAAACAATTACATTCCCGGCAGGTAAAGCACATATTGCGACACTGACATATACGAACCCTAACAATCGTGTTTGTAAGAGCTTTCGTCACAAGCAGACAATCAGTATCTCTTAACATTTACATAAAAGTGTGACAGTGGGACAGTAAATCACTCACACCCTGTCAGCGCTCCTCTCTCCCTACACATCCAGCGGATGATCCCCATGTTGTTTCTGAGTCTTTACTCCACGATGAGCTGACAGTTTCTGGACGGCTCTGTCCACGACGCACCTTGTATAAAGGAAGAGGCGTTGTTTTATATACACATTATTCTTACAACATGGCTTCTCTGGCATGTCAACTTGTTGCTTTTGCCTTTCTTGTTCATACCACAACCGCCATCGTGTAAGTATTTCTTTAATCGTTTTAGTATTTTTTGGGTGGTTTCAAGATTAATAAATACATGAGAGAAACTAAGTTATAAAGCTTTAAAATAAATCATGTTCAAGGCTACAAGCGAATTTCGGAATGCTTATCACGCTGTCATATTGTTCACGGATTCTGCCTCTCTCTATCGATTTAATTCTTCTACAGTAGACTCTGTCTAATCCAGCTACTGTGTAATCTGGCAAGTTCTCAACACTGGCATCAAATCTTATTTACACATTTATCATCATTTAAAAGCTCTGTAATCCGGCACTTGTCTATTACGGATCTCGGCATCAAATAAACGTTGTTTCGTGTTCTCAATTCACGTGTAAAAGGGATTCTTTGCAGAGTTTCCTTCCCTTGTAACCAGGCAAAGAAAGACGGTTGGAAACTCACGTAAGTTCTTTACCCTTTCTTTCAGCGAATACAAAGTTCCGTTCTAATGTTCTATTATTATCAAATCGAGTTTCTCACATGGCGTAATCATAAGAAATGCTCTGCGATCCCTATGTGAATTACATGTGTGGCGTCTGATTATAGTAAGTGTCACAAAACTAAAGAACAAAATTATTTTCTAAGTTGATTTCTGTTATGATATTACAAAGTTTAAGTATTGGCAATTATACAGGGGAGCCTGGATTCGAACCTTCATCAGTTATCAACAGTCACTAATCCTTTCCATTCGACTATTACGACCCAACTGGCGTTAAACACAACGTTAAATGCACGAACATTATTCAAACTGGGTATAACGTTTAGAGTGACACATATGTGAAATTGTCCTCTAATTTGAAACCATGTCGCAACACCCTAGTCGTGCATACATAAATGTTAGCGGTTGTTTCAGTTACTGTTTGTTAACATTTTATTGTGATGAGGGTCAAGGGCGTGTGCTGTTAGCTGCAGGTTATGCTGATATCGTTATGCCAGGGCCATGTTCAAGAGAGGTTTCAAAGTAATCGCTCAAAGAGCGATTACTTTTAAACCTCTTTTGAACGCGATTGTTCAATATAGCGCTGCGTAGGAAGGCGAGCAAACTTCGAGGAATAAGCACCGTGTCGTTCAAGATAGAATGAGGGCTACTTGTGCGCTACTTGAGCGCTACATTGAGCGATCAATGAGCAATTATAAGCGCTCGCTGTTATGGAACGGAACCCTCAATTAATTTACTTTGTACTTTTAATTGCTTAGAAGTAATTTGACGAAATCAGATTATAAGACCACACTGTGATGATGACTTGTGATTGTGACATTGTTACTTGTGTAACTTTCTGAGACGTTTGTTTTGGGGTGTATTATAAAATTAACAATAATAGGTTATGGTTAAGCTTTTATTCAGGTAAAGGAACCATCGGCCCATTATACATGTAACTAAATAGCATGATGAACATGGTGGAACAATAAAATATCTCAATGATGATGTTACTTACGTTACATGGTTAAACGTGTTTTTGAACATTAGGGTAATATTTTTATATATTTTTTCGATAGACACATTGCTCTGTAATACAGAGTGCAATGTGTCACCACGTTACCGCTCATATACGCCAAAGAAAGGGATAAAGATCGGTTAGAGTATGTGGGCTATCAACATTCGGGATGGAGTTTGAAGGGGTTGCGATCCATCTACGTGGGTTATATACTCGTTAAAACAAATGTTAACTTTGGGCAGAACTCGAAAACAGCCTTCAGATATAAGAAACTGTGTGTCAGTAATCAATCAACGGTGGAATTTGCATGAATATGCTAATCTGAGTGTGTCTTTGTCACTTCATCATCGGGGAAGAAAAGCGCATGACATTTATAGTCCTCATTCGTTAACTGTTTAAGAGGGGAAGATAATATAATTTATAATTTATAATATAATATACCTATTCATATGCTCTTATGGATATATCAAAGATATAATGTCAAAACTTTCGATTGTCTTTTCACATGCTGGACATATTTTACAGATACACTTCGACAACATGTTACAAGACAAAACCAGGTTGGTCATACACATTTATATTTATATATATTTTTTGTTTGTTTTACAAAGTTGACAAAGCGTTTAATGTATGTTTTAATTTGATATACCAATAAGTGAAAAATGTAATTCTAAAACTATTATTTCACCTAACTTTCATTTTGAGTGTGTTGCATACGAAGTAAAAGTAGACGATTTAATGGTACGTTGATGGTACATTGGTGGTACATTGATGGTACGTTGATGGTACATTGATGGTACATTGATGGTACGCTTATGGTACATTGATGGTACATTGATGGTACATTGGTGGTACATTGATGGTACATTGATGGCACGTTGATGGTACATTGATGGTACATTGATGGTACGTTGATGGTACATTGATGGTACATTGATGGTACGTTGATGGTACATTGATGGTACATTGATGGTACGCTTATGGTACATTGATGGTACATTGATGGTACATTGGTGGTACATTGATGGTACATGGGTGGTACATTGATGGTACATGTGTGGTACATTGAGGATCCGTTGTTGGTACTTTGGTGGTACTTTGGTGGTACTTTGATGGTACATTGATGGTATGTTGATGGTACATTGATGGTACATTTATGGAACGTTGATGGTTTGTTAATGGTACATGATGGTACATTGATGGTATGTTGATGGTACATTGATGGTACATTGATGGTACATTGATGGTACGCTTATGGTACATTGATGGTACATTGATGGTACATTGGTGGTACATTGATGGTACATGGGTGGTACATTGAGGATCCGTTGTTGGTACTTTGGTGGTACTTTGATAGTACATTGATGGTACATTGATAGTATGTTGATGGTACATTGATGGTACATTGATGGAACGTTGATGGTACGTTGATGGTACATGATGGTATGTTGATGGTACATTGATGGTACATTGATGATACATTGATGGTATGTTGATGGTACATTAATGGAACGTTGATGGTACGTTGATGGTACATTGGTGGTACTTTGGTGGTACGTTGATGGTGCATTGATGGTTCATTGGTGGTACGTTGTTGGTACATTGGTCGTATTTTGATGGTACGTTGATCGTACGTTGGTGGTACATTGGTGGTACATTGGTCGTACTTTGATGGTACGTTGATGGTACGTTGGTGGTACATTGGTGGTACATTGGTGGTACATCGGTGGTACATTGGTGGTACATTGATGGTACTTTGGTGGTAATTTGATGGTACATTGATGGTACATTGATAGTATGTTGATGGTACATTGATGGTACATTGATGGAACGTTGATGGTACGTTGATGGTACATGATGGTTTGTTGATGG
The DNA here is from genome assembly GCA_936450465.1 of Gibbula magus. NCBI lineage: Eukaryota > Metazoa > Mollusca > Gastropoda > Trochida > Trochidae > Gibbula > Gibbula magus. The sequence continues at coordinate 76,250,786 of OW388296.1, forward strand.
TACATTGATGGTACATTGATGGTATGTTGATGGTACATTAATGGAACGTTGATGGTGCATTGATGGTTCATTGGTGGTACGTTGTTGGTACATTGGTCGTACTTTGATGGTACGTTGATCGTACGTTGGTGGTACATTGGTGGTACATTGGTCGTACTTTGATGGCACGTTGATGGTACATTGGTGGTACATTGATGGTTCCTTTGTGGTACATTGATGGTTCATTGGTGGAACATTGATGGTACATTGGTGGTACATTGGTGGTACATTGATGGTACATTGATGGTACATTGATGGTTCATTGGTGGTACAATGATGGTCCGTTGATGGTACATTGATGGTACTTTGATGGTACATTGCTGGTACATTGGTGGTACGTTGATGGTTCATTGATGGTACGTAAATGGTACATTGGTGGTACATTGGTGGTTCATTGGTGGTACATTGGTAGTAAATCGGTGGTACATTGATGTTACATCGGTGGTACATTGATGGTTCATTGATTGTACATTGATGGTACTTTGATGGTACGTTGATGGTACGTTGTTAGTAGAAGTGGTAGTTGTATTATTTGTAGCCAGCGTAGTGCACAGTGGAGTCAATGAGGAGTTGTTTTATTTTGTATTTAAACTGGCGATTGTGTTATTGAGAAGAATCATTTGACATTAGAATTGCATGAGATAATTAATGCCACACATTGTGCTATGAGACATGTGTGCCTGTATAAGAAATGCAGCATATAAGTATATACGGTCTGGGATAAGCTAAGTGTCTTCAAGTTCTTGGTTGTATTTAGTTGTCTCTCGTTCCAGTTACTGACTGCTGAGGCAGATGAAGTAAAAGCGTTCCCAAATGTGTATAGCCAATATAGAGTTATCTTCCGTTGCAGTTGATGGCGGCTGGGGGAGATGGAGTGTGTGGCGTGATAACTCGCCCTGCTCGGTGTCATGTGGGGTGGGGACCAGGCTCCAGAACCGGAACCGGGAGTGCGACACTCCCCGACCCTCTCATGGCGGAGCTTATTGCAAGGGTAACGACACGGAAGAACAGTCCGCAGTATGTGCCTTTCCTTGTCCAGGTGAGACAACAGTCACAGGGACGCGTATCGCTTAGACATAGCTTTATACAGACATAAACGCCTTTTTATAGTAATAGGGTAGTGTTTATAGGCATATATCTTTCTAGCGTTATTTGAATAAACTATTTGATAATTATATATAACACGTGTGTATCTACAGTGCACGGAAAGTGGTCCGACTGGGGCAACTGGACTGAGAAAACTCCCTGCACCGTCACGTGCGGAGGGGGGAAGCGCAAAGAGGAGCGCACACGCACGTGCACAAACCCGGCCCCCAACTATGGAGGAGACCCGTGTCGTGACCAGGCGTCAGAGACGAGGATATTCGATTGTAACATGGAGAAGTGCAAAGGTTGTAGACTTGTTCAGCTGTGTTGCATGGGTTTTATTATGGACCGTAATTTGATAACGGGATCATGTCTGTAATTAATGTATTGTTATCAAGAGATATGTTGATACATTATATTTTCGAGAACAGCAACCATCTGGTCTCTTAATTGATCAACCATAAAAAAAACATTTTCAACAGAGTAGAAGACTTTTATTTCCATGTCTGTTTAAACATACATTGGATGCTGTAATCGATTTTAACACGATTTTTGCCAGAAATTTTAGCATTTAAGGTAACAGTTGATGGAAATTTATATAATAAAATATATTTCGACATAAATTGCCTTCTTGAACCTCCATTTGTTGATTCATCATTACTGAAGGACATAGTTTCTCTTCTAACTCTCCCAGTTAAGGAAATTCTTTAATTTTTAAAATGGGTATCTTTATTTAGAAACATCATAATGTTTCAAAATTACCAATTTAGTTTAGTTGACTTCTGGGGACATGATTTAACTCTTTCAGGCGTAATTATTACTCGTAGATTACAATATCTTTAATTTTGATGGTGACGTTTCTTGGTTTCTTTGCCACGCATGCTAAGTTCAACCAACAAACATTATTTTCAAGGTATACGTAGTGGATGTCAGTTTTATATACCGTACTTCCCGTGTACTTGCAGTGGACGGGGGATGGTCCGACTGGACGGCGTGGAGGAACACCTCGGTGTGCAGTGTGACGTGTGACGGGGGGACCAAATGGCAGAAGCGGTACAGGAAGTGTGATAACCCGGCTCCCGCATACAAGGGGGCACCTTGCCCTGGTGGGGACAAGGAGAACAGGACGATCCCGTGTGCTACAGACAAGTGTAAAAGTATGTAAACCTCTTGAATGTCTACCATCCTCGACATCTCCAGAGTATACGCTTCGGTGTGTAAATTCAAGAAACAAAGATATTGAGGTGGACTACAGTTCTTTATTCTGTTTTCTTAAGCCCTGTTTATACGGCGAACTTTGCACACATGCAATATTGCTTATGGTAGTAATATATACACGTGAGTAAAAGTAAAATTACTATGCGTTCATACGTGTTTAATTTATGCCTAAGCAAATGGGCTTCAAACTAATCTAATATATGAATAGAGAATTTCCTAAACATGCATGCCAATTAATATGTTTTAGATGTAAACTAAACAAATGACATAAATGTATTATCTGTCAACATTGGTTTGACTATATCGCCCTAATTATAACGAAAATCGGATAGTCAGATGGATTTCGAAGGTCACCGCGTGCAAGAAGGAGATTATCCTATATTGAGAATTTGAAAAACAATAGTAAGAGTTTCTAAAGGTCTCTAATATATGTTCCCAACCTGTGTGAAGTCACTATGTCTGTATACGACGAACTTTTACGAGAGTAGTGAAACTACCATATTTACTCACGGTAGTAAACATTTGCACCTGCCCTTGACTAGGTGCAAATTTGCTTACGGTAGTGAAATATTTGCTTACGGTAGTAAAATATATATTATGTGCAAATGCGTCCATACGGCGAATTTTGCTCATATGAGCAAATTTGCATATGTGTAATGGTTTACTCATATGCAAACGCTCGCCGTATAAACAGGGCTTTATTCTCTATATGCTGTATCTTCTGTATTATATTGCTTCATTATGACGGTATACATAATGTAAATGTGAAATGTAAATATTATGGAGAGGGCTTTTATGATTTGGACAACGTGTGCCCAATCCGTTTCACTCTGTGAATAAAATATGTTTAAACTAAACTACGTTCCGATACATTTCCACTTTGTGCTCTGTATTAAATGGAACTGTAACGAAACGTAAACTCTGGATCTATCGAGTATGTACATATACCTGACAAAAATAGTTAGGGATATAAATTTACATACATTTTGAAATTATAGATATAATATAACTTTTTATTGACACTGATAAATTATCAATCATAAAGAATTCAATATATTTAACTTATTTTGCCCAGTTTACTAGAACCAAGAATTCAGGTTAACTTTTTTTTCGAAACGTTCGTAACTTAACAAACTCCAAATAACCCATTCATAACCGGTTGGGAAATTGAGAATTATTTCGGCTTCGAACTTTTTAAAAATAAGAGCGCAGACTGTCTTTCTTATTTTGGAAGTGATAGATTTACGTTCATATAATTAACGAAAATGGCGTTCCCGCTGTATAATAAGGTTCATCAAGATCTCTAAGGCAAAATGAGGTGAGACAAAGATGATCTGATTGGACCCAGGAACAAGTTATAGAATTCTGTGGTCGGTATTTACATTGCCTACATGTTCATTTATATTTGAACATATGCGACTTCAGAGTGAAGTGTGTAATACGATAACAAAACAGGTACGTCACTCTGGTAGCCAAGATGCAATAACTGTCAACGTCTGTGTTTCCTTCAACAGAGGTTACTCCCTTCAGATTTCCGATCCTACTCTCGGTTGTTTTCCGCTTGAAATCGGGGGCAGAAAGGGAGTGTCCTGATTGGTTGCAATGTAATCTAGTTGTGCAATCAGCGACGCCGTTGTAAAAGTGACATTTGCCAATGACACGTCATAATGATAAAATAAACGTAAGATACTTCATCCTCTATCACTGCTTCTAAAACAATGAAAACTCATATTTCAGAGGCCAAGTCGACCGAGTTACTTCAAAGATCTTGGCATTTTACTCTTAAGGGTCAAGCTCATTAGCATATGTCCTTCGAATATGTCTGATGTAAAAAACACAAATGAACATTTTTTGGTATTTGTCTCTGATTTGGTCTTCTCTATTTATAAGCATGTTTATGATCAATGCTTTTCACAAAATTAAATAGCATATTTCGAGGAAAACACAGTAAACGAGAAAACGTTGGTTTTACGTTTATTTTATCATTATGACGTGTCACTTTTACAACGGCGTTGCTGATTGAACAACTAGATTCAACTGCAACCAATCAGGACACTCTCTTTCTGCCCCCGATTTCAAGCGTGAAACAACAGAGGGTAGGATCGGAAATCTGGAGGGAGTAACCTCTGTGGGAAAAGTATGTGTTTAGATATATTAGATAGTTATTTCCAAGAAGTTCTTGTTATCAGTCATGACCAATAGTTAACTTTGGCCACCAGAGTGGTTTTAAAGATAATTGGCCAAACCAGGAAATGTAAATGCGTTGACGTGATAATCAACACATCAACATTTGTACATTATGTGCATCGATTCACCTATGTCCATTGTACATGTATATAGATACATATATATATGTATATAGATGAAATCTCTCCATGTAGTAGATATACTAGTTACCTCTATACTGATACAGTTGACGGACACTGGTCCGACTGGAGTAAATGGAAGACTACACGAGAGTGCAGTGTCAAGTGCGGAGGGGGTACGAAGGATCGGCGGCGCATGCGTAACTGCAACAACCCAGCCCCGATGTACGGAGGGAAGGAATGTACTGGAGCAAACAACGAGACGGACACGCCCAACTGTAACATGCACCCCTGTCCCGGTACGTGTTGTCATTCTACTATAGTCAGTAGTTGACTGAGGTAAACCGTCTCGGTATCCTCTCGCTTCTTCTTTGATGGGCATTTTAGAAGCTGGTGCGAAGGGGAAAAGTTATAGAGATACTCAACTTCTTTATTAGAATAGAGGCGACGTTGCGACGTTCGGAGGAGATACAAGCGCCGTTATCAAGCGAGTGACGCTGCTAGTATATTATGTTTATTGATAACTGTGCTATTTTATGCACCGAAACGTCAATTGCAATAAAGAAGCTTAATATCATTAAAACAATTTCTCCTTCATTTACATCGTTTTAAACTGAATGAGGCGAACTTATTTACTTGACTTTTACTCTCAAATGAAAAAGAAATCTAATGTGTAAGGCTATCTGAATATTCAACTAAACTGTAAATACCTCTCATATAAGGGTGATCTAGAAACTGTAGTATTTAGTTCCTGCGCATACTAGTTTGTATGGTCGTTGGTATGCATTGTCTGTTAATTGATGGTCAAGATCCAAAATATATTTAGGGAAGCTCCAGTGATACATCTACAAAAATTCAATTCTTAATAGATTCGGTGAAAATATATAAGGTAAAAATAACTTGTGGACAATATTGGAAAGTTTTTGCTTTTTCGCTCTTTGCATTCATTCTGCGTTGGAAAGTATTATAGATTGTTTTATTATGTCCGCTCGCAATATTTTTCTCACAAAAGGTATTAAAGAACATTATCTCGACATTAATGTGTGCAGTGAATGGCGGCTGGTCCGACTGGACTGGTTGGAGGGACGCTGGTCAGTGCAGTGTTACCTGTGGGTCGGGCACACTCCAGCAAGAGCGTTCACGTGCATGTGACAAACCTAAAGCGATACATGGTGGCAAGAAATGCATCGGTCTCAACAGACAGACGCAGGGCAAACCGTGTCACAAACCCCTGTGCATTAGTAAGTATGGATATGATGTATTTAGACCTCAATTGAAAGACTCCCGTTTATCTTTTCATCATACCGGTATAGTTCAAAGAGCCACCGAGTATGTAAGCGTTTCCACAAAAAAAAGTATTTTTAATTCTACCTGATACCTTATCCGCTCACATATCTCTCTACCTTTTGCCTCATACATCACGTACATCATCAGTTGACGGTGGATGGTCAGCCTTCAGTGAGTGGGTAGACGTTGACACATGTAACGTTAGCTGTGGTGGAGGTTATCTTACCCAACAGAGGAATCGAACCTGCGACAAGCCAGAGCCGGCTAACGGAGGCAAGGACTGTGTGGGAGTTGCTTCAGTGACCAAGACCGTCCTGTGTAACAACGAGACCTGCCCTCCCATTGGTAGGTAGCAGCAACTATGTGCCACATATATATATATATATATATATATATATATATATACACTTTTATTCCTCTTGAAGAGAGTACAATAATGCTGTAGGAGTTAAATCAAATTATGACAACATTGAATGATGGAATGCGAAAAATGCGAGAGCTTTGACAATGCGAAAAATGCAACAGTACCGATTTTAGAGTCTATGTTTCTGTGGAGAAGCATTCAGGGCATACAGTCCTATCACTGTCACTTTGGCATAGTCCAGGATCGTCACAGAGTCCATCTCTATGGGAGGCTTACATGATAGCAAACTGGTTGTGAGATGATAGTCTGCTTTTGCATGTAACATGTAAACATGCCCCAATATATATTTGTCCGTATTTTATGATAATCATATATACGTATGTAAATGCCATGAGATGGGTCGAAAGGTAAGGCACCTTGTGTGAATAAGGTACTATATTGAACCATATATCATCCTTATTATTTGTTGCATTTGTAGAGGTATCAATGTAATGACAAGTCTTGTTACAATATATTTGCTTGAATATAGATTCCGGGTATTCATGGAGCGAAGCGAGTGTCTGTTATTTGGACCTTTGTGCAAGAGAAATTGACACGCTCTCGGTTCAGATCAAGAGTGCATGGCGGTAGCCCATATTGCTATTTGTGTCTGTATTCAGAGGAACTATTCTGTCCCCAGATGACGGCTGGGGGAACTGGACGGATTGGGAGAATGAGGGACACTGCAGCGTCCTGTGTGGAGGGGGGACACAGTTGCAGGTGCGCTCTAGGATCTGTCTCTTTGAACTCAACTGCACTGCCGATAACTCGTCCTTTGATAACGCCACTGCATCGTGCAACTGTACAGAAACTGCTGATAACACCACTGCATCGTGCAACTGTACAGAGGGCGCTGTAGACAACAGCACGTGCAGCTGTGAAGGGGAGGGCAATCAGAACAGAACCATCGAGTGTGGAACAGAGGCGTGTGGAAGTAAGTTGTTACCTTGTTGATAATTTTACTCATAACAGTTGTCAGAGTTGATTCAGACTACCCACATCTACGCGCCTCTTCCTGCTTGTCGTCTTATTAAAAAGATGGCTTAAATATTGGTTTCATGTGAGAGGTTAAACCAAGGACTTCAGTGATTAAGTTCTAAGTTGGATACATAAACAAGCAGTATTCGCTTTGGTAACATGACATGATCCCCGTCGCAAATTAACACTTCAAAATTGAAGAATAATGTCAACGTCACAAATTAAAGGAGCTGTAGCAGTTTTTTTTACATATTTTGTTAGTTGCCATTTATTATTAAATTTTAAATGATATATTGCCACGTTAGAGGGTTAACATCTCATCACCCGACCAATAGGCCGTATCAATAGAAAATGTTTATTGAAAGAAAATGGTGCGACGTATAAAGAGACAGTGTTGTGGAACTCTTCAGTGTGAGAGATAGATTTGTAGGGCTCATGAGAATTTGAGAATTAAAATGGCAAAGTGTCGTTGTGACCTTGAAATGAAGGTCAAGGTAAAACAAACTCTGCAGGAAATTTACTCTATGGTTAACAGGTTGAAAAGTATGAAAATAATCAAAGAAATAGTACTAGCTGTCGAATACTATATATTAATGCTTTATCATTTCCGTGTCAGTGTATATATTCTACTGCTGTAAAGCAAGTTTATGTATTGCCACATCCATGTATGTTTTATCCCATACAAGTGTATGTAACATTATTTATCCCCAGATCGCTGCCCTTTTGGCGAAGTCAAGTACCTGCCCCACCCGACGCGGAAGGATCTCTTCTACCAGTGCAGCAACAGGATCGCCTTCCTGCAGGAATGTGGGCCCGGAGAGATCTATCATGACGCGGGCTGCAGGCCCCCCACTGCAGACTCTACAGGCCCGCAGTGTGATGAAGTGCTTCATCAACTTCTTCCTCATCCTAAAGACTGCCATAAATATTACTCCTGTGTCCATGGCAACAAGGTACCCATGCATTGCCCGGGGAGTCTGAGGTTCGACCCGAACAGTGGCAGGTGCGACTTTGGAAAGTGCTGAGCCTTTGTTTACAGCTTGTGGTGGATGCAAAAGACCCATTTGCTTCTTTGGGCTGATTGATGCCAACTTGGTGATGGCATTCGCTTGTCACATCCACATTCTGATCAAACTACAGTGGGCTGATCTAAAATATTTACAGGACCAGAATATGACCAAGTATAGACATGCTAGATACAAGATCGCTCAAATCAGATACGATACATATTATGATAACCCGATACTCGTTCCGCTCCAAAGATTTGTAACATTTGTATATCGCTTTTATATCTCTCGTGGCATTACACAATGTCCACGTCATGTCAATCCATTCTCCGACACGATACATGTGTACGGTAAGCATGTCTCCTAATATAAAACAAGCATGGCTTTGTCAGGTGCGTGAATAGATGGTGGGGAATGGGTCCCGGGTAATAAATTGGTCAATTGTCCTCTCTTGACGTACATATGTACAGAACTTTTATAAATGACAATGTTCAACCTTTGAGTGCATAAACTGTTTTATATTGACTGTAGAAGGTATTATTTTATCCTAGCGTAAACGTATCTGTGCGCAGTCACTGTTTCTTTGTCAAGGTAAAGTGTAACATAAATCTGTGATGTGACATGTAGTAAAAACGTATCCCAATGACGATGGGTTGAATAGGAATGTGTCTGTTGCACAGAGAAAATTGCATCAAAAGAATTGTGTAATCGAGAGATCGAGAGATCGAGAGAGAGAGTTTCCTATGAGTTTCAATGATGACGGCACGAGTTATCTTACTTAGAAAAGTTCTCAATAGTGAAACAAAGTTGAGGGATATTAACACCATTTGGCTTGTTGTTCTCTCGGAGAAAGTTAATTTTGATATGCTCAATTTATAATACCATTCCGGTATCCGAATACCATATGGAATCAAATCATGGAAAAACAACATGTGTTTGTTAAACACGGATGCCCCCGGATATACCAAAGTTATGGGCAAGGTTAAAGTTTTCTGAATATTGTCCACTACGGCAAGGTCAAGGTCACAAGGTCAAATATGATGACCTCATCTGAAGGTCTCATCACAAGGTATGCACATGCCAAGTATGAAAGCAGTAGCTCTGAGCAATCTAAAGTTATGGCCAAGGTTAAAGTTTTCTGAAAAATGTTCATTGCGGCAAGGTCAAGGTCACAATGTCACAAGGTCAAATATGATGACCTAATCTGAAAGGTCTCATCAGGTATGCACATGCCAAGTATGAAAGTCCTAGCTCTGAGCAATCCAAAATTATGGCTTTTGTGGACAAACACATAGACGGACTGACGGACAGGTGAAAAACAATAAACCCCCGGAATCTTCGATTCGGGGGCATAAAAATTGTATAGCAGAGATACTAGAAAATAAACATTTATTCAAGCAGCAACGCACACAATCTAACAGCAAGCGAGCTTACATAATAATGACTTTTACAAGCGAACTGTGGTGATCTGTGACATGAAAATATAAGGTATTATCTATATGTATCTAGAACTTAAGGTCCATATCTGGAGGTAGCAGAACAGTGTCGATGACATGGATGACTCCGTTGGTGATACTAACGTCGGCCATGGTGACAGCAGACGCCTTTCCGCCCTCTGTTACAATGTTCACCCCGCCTGCAACATAAGAAACAATGTTCACCCGCCTGCAACATAACAAACAGTGTTCACCCCGCCTGGAACATAACAATGTTCACCCCGCCTGCAACATAACAATGTTCACCCCGCCTGCAACATAATAAACAATGTTCACCCCGCCTGCAACATAACAATGTTCACCCCGCCTGCAACATAACAATGTTCACCCCGCCTGCAACATAACAAACAATGTTCGCCCCGCCTGCAACATAACAAACAATGTTCACCTCGCCTGCAACATAACAATGTTCATCCCGCCTGCAACATAACAATGTTCGACCCGCCTGCAACAAAACAATGTTCACCCCGCCTGCATCATAACAAACAACGTTCACCCCGCCTGCAGCATAACAATGTTTACCCCGCCTGCATCATAACAAACAATTATCACCCCGCCTGCATCCTAATAGGGGGGGGGGGGGGGGGGGATACTCTTTACACCGCAGGATTTGACAATCCAGAATGATTAAACGTAAATTGGAGAAATAACTACTCTCTCGTCTGCCCTAAAAAAAAACGCCCTCAAGGTCGGTATAAATCCCCTAAACTTGTTTAGCGGCGTTGTCTAACATAAAATCTTGTAACATTACAGATGAAAATAAACGTTGAATTGAAGAGGTGATGGCAAATGAATGATGAGCAGCGAATTCGTTATTATAAAACTGATCAAACGAGCCCCGAAGGTACAATGTCTACGACTAAAACCCACCAACCAACGAATATCTGATTGGATACATCCGAGAAGTGAATTCATGACAATTAAAGCATCTTATCTCATGTTCACACTGTTATCATATCAGGACAGTTTGGTGAAAATAAGGAAAGCTATTTTGATGTAAGGATATTCCTGAGAGTAACTGTGAAAGGTTATCTTACTCTGGCCTATCTGGACGGTCAGCCCCCTGTTGTTGAGTGCAGTTAGTTTCTCATTGTTGTACAGCCCAGCACTGTAAAAGGTCATCTTCGTCACATGGTACAACAACACATCTGAAATAGAAACACTCGCATGTCGGTTCTGTTTTCAACGTTACAAAAATATTGTGAACCATCTGTGCTTGCATTTCAACCGAAATATAAAAACCATTGAGACTGACACGAGATTGTACGATTGAAAAACACGAAAATATGAAATTAGACGCATTCAACCTACGCTCAGGCAGTGATTTCTTGAACAACATTATGCATGTGTGTGTATTTACTGAAATTCAACTGTATGTCCAGAGAAAATGCCAATGGGTATTATTGTCATTCTGCCACAGAAATGAACAATGAATGAACAATTAATACACTTGATAAATGGATATCATATCAACGTTTGATTAAAACCATAATGCTAAAGTTATTGAGATATTATATTATTGAAGTAATTCTCGTTGTACTCTTAGTCCACGTACATGTGAGTTTCTTGGGGTTCTTGAGTAGATCATTCAGAGTCCCAGCCGGAAGCTTGGCGAAGGCCTCGTTGGTCGGAGCGAATACTGTGAAGGGGCCATCTCCTGCAGAGGTCCAACAATAACAGTTTAACAATGTGTTCTGATTATGACAACATGTTATGTGTAGGATAAAACACGATACAGAGGTTATGCTTGGGATTGTAAAACCCGAGGTAGTGGGAAGTAAGACCGAAAGCGAAGAGGGTTTTCAATCCCAAGCGTAACCGAGGTAGAGAGTTTTATCTTACTTAGATACCGTAAATAATAAATCCGACCGCTTATCGTATAGAGGTTTTCGTGCAGCAGAAAAATGATGGGTAGTGTATTTAAAACTGTCAAATGTCAAAATTTACATTTTAAAATTGTCTTTAATTCCCAAATCCTGCGTTATAAAGAGTATGTCTCCAGGACTAGCGTTATATAGAGACAAACGTGTGACGGTAAATAGAGGAAATCCACACGGTTATGTTGGCTTCCTCGGTAGCCTGGGGGTAAACGTGCGGTATAGAGAGCAAATGGTATTGAGTTCGATTCCCGCAATCTACACTAAAGTTAAAGTTATCTTTGTATACTTATCGATTCTAATTGTTGTGAATAGATTTCTGAGAAAAAAACATGGTTTGATTGTCTTGCAAATAATTCTTAGTCACATTTAAGGTCTTACTTATAAAAACCTCATACGGGGTTATTATCGGAGGAAAAACCGACTTGGTTAATGATGAGGGGTTATTACGAGAATACAAAATACCTCGGAAACAATAGATAAAATCACTGATAGGTTTCTTAGTTAACATCATGAGTGTGACACAACAGTCTATGTTGATGTTATGATAAGAGTTTACCGGCGGTTCAACAAAATGAAGCGCTTCGTAGCGCTCACTGATCACTCAACGTAGCGCTCAATGAGCGCTTCTTCTCTCTTGAACGGCACAGTGCAAATTCCTCGAAGTTTGCTCGCCTTGCTACGTAGCGCTACATTGAGCAATCGTGTTCAAGAGAGGTTTAAAAGTAATCGCTCATTGAGCGATTACTTTGAAACCCATCTTGAACACGGCCCAGTTAATCATCAACATGAAGCATTCATAAAATCTATAATTTTACAACGTAAGTACAGAGTGTTGAACAATATTTCAACAATGGATTAAACTTCAGACTGGCATACATACGGATACCAGATAAAGGTAGAAAGTCTTTACAGATATACCAGGATTACTACAGGAACAGTAAGCTCAGGCGTTAGTTTGAATGTTGAGAAAATATCTCCACACACTTATACAACCAAAACCTTAAGCTTTTCAAAATGATAGAGATTATAAACAAGTGTAGAAGCGAGCACAGCTCACATTCCCCCGCTTCCAAATATATACTGTTTGACATGATTGAAATAGGAGAGACACTTTTATGGGTATGACTAACCTGTGTGTAAAGATGAATGAATATGGAATGTACAGTTCCAGAGATAACTGTTAAGTCATGTTTCCATGGAAACCGCCAAAATAAAATTTAAAAATAGATTTAATCCTCAAAAGGCACATCTAGGCAAGTTCAACACAAAATGACTTCCTCAAAGAGTCAATGTTTTGGTCATGGAAACCGCCAAAAGTAAAATTCAGATATCATTATAAACCCTCAAAAGGCACATCTAGAGATCATGGCTAACATGTGTAGCAAGTTTGGTGAAGCTAGCATTACATGTATAGTTTGGGAGATATGCTCCGCACAAAATGACTTCCTAACAGAGTCACTCTTTTGGTCATGTTTCCATGGAAACCGCAAAAATAACACGGACATGAATGAACGCTATATGCCCCCGCTTACGCTGTAAGGGGTATAATAAAGGGGATACCGACAAAACATATTACAAGCCCGACAAGCCCTACCTGATAGTTAAATTGCTTCCAGACAATAAACCTAGACTTTATCTTGTCAAAACAATTAACTATTTATGGGAGGAGTCTATTGAGTAAATCTGAATGTTTATCAAGACTAGTTCATATTGCAAGTTGTTTGAATATTCCTGAAGATTTTATCAAGAAGGTTAATAGAGAAATGTTCCAGTTTATATGGAAAAGTAAAACAGAGAAGGTAGCAAGGACTAAAGTTATCCAAGACTTTAATAAGGGAGGAATTAAGGCTATATTGACATTGGTCTATTCAACCAAGCACTCAAGTTGGTTTGGCTTACAAGGTATCTGCAGGGTGAAAAAACTTGGTCTGCTTTGATAAGAGATAAGTTTGATGCCATGGGTTCTCTCCCTTTCCTTCTACATTGTAACTATAGAGTGAAAAGACTCCCTGTGAAATTACCTAGCTCTTATGAAAATATTTTAGACATATGGAAAAACGTTTACTGTCCTAATGAAGTGGATATGTTCAATGCTGTAATATGGAACAATACAAATATTGTTGTCAACAAAAAGTCTTGTTTACCAAGACTGGGTGAATGCTGGTATTGTTCACATTCGAGATGTGTTTAATGATGGAGGTCATGTTTATGACAGGATTGTACTGTCACAGAAATAGAACATCCAAATTTCAAAACGTAAATATAATTCATTTATAAATGCCATTCTTAGACTAGTAGGTCAAAATTTGTATTTTAAAGGTTTAGCTCAGCCAGAAAACTGCATGAGCATTCCTCATATAAATGGTGAGGCAATCAATAACGTTCCTGCCAAGGCAAAGTTTTGGTATTTTTTTATGCTTAACTCTAAGGACGTTAATGTTCATCTCAAAAGATATGAAAATATAAACAAAATATTTTTTGAAAATAAGTACAAACAATTACAATTTAAGATCTTGCATAATATTTATCCATGTATGAATTTTTGCAAAAAATCAATGTTAAAGCCTCTAATCTTTGCAATAATTGTAATGTCATCGATACAATTCAACACAGCTTGTTTTATTGCCCAGTATCTTTACAGTTTTTTTAAATGGGTTCAATTTAACATTAATTCAACAATTTTTGATAGCTACAAGGATGTTGTACTATTTGGTGTTCACACATCACATGATAATATTATTCTAAATTTCTTAGTAATGTTTGCTAAATTCTTCGTATATAAATGCAAAGTTACCGACCAAAAGTGCTTATTTAACATTGTTATTAAACAACTTCATAAGCAAGTGAATATATATAAATACTGCAATTTTAATGAAACCAGTATGCTGGAACGTATTACATGTATTAGGCCTACTATTACGGCTTAAATTCAATTACGTGGAGTGTACAGGCTTGATGTGAAACCGTGGCAAATTTTCATGTGAATAAATCAACACAATTTTTTTTTAAAATAGCCCTACCTGATAGAGTTCCCGACAAGCCGGCGGCCACGACAGCCGTTTTTAGAGTGGAGAACGCGGCAGGGATTCCGACGACGACGTCGACAACGGTACCCATAGGGGGCAGCATGACTCGACTCAAGGCGTGGATGACACCGTTAGTTGCGTTCTGGTCCACCAGAGTTATAGGGGACCCCTGGGCTGTCACAACCTGGAGCATGTAGGGGGAGGATCCATTAGTTTACAGATACACCATGAAATAAATAAACCAAGGTATTCTGGATAACAACTTCCCTCTCCCATGTTTGTATTTCAAATCCTCATTGTATAGCCCCCTCATGTTTTATACTATAAGGTGTCTCACGGCAGATGAAGTTTTTTAACCCGCGTAAGTGTCCTTGTAGACTGAGCAGCAGAATCGAGTATTTTACTATGAGGCAAGATAACCTTCATTGTAACTTGCTCATGTATTTTACTATGAGGCAAGATAACCTTCATTGTAACTTGCTCATGTATTTTACTATGAGGCAAGATAACCTTCATTGTAACTTGCTCATGTATTTTACTATGAGGCAAGATAACCTTCATTGTAACTTGCTCATGTATTTTACTATGAGGCAAGATAACCTTCATTGTAACTTGCTCATGTATTTTACTATGAGGCAAGATAATCTTCATTGTAACTTGCTCATGTATGTTAATTTGCTTTATTAGGTTTCGTTTTAAAATACACCCTACTTGTTATAACATATATGGCAAGGAAACACAGGAGGTAAATTTTATAAATATTTGTTAACTGATTTTAACAGTTTGTCTTTTACAAAAACACGTCCATAACAAATATAGATATCGATTGTGTGCAATACAGAATTCCAATATAAATTGCTCCGAAAGCACCGTCGGCGGATATAATACAACATTTTGTTGAAGATGTAGCATAATGATTTTAAGGATATTTTTCTCTTCAAACTTGCTTATAACTCTACTGATAACAAGTATAATATATCTGTAAAACTACCGATCTTCAGTGTTTGGAAATAATCCACTTGACTCTGCTCGGTAAAAGGTTACCCCTTCTGAAACACCATCCACAAATGACAGACCGCTAGTACCCTTAAATATGTTCAGAAAGTCACCTAAACGCGAAGACTCCGGTAAACAACATCCTTACCGTTTTCCCCATGTTGTTGTAGATGTTGATCCTAAGATCCTTGTTGTTGGCCGTCTTGGCAGTCAACTCGTTGGTTAGTTGGGAGGAGAAGACGAGGCCAGGGAGGACGTGGTAGAGAAGCACCTCTTGTAGCAAGGTGTTGTTCTTCATCAGCATATCGACCAAGGCTTGCGGCAGGGCTTTGAATGCGTCGTCAGTCGGACCAAACACGGTGAAGGGGCCTGGAGGATTCGGGTTAGAGAAAACTTGTATTCATGTCATTTCAAATAAATTTAAGGTTCATCCATTGTGTTGTTGTGGGCCACATATGCCAAACGTTATAAATGATGATAATCTTTAGAGAAGTACTGACTGTTACCGAAAATTGTTATTTTGATGATAGTCAATTTAGTATATTGACGATATAAAGGTAAAAGTGTCGATTTTGGATCGAAAACCGGACAATATACCGCTTGTATTGGTCAAACGTAATTTTGGAAACTTATTTTCACCATACAAACACATAACTTTGTGTTGATAGTGTTTAATAGGTCTTTTAAATACTATGCATGTAAATGGGACGTGTAGTTTCGGTTTCTGTACATGTGTAATGATGTTGCCCAATTTTAGTTTAAAACTATTAATTATGATCTAATTGGCTATTGGGGATGACTGTGCAAGTTGAGTGAATTATTTGAACTGAAATCAGCACATATCGTATGTTGGCACGTATTTTAGTCAAATACAATTTTTATGAAACACAATGGATGTTTCTTTAAGGATACTGTATTTCATTGTTTATCTTTCACCATGGCAAGACCATATGTTACATTTAAAATGGGTTTTTTCAGTCATACCAGTTCTATGTGGATCCCTTGAAATTACTATTTACAAGTATATGTATATCAAACCATTATGAATAAACCACAGAAATCGTCTTTCTTAACACTTCCCATAAAAGCTATATATTCTGTAAATATTCAACCTTGCAATCAAACTTGTAAATTTACTTTACGAGATAAATTTGGTTTGAAAATCGGCAATCAACGCATTTACTGTTTTCATTGAAAGAGATCCATATTTGCATCATTTGAAATAACCATGAGATATACAGCGCGTCCGGCAGTTTGTGGAGCTTATTAAACTTGCAGCTAATTGAACTGCATCATCAACATGATTTAATTTGTGTAAATTCACTAGTAAAAGGGACAACTACACAATTTGAGTTCTACACATTTTCATTGCTATATATTCGAAATATCCTTAACGAAAAAACCTTCATATTTCATAACTTTCACTTTTATCATCAACATTTTGAAAATTTAATTTTTTGAAATTCTTTTATCAGTATTAGATCGGACGTGCACGCACCAGATATCATTGAGGTATCTGCAACTTGAGTGTCACGTCACGGTCCGGAAGCTTTATGTGTTACCGGCGGACGGACATTGGAGTGTTCACGATATCGCTTTTATTTCACATTTAGACAACACTTCGACACTGCGTTATGACACGACAAAACTATGTACGTAAAAGTCGTTATTAGGAAGTCATTTCTAAATATAGTTTATTGAAAGTTGGGAATACAGGTCTTTGCTGAATTTAAGAACAATGCTTTAGTTGTTATTTTGTCATATGGTTATACGAAAACATCTTTCCATGACATCAAAAACACCCCCCAATAAGGAATGTGTTTCATGTATTTGTCACAGAAAATAACGCATATATAACTGTCCCACATTTTGAACGCAGTCTGTAACAACTGTACTGCAGGAAATAGCTGGCTATGTCGCTTATGAAACATGGAGGTTTAGCTTCAATGCGGCCTTCTCCCCACTCTACTGATCTTCATTGTGGGAGCTATAGCTAGAGGTCTCACGGTGTGTTTGCCTATATGGATATGATCGTTTATAACGTCTCCGGGCAAAGACCTGTAATAGATTCAACACTTGAATCATGAATAGTATATACCAGGTTGACAAACATGTATATTTCAAGCACCATATGTAGTCTAAAACTTAGACCCTGAAAACAATATTGAATAGGAGCCTATGAAAATTTCGCATTTCTCATAGTCTTCGTTTCAATATTTGATAAGATGGTGATATATGAAAAATAAATACAGGTTTTCAGAGTATTGATATCTAATATAGGATACTTTTGTGCATTTGAGTATATTACAACGTATATAGCAAAACTGTCTGTCATGCAAATACATATATAAATGCCTCATGATTTCAAACATATTTGATATTATTAAGTGTTTATATAATTGCATTAACGCATTTAACTTTATCGGATAGAGAAAATAGTAGCTTTGTAACATAGACATGAAGCTGTATTATGTGCATTAGTCTTTTGTTAAGTTAACGTTTACGGAGATAATTGACGAATGTGTCCCGTCCTCAACATGGCATTAGATAACATGCACCCATTTGTTCACGATACAGGGAGATACATTCACATAAGAAATTATATCGAATTTAGGATATTTAGATGCCATTATATTGCATCAAAGTTGAAAATAAAAACACACACTGTGACACACACACCTCCCACCCATCCATCCACCCACACCTAGTTCTGCCTCATGACTGTCACCATAAAGAGTTAGATCACATTGATGAAGGTAGAGTAATTATAAAATTTCATCGACTGAATTTCATACTACCCCACCCTTCACAGCCGAATGTACGCTACCCGAGGGTCAACTCACCCGGTCCGGAGAGGGTTTTTACCAGTTCAGCTTTCTCGACTAGTGTCACCAGTGTATTCTCCCCGAGTTTTTTGGCGAGTTGAGGGATGTTCTCTCCTGCCCCCGGCGCTACTCCGTGCATCTGCATCCAGATCCCTTCACGTGTAAGTGCAGTGCACGTGCATACCAGTGCAGCAAGCAGCGTTAGCGACTTCATGTTGTTGAGAAAGTGTTGCGTCTGTCGGGTCTCCTCTCTAATACAATTGTGTTTTGTAACCGGCGGGTTGTACGGTATTTATAGATTTTCTTTCGTTACATAAATGTTCACGTGACCAATGTCTCGTGACCGTCCGCTGAAATGGGCGTGGCTTAATGCTTGAATGGTCTCGTGTGCTGTCAACTTCTCGATGTTCCGCGTGTATTTCATGCACGAGGATAATCAGCCAGTGTCAAGTCGTCAAATCAATGCAAGATATGTACATTCGTGTTTTATATTCCTTGTTCTGTATTGATTTGTGTGTTTCTCGACAATTTTAACGCCAGATTTCAAACTTTTCAATTGAAGGAATTTGAGGAAATAATAGATTACGTAAACAATGAGTTACATAACATCCATAAAAATGCGTACTGACATGAAATGTTACGTAAATGCTAAGAGTCATATGATTATGATTACAGATTATCAGAGCCCTTGGAAGACATATTTTTTCATAAAAAAGCATGGTATCAGACAAAACATGATTAATCAATTTTGTTAGTTATTATCAAAATAGTACACCCAGCTCCTCTAAATGTACCTTTCCTATTCACTCGACACCCCTTGCTTGACAGGTTTTAATTCGCACGTGCAACAGTTTCGCACAATCATTTTTAAATAATTCCCCGAACGTCTCTCTCGATTTGGTCGCTTTTGGTCACCCTGTTTCTATTTTATGATTGTAAACAATCTTCAAATAATGTTCGTCGTTTGCCTAACTTCATATATTAATTGCGTGTGATGATTGTCGCCTTTTTTATACGGCTTCACGCCGTGTATGTGCAATTATAGTATTTGACCTTGTTTTATCGCTTATCCTGTGTAATTAATCCTATCTGTTTGACTTGAGCAGCCGGCCGTAGATGCTATGCTAGATGGATGACATTGTTGGCCTTTCATTAAATGAAGTAGTTTGCCTTTTTGCTTTCGATCGATAACATTCATTAAATTCAAACAAGTTCAAGGTACACTTGTATCCCCATGATGTGGTTTCATTTACATGTTTATTGTACTAGTCATGTACCTATTATTAGACAAGGAACTACGCTCGTTGCAGATTACTTCATCAGAGGGATAATATAAGTCTGTTTTGTGAAGTCATACCTGCTCTGTGAAGCATTGTACTGATTATGAACATTGTATTGTGACCAACATCTACTGTGTTGATGAACCACGTGATTGTTCCTTTGCAGACGCTGCGGTTACACAAGACAAGCGACAGTACGAGTATTGTATTACTGGTTAAGATCGGGTATTACTTCAACTAATATATAAGTTCAGGCGTCCTTGTTATTACACCTGTTACTTAACATCATGATGGAATATACACATCCTTGAATACATACACACATACACACATACACACATACACACACACTAACAGACATGCCTTCATACACAGACATGCAGTATCTTGTTACTCGCGTATACTTGTTTCGTCTTTTCAAGACAGTATATCATATGGTTAGATTATTAATTTCCAGGATGTGAATTTTAATCCCCGAGATGTGTCTTGTAAAACCTCGGGATGTATCTTGTAAACCCCGGGTGTATCTTGTAAATCCTCGGGATGTATCTTGTAAATCCTCGGAATACATCTTGTAAACCCCTATGTGTGTCTTGTAAATCCTCGGGATGTATCGTGTAAATCCCTGCATGTGTCTTTTAAATCCTCGGGATATATCTTGTAAATCCCTTGGTGTGTCTTGTAAATCCTCGGAATGTATCGTGTAAATCCCTGGGTGTGTCTTGTAAATCCTCGGGATATATCTTGTAAATTAATCCCCTAGTGTGTCTTGTAAATCCTCGGAATGTACCATGTAAACCCCTGGGTGTGTCTTGTAAATCCTCGGGATATATCTTGGAAACCCTATGTGTGTCTTGTAAATCCTCGGGATGTATCGTGTAAACCCCTGCATGTGTCTTGTAAATCCTCAGGATATATATTGTAAACCCCTTGGTGTGTCTTGTAAATCCTCGGAATGCATCGTGTAAATCCCTGGGTGTGTCTTGTAAATCCTCGGAATGTACCATGTAAACCCCTGGGTGTGTCTTGTAAATCCTCGGGATGTATCTTGTAAACTCCGGGTGTATCTTGTAAATCCTCGGGATATATCTTGTAAACTCCTATGTGTGTCTTGTACATCCTCGGGATGTATCGTGTAAACTCCTTGATGTGTCTTGTATGTCCTCGGGATGTATCATGTAAAACCCTGAGTGTGTCTACGGTAAATCCTCGGGGTGCATCGTGTAAAACCCCTAGTGTGTCTTGTAAATCTTCGAGATGTATCATGTAAAACCCTGGGTGTATCTACGGTAAACCCTCGGGGTGCATCTTATAAACCCTCTGACGTGTCTTGTTAATCCTCGTAATGTATTTTGTAAATCTTCAAGATGTAACTTGCAAACCCCTGGATGCGTGTTTTGTAATTGCCAGTTATTTGAGTTGTAAATCCCCGAGATGTAAATTGTAAATCATCGGGATATATCTTGTAAACCCTGGGTGTGTCTTGTAAATCCTCGGGATATATCTTGTTAACGCTTTGGTATGTCTTGTAAATCCTCAGGATATATCTTGTAAACCCCTGTGTGTGTCTTGTAAATCCTCGCGATGCATCGTGTAAACCCCGGGTGTGTCTTGTAAATCCTCGGAATGTACCATGTAAACCCCAGGGTGTGTCTTGTAAATCCTCAGGATGTATCGTGTAAACCCCTTGGTGTGTCTTGTAAATCCTCGGGATATATCTCGTAAATCTCTGGGTTTTTCTTGTAAATCTTCGGTGTGCATCTTGTAAACTCGTTGATGTGTCTTGTATGTCCTCGGGATGTATCATGAAAAACCCTGAGTGTGTCTACGGTAAATCCTCGGGGTGCATCGTTTAAAATTCTGGGTGTGTCTTGTAAATCTTCGAGATGTATCATGTAAAACCCTGGGTGTGTCTAAGGTAAACCCTCGGGGTGCATCTTATAAACCCCCCGATGGGTCTTGTTAATCCTCGGAATGTATTTTGTAAATCTTCAAGATGTATATTGTTAACCTCTGGATGTGTTTTTGTAATTGCCAGTTATTTGAGTTGTAAATCCTCGAGATGTATATTGAAAATCATCGGGATCTTGTAAACCGCTGGGTGTCTTTTTCTGGTAAATCCTCAGGATGTATCTTGTAAAGCCCTTGATGGATGTTCTTGTAAAATTTCGGAATACATTTTCACATAAAAAAATATCTCTTTCGAGATTATTAAACATTTATGCGGTGTCAAGGTCTGATGAAACTAACAATTTAAAAATATCTCCATTGAATTCAAGCTATATTTAGATGAAATGCTGCCTCGCTCTGTCTGTCTGAACCGGTTAATATATTGAAATATTTTAGCAACCGTCAGCATTTCTCGATAACGTAACATCTTTTTTTACACGTACAGTTTTATGATTAAACACATCAATAGAGTTGTCAACAAGTTGTAATTAAAAAATACAAAAATACATACATTGTATAAAAGATCCAGTTTGCAGGTATTTACGTTCATGAACATTTGCAAGATGTTATAGCTTGTAATGTCTAGCAAAAGTATTCTCAAACGTTGTATATGTCATTTTCGAGTATCTAATTAATGTGTGGCAAGAGGACCAAAACGAATAGAATCTGGACTGCCTTGTTTATGTAAATGCAATGTACTTACATGCCTAGTAATATTTTAAAATTTTCTTTTGGATACATTTAAAGTGAGGTATCTTACCTTTTCTGCTTTTTGCACAAGTATTTTGTTTCACTAGTAGACATATTGCGTTAAGTGGGTTATTATGTCTTCCCTTGAATCAAAATATATATTTTTTCTGTTGTTAAATGAATATATCTTTCAGCCAACTTTCTTACCATTTAGCCAAGTCCTTCCACAATTTTCTAGTAGAGTACAATCACATAATAAGTGAATACAATTGTGCTCTCAGGAACTTGTTTACAGGAAGAACGTAACGTCGTTGATATTGTTGACATATGTTGATATATGTGTGACTTTAACAAGTTTCTTAAAGGGGCAGTAGCATGTTTTTTCGCTCAAATAAGTCGATGAAATGTATTTGAAAAATAATGTCACCAAAAGTAAAACACCCTTCTCTCTTCGAAAAATCAAGATAAAAATGAGTGGACATGGACCCGTAAAGCCATGGGAATCGTTTTTTTCATCGAAATTATGAAATATATTCACAATAAAATGGCCGCCATGCAAAAAACGTGCTCGGCCCTTTAATGTCCCTAAAAGTTTATAACAGGAAGGAGAGCAATGACAGAAATGTGATGTTATGTGAAACTGTCCTTAGTGAACAGTAACTGAACGAGAGAACAATGAGATAATGGGTGAAGGGAAATATAGGCCTACATGGGAAATATTTCTCCTGTCACGATATTTTTTTTCTAGATATGTGTTGTTCAAAGTGCGACCAGAAGCACTAATAGTTGAGTGTAATTAAACAGTGTTTTAAATGTTTAAAACCAATAATTACAAACACTCAACATTCTGCACTGTTCGTATGAATAGTTGATAAAATTATATATTTTTAGAATAAGCATTCAAAATTCTAATCTAATACTAGTTTAAAAGCTAGAATTAACGTCTCTGATGCAAGTTATCGTATGCAAATGAGGCATTGTCACTCATGTGCGTGCTCTTTATGTAAATGAATTTTAAAAAACTCATATTACTTTCATTGTTTTATGATTTATTAAATAGAACACAGAGACCTTGTTTCTACTAGAATACTAGCACGTTAAGCTTGTAAAGAAAATAACTGTTACCAGCTCACATATACGTAGCTTTGAATTGTTTCTTGCATGGTTAGAAATGTTGTAAATAGCAATACAGACATTGCTAACGATGTAGTACTAAACTTTATTGTGAATTTATATTATACTTACAATGAACTATTGATAATAATACATGGGAAAGACGTTCTCTCTATTAAGACTTAATAAGAGGAGATGTGCCCTTTTTGGTTAAATGGGGTTTAAGGTTAACTCCCCCCCCCCCCCCCCCCCCCCCCCCCCCCCCCCAATGTGGCTATGCACTGCGGTGAAACCTGCGAGGTACGGCCGGAACTAGCAAAGAGCGAAGATGCCCCCCTCCCCATAAGCATATATGTAGGATATACATAATGACGTACAAACGCTCGCCATATAAGTACGTACGGGGATAATAACTTGATCAAGTATTGCTATTAATAAAGCTATAGTATATAAAACATTAGCATTAGAGAAGAAATACCATGTCATATTTGCTATTCAGCGAATCTTTGTGACGAGAAAAGAACCCCAGTAGTGTAAGGTGAGCACGCTCATGCTCCTTAACCGGAGGGAGAACCGGAGGGAGATTAATGTATGCAGCGTAACTCATTAATAGGCTAATATATGCATGTCGTCACAGGTCAGAAAGGTCAACCACTCAGTTGACAGTTAAATGCGAGGATGCTCATTAAGCCATTCATCATCATTACTGCAAAACAATGCTTTCTTTAAGCCAACCCTAACCCATACAAGAGCGTCAGTCCAATCAGAAACCGGTTTTAAATTTTGGCGCCAAAGCTATCTTTAGCGACACGTGTCATGAGTCAGAGGCGAGCGTATACCTGTAGATAGGCGAGTTTTACCCATCGTCACGACTGGCCAATTTCTTTATAAAACCTCACAAAGAATTAGGATTTGAGCGGACGTTATACAAAGCGTGATAGCTTATATAAATAAAGGGTGCTTCTAGAAATGACATCTTAAATATAGAGGTCACCCGTGTTGTAGCAAGACAGATTTTATATGAAAATTTAATACTTACCTGAAGGTTTAGATGGTGATAGAGAAAGCAAGCACAACTTAAACATCTAGTTTGATAATACTTATATCCATTCCAAAACATAGATAAAAACGAAATATTCATTGGAAGATCTTTAACATTTATGTGAAAAGTGAATAGGCTATTTTATTTCAACTTTAGATGGCTAAGTTAGAAATGTCTGTGGTGTGTATGTATATACATTAAGGTGTCTCCCGTTTTCACTAATCCTATTTTGACATGAGTTAGCATTTGATATTTCCATCATCTCATAAGCTTCTACGTTGTTTTTATGAAACTAGTAACATGTTATCAGCGAAAATCTATAACAAGGCAGTATAAGATACGAGTTGGTGATTGATATCTCAATTAAAGAGTCAGCTTATACGTCGTGTTTATAAAACAAGTATATATTTTATCAGTGAAGAGCTATATACGATAAAGTGTCATTGAGATATCATGAATATAGTACTGTGCTTTCAGATATATCGTGTTTAACGTTATGAGTTTATGAAACGTTTGATTGGATAGAGCATAGATCATACAATTGTAGATAGTCTAGTAGTCTACTTACAGTCACGTAGCAATAAGAAATGTGGTGCGTTTTAATAATAATAATATAGGAAGTTATTACTGATATATGTACTCGGTTGATACGACTCACTACAGCGTACGACAGTCATGAGAGCGAAGAAGGTGAACAAGATTGAGCTGTATCGAGAAAGAAAGAAAGGTGTATGGTTTTGACGGCTTAATAAGGCGCCGTTTTCATAGTAAAACATCCATATATGGGCATTGTACTATAGGGGTCAGCTCGAGTTCGTGTGGATTGTCATTGCTGTAAAACATCTGAATTAACATGAGTTGCGTATTCCAGCATCAAACATATACATTTATAAAAGACATTAGGTGTTTTTACATCGTGTGAACAACGACACTGTATACTCTTGAGATGAACATCAAATAGAATTTTATGAAAATGACATACCTTGACACGCTAGCTCGTAAATCAACGTCTGTTATTATATACGTTGATATGATATGTTTTCCAAAATGACATTCAGCTATATACGATACACGTTATACTATGTCCACCCATATAACCAACGTGGCAGAACATAAGCAACTTTTACGGGTTTGTTAACTGGCGAGGTCTAACGAGGCAAGACCTATAGCTAAGATAAGCAAACAATGACCAGCGAAGCTTGACACTTTGGTCTGAATCTACATGACTCAACAAATTGATCTTCTTCTTCTTCTATGAAAATAGGCAGAAAACTCTCTCTTCCTTCATTTTCGACAGAGACTCTCAACGTATCAGTCGTGTTTGAGTTTATGCTTAAAAACGTACGATGGGAAGGAAAGTGTACGTTCCGGATACCCAGAAGTTTTTAGACTTTCTACATCGCAGAAGTAAAGGTGAAAAAATGGTGAAAGCTCGCCCGGGTTCGGGTCTCATCCTCATCACATCACCACCACAACCACCAGCACCAACACCACCAACACCACCAACACCACCCAATGAGGACGTGGTCCAGAAAGCAGAGACGAAAGGACAAAAGCGTACTACGAAACGCAAACGAGAGGACGACCTATCTCCTCCACTCGAGGGACATGGCTCTGCCAAACGAAGGGAGATAACTCTCAATCCGAGAGATATATTTGTATAGTAACTATGTTGTGTCCCTACAGCGCATGCGCCTCATTTTAACATATAAGCATAAGTTAGAGACTGGTCGTTACTCAGGAGAGACTAAGATGTCCTATCAGTGTGCCACGTGTCGAGGCCTGTTGCCCGTAGATGCTCACGGGGAAGATGGGAGCGGACTCTTTACCTGTGTGTACTGCAAGACTAAATTGAAATACACGTATCACCGTTTCATAGTACATAGCGACAAGTGTACCGTGAGAAGAAAATTAGCTATCCACTTACATTCGTGCTCTTGTGACGACAACAAGATACTATAAAACTTCAGCGCCGAAGGAACAGAGTGACATTTTACCTCTTACCGGCACACGGATAAGACGTTTTTTTAAAATGAAGACGAGAACTTCAGAAGATAATGTTGTTCCGAGAGATATATTCTCAACGTTTGGCAAGACGACCCAAGCAAGGAAATCCAAGATTTCTAAACCAAAGTCTTCGGCGAAGAGGCGACTGGTTACATCTCAGAAGAAACCGGTTACCCACCAGAAGAAGAACAAGAACTCGAAACGTACTGCATCTAAAGAGAGCGAGCATAGGAAACCGACTGTAGTGAACATACAACACATCTCGACGACACAAGGCGTTGTGGATAGGGCTCGAGCTGCGCTAAAGAGACAGAGGCTAGAAAAGTATAAAAAGACTTCTTCTCAACCTCTCCTCACATATCTGTATTAGATCGGAATGGAGCTGGTCGCCTGTCCGGATTGTGGGAAGAGTTTTACACGTAAGGACAACCTACTGAGACATCAGAAGCAGAGGCATGGGTGGACTCCTTACACACCTCCTCCTCTGAGTGGCCAGTCGCTAACTCCTCCTCCTCCTCCTCCTCCTCCTCCTCAGAGTGGCCAGTCGCTAAC
Source organism: Gibbula magus (assembly GCA_936450465.1). Taxonomy (NCBI): domain Eukaryota; kingdom Metazoa; phylum Mollusca; class Gastropoda; order Trochida; family Trochidae; genus Gibbula; species Gibbula magus. Next base: position 76,277,967 of record OW388296.1, read on the forward strand.
TCCTCCGCCTCCTCCTCCTCCTCCTCCTCAGAGTGGCCAGTGGAGCGGTCAGTCTCCTCCTCCTCCTCCTCCTCCTCCGCCTCCTCATGAGCAGCGATTCCAGCTCGAGATTCCCTCCAACGCTCTCGTGGTCGGGCCAAGTGGTTCGGGGAAGAGTGTATTCGTCTTCAACCTATTACGACACGGCTTGATTCAACCATTACCAGATTCGATCGTTTGGTGTTATTCTGTGTGGCAACCTCTATACGAGAGCATTCGTCAAGCCTTACCCCAGGTCCAGTTTGTGAAAGGACTACCCTATAACCTGGAGGAGGACAATTACTTTGATACCAATAAGCAGAACGTGTTGGTTCTAGACGATTTTCTGGCGGAAGCCAAGAATGATAAGCGGATATCCCGTCTGTTTACTCAAACTTCCCATCACAAAAATGTATTGATCTTTCTCCTATTGCAAAACCTGTTCCCGAGAGGCAAGGAATCTCGTGACATTGCTCTCAATTCGCATTACGTGACCCTGTTCAATTCACCCGTGGACAGACAACAGGTGAAGGTATTTGCGAGAAGAATATTCCCCGATGATATAGGTAAATTCATGAGTGTTTACGAGAGAGCTGTTGAAACACCTTATGGAAATCTAACGGTGGATCTCAAACCTTCAACGAGTGAAACGAATAGACTACATCTCAACGTCCTGTCACAACGAAATATAACCAACCAGGGTCGTGGTGGTGGTTTGCAACACCACCATCAAGAGATAAAAGAAATCTCACCTGACTCAAATCTTCAGACAGGTCGTGACGTTCGAGCTGAACACACGTCTCATTCCCTTCAGACAGGTCGTGACGTTCGAGCTGAACACACGTCTCATTCCCTTCTGGACGACACTGCATCCATTTCGAGCGAAGAGTCTGGACCTTTCACCATGGCGACGGCTTGTACATCCTGTGGCACGTTGCTTAGCGATGTCGATTCGTTGCAACACCATATACGATCTTGGTGCCCGGCAGATCATCAAGGCGCTTTGAAATCCAACAAGAGGAAACGTGTCATCTATGACAGTGACACCGAGGATGAGGGACTACAGCGCCGTCAGAAAGGTGGTGGTAGTAGTGATCGCGCTGTCCAATCTGCTCCTCCCCCTCCACGCCACTGGCCAGTCACCGACACGGAAGCAGAAGAATGGCAAAACGTAGGCTTGCAACGTATCTGGAAACGGGTCTATACCCTTTATCAAGACGTGATGAGAGTCAAACGACAAAAATACCAACGACTAGGTCGAACGGCAGAATGGATAGACAGAAAAATGAAACAGCTTTGGGAACTGAAACTGGCCGAAAGTCTCAACAGTATCCTAGAGTTTACCCAATACTTTAAAGAGTCTCCCCTGTTTCTACCCCTTCTCGTCAGTCTGGGCGACATGGATCCGTCAACGGACCAGTCCACCCTCAAAAGTAAGGTCCGTCGTTTCACGAAACCTAAACTGAGAGACATTCTGACTCACCTGGATATGCCTGAAATTGAGAGCGACTCTGACTCGGATATGGCTACCGAAAACGACGGGGCTAATGCAGATGACGAGCAGAGTGAATAGGAATAACAAACGCTTCCAGAGATATCACTATCAGTCGACTCTCAGCGTTCGAAGAGACAGGATGCGTTCTAAATTAGCCAATTCCAAAACGGTTCACATCATTAAAACATTACATGATCCTATCAACAGGAAGAAGAAGAAGAAAGGTGATAAGAAACGTCCAATTTCCCTCTATGTCAACGGGCTTATTAAGCTGGGACCTCCCGGGCATCGAAATCAAACCAAGAGATGAGGTCTCAGGATATTCATCCCAAGGGATAGACTATATAAGAGGACGGATACTTTAAAATGCATAGGAAAATATGTGTTATTTTCAAATCGGTTACACTTTCCATACTGAACGGGAACTGTGTATGTGTATCTCAAATTAGTTGTACATTATATTTTCAATACTGTATGTAGAACACCTTACTGCATGTAGAACGCCTTGCTGTTTAACACAAATGTATCTCATCTTGTAATAAATAAGTCAGTCTAAACCAGGTTATTTTGTTATGTTTTCTGTGTGTAAGTCTTCATAAGATATAGAGGAGGGTTTGAAATAACGTTTGAATAGCTTTGAAATGTGACAATAGACAACCATTTTGAAAACGAGACGAGTATTACAATGCATACATCCAAGCAATGCTACGATATGGTAACGCATCAGTCGTGTTCCAGTTTAACGTCCAAAACCCATTATATACAATGTACAGATGATCCTGTTGATACTGCAATGCATGTTAGAAAGTACCACCGTCAGAGCAGGACATGTACATGTTAAGATACTCGTTTCAAGACATTTTACAATAAATGACAAGACATCACAAACCATTATAAAATAGTACAGTCCATTGCATTATATATCACTATGTATTATAGGGGTGTGAAGGCAATATAAAGTTTGATGGTCACTATTGATTGAATACTTAAAATTTAAGACAGTTGAGAACCTCCCACCAGTTAGCTCTCACATAGCAAACTGGAACATGTCAATGTTCACATGAAACCAATTGTAAAACTTATAGGGATTAAGATATTGATATTGATATTGATAAAAGGTTTCCTGATATACTGTGTGTCCGTTGATACGAACCTAAATACTAACTGTCATGATATAAATTCAAAAACCTCGATAAATCTATACAGAGATGCCTAAAACACGCTTGCCCCGTTATAGTGCATAGAGGAGAGATGGATCTCGAAACCACGTGCGTTTGAGCGGGCCAGTGTTATAACAGTGTTACAACGGGGGAGGTACGGCGACGTCAACCAAATAATGGGTGGATTCACTGCTCAAGTGTCAAGCTTCGCTGGTCATTGTTTGCTTATCTTAGCTATAGGTCTTGCCTCGTTAGACCTCGCCAGTTAACAAACCCGTAAAAGTTGCTTATGTTCTGCCACGTTGGTTATATGGGTGGACATAGTATAACGTGTATCGTATATAGCTGAATGTCATTTTGGAAAACATATCATATCAACGTATATAATAACAGACGTTGATTTACGAGCTAGCGTGTCAAGGTATGTCATTTTCATAAAATTCTATTTGATGTTCATCTCAAGAGTATACAGTGTCGTTGTTCACACGATGTAAAAACACCTAATGTCTTTTATAAATGTATATGTTTGATGCTGGAATACGCAACTCATGTTAATTCAGATGTTTTACAGCAATGACAATCCACACGAACTCGAGCTGACCCCTATAGTACAATGCCCATATATGGATGTTTTACTATGAAAACGGCGCCTTATTAAGCCGTCAAAACCATACACCTTTCTTTCTTTCTCGATACAGCTCAATCTTGTTCACCTTCTTCGCTCTCATGACTGTCGTACGCTGTAGTGAGTCGTATCAACCGAGTACATATATCAGTAATAACTTCCTATATTATTATTATTAAAACGCACCACATTTCTTATTGCTACGTGACTGTAAGTAGACTACTAGACTATCTACAATTGTATGATCTATGCTCTATCCAATCAAACGTTTCATAAACTCATAACGTTAAACACGATATATCTGAAAGCACAGTACTATATTCATGATATCTCAATGACACTTTATCGTATATAGCTCTTCACTGATAAAATATATACTTGTTTTATAAACACGACGTATAAGCTGACTCTTTAATTGAGATATCAATCACCAACTCGTATCTTATACTGCCTTGTTATAGATTTTCGCTGATAACATGTTACTAGTTTCATAAAAACAACGTAGAAGCTTATGAGATGATGGAAATATCAAATGCTAACTCATGTCAAAATAGGATTAGTGAAAACGGGAGACACCTTAATGTATATACATACACACCACAGACATTTCTAACTTAGCCATCTAAAGTTGAAATAAAATAGCCTATTCACTTTTCACATAAATGTTAAAGATCTTCCAATGAATATTTCGTTTTTATCTATGTTTTGGAATGGATATAAGTATTATCAAACTAGATGTTTAAGTTGTGCTTGCTTTCTCTATCACCATCTAAACCTTCAGGTAAGTATTAAATTTTCATATAAAATCTGTCTTGCTACAACACGGGTGACCTCTATATTTAAGATGTCATTTCTAGAAGCACCCTTTATTTATATAAGCTATCACGCTTTGTATAACGTCCGCTCAAATCCTAATTCTTTGTGAGGTTTTATAAAGAAATTGGCCAGTCGTGACGATGGGTAAAACTCGCCTATCTACAGGTATACGCTCGCCTCTGACTCATGACACGTGTCGCTAAAGATAGCTTTGGCGCCAAAATTTAAAACCGGTTTCTGATTGGACTGACGCTCTTGTATGGGTTAGGGTTGGCTTAAAGAAAGCATTGTTTTGCAGTAATGATGATGAATGGCTTAATGAGCATCCTCGCATTTAACTGTCAACTGAGTGGTTGACCTTTCTGACCTGTGACGACATGCATATATTAGCCTATTAATGAGTTACGCTGCATACATTAATCTCCCTCCGGTTCTCCCTCCGGTTAAGGAGCATGAGCGTGCTCACCTTACACTACTAACCCCGTTATTTTCCGTGTGAGTAGTTCCGGTTTGTATCAAATACCCGATGTGACGTGGCGTGTCTAAGGGCCGCCGTCATTATTCGCTGGTCAAGGACATTTGAAAGTGTCTGGTGACCGGACGTAATATCTATCTCAAAAACGTATAATGGAAGCGCCTCGAGGTCCCTTCAATAGTTCAGTTCAATATTGGTTCTAATATTGAGTTTCATTGGTATAAGTGCCATTTCAAGCTCTAATTTAAAGGCGCTGTAGCACGTTTTTTTTGCTGAAATAAGTTGATGAAATGTATTTGAAAAATAATGTCACTAATAGTAAATCACCCTTGTCTCTTCCGAAAATCAAGTTTAAAAATGAATGTACATGGTTCCGTAAAGCTATGGGAATCGTTTTTGTCATTCGAAATAATAAATTGCGTTCACAATAAAATGGCGGCCATGCAATTTTCTCTTTATACGCAACATCGTTATTACCACTACAGATATTTGGTTTGTTTAATAAGATGTTTTACCCTCTAAAGTAAATATAAATGACATAAACTATCATTATAAATGGGAAATTTGAAAAAATAAATTTGCATGAAACGTGCTACTGCCCCTTTAACGTTGTATACGTAATATTACAATTTTTCAACTTCTCCCATAATACATAATTCGCACCAGTTTCTATCACTGGCTAATTTAAGCCTTGCTGTAATTCGCCAGCGTAACAGGGGGCTAGCTCCACTTGGATTTGGAAGTGCAATGAGAAATCTCTGGTATATGAAAAGCGACGAAATGCAAGGCTTAAATTAGCCAGTTACAGAGACTGTCACGGGTTATACCTTGCAGGGAGGTTAAACAAACTAGTTTGGAAAGTGATGTATCTAACTGTGCTACTAATTGTACAAAATATCATTGTCTATTGGTGCCTGGAAGAATGATCGGAAAACGCAGTTTCAAAATCTATTAAATGTAATAGATAGTAACAAAGATACATATTAATTTGACAGATTCCATTTGCAAATCGTTTATGGGTTGTGTTATAAAAATAATCCATCGGGAACAAATCGGGAACGCCTACTAACGTCCATGTGGCACTGCTTCCTTGTGTTGTTAAAGGGGCAGTGGCACGTTTTTTCGCTCCAATAAGTCGATGAAATGTAATAATGTCAACAATAGTAAAACACCTTTCTCACGGTACAAATTAGTGTACATGGTTCGATACAGCCATGGTAATCGTTTATATAATTCGAAATAATAAAAAGTGTTCACATTAAAATGTATGCCATGCAATTTTGCTTTAAACGCAACATCGCTATTACCACTACTGTACAGATAATTGGTTTGTGTAATAAGATGTTTTACCCTCTAAAGTAAATTTAAATGACATAAACTATCATTATAAATGGGAAATAAAAAAATTTAAAAATTTGCAAAAAACGTGCTACAGCCCCATTTAAAGTCCCTGTATCAGCTCTGAAACAGGTTTTCGATCGGGTTCATGTCTGGAGACATTGCAGGTCAATCCATAACAGGACACGGTGGTTATGCATCGTTTCTCGTTAACCTTGCACAGTGGGAACTGTCGTTGTCTTGTTGAAAAACCAGCTGTCCGTTTACGCCATACTGAACCATATCAGTAGGAGTAGATCTAATACTGGACGAACAATATTGTATGAGCGTTGAGGTTGCCTTGAACTACCATCAACTGACACCCGAAATTGACGCTCATAGCACGCCATACGTGGGCGCCATTGCCGCCAAATTATGCCTTTCCTAAAAGCAGTAAGGGGCAAAATGTTCACGTCGACGTCGGTAAATGTGGTGACGTCCATCAGGACAGGTTAAATTGGGATAAATCTGGGAAGATGCCATCACGCCTTGGTGTGTTACCCAGATACTTCTTATATTAAGGCCAATTATCATAACATGCAGAAAAGGAACAGACCTGGTCACGTGAACGACACAGCAGACCTACATGTACCGTGTGCTCGGTGTATCACATGATTCACAGCTGTTCTCCTTGCAGTATCAGCAGCTTTCTGGAACATTTTTGCTCAGGTGCAGAATCTGATCCGGCGATCTTGAGCAGAGAAGTGATCGTGGATTCAACTCCACAAGAGAGATCCCAGAACACATGGTGTCTGTGTACCTTCATAGAGAGAGCCCCCCAAAATCGTTACAATGCATATTACACGATTTAGTAATTGTGATTTTAATGGTATAATTGTTCGTTACTGTTCAAATGCATTTGCTATTTGCTATATATACATATCTATAGTTGTGGAGCATGTATGTTATGTATAATGTATGCTATGTATGTTAACTTCTCTAAAACATTTGACAATGAACAATGAATATATTCCTTACTCACCTTGCCACAAGACAGTCCAAGCAAAGCGTGTACTTGCCATGTACTTAAATTAGTAGGCACGGTTGCAATGGTACAATTGATCATTTTCCGTTTCTATTTAATGTCATTTGTCAATGTATCTTCAGTTTTCTTTCAGTCCCCCTTGTGAACCAATAACATTCAACTGATAAAATATACAACCACAAACAGACATGTTTTTAAAGTCGCCTTGTCAGTACAGGCCAGCCATCTATCGCGCCTGATAGATAGATTATATTTAGAGGTCCCAAGTAAAGTCTAGATTTTCCTTTAGTAAGTATTACATTTAAATCTACAAAGAGACAAGTATATTCCATTGAATTTACGTATATGGAGCTAGGAGCTACACCCGTGACGTCATCCTATTATCATCGTCAACCATTGTTCTCAGTAATGAAAGTTGCAAATAACATCGCCTTTTTAAACTATATCTTTTATTTCAGGAAAATTGTTCCGAAAGCAAAACTTTAGTGTAATGAAAGTCAGTCCTTGACTCCGTTATTTTAAGAAATGGAGAGTTAATCGGGCATTAACCGTGCATATCATGTTCAATGTGAATTCATGATGTTAGGCGCCGTCAGCTAACAAGGCGCGATGAAGTTCGATATGGCTTGGTGATATATGTAAATTTGTAAATATAACTTTACTTAACTAGACGAGATAGGAGTGTCAAAAAGGGCTTTTTTTTGCTTGTTTATGTCGTCCTACAGTAAAGACGTCTCAACGAAATTATGTTCAAGAAGATTATTTATGTCGACAACATGTTTTATTAATTACATTTCTACCTTTTACACATTTTTTACTTAAATACAAACACTCTGGCCAATAACCATTTGGAAAAGGCGATTTCTGCACCCCAAGCGTATTTGAACTGACATAAAAAGAAAAGTATGATACATCATGCATGAAATTATGAGTAGGCCTACTTCTATTCTATCGAATACATTCATAATCTTCTTTCTCAGGCAGCAGTATTTTGTTTTCTGCACTGTTGAAAATGAGGTGACGTTTCTTTTGCGGTTGAGTGTACAGCTAATTTTATCTAAAATATACTATGAATTGATGGGTTTGTTACCCACGTGACACGTGACCATGCAGTTCCTTTGCTTCAAAACTGTTCGCCGTGTCATGTCAGCGTTATCATTCTGACTACGTTATACAATTGACTCTCGTAGACAAACACACGAGAAAGACGGTTATATAGGATGGGTCAGAATCCTTTATATGGTTATGAACGATACGCGGTGAGTTAAAGTGTAGATCAAGTTGTTATTCAGCTAATCGTCATTCCGCTAATGTCCCCATCGTCAACAATGTTATTGACACTCTATAACCTGATGTTGAACTTCTAACATGAACAGAGTCCAGTGCATATCTTGTAACATGCATTGTCGGAGTGGGGCGTCACACATTATCTGAACAAACGTTGTATAACTGACCATGCTGCACAAGTGGTCGTGTTTTTGTCAATAGTCAGGGTTGACTAGATTTTCAGAATATGTACAAAATGAGTCTCCAGTTAGTTGTTATAGGCCTTTTTGATTTTGAAGTGATACACTGTGAGCATGGGTCTGACCATAACCTTTTTCTTAGAGACGTTTGACTATTCACAATAAATACATTGACGTCCCGAAATATTGCCTTTGTACGTAGCATCGTTCATTAACATTTGTTTCATTAATGGTGTAGTACCTTTATAAACGACATGTTGTCACTAAAACTTTCAACAAACTTTCTTCTTCGGTAAACTCAGTTATGTGTTTCACTTTCTTACTTGTTTTACCTTCGTAAGATTTAAAACATTCAAACACAACTCCTTGTCTGATCAAGCGTTTCCAACTTCTGCCTATAAATCTCGCTTTGGTTCTTTGCAGTCATTTGCAAATGAAATAAGCCGGTCTGGCACGAGAAGTAAGACTTATATATTGTAAATATAAATAGTATAAATGATCTAACCTTACAAATGTTATCATCGAACGAAGAAAACTCGTAAATTCTTCAAACCAGGGCTCTGTTCCATAACATTCATAACAGCGAGCGCTTTTAATCGCTCATTGATTGCTCAATGTAGAGCTCAAGTAGCGCTCATTCTCTTCTGAACGACACGGTGCAAAACGTCAAAGTTCGCTCGCTTTGCTACGTAGCGCTACATTGAACAATCGCGTTCAATAGAAGTTTAAAAGTAATCGCTAATTGAGCGATTACTTTGAAACCTCTCTTGAACAAGGCACATGTGTACGTCGAGCTCAACTGTTAACTCTATATTTATGTGTTTCTTATTTCAAAGAATGTGGAGTTGTTCTGTTATTTATTTAATGTTTGGACACTCACGTGAATTGTAATATACCGTTGTACATGTAGATGTATATTTGACGTGAGATTTTAAATCAGAGAATCAATGTTTTCGAATCGTCAGAAAATTTAAACTTGCTTTAGAAACGAATTGGGTTTAAGGGTTGTGACATAATACAGCAACTGGTGCTTTTGACTTGCTTTTTATGGCCCTACAATGTCACCAAATACATATTTTTTTTATAGTTGGTAAGTTTCAACTGACTTTAATTTTACAACGAGGAACAGTACTATCCATGAGTTGAATTGATTAATATTAAGATGTGATTTTAAAATAAATTTATCACATGTCTGTGGATGAACTGGGCATGTGCTAAGCTCAGTTAACCTGTTGATGAGGTAAGGTGAGTTTGGGTTTAACACGTCTTCAAGAGTATATTATTGCAGCCTGCAACACCATTGTGGCTGTTTATTTTGGTATAACCTGCGAGCAACGGCTGGAACTAGCGAGCCATTTGCGGTTCTGTGCTGAAATTCAGTGTAACATTGCACCCAAACCTCAATGCATGTAGAGTTCTCGACAGCAGACCCCGGACCTCTTGATCCGAAGCCGAACCACCGACCATTGCAATATCCCCCCTCCATTTTTATTTCACTAATAGCACAGCTGCTTGTATTATTGCAGGGAGAAAGTCCTCAACACAATTGTGATTATGCATTGCAGTGAACCCTGCAGGTATCGGCTGGAACTAGAGAAGCATTGGTTGGTTTAGTGAGACCAAGGTAATACTAGTATGAACAGCACCTTGAGTATGGATGTGTTGATACAATATGGATATCATTATCATAAAACTGCAACTAGTATTGTTAAGGACAGAGGCCAAATTTGTGCTGGTGGCTGTGTATTGCAATGAACCTGGGGAACTTGGTAGCCATGGGCTGGCCTGGTCTCTTAATCCTAGCCATTTTCATTTTATACTTTCAGGAAAAAGAAATACAGAAAATACATAAAGATTTTTATTTGCAGTTTTAATTGCACTTATCCAATGGGCGATTAAATTTCCTTTGATGTTTTTGAAAGGATATACCATGTATCAAGTAAAGTGTGGTTGTATCTATGACGTCACTTATTTATCAGCCACAGTTATTTTATATTTCTCTGATAGGACGACCGTGAAGCAGCAGGGCGGTTCAAGGGCGGAGCTACAAACATCTGGCTGACGACCTTGAGTAATTACAACATTATTGCAACACCAGAAGACATAAAAGGGATGTATGCCGCTCAGTAGAAAAACAAAAAAAATGTCAGTGCAACTCAGTACTCTGTAAATGATAAAAACTAATGATCAGCTGATTAGAAACTAAACAAAATCTTAAAAGCACCGTTGATTTTAAATCGTCACAGATTAAGAGAAGGCAATCGATCCAGCGGAAAATAATGAACAGTCATTTGGTGGTGATAATGTTCACTTGACAATTCTTACATGTTGATGTAAGAAGAAATTTCACATGATTTATTGTCTTTGTTGCACAGTAGCTCGGAAACACCAGCCGAAAAAGGGATCTGCGGGACTGGTTCCAAAGCCCGACTGACTTCCCAAAGTGAAACGGGTCAACTATTTCAATACCCAAGACTGATTATTAAGCGCGAAAATCATGTCACGTGATAGGCGCATATTTGTCGAGCGTTGCCCATTGGATAAAACAGATACATGATTGACACAAGTGGGTGTAAACAAAATATCATCTCGCTATCACTCACTCGGGGGCTCCGCCCCCTCATGAGATGATAGCTCGATGATATTTTGTATACACCACTTGTGTCATCATGTATCTATTACATATTACACAAAAACATATAGTTATCATACACGCATCTATCAAGTAGAACACTGTCAAACAATCAACAACATAATGACGTACAAACATGGATTTCTAGGTGATCAATTGAAAATGGGCAAAATGCTTTGTGAATATTCACCAAAATATAGTAAAGATACCTTTCTTAAAAAATATATTTAAATCTTAGGAATTATCAATAGAATCTAGCCATTCACACAACAATATGAAGATAAAATGCAATTAAATGCAAGTTGGCCGACTTCAGGCAATTGATCAGACAATCATTCGTTATATTTCATTAGAATAATTGAAGCATAGAATGAAGAAACCTTTAATCAAAATAGTCAACATAAATTGTTACATCACCAAAAATACATTCCAACGAAACATTTACAAAAAAAATATAGTTTGCAAATTTCAATGTCATGGTAAAAAGAATGATTATACAAATTACAAACACATTTATAAAATAAATACAGATGAAAGACTTGTTTGTTTTATTGCTCACAATTGGAATATCACTGAGTAAGTAATAACGTGCTGACCATTTATTTTTCATAATTGTAAATCATACATATATCAAAATTAAGCATTATAGATTAATGAAATCATAAATAGGATTTGATTAGTGCTAAGTCTAGTGCTATATCACTACCATGTAATCACATTTCACATCTAGGAGGAGAAAAATAGTCATGACAAGTTGATGAAACTCTTGAAAATACCTCTGTAATTATATTGTAGCTCCCACAATCGATTCCTTGGGTTTAAATAAATAAGTTTTCCTGTGGAATGTACTTCATACTCAACACATATATAATAATGATGACACACCAGTTAAAACTTCCAATTTAAAATGATACCATTAACTTTCATTATGCTCAAAAGCAGTTGTTGTGGTAGTGGTGTTTCTGATTAAGGTCCACATTTCAGACAGGCTGGCTTCCTTCAGACGACTAGTTAGAGAGAGCAGTTATCTTCAACACCCAGGCGTATTTTGACGGCAGTTTGTTGATAGGTATTGAAGGAATCTCAATATCGATTCCTGTCGGTTCACGTTTCTTCCAGTTGAAGTTGCCCGTGTATCCAAGCATGCTCACTGTTGTTGCACTTGTTGTCTGGGGTCGGCCGAGAGACAGAGTGTTGCTTTCGGGCCACTCAAGAAGGATAGCGTACACTTTCCGTGTGCTGGACTCCTTCATTGTGTACCTTCAACAGCAATGTTACTTTCTTATAAACATGTTTTAATAGACAGTATTATTTGGATCTTTTCATATCATATCAGTATGACAGCTGGAAAGTTCATATTGGTTCATACAGTATATGATAAGAAAATGTTCAATATACTGTGTTTGTTTATATACTTAACTCAGGTTCAAGGCTTGACATGGATTTTTGCCCTTAACTTAATTTGAAATACAAGCAAAACAAAAACCAGCAAAGACATCAACTTTATAAAACAGTGAGATGACAACAACTGCTTGTGTGATATATTATTTTCAGAGAAACACTCCCATAACTGTCTTGTAAACCTGCCTGTTAAGCTCACATACATTAGGACACAGACTATGAAATGAGTGAGTATCGCAGCCATGAACGGTCAACTATGAAATGAACAAAAGCTCACCATGTGGTGTTGGACATAGTATCATTCTGGTAGGTCCAAGGTCTTGAGCTGTAAATAGCCTCCCCATTAACTCTGAGCCAGTCGCCCATTTGTTCGAGGCGTTCCTGAAAGAGGGGGATGATCTTCCCGTACTTGGTGGGCCCCACGTTCATCAGCATGTTGCCTCCACAGCTGAAACACAGCAATCTCATTATATATCAATCTGATTTTGTCCAACTTCACTTATGTTACATCAAGGGATGTTATTTTGATGACCCTCTCACAGTGTGAAATAAGCGTGAAAAGTAGCCAGCCCAAAGCCAATTGTCGATTTCAAAGGCAAAAAAGAGAAAAACCTTAAATAATAGCCAGCGACAATCAAAAGTAAGCAGGTTCCTGGTTACCAGACTGGAGTTATTTCATACACCGACTCTTGATAGTTTCTCGGACAATGGGGTTGAGATTACACAAAAAACTTATGTCATTAGTACTTTGAACATTCAGTGTGATTAAGTGCATTCATTGTAAGTTGGTAATAAAAAAGAAAAACCTGTCTTTGTAACCCTTAATCATTAAGATTCATTTGTGTAGCTTTAAAAATAATAAAATAATCTTACCTCACTGTCTCAATAAAAGTTGCTAGAAGTTCATTGATGGTCAAGAAATCTGTGAAGCGGGCGTTACGTCTAAAGCCCCAAGAGTATTTATCAATCGTCATGGCGTTCTCAAACATCCTCTTCTGCAGTGTGCCTGTATTCAGAGAATTGAACCATATCATCAAAAAGCAGTAGGCGCACTCCTTTTTTTAAAAGTGACCAATAAAGTGAAAACCAAATGTAGGCATCTTATATAATTATTAATAATCTTCAAAAATAAAACCAGAAGAGGAAAATGATACTTCAAGCTACAGAAATAGTCATTAAGTTAAATATGACGTCATTTACTTCCAACCTCAGTTCATAAGATGTGTCAAAATGTAAAACTGACGTTTCAATGAATGTTTAGTGCATATATATATATATATATTTTGCCTTCAAAATTTCAAATCACCAAATCATACACATATCAGTTGTGCACAATTGGCCCTTATTTTAGCAACCATCAGCACCATTCACTTAAACATACAACCTGGACTTGAGTTTACTGTTTGGTAAACCTACCTGGATTGTATCTGTCGGAGCATGTGAAGAAACCTCCATGTTTACAAGCAATCCCTTTGCCCCAGCGATCATTGGTCACAACAGTATCTTTCACAGGGCTGAGATATAAACCACTTTGTTTGAAATATATGTATATGGCTCTTTGTTCTAAATATATATATAAAGCACTTTGTTTTAAACATACCTATAAAGCAATCTGTTTGAAACATATGTAAAAGCACTTTGTTTGAAATATATCTAAAAGCACTTTGTTTGAAATATATGTAAAACCACTTTGTTTGAAACATACGTAAAAGCACTTTTTTAAAAATATATGTATAAATAGAAAATCTTACCAAAGTGTCTTCTGATATCAAATATATCAACACGAGTTGATTTTTACTTTAATCAACGAGTGTTGATATATTTGATATCAGAAGACACGAGGGTGAGATTTTAGTTATCATTCCAAATCATTCTTCAACATTTATTAGCCGAAGAATGACATAACTGAAACACAAAACTGCACTTTGCTTCTTCAGCAGTGATCCTAATATTGTGACGTCATAAGCATTATGACATCAAAGCATTGTTACATCATCACGATTGTGACGTCATAGCATTGTCAGCAGTGTTCTCAGTGATGCCAAAGCTTCGTGATGTCATTAACTGATGATGTAATATGATTATGGCGATTTGATTGTAGCGATATCTACAATGTAGATAACGCTTGATCTCACACAATATCGCGATATCTACTGTGGGAGCCAGTTTTGGATGATAAAGCACTTTTTTTTAAATACATGTATAAAGCGGCTTTAGCCAATGAACTGAAACTAACAACAATTTAACAAGTCAAACATGATAAGCTCCATTTCTTTTCAATATCCGGCATGGGACTTTTCACAAAAAGCACAGAAGCTCTGAATAACATTAATAGCAGCTTGAAATATGCTCCATCACAAAAGCATGTTCACTCGTTCACTTACCATGGTTAGCAAATTTTAGCTTTGGGAGTGGATCTGGAGGACAAATTGAAAATGAGAAACGTTAAAAGAAGGTTGGATGACGGCCCATGTCATAAATAATCTGGTCTTTAGGTCTGATTACTTAAAGATAGATGTATATAGTAAATGATAAACATACTTATCTATCAAGTAAAGTACCTGCTGTTATAGAGCCAGGCCAGGAACTGAGTAGAGTTCCAGTAGGTGTCCGGGGCCTCCCAGTCTCCATCAGACCAGATCACATCAGGTTGGTACGTGTTGATCAGCTCGTACAGTTCGGGCATTGTCTTGTCCTGAACAAAAAGTTGTCTCCCTTAGCTCTTCATCAATCGTTCCTCAAAACTATAGTCTTCTTTTCATACTGAGTTCACTTAACAATAACAAAATAAAAAATAGAGCCATGGGCTCTGTAGCTCATCAGAGTTTATTTTGTTTGATGATGAAGACAGAAATATGTTGTCTCAATATAATGTACAATCCCTAACCCTGACAAATCTTATTCTTTAAATTGAGAGAGAGCACTCAGCAAGGTCAACACACAGGAGATTATGCAATATTCTGACCCCTTGGCTCTGGTTACAAGCCAGCTGTGTTTTTTGTGTTTTACCCCCAAATTATGTAATAGACTCTTGCTTGCACTAAACACTGGCAGCACTGATCTAACTGTATACGGCTTAAAGAGAACAGGCAATGTGACGAATCTCATGGTACATAGTACAATTTTGAATCACCTTGGCTAAACAATCTCGGTTCTAAGCCTTGTCATCCAAACATCTAAACATTCTGAACAAAATATTCCTTCTAGTTTGTTCTGGATGAAAACAGGATTTTAGGTAATGGCCTGCGAGGCTCTTATTTTGGGCCACTGGGTCACCAAATCTACAATTTAGAATCTCCATTGGCTAAAGACTCTTTACACAACATGACAACCTTCTAGGTCTTTTCGTTCTGGAGAAGAAGATGAAAATAATCTTATCTTATCATCACCAGTCATATGCAGTTCAAATATCTCATGTAAAATAAAAGCATTCTTAACTCCTCTTCAATTTAGTCCGTTATGCCTTGTCACAATTTTCAGTTCATAGGCTATTCAATAGTTCTCATTTCACATTGATTACATCAATTTGACAAACATGTCCACTATGTAGATTGTTATCTAAAGTTGACATATATTTCAAATCATTGTGATTGAAGTGTCATAAAATATCAGTTCAAAATTCATTTTTAAAGGTTTTTTTTAGGCTGTGGTCCATATTTGGGGTCACAGGGTCACCCAATTTACAAGTTTGAATCCCCATTGGCTAAAGAGTTTGCGTACAATATTACAGCCTCCTAGATCTTTTTGTTCCGGAGAAACAGATGAAAACAGGATTTTAGGTAATGGCCTGTGATGCTCTTATTTGGGGCCACAGGGTCACCAAATCTACAATTTAGAATCTCCAGGGGTAGAAACTAACTTCAAACATATGGTAGCCTGCAGGGCTAGTCGTTTTGATTTCTACTAGCCCAATACAAGTATCACTAGCCCATATTTTCTAGTAATCAAACAATAATAAAATGTTATGTTTTAACTACAATGGCAAGTATTTTCCCTACTTCAATCATTCACATCTGATATCGTTGCTGAAAAAAACAAGAATCTCTAGTCATATTTTGAGTATTTCATAAGGAATCAGAAATTTTTAAAGGCCATCAGGGCTAGAAGAAGCTAACATTTACTAGCCCGGTGTCATTTTTACTAGCCTCGGGCTGAAGGACTAGTGTTAATTTCTAGCCCTGATCTCCATTGGCTAAAGACTCATTACACAACATGACAACCTTCTAGGTCTTTTCGTTCTGGAGAAGAAGATGAAAATAATCTTATCTTATCATTTCATCACCAGTCATATGCAGTTCACATGTCTTATGTAAAATAAAAGAATTCTTAACTCCTCTTCAATTTAGTCCTTTATGCCTTGTCACAATTTTCAGTTCATAGGCTATTCAATAGTTCTCATTTCACATTGATAACATCAATTTGACAAACATGTCCACTATGTAGATTGTTATCTCAAGTCGACATACATTTCAAATAAAGTGAATGAAGTGAACATAAAATATCAGTTCAAAATTCATTTTCAAAGGTTTTTTAGGCTGTGGTCCATATTTGGGGTCACAGGGTCACCAAATTTACAAGTTAGAATCCCCATTGGCTAAAGAGTTTGCATACAATATCACAGCCTTCTAGATCGTTTTGTTTCGGAGAAAAAGATGAAAACAGGATTTTAGGTAATGGCCTGTGAGGCCCTTATTTGGGGTCACAGGGTCACCAAATCTACAATTTAGAATCCCCATTGGCCAAGGAGTCTGTACATAAAATTTCAGCTCTCTGGAGTCATTGGTTCTGGAGAAGAAGATGAAAATAGCTTTTTAGGTTATGACCCCTGTGGCCCTTATTTGGGGTCACAGGGTCACCAAATCTACAATTTAGAATCCCCATTGGCCAAGGAGTCTGTACATAAAATTTCAGCTCTCTGGAGTCATTGGTTCTGGAGAAGAAGATGAAAATAGCATTTAAGGTTATGACCCCTGTGGCCCTTATTTGGGGTCACAGGGTCACCAAATCTACAATTTAGAATCCCCATTGGCCAAGGAGTCTGTACATAAAATTTCAGCTCTCTAGAGTTATTGGTTCTGGAGAAGAAGTCGAAAAAGTGAAAAGTTTACGGACGGACGGACGGATGGACGGACGCCATCCCATGCCATAAGCCCATCGGGCCTTTCAGGCCTGATGAGCTAAAAAGACTACAAATTGAAAAGCTCTGAAAGTCACTCTCTTCACAATACAACAATCAACAATCTCAGCTTAAAAGATTAAGAGAAGTTACCCTGACAAAGTCTTGTGTTGTGAAGTTGTTTGCCTTGTCGCGCAGGTAGAGAGGGTGAAACCATTCAAACATAGAGTGATACAGGCCGAAGTGCAGCTTGGTCTTGTTCCTTATAGCACTGGCAAGCTCACCTGAAATAGTTGCACACATCATTCAACCAACATAAGTAATATACAGACAGACCCTGTTTATCCGCACAATTTGCTTACAGTTAAAAATAGTCTGCATAGCAACGGTTAAGTGAATCACCATTTGCATAGAAATGCATAGAGACAATTTAAAATACTATGGTGCGGATGGCCGGGTTTCCGGATATACGGGGTCCGGTTAAAGGAGTTCTCACTGTATATTCTTTCCAAGTAGTTTACTAGTGAAGTGAGGTGAGTTGGGGTTAACGCCGCTTTCAAGAGTATTTCACTTATATCACGGCTGCTAGTATTAAGGCAGGGAGAAAGCCTGAACCCCATGTGGCTATGCATTGCGGTGAAACCTGCGAGCATCGGCTGGAACTAGCGAACCATGGGTGGTACTGCACTAAAATTCAGTGTAGCATTGCACCCAAACCTGACTGTGTAGAACAGTTCTATACTGCAGACAAAGTTGCCATGCCCCTGGCAGGATTCGAACCCCGGACCTCTTGATCCAAAGGCGAACGCGCTAACCACTGCGCTATCCCGCCCCCTAGTTTACTGGTAGGTTCTCAATAAGTATTACCCTGTGAAGCCACTTTCATAGGAATAGGTGATTCTGTCATGAAATGAAAGGAAAATTCTTTTGGAAAAACTTTTTTTCCCATTATTTTTGTTGAAAATGTGATGGAGAATATTTTATAAATGTGACCATAATCAAATCAAAAGTTAAAAACAAAGCAAAGAATATATTTTCTCACCAACAATGTCTCTCTTAGGTCCAACATCCATTGAGTTCCAGTTGAATGATACTTTGGACGGCCAGTTGCAGAATCCTTCATGATGCTTGCTTGTGAATACTATGTACCTGGAGAAATAACAATCATTTTCCATAAATCAACTTTTTAATTTCTCTTTACAACTGCGTTAAAAGTGATTTGTAATTGTCACATAACACGGGTGTTGTATGTAAAAGTGTTAGATAACGACACTAAAAAGAGTAAACATCAATTGATGTCATTAATTGCATTTATTTCCTAAAGGTGGCCCTGCCTTTGGCATTTAAATTTTGTCACAAACAAGTAAACATTCCTAAATTCAGAAACACAAAATTTCTTGCTATGATAATAAAGCTTGAAACAATACCAAAAAGTCACCATTGTTAAATAAATAAGTTTATCAACGTCTAGAACGACTCTCAAACAGTTGATATAGACTCAACCTAATTTTCTGTTTTGTTTCTGTTGCCATCAAATGTATTCAAATTTTAATGACATTTTCCCAGTAGCTTACCATGTTAAACCTTATTGCATTGTTTAGAGAGTTGGCATATCAATTCAAATATTGAATGAAAATTTAATACAAATAAAAATGTGTATTTGCAGAGGAAATAATATTTTAACATTGACAAAATATTTGAAAGCAGAAGTTTATGAAAAGGTATTCTTGCAACAGTTAATTATAATAATTAATATAGAAATCAATAGGGATTCATAACTGATTACCAGTTTTAGCCAGCTACTGTAATTGCGAACTATAATTAGGCCTTGACCATCTTCAATTCTAGTCCAACTAGATGTCTTCTTACACATCGCACATAAACCAACATTTAGATTATCTGAACTACACACCTGTGCCAGTTATATTTATATGGTAACGTTATTTCCATAGACTTGCATGTTAATTTAGTCAAAAATAAATAATTTTCATAGAATAAGTTCTGTTTGGATCAATGTTAACTTTTCAGCTTGATTTGATCTCAGCTTGAAGAACATACAATAATAATGAATTAATCAAATAAAAAACGTTTCCCGTAGATCGCCATGTTAAATGTTTTCACAACTATGTATGTATTCCCCTAAATTGCTGTAATTCCCTGGATCAACAACAGAACAACAGTAACATTATGAGGTTGTAGCCAAGACGATTCCCCAAGAACCTGATAAATGTGAATAGGATGGGACAAAAATTGTATCTATGAAAATATTTATCCTAGACTAAATGGGAACCAGTGATTTCGTAGGAGGAACCAGTTCGTAGGAGTGGTGATGTCGTAAGAGGATCCAGGTCGTAGGAGGTTATTTCGGTGAATTCGTAGGAGGATTATTATAATGAAGTTACTTAGGTTATTTTTAATTACGATTTTGTTGGGTTACTGTTGTTACGAATTACAAATAAATTAGCATGCAAGTCTATTTAAATAACATCATTGTGATGGTATGAACATAAATCGCACGGGTCTGCATGTACTGTATTTCCTCTAATAGACCGGGGCCCTTATTAACATTTAAGGGCTCTTACCCCCCGACACTTATTGGAGGCCTGGCCCTTATTTCATTATTAAGTTTAACCAATGTACATGATAATCTCTGATAACTAACGAAAATGTCTTAGAATATTCAATTCTTTATTTTCAGTACTGAAAAGCCCACAGGCCTGTAGTACATTTACAATATATGAGTAGTAAGTCATAACAAGTTCTTATCTATTACAATTTGTTTTCTTGAATCCATTGCGAAATATATGTACATTGCAAGATTCTGTAGTGATAAGGTGTTAGTATCTGTTAACAGTGATATTAATTTTCTTTCGCTTGGGTATTTATAAAAGTATGGTTTTAGATACTTAGTTCGTAAAGTGTTATACACAGGGCAGATGAGAAGGAAATGTTATTCATTTTCTATAGCATTATAGTCACATAATTTACATATTCTCTTCTCCCTTGGTATACCTAGGTATCTGCCAGTTTCAATAAATAATTCATGGGAAGAGCAACGAAATCGGGCGAGAGATATACAAAACTTTTTCACGTCAACTTTTGCTAGATACTCTTCGAAACATATACCCGATTTCCATTGGTTGTAAAATGAACATTTAGTTGATAGGAGTAGAGATTCCGACCATAATTGTAAATACATATCTTTCATTCTTTGTGTAAATGATGTGATAAAATTAGCATAGCATGGAATTTTCTGATCCAGCCAAACATATCCGTAGCCTGTTTTGTGCAACAGTTCTCTAATATCAGTCACCCAATTTCTTTTCCCATTTTGGTCGTACATTACCATCATTTCATAACATTTTTTCGAAAATCTATGGCATGGCATATTTAATAACTTTATCCAATACTTTATCGCATTAATGGCTGGAATAACACAAACTCATCGCCATTTGACGTAAACCTAATTTAGCATGGTAGTTTAACCCTCTTAGCACCTTGGAACATATATAGGGAATATTATCTACTAGGGTGGGATCATTGATGCGATATAAATATCATATTTAGTGACGAAACTCAAGTACAAATCGGAAGGGACCAGAAAGTTTTTGTTTGGAGGAAGAAAAATGAGAGATTACTACCCGAATGTCTGGGGCTTCACACCGATCGTGACAACCGGAACGTGATATCAGCTATGTTCTGGGGTTGTATTACATATCATGGTGTTGGTACACTAACTTTTGTGGATGGATATATGAACACAAGTAAGTATATTGACATTCTGGATAAAAAAACTGTGACCTGTCATCACTAGACATTTCACAAACAGACCGTGGATATTCCAAGAGGACAACAATGTTTCGTTGCGAGCGAATCAGTAGGAAAATGACAATGGAATATTCGTACTTTGCCATGGCCTGCTCAAAGTCCTGACTTAAATGTCATAGAAAATGTGTGGAAAACTCTGAAACATTGGTTGAGTGAGTGAGTGAGTGAGTTATTGTTTAACGCCGCTTTGGCAGCATTGCAGCCATTAGCAGCAGAAACATTGGTTGAAAAGACGAGTTCATGCAGTCAGAAACAGAGAACAGAGATGACCTAATTTAGTAAGTTACGGATCGAGGGACCTCACACTTACGTACATATCAGGAGCCTGTACAACAGTATTCACGCTAGAATTCGACAGGTTCTCCGAGTTCGTGGTCATATCTCAAAATACTAAAAATATTATGTGAGTACCACTTTATTTTACAAAGTTGTTTGGTTTTAAATCCGCAGTACAATTTCGGGAAATTCTGTGACGTCACACCGGTGCGAACTCACTTTTGGCCACTGACTGTACTCAGTACTGTACTTCTATTCTAAAGTCTAAAGAGTAAAGTGCAAATTGAAGCTTTGAGGCTTGGCAAACTTACTCTGCACCGGATCGTTTGAATGTTCTTGCCCAATCTTCTGCATCAAAGAATTCAGCTGTAAACTTCGGAGCAAAGTCTGCATAAGTGAAATCAGGTCGATAGTTTTCTTGCATGAAGGATCTCACTGCCGGGGTAGCTTGTTTGCCTTTCCAGTTCCACCAAAACCATTCTGACGAGTAACTTGGGACTGAAAATACGCCCCAGTGGATGAAGATACCGAGCTTTGCTTCATCGTACCAAGCTGGTAGAGGTCTCGAGTCAATCGACTCCCAGTTCGGTTGATATTGAGCCAAACACGACGCACAAACAAGGAGCAGACACAAGATGCGACCTGCAGCCATTTTCAGGACATGTGACTGAGCTATCAAGTCATGTGACAGGTTGTTGTAAACAAAAGGGAAGTAACTCAGCGTAGCTGTTATTTGCTGACCACATTAAAATATTTTTCATATGTTTACAAGTCGAGGTTTAGGTAGTTTTATGTTGGCGATTTTTGTTAATTTTCTGTGCCCCTCATCCAAATTTTAAATTAAATTTTTACCCCACCAAGAAAAAAAAATATTTAGATTTTTCTTAAATTGGTATAAAATAAGTACAACTGATCCTGGTGTGATGGTGATCAGTCAGTGATAATATTGTTTCATGTTGAAGACTGAAATAGATTGTTCCCAATATAATGCACAACCCCAAGCCCTGAAAAATAGCAGTCTTGAAATTATCAGTGCATAACAAAAACATGACTCGACACTAAATTTTGATAAAATGGGTTGTCCAGGTATCACAATTCCTGCAAAGATATGGAAGAAAAAGAGATTCTCCCAATTAAAATAGAATAAACATATTCCCCAAATAATCAAACAAAATCGTATAAAATTTGGAGAGAAACAACACAAATCCCTTCTCAAGTGGAAAGTGGGAAAGTTATTCACAAAGACCTGACCAAAACCCAATGAACATTTATAATCCTCAACAGACCAAGACCAACAGACTGAAAACACAACTTTTAATTGCACCCCTCCCATGTTTTTTTTCAGAGTTGGTTAATGAAATTTACAAATCTGAGTCTCCATCTATCAAAGATCATATTCCCAAAATTTGAACTTCATAACATTGCTTGTTCTTGAGGAGAAGTCTATTCAAGATTTTAGGGTGGACTCCTAGACCAACATATAGTCCCTGAAATTTTTTTTTTTTTTTACTGATATTTTATTTTTCAATATTTGATAGGAAATAAAAATGGGAGACCTGAACAATACTTAATTTCACTAGACTAAACTAGACTGGCCAACATTTCTTAGACTTATGAAGGCTCCATTAAATTTTTGCTCTGGGGTCTTGATGACCGACTAGGTGGACTCCCTGCCATGCTCATATTTGATGGGGGGTCAAGTGAACCAAATGAACAAACTTGAAACTTAAGATGTTATTCTGAGAATTGCGGAGAAGACGTTGTTTAGGGAAACTGCCTGCCACATCCATATTTGAGGTGGGAGGTGGTAAAATGTACAAAATAAAATCCCCTAGGTTCAAGGTACCTCCCCACAAAATATCAGCTTTGCGGTCGTAGCGGTCCTGGAGGAGAAGTCGAAAATGTGAACAATTTACGGATGACAGATGACGAGTCTCGATGGACAGACTCAGGAAACAACCCATGCCATAAGCCTATCTGGCCTCTTTCAGGCATGATGAGCTAAAAATAGAGGCATTGGCTCTGTAGATCGTCAGGCTTTGATGATTAGGGTATATATCTTTTATGTTCAAGCCTGAATATATTGTTCTCCAGATAAAGTACAATCCCTTGACATAACCTTTGAAAATAGAGCCATGGGCTCTGTAGCTCATAAGGATTTCATTGAATTATTATCTAAGGTTGAATATCTAAGTTATCTCAACTAATACATTGTTAACAAGACTCCGGGGACCTGTATTTGGAGTCACAGGGTCACCAATCCTACAATTAAGAATCACCTCTGACCAAAGAGATTCTATACAACATTTCATCTTTCTAGAGCTTTACATACTTGAGATAAAGATGAAAATAGGTTTTTGGGTCATGACCCGGGACCTAGATTGGGGTCATGGGGTCACGAAATCTACAATTTAGAATCTCCATTGGCCAAGGAGTCTGCACACAACTTTTCAGCTCTCTAAGCCTATTTGAACTGGAGAAGAAGATGAAAACAGGTTTTTAACGATGTGACCCCTGTGACCCCATTTGGAGTCATTGGTTCTGGAAAAGTCGAAAAAGCGAAAAGTTTACAGATGGACGGACGGATGGACGGACACCATGCCATACCATAAGCCCATCGGGTCTGATGAGCTAAAAATGCCATCGACATCAAAATTGTTCAGTGTCATTGCATAAAAAAACAACATTTTAAGGAAATTAGTTGTCCAAGTATTACAATTACTGAAATTATCTTGAAGAGAAGGTGACTTCCAATTCAAATGGTGTCACTAAGATGTATTTCCAAAATCATGTTACAAAATGGTAAAGAAATCAGTGAGAAAAAATATTTCCTACTAAAATTACTGTCCTGTCAGACTACATGTAGAGAAGTAACACACAAAGCCATAAAATATATCCTGACCCCTTCCCTCTACAAGTTAAACCAAGCCTGTTCCCAAACTAGCCCTGGGGGACTCTAAGTAGTCTTGTCCCTGGACTGTGTGCAAACTAAGAGCCTTTTATAAAATCTGGTCTTACGAGCGCTCTTCACTCACAGAGTCTAACTCTCCAATACTAGCCACCGGCTGCACTGTGAAACATGAGATTATTATGTAACATGTAGTTCTGATTACCATATAAGCCACTGCAATCTTGGTCACCAAGATCAGCTCACATTATGCTAGACCAAGGAGAGTTTGAGCGACTTGCTTAAATCGGGGAAATTGAGGGGAAAAAGAATAAAAGCTATACTTCAGTTTATTTTTTAGTCACGGATAAACAAATTTGGTGCAATTGAAAGGTCATGAACAGTACTTTATGAAAACCCTCAACAATTTATAAAACACTTTACCTTGAGCTCCTGCCATGCCCTTATTTTGGTTGAGGGCTGATGAAAATGACACATATTAAACTTAATCCATCAAAGATCATATTCCCAAAATGTTAACTTTCTTGTATTGCTGATTCTTGAGATGTCATTTAAAAGATTTTAGGATGGACCCCCCTGCCAAGCCCAAATTTGATGGGGGATCAAGTCCAAATGAACAAACATAAATCTTCATATAACAAAGATGTTATTCTAAAAAATTTCAGCTTCCTATGTCACCTGGTTTGGGGAAGAAGTTGTTTCAAGAAGGTTTCACTAATAATGCCGGCCAAGCCCATATTTGATGGGGGCCGAAGTCCAAAGGAACAAACTTTGAACCCCAAAGTGCAAGGTACCTCCTCACAAAATTTCAGCTTTTGGGGTGCAGTGATTCTTGAGAAGTCAAAAATGTGTTCAGTTTACAGACAACCCCCCATCAAACCCAAAATTCAAAGAAAAATATTTGCTTTGGGCATCATTTGATTCCATTAGGACATCATTTTATTCGTTTTTTGACCTCATCTATTTGTTTTGTTTTTTGTGTTCTGTGTGTGTGCATCGTAACTTATCATTGCTGATGTTATACATGTATCTGCATTGAAAAATACAAATACATGTAAATAAAAGAAATTATCATCACCTAAGGTTGAGGTTTGAATTGAGGTTGAAGAAAATACACTTTCATTATATTATTATATTATTTCATCATTATATAACTAACTTTGCTTCAATTTCTCAAATTGTGACTAAATGACAAACTGATTTACACCAGGATATCACAATATAATTATGAAGACAAAATTTACTCGATTGGTTTCATGTGCAGTATGTTCAGGGATTTTAATTTACTGTCACAAAAAATTTAACTCAAATGGAATTTAAATCAAGGCAAACTCATCACAGAAATAATCAAAATTGAAGAAAAGTTCAATCCTTGGACAGCATAAAGAAAACAAAAGATTTCAAATTTAAATATTTTTTATACAAGATATGTTCTCTACCCTCCAAATAAAAAGGGTTTACTTTACAATAGAAGTTTGTACAATAAACTGTCAATTTAGACCATAGAACACTGTAGCCGTGCGAGTCAAATACATCCTGTTAATGAAATTAAATTGCAGGTCTACCAGCAGTTATGGTTTTAACATTATTGTCGGAACAGAAGTAACAAGAAAATAACAGGTAAATCTATAGATTCAAATACATTGGTCCAATATGAAAACTTTTACTGAACAAAAGTTCTATTACATTGTTAAAGAAACATTTTCTGATTTTTTAAGACAGTTTTTCACTGTGAATGTTTTTAGCTTTATATATGAACTATACAAACATATCAATTCAAACCGAAAGAGACTGGTTTAAATCCCTCATATAACATTGTAGGTTATCAGGTTTCTATGCACAGAGATACAACAGGAAATGAGTGACATCCAGCTGGAGGTCATGTACAGGGAGTTTAAAGGGAGGCTTCTATCTTGGAGTAGTCGCCATCTTGTTTTCACTGCATGTGTAAAACGAAAAAATGCTGTATATTTACTAATATTACAATTTTAATAATAAAACATCTATTGACAGAATATTTATAAAATAACAAATAAGACATCCTCAAACTGGTCAACAAAGATTTCTACATTCAATTCGTAGTTAAAGCTCAGATAAATGGCTTCACTTCTAATTTTTTATATTTTGCAACGAATGTGCGCTAGTCTTTATCAAATTTGCAAATATAAAGTCATAAAAATGTTTCCCTTGTAATATGTTTCACCTGGATTTTGCATTTATGAATAACATGTGTAAACAGGAATGCCCTCTCGATTTCGTTTCCACAAAAATTACCCTGATGGAAGCCACCCTTTAACATGGGTTGAGCTGCAACAGCTGTGTTTGAGGTACAAATGCACTTGTAGTAATCATGTGATCTGTACTGGGGACCAAACATTCTGACAAATCTCTATCACTTCAGTGCTACAGAAGTTGAACAGTACAGTACAGTACAGTACAGTACAGTACAGTACAGTAGTTACTAGTACAAACCCACTGGCTCACTATCTATTAACAATTTAGTAAAGTTCATAAATGGTAACTTCTTTACATCATTCTTACTTGTATCTTATACCAGACAGACTGAAATTTGTTTGTATCAAATATATTTTCAAACATGTATAGAACAATTTATAGAATACATGAACATGCCAGGAACATTGTAAATAAATATGAAGAGAATTGTCTCCCTTGAAATTTACCCTCCATCTCAAGTAACCTAATTTGATACTTTAAATATTTGTACTAAAATTTGGCTCCTTCAATTATTTCAAATTCATAAATCAGCTTTACAATACGACAAAACAATGACTGACTTACAATCTCTTGGAAAGAAGGAGTACGAAATTGCAGGTTAAAAATTAAAACCTAACTCTACAAATGAAAGATTTTATACAATAAACATTATTAGCTTTCATTGGTGTGTATGTATATACATGTATAAACATATTCTATTTTAATCAATATTGAATCGAAATCAAATATGTTTATGTAATATTTTATGCCTATATGTCAAAATATTGACATTAAAAATAAAAATTGTTAAAATCTAAATATTTTAGATATTTAAAAATACTTACCCTACTTTTACTAGTGCATATTACCTATATGATCCGATGAAGGATTGAAAACGTGACTGAGACAGGATCCTAACGTAACTGTAGTGAAGTGTAGACAGACTGGCTCTAGGGCACGTCACTACCCGGAAGTGTAGTGCAATCCACATAGCTGCGTGCGCAGTGATATGAAAACCTCACATTTCCTAGAGTCAGTCCGAGCGAGGTCCTAGATGCGGGGAGGTAGTTGATCCAACGATGGGTGGGTATAAACCCTAAAAGTAGGGTAAGTATTTTTAAATATCTAAAATATTTAGATTTTAACAAATTTTTAATACTTACCCTACTTTTACTAGTGCATGTTGATTCGACAGTAGGACGGAGGGAAAGGACCAACAGCGAGGACCCCCAAAAGCACTAGTAATAGCAGGACGTGGCAACTGAGCGGAATCCTACAAACAGGAAACCCAAATCAGAAAATGAAACCACAAAAAAGGATTAAAGGAGAGATCTCGACGGTCCGAGAAATAGTCCTAAATCCATCAAGAATAACTCACCTACGACGAGGAGGGCACAGTGAGCTGCTGCGCCACTACGAGAGGTCCAAACGACTGGAGGCCTTGTACATCCTCCACGGAGACATCTCTCAGATAATGACTCGCAAACACCGTGTTAGATTTCCAAAAGCAACCCTTCATGATGTCAGGCACGGAACAGTTCCTGTGAAGTGCCATTGTTGAAGCTAGAGCTCGAATCTCATGCGGGTTGTTTGCGCAGGGGTGAGGAATTCCTGCTGCATCGTAAGCTGTCAGGATAGTTGCCCGAAGCCATAAGGCCAACGTGTTCCGGTTTACCTCTCCCTTAGTCATAGAAGAGAAAGGAATGAACAACCTCTTCCGCCCAGCCCTCTTGTCAGTAGACCGGGAGATGTATTCCTTTAGGGCACGGACTGGGCACAAAGAGAGTTCTTCAGACTCTGACTCATCCACAATCGAAGACAACGGCGGAATCACAAACGCTCTATCAGGTTGACCAGGCAGTTGGTTTTTCGCGACAAAATCCCACAGCAAACCTAGATGCACTGAGCCATGACGCCGTTGCTCGAACCGGACCCTCGTAACATCAATAGCGTGTAGTTCACTCACTCTGGCAGCTGTTGCCAAAGAAAGTAGGAACGCCGTCTTCCTGGAGAGGTTCTCAAAAGAGGCCTCTGACAGAGGTTCATATGGAGCTCCACGAAGGTTCTTCAGGACCAGGTTCAGATCCCAAGCTGGAGGGCGAAACTTGACTTTCTGGTCCTCCAGCTTAAAGGACTTCAGCATGGCTATCAGTTCCGGAGTTTTAGAAATCTTCCTGTCTGTTTTAACAGCGAGAACTGAATTGAGGGCCGAAAGATAGGTAGAAATCGTTCCACCCTTGAGGTGCCTCTTCGATCGAAGATGGAACAAAAAATCTGCCAGAAACTGTGGTGAAGCTGACAAAGGATCTTGCTTATGGGATCTGCAAAAATTCTCAAACGACAGCCACTTATCATCATAAAGGGCTCTAGTTGAAGGCCGATGTGCTCCAGTAATAGCGCTGGCTACAGGCGCTGAGTACCCCTTATCCCTTAGAGTCTTCTGCAGATGGTCCAAACGCACAGATGAAATCGTTGCGGGTCTGGATGTAACTGCCGACTGTGAGGATGCAGAAGGAGGTTTGGCCACGGGGGCAACGGGTTTGGTTCTCCTTCTGCTAAAAGACGAAGTTCTGGAAACCAAGTTCTGGCCGGCCAAAAGGGCGCGACCAAAAGCAGATTCATCATCTTGGTCTCCCTGATCTTGGCCAGAACCTTTGGCAACAGAATTGGAGGTGGAAACGCGAACGCGTCCAGACCGTCCCAAGACAGGGACAGAGCGTCCACTGCCCACGCCATCGGGTCTGGAAGGGGAGAGACATAAGTTGGCAACTGGTTGTTGAATCTTGTGGCGAACAAATCCATCAGAGGACGATGGTGTTGCTGACAAATCAGGGTGAAAGCTTCCGGGTTGAGCATCCACTCTGTTGGTGATGGCTTGTCCGGACTGGACAGAGCGTCTGCCAATATGTTCCTGCAACCCGGGATATGACGAGCCCTGATCAAAACGTGGTTGGCGTCTGCCAACTCGAACAGTTGGAAAGTCTGCTTCAATAACTGGCGCGACCGAGTCGTCCCCTGGAAATTGATCAGGTAAACCACTGTCGAGTTGTCCGAGGCTATACGAACCCGAGAGCCTCTGAGGACTCCGATCCAATGCTCGATTGCTAAGATGACTGCCTGCAACTCGAGATTGTTGCTGTGCCAACTGACTTGATGTTGCGCCCACAACCCTGCTGCCGTCCGCTGACCCAGGTGGGCTCCCCACCCTTGATGTGAAGCGTCTACAAACAGTTCGTGATGATGACTGAACTCTGTCAAAGAGACTCCTTCGCAAACATTCGATGGGATCGTCCACCACCTGAGGTAACGGTGTAGATGCAGTGGAAGCCAAAGGCTTTCCCTGGGGTCGTCCTCTTGACAAAAAGGAATCAGAAACACTTGCAGAGGGCGCGCCATGAGACGACCTCTGAGAGTGAGGGCCTGAGCCGAAGTCAGAAGGCCTAGAAGGGACTGCCACTGACGAACCGACAAAGCCTGACGAAGACCCCGCAACGCTAAACGCTCTATCTTCTCCCACCTGTCTGGGGGTACTCGGAGAAGATCCATGTTGGTTAAGAACAGACCTCCTATAAACGTCAGCTGCTGGGATGGGACTAGTTGCGACTTCTCTGAATTGACAAGCCATCCCAACTGTCGCAGCAGGTCCAAGGTAAATAGGGTCTGTCTGTGTAAAACTGTTGAGTCCCCGTGGCTCATCAGGCAATCGTCTATATAGGGGTCGAACTCTATCCCCCGAAGATGGAGAAACCTGGCGATCGGAGACGTAATGCGAGTGAAAAGCCACGGGGCCGTAGAGATTCCAAACGGAAGAACCTTCCATTGATAATGTACCCCTTGGAAGAGGAATCTGAGGTACTTCCGATGATGCTTGAAAATTGGTACATGAAGGTAAGCGTCCTGAAGATCTAAACTGACCAGCCAATCGTTGGGTTGAAGCTTGGAACGCAGTAGATCCAGGGTAACCATTGTGAAATGCGGAGGCTCTGGCATATACAGATCGTTGAATAAAGCCATGTTGTGTATCATCCGCATCTTGTCTGAGTTCTTCTTCGGAACCAGGAAGATTGGGGAGTAGTATCCTGGGGAGAAGCTGGGGTCTGGGACCACCTCTATTGCTTTCTTCTCCAACAGTGTCTCGATGTTGGAAGACAACTGAACGATCTGAGTCGGCGAGTACACGCGTGACCGGGGCAGGGTGGTCAGAGGCGGAGGGTTGGAGATTGGCATTTTGTATCCAACCCTGAGGATTTCGGTGACAAAGGGATCTTCTAGGATTGTCCAGTTTGGCCAGAAGATCCCTAGTCTCCCGCCTACGGGAGTAGTTTGGTACGGGACGACTGGAGGCGGGAGAGACCAGTCGTGCATGTCCAACGCTTCAACGGCGTTTCTTGTAGGCTGGGGTCTTGGGAGTTTTTGGCTGATCGAAATCGGGGCGAGGTCTCTGAGGGATGTAACCTCCCCTACCTGACTTGCCTCGTCCTCCACCACGAGCTCCACGTTGAGCGAGCCTGACGGAATTGCGTCTCCCCACATAGGTTTGGTTGGCCCTAGGGTTTCTGGGGACGAAGGCTGTTGACAGAGACTTGATGGCACGAAAAGTGAAGTCTGATTGTGCCAGCGAAGCATGTTCCTTGTACACCTCCGGTATCTTGTCCGCAAAGAGGGTAGGAGTGGAGAGAGGAGCTCTTATCAGTGATTTCTTGAATTCTTCTTCCCAGATGCAGGGGGCAAGAAGACCGTTCCTACGGATAAGAGTGGTTGAAGCCATAGCCGAGCGAACGTGGTCTACAACGACTGACACAGAGTTGGACACCCATCTAAACATTGTGGACTGGTGATCCATCCTCGATGGGTTCTCCTCCGTAAGGTCCTGCGTGAGGGCATCTGCGGCAGAGGCGATAGCTGAGAGAGGTTTCAACATCCGCTTCAACTCTCTATCCACAGACAACAACCTAACGTCTTGCACTTTATAAGAACCTTGTGGCGCATCTGACAGCCTAGAACAAGAGTCATCCTGAGGGGCACCATGGTCAAATACTTGCAGAGAGTGAACCTTGAAAGTAGCAGACGAATTCTTGGCTGGCCGAAACGTTGGGTTGAGCGACAGTTTCCTGAACTCGTCGTCCAAAGACTCAACTGCATCCGAGACCATCGGGTGTGGAGGGATAAGTAATTCAGGCTCATGCCAGACGGCTAAAGAGGCATCAGTATCCGGGCCTGGTGATGGAGACGTTACCAGCCTGTCAGCAATCCAGGAATACACTTCTCCTAAGGGCAGATGAGTACCCTGGGGTTCGCTAGGGTCCACAGACTTAGACGGAGATACCGGGTCATAGTAGCGGTCATCTGAGTACGTGGAGGCTGAACGACGAGGAGAAGCCTCCGACTCCAAAGTGTCTCTGATAGGAGATCTGTCACGGAAGAGCGAGTCACCGGTGTCCTGAGCAGGCAAGCGCTCTCTTGACAAGCGATCCTTAGAACGCTGGCGCTCCTTCTCCAGAAGCTGACGCTCTTCATCCCTGAGGCGCTGGTGCTCAGCCTCCTTGAGGCGCTGGCGCTCGTCCTCTCGGCATAGGCGCTCATCTTCCCGGCGCTGGCGCTCGTAGTTTTTCTGGCGCTGAGCTTCAATGTCCTTGAGGCGCTGGCGCTCATCTTCACGGCACAGGCGCTCGTCCTCGCGGCGCTGGCGCTCGTACCCTCTGTGGCGCAAAGCTTCAACCTCCTTGAGGCGTAGGCGCTCCTCATCTCGGTACCGCTCATCCCTGTGCTGGCGGTCAGAGTTCTTGTGGCGCTGGGAATCGATGTCCTTGAGGTGCTGACGCTCCTCCTCCCGGACGCGGCGGTCCTCCTCCAACCGTAAGTGTTGGCGCTCATCCTCGCGGCGCTGGCGCTCAAGCTCCTGGCGTTGAGCGTTCTCTGCACGTCGAGTGTCCTCCAGGCGCTTCTGTTCCAGACGACGCTCCTCCTGGCGTCTCCTGGTTTCCCTGAGCTCTGCTAAGCATCTTTCATCCTCCTGGCGCTCGAGGTCCTTTAGAGAAAGTTGATATCTCTCTTCTTCTTTCTCCACCTCGAGCTCCAAGCGCTGGCGCTCACCTAGGCGCTGCTGATCGTCTAGGCGCCGGCGCTCCTCAGAAGAGAGAGATTTCCTGTTGGAAGAGTCCGACAAGGGAGGGTCTGCCACCCCACTCCTGGGCCTCCTATCCGAGCGTGATACGTTCCCGATGGGCGGAGCACCAGGGTTGATCGCGTTCTCTAACTGTTCCATAGAAACACGCTGTGCCTTGGTCTTGGATGGAGCAGTATTCCCAGTAGGGGAAAGAGCATCATGAGGATGATCTCTTGCTGGAGACAACCCGTCAATGGGTTCAGAGATAACAAGAGTATCCTGGTCGAGGTCTGAAGTGGCCATCCTCCAGCGTCGCTGGGTGAACCTCTTTCTCCTCGCCCTCAGGTAAGACTTGAATTCTGACGCAGAAAGATGACAACAGTGACCACACCGGGAGAGCCACTCACACGGTGTGTCCGCCAAACAGTCTGGGCAGAGGGGGTGCGGGTCCTTTGCCGACTTGGGGGATTTGCAATCAACGCAAAACACTCTCGGCATGCAAGAACGAGTTCACAATGACTAAACCACACGGTTTAGGTAGATAAATAGGTAGAAAAGAGAAAAATTCCCGTCTCAAATACACGTCCGTAATGCAGGTGCGATATAGGAAATGTGAGGTTTTCATATCACTGCGCACGCAGCTATGTGGATTGCACTACACTTCCGGGTAGTGACGTGCCCTAGAGCCAGTCTGTCTACACTTCACTACAGTTACGTTAGGATCCTGTCTCAGTCACGTTTTCAATCCTTCATCGGATCATATAGGTAATATGCACTAGTAAAAGTAGGGTAAGTATTAAAAATTTTGTTTAATGATAATCCTATTAATACAATCCTTTTCTATGAGAAATCATCTCAAACACACAATTTTAGCTATCAAAACAGATAAAATTTAGGATAGTGTTAAAAATGAACAGTATGGCACATAAAATCTTTCAATACAGAAGGGGGAAAACACTGTTAAATGTCAGATTACAACATATATATTTATGCATAAGAAATAAGTTTGTGTGTGTGTCAAAATGACACCAAAGATAAAATTTCATGGAATAAAGAATACCTAAAAGTATTTAAAACATCAGGATTCTAAAAGAGTTTAACTCATATTCTCTCAGTTGTAGTAATCCTAAATCCATAAGAAAGTAAATGTTGTGTTTTTTTACAAAGTTGTACAAACCTCTGGCAAGAGAAAATTAATAAATGTAGTATATGTTTACAAATATGTACGCAAAGCAACAATAGACTCAATCACACCTTGTTCTAAAACACTATTTACAAAGATATACAGTGAAGTCTCAACAAACAGAACAAAACAACTTCATACTAAAGAATATACAAAATGTGTCAGACAATGAGAGAACCATCCATCTTACATGCTGGGAGAGAACTTACGCTTCTCAATATTCCAAAAGCAATCAGATAAGGTAGCAGCACATTTCTGCTAGTAACTTACCGGTATATAAATTTCATGTACATTTTCAGTTCAATGTACTGATAGTCTACTGTTAATTCAAATTGAAAGTAAAACATTGTCCAAAGAGAAAAACAGTGTTAAAAGACTTGATTCTTATTTTTAAAGATTAATTACATACACTTCTCTGATCATTAACATTCAACAAGCAAACAATGATTCAATAAAAGATGATATACACACTAACTTCTCTAAACATACTGACTTAAAAATATTCATGTAGAGTAAACAGTTTCTTTCAAGATATTATATTCTATATAAACACAAAGTCTTCTTAAAGAAAGATTCACAATCAAATCACTGACTTTATAACAGCGATCTTAATCTTAAACAAAATAAGATACACAAACAAAACAAAGTGTCATAAACAAGGTAAAAACCATTGTCAGTAAGTTACATGTTATAATTTTATATGTTAACATACTGTTTTCTACAAAATCACTTTTTACAGACGTCGAATAATTGTCTAAAATCAAAAGATAAATAAAAAAATATTTTTAAACAGACTTTCCTTCTGGATAATAATATTCACAAAACAAATGCCAATCTGTCACTAAGAATAAATGACACCAACTTTCATCATGATTCAAACTGACATTAAAGGACATGACATACTTGTTACTTGAATAATACCAATGTCACTGAGGCACTGTTTAATTACATCTATTGATGATTTATTCCACTTCCAGTTGAATATTAGTTTGAAGAAATCTGTACAACTGATTATCTGTTCATTAGTCCAATGTGCATCCACTTGGCAGTTACCTTGTCTTTACGTCCATGCATAACACCCCCACTATAGCAATTTCTAAGGGCTTCAAACATTACCTCAAATATCTTTACACAATAAATGTAAGTTCTTAAAAGTGGAAAAATGAATTTGATCTTACTAAATCAAGACACTTGAAATTAGACATTTTATCACAATAGCTTTTGAATCATTTGGACTAAATCAGAACATGAAATTTTTAATAGGCAAATTTTTGTCTTGAGATGTAAATGTACATCTTCTTCCATACACTCATCCACCAAACAGCAACATTAATAACAGGCATTGTATCAGATAAACATGGCATCTTGCAGTGCTTGAAATTAATCAGTAAAATGAGCATTACGTTTTGAAGATTAATTGGTTGTAGTTTCAGCAATATTTCCCTCTGATCTTAAAACAACTGGCATAAGGTATGGACTCCACAAACAACCAATTTGTGTATACTTCAACAGGAATTTACACTTATGGTTTGGTACTTAAAATTGATCAAATCATTTCTAAACTTTAACATTTTATAACAGACACTTTGCAACATGTACTTCCAAAAACATTTGCATAAATTGTTGACTGAAACATTTGAACAATTCATTTGATAGTCCTTCTCAAACATATTTTGAAACATTTCTGATTTTGCATAACATAAAATGACAAAACCAATCAACATTTGATGGTGATATATCCATTTGTATTACATTAGCATGTAGATGTATAACTGTATCAAGTTTGTATTGTTTACGCCTAGTGAACCGATTCCATGTTGCATGTCTCAACATCTTAAAAGATAATTTTTCCAATAATTGTTTGATCTTATCACAATGACACATTTTAAATTTCGAGACTGGTGTACCAAGGACATCATAAAAAGCTTGTTTTCTCAAAACTCTTCCTAGAAGGGCAAACAGTTCAAGTGTCAGACATCGTCGCCTGTTGGATAGTACAAGAAGTAACACTGATATTGTTGCCTGTTGACATAAACAACTTCAAGAGTGATGTTTTGTGAACACAACTAGTCTTCAGTTATCCATTACACACTGCAAAATTTTAAAGGTAACTTATCAATAAGCATATCCAAGATCCTGTAACAATTTTGCATACAAGTATCTGGAAATGAGACGTTGTATGCATGATTGCATATATACTAATAACAACTTTACATATCCCAGAACTATTCAAGATGCAATATCATTACTACAATCTGAGGATGTTACAACATGGTGTATCAAATTCACAAGATGATAAATCCATTAGTCTTTCAAAGTGTTACATAAACGACGTGTATTTTGACATGTTACAAAATCGTATAGCTCATTATCTCATGGTATAGTGATGTTAAGATGCTATATTTGGTTATCTCAAGATGTTATAGGATGATATCCCCGACTTGTTGATGATAGCCAGGACACTGAGGATGGTGGGGTGCAGTACGAGAGATGAGCTTCATGGAAGATGTCAGTGTTATACACTCACTCCTATTGGGCCTCTGCTCCTTTTGGCTTCTCCTTGCGGCGACGCTTATTCAAAATTGGATTATTAGTGTCTGATAAATTCTTGATGCTGATGCATTGGTCGTAGTCTACTCTCATGGTTGCTAAAGCGTTCGTCATTTCTTCCTGTTGAAAGAAATTGAATCAAGACGTGAACATTTCATGAAGTTTAAAATCAATATCTAATATTCGAGGTGAGGTGAGGTGAGTTGTGGTTTAATGCCGCTTTGAAGAGTATTTCACTTATATCACGGCTGCTTGTATTATGGCAGGGAGAAAGCCCGCAACGCCATGTGGTAATGCATTGCGGTGAAACCTGCGAGCATCGGCGGGAATTATCTAATATTCGATAGATGTCAAATCATTTCATCAACTTGCACAATATAGTTTATTGATTCAGTGAAATCAATTATCACAATAAAACCTAAGAACATGCAGTATCAAGAGCGAAAGTTTATCCCAAAGTTCCTACTCAAGAAAATGATGACAAAAAAATCTCATTTTTTTAAATAAAAGCAATACTTGCTGTTTCTCTTGCTATGATTTTTAATTGTCCAGGAGAAAATACGATGGCAACAACTCATAACCTCACTTTTCTTGCAGGTCACTGAATTTTCATTTTTTATAATTTCAGTTTGTGGCCAGGAAATAGATTTGAAATATAGATATGTATAGGGGTGCAACCATGCAGGTAGGTCACGATACGATACATATCTCGATACAGCTGCCACAATTCGATATGTATCCCGATACACAAAGTGTTATTAAACCTTGACCTCAAAGTTCAGGAAATTTGGATCATTCAATCTCATGTTTCATCAGACAATTTGTTTTTAAAATTCCCAATGCTTTCATGTTGAAGTACTATAAAACTCTAAAGAGAAAGCATTTACTGTATTTGACAAAATAAGATAAGAACAAAATTTCACTATATATATAATTTTTAGCGTATCGTATCGTATCTTATCGTATCGTAGCACTGGTGAATCGTATGGTGTATCGTATCGTACGCCTATGACTCGAGATGTACCGGTGAATCGGTGTATCGTTGCACCCTGAGATATGTATACATCAACTTTCATAACTCAGCTGATAAACAATAGCACGAGTGTTGTACAGTAATGTTGTTGTGTATTCAACAGTACCAACCTGAACATCCATCCATACATCCTCTTCCTCACGTAAAACCCGCGCTGACATCAGTGGAGTCGGCGGTACAAGTGTGTGGTCCTGAACATCAAGACGTAAAATTAACACAAAACTCTCCGAAAGTAGTCCTTCAAGTTTGTTCAGCCAAAGTTTTACATGTTAGCTACAATCAAAGTTAATTCTAAGATATACTAAGAGTCAAAGAATAAGGTCCTGATGCTTAAAATTTTAATATTTCTTGGTTAGGTATCAATATCACAGCACAAACAAAGGCAAGAACAACAAAAGTAAAGACCATCACAAAAGAAAAGAGGTAAGCCAATGACCACGGAATCAGAAACTAGAAACAACTCATGAACTCCATTTCAAATTCTTTTCTATCACAGTAACTGAGATAAGCTGTTCTCAATGACTTTTCATAATGTTAGACAGACAGACAGACAGACAGACAGACAGACAGACAGACAGACAGACAGACAAAGAGAATGACAAAGCGTTCAATCATCTTCTAATGTGTGAATAAGGGCTCCATGGCACTAAGGTCATAAAATTGTGAATTTGTCAAAAATGCACTTTAAGAGTGTGCAAGGGAGATAAATCCTGATGGTTTCTTTTTGAGTTAAAGAACAAACCAATCAGCAAACAAAAATGTCCAAGTTGAATTTTAGGTGTAATAGGCTTTATATTATTAAAACAGTATGTCCTGTGTGTTGCCTCATTTTAACAAATTTAAAGCTGACAGAGGATAGAAATCGTCTTATTCCGATACAAACTGTCTACACAAGCATTGTGTTCCAGGGTCTCCTGTGGGAGTTATGTTCATCAATTCTGAACAAGTGGAACACTTTGTAGAAAGTATCCTACTTCTCACAACTTTAACGGACAATAGGTCAAAAAGGTCAATTTCCCCGGTATCCGCTATAGGAGGGACACTGCACAAGGTAATTATTTCTTAAACAGGCTTGTTAGAAAACAATCTCAGTGGATAATGAATATCCTAATAGCAACAGTATGTGGCATTGGTTGGTGAACCCACCATTACTGTAATCAAACAGTTCGTATTAGAGTTAGTTATTCACTGCTTCACGACACTCTTGGTATTCACACCAAAACCTCACACATTGTGCAAAAAGATAGTGACTATCCCAAAATCTTCACAAGGAAAAGATGAAAAACAAGAAGCTCACTTTAATCCATTTGTTCTGCATCACTTCTGATATCGTAAGTCTATGATCGGGATCTGTTCGTAATAATCCCCTAATCAATTCTTTTGCTGTAAAGAAAACAAAACAATTTAAAAAATTTTAACACATCAAAATATAGAAGATTCTACAGTAAAATTATCCATAAATTACATATTTTGGAATGATAGTGTTGTCTTATGCTTACATATCACTGATATGTCCTAATTGTTTCTATATATACCGGTACATAGTATTGTAACACATGTAGTTGCATACATGTAATGACAACTATGTATTAACTGGAAGGTCTTTTATACACAATAACATCTCTGTAACCACATTAATCAAATGACACCTACATGAATATGTATATGTAACATCTATGTACTATCAAATGGACGGTTTATTTTTCATTGGTCTTTTCACAACTCAAGGATAAATTCTGTCTTTCTGAACAATGTCTGTATCTGTTATGTCACAGTTGTTTTCTCAAACGGATCTGATTGGGTGCTGAGTAGATCAGGGGCGGATCTAGACACTGAGGCATGTAGATAATATAATTTTGCTACCAAGATAAAACAACCGTGATTGACACAAGTTGGTGTATACAACAGTCAAGTGGCTCGCTGATATTTTGTATATACAACTTGGGTCATCATGCATCTATTACATGTTTTCTATGTGTACATCATTAATTATCTTTCCTTACAGTTGTTTTTGATTGGCTAATGGTTGAAACATTTTTTCGAATGTACTTTGCGAGACTCACGGTGTACAAATTTCATGCACCCCACTGCCATAGTAACAGCTCCTAGCTGGGTACAGAGTTTTGAACAGTTACATCAGCTCTTTTCGGATCATTAACCACAAATTATTTTCGCCTTATTTCCTGCATGGTTTGGAAAAAAATCTTATTTTGCACTGATTGCACACTCAAGATTAACTCGTTTTAAGACTTTTAAACGCTTGTAGTAATACGTTACCAGGGGTCGAAATACCCCTTATAATTGCGTGCCATGGCACGGTAATAATTGAAATGGCACGGTTAAAAAGCATTCCGAGTGCCCTAATGGCACGCCACATTTTTCTCAGAAACATAACCCACCTTAGTAATTTAATCCCCAAAACGATCTCTTGTCTTAATTGAAAAATTCCAGGCATATTTGAAAGCTCTAAAAACCATTTTCATTCCCGTGATAACGAGTTTACTGTTTACCATGGGCGCGGCCATTTTGTATGTGACTGCGCATGACAGGAAATCTCGACTAGACAGGATATCCTGTCTACAACACGATCCCAGAAAGCAGACGATAGAAGCACAGTAGCAGACGATGTCTCAGAAGAAAACACTTTTAAGCTTTTTTTAAGCCATCTGTTCCCATTAACAAAACTGACGCCTAGGACAGAACTTCTACAGATACATCATTAACTCATAAAACGAAACCTGAGCTCACAACAGAAACACATGGGGCTAGCACTAGTAGCAGTAAGGGAAGCAGTGGTGGTAACAGTACCGTAACACGTGGAAAACCTCAGAGCTGGCCTCCAAAAAAATATGATTCATGGTTGGAATGTGATAGATCAAATAACCTGATATTTTGGAAAATATGCAGAGAATTTGGCCGTGAAATTGGTTAGAAAATGCCCCAGAAGATGGACACCATCTTATGGTTCCAAAAGTGAAACCATGTAACCAGAAAACTGTAACAGAACACAGGACAGGTACAATAGTTTTAAGACTTTATTAACATTAAAATTTCAAATGATGATTATCACTGTTGCAGTCATTTATTATGAAAAAAGTTTGGGCACACTTAATTTCTGAAGGGCACACTTATAATATTTGTCTGGTGCCCTGAGGCACACTTGTTAAAATTTGCATTTCTATCCCTGCGTTACACAACTCTTTAATATTTCAGGCGAGACAGATGACGTAAACATTTCGTTTATGATAAGGATCAAGGTCATTCAAGCGACATCAGCTGGTCAGTCATCGAAGGTCAAAACGTAATAACTATAACAATACTAATTTTATTGACAAAGATAAATATGTTGTATACTTCTCCTCCCTCGGGCAATACGGTCTCATGTACCATCTTTGTACCAGTGTCATCTCTCGCCTGAAGGCTCGGGAGACACTGGTACAAAGATGATAAAAAGATGAAACTTATAATATATCACACCAATATCTATATAACAATATTCATATCATACGAACCATCTGTGGATACTCTGCTCCACTCTGGGTTGGGAAACTCGTATTGACCATTTCGGATACGTTTCTTCATTCCTGGAGATATGGCAGCACCATGGTTACTGTAGAATGGCGGATAGCCGCAGAGTCTGTGAACAAGAAAATGGTTAAGATATTATATCAAATATTGAAACAGTCTATTTGACAATTCATCCTAGTGAAATTGACAAATACATTTGAGCAAAACATATCCATCATATAGTTTTTTTAAACAAAGAGCCATTGACAGTAGCTCCATCTATTTTGCATGATTTATTATCTCAACGGTTGGAGACTAACATAATGGATGTAGTCTTTATAATGGTTTGGATGATCAGTAAATTTACAATTTATAATAATTTGGTCAAGGTTTGTCTAAACAAAATGTAAGAAATAGAAATCTGTGTGTTCCATTGAAGTAACATATAGATTTTATCTGTTTTGTGTCCTCTTTTGCCTCCATATATGTAACAGAGTCAATTGCAATTGCAACTTGAGAGATCGCCTCTTACAAAACTGCAGAAGCACAGAAAAGCATAGATAGCAGCTTGAAAGATGTCTGTTTCTCTAATAAAGCCCAACTTCAAGGAGGTGTTTCCCAAGGACCAGTCCCTTCATGCTATATATGAGGTGAGGTGAGTTGGGCTTTAACGCCATTTTCAAGAGTATTTCACCTATATCGCGGCTGCTAGTATTATGGCAGGGTGGGAGAAAGCCTGCAATGCCATGTGGCTATGCACTGCGGTGAAACCTGCAAGCATCGGCTGGAACTAGCGAACCATGGGTGTTACTGCACTGAAATTCAGTGTAGCATTGCACCCAAACCTTACTGCGTGTAGAACAGTTCTCTACCGCAGACAAAGTTGCCGTGCCCCTAGCGGCGTTCGAACCACGGATCTCTTGATCCGAAGCCGAACGCGCTTACCACTGCGCTATCCTGTCCCTGCTGCATATGAAAGATCTGGATACTCTCATTGACCAATACGAGTGAGTGAGTGAGTTTAATGCCGCTTTCAAGAGTATTTCACTTAATCGCGGCTGCTAGTATTATGGCATGGAGAAAGCCCACAACGCCATGTGGCTATGCACTGCTGTGAAACCTGCGAGCAGAGGCTGGAACTAGCGAACCATGGGTGGTACTACGCTGAAATTCAGTGTAGCATTGCACCCAAACCTCTACTGCAGACAAAGTTGCCGTGCCCCTGGCGGGATTTGAACCGCGGACCTCTTGATCCGAAGCCAAACGCGCTAACCATTGCACTA
The DNA here is from genome assembly GCA_936450465.1 of Gibbula magus. Taxonomy (NCBI): domain Eukaryota; kingdom Metazoa; phylum Mollusca; class Gastropoda; order Trochida; family Trochidae; genus Gibbula; species Gibbula magus. The sequence goes on from OW388296.1 coordinate 76,320,421, forward strand.
TCCCGCCCCCTTGACCAATACCAAGTGTTGTGACAGTTTTATGCTGATGAATTCCAGGAAAAATTACTGTTGACTGTTTGGTAACCATTCCTAAATGGCTCGACAAATGCATCATCTGGACTTACGATCACTAACTTGTAAGCCTTCTAAAACAGATAGATTTTATCAGTTTCATCAATGAATGTTTCTGTGATGAATAATTGACTGATAATCGATGAGAAGAGATGGATAAAACAGTTAGTTTATAACATTGCTGGGTGTAGCACTGGTAGCATGTACTCACAGTATATACATGATAACCCCCAAGGACCACATGTCACAGGACTTGTCATACTTCTCGGGGCCCAACACTTCAGGTGCTGCAATATACAATAGTTTTTCTTGTTTAGCAAAACCAGCAAATTGTTACTAATTTTTTAATTTTTCAAAACTTAACAAATACATTTAGACAGAATATCAACAAAGTTACAAAAATTTATCATTAGACTCATCAACAATATCTTGCTATGCCAAAGCAAAGCTTTCCACCCTCGTAGCGCCGATGAATGGCTTCATTTCTCAGTTTTCTATTTTTTAATGAATGTGATATATTCTTTGTGAAATTGTCAAATCTGAAGTCACCATAATGTTACCCTCAATAATATGTTACCATTGGATTGTCATAATCATGTATTGATTACATATATGTACAAACAGGGATGTTCCCTCGAATTTTTTTCCACAAAAAATGCCCTTATAAAATCCTCCTTTTTTAAAATGCAGTACACATGACATGTATCAAAATAACTCTGCCAGTAATTCTTGTACTCTTTCACTTCATGTAGTCCTCAATAATTCAGCTTTTAACTTGAACTAGGCTAGCCGACTTCTGATTATTTATAAACCTGTTCTAGTTTGATTTTTTAAATCAAATCACAATATTGTATAAAGAAAGTGAGATTCAAAATACATGTCATCTTTCTTATCTCTTAGATATAAAACTTCTCTTAAAAGCATTCATATAATCTGCTGACTTTAGATTCTAGGTTATAGATTGATGGTAAACCTTTTTCCTAAGGTTCTCTTGATACCTACACATAACTTCCCAATGCAAGGGATAACTCTTGCTAGTCTCCATCACTGGCTGATTTAAGCCTTGCAGTATTTTCCTTGCTTTTCTGTGCTAAGATAGTGGATCATTGCGCCTGAAATGTATAGTGTGCTCCGATTTCCAAGCACAGAAACCTTAAGGAAATATGGCAAGGCTTAAATTGGCCAGTAATGGAGACTGGAAAGAGTTATGCCTTGCACAGGGAAGTTGACCTTTGCATTGTAATCAGATTAACGACAAGAACATGTTTTCAGCATTTCCCAAAATAAGCACATGAATGTAGAAAGGGTTGACTCACCAACATAGTAGGGTGTGTAGCATGGTGTTTGTAGTGACTTGAAGTTACTGATTTCCTTGGCAAAGCCAAAGTCTGTCAGTTTCAATACTGCATCTTCACTCTTGTTGGTGTAAAGCAAATTTTCAGGCTGAAAAAAATGTTGTAAATTGCAAGCAAAGATGTGACGGAATAATAACCACAAGTATTTGATCTGTTTGTTTCAAAATATTCTCCAAATCTTTCTTTAAAATGTCCCTATTTTTAAATACAATTATAAGTTATTATTATTATAAAAAAAATACTCTTCCTTTAGTTACAATAAATAGACTTTAGAGTTTAACTGACAAACAATTGTAAAAGTTGGCTCATCATGCTATTGCTAATAGCAAAGTTCGTTTGAATTCATCCCTTACCTTCACATCTCTGTGTGCAATATTCATGGAATGCAAATGCTGTATTGCCTTTACAATGTCATATATCACACCTGAAGCCTCTGAAAAAGTAGAATAAATTGTTGTGATTGCTAGGTTTTATCTCTTTGTGTAAAGAAATCTCCATACATTATTACTGGACCAAACTCACACTGTTTTCAAATAACACACGCACATCTCTAAGTTGACAATGTTAACAGTGAAACACTGATGCAGTTATTACTTATTTACTTAGCACTCTGCATTAGCCATGCTGGAGTGCACTTTATTCCTGAAGTATTGACAGGATGCCCCTTAAACAAAACAAATCTATTGTACTGATTCGGGGAGAGTCAACATTAAAGGGGCAGTAGCACGTTTTTTGCAAAATTTATTATTTCAAATTTCCCATTTTTAATGATAGTTTATGTCATTTAAACTAACTTAAGAGGGTAAAACATCTTATTACACAAACCAATTATCTGTAGCAGTAAAAGAATATGTTGCGTATAAAGCAAAAATTGCATGGCGGGCCTGGCGGCCATTTTATTGTGAACAAAATTTATTATTTTATATTACAAAAACGTTTCCCATGGCTTTACCGAAACATGTACACTCATTTTAAACTTTATTTTCCGAAGAGAGAAGGATGTTTTACCATTGGTGAAATTATTTTTCAAATACATTTCATCAACTTATTTGAGCGAAAAAACGTGCTACAGTGCCTTTAAAACCTCCTGGCAACTGTATTTCCTGCCCAAGACTGCTGATACTGATTTGTCTAGCTGCACCCAGTATACTGTTACACTTTTAAGGACAAGTGTATGGGTGACAACTTCTTTATTAGGAGGGTGCAACGTAACTCATTGCATTGTGTTCTGGTAAATATATCACAAAGATTTCTGTCATGCTTGAAAACTTCGCACCCTCCAAATAAAGAAGCTGTCATCTATAAGCTGGTCCTTATTTGACTTCCAACTTCTAAAATGACACTTGCACTAATATATTCCAATTGTGTTTCCTACACTGTAGGTAGATAATATCTATCATTATCACTAAGTGCACAGCATGTCAAGATGTCGCTTACCTCGTTCTGTAAATGCTGAGTCAGCTCTTTCTTGAATTCGTGTGAACAGTTCACCACCCATCATACTGTCAAATAAAATGCAGATTTACATAAATTGTCAGAGAGATCTAACAGCTGTTTGGTTGAAACAAAGCTTTCAGGTCTTATGTATCCATGTTTCAACAAGAGTGAAAAATGGAAATGATTACAACAGGTCTTAACATAGAAAAGCCTGTTACAAAACACTTATGAACTGACTCTAAAATATTTTATAATCAAAAAGTCATTTATAACATACTTAACGTCTACATCTTTTAAGAGAGGCAAAGTTTAGATTCAACTGATACTGTTTTCAAGCCAATGAAAAAGAAAATGAACACAATCATGTTTTGAAGTATATATTGCATTAAAACCTTAGTTTTATCAAATATTCCTCTGTGAAAGGAAACAAACACAGTCATAACATTATCCATACATTACCCAACTCATGGGAACTTATATTATAAGCTAGACTGGCGTCTCCACTGCCTGTCCATTGTATAAACACTATGTACATCAACCTAATTCATTATAATCATGTTGTACATCAACCCATTCAATTGTAAAAACATATTCGATATATATACATAATACCATAACACAATGTTCAGTATCATTTACTTAAAACGTCGCATATCTTTGCAAAAAAGAAGTTGTAAATCCATATATTTGTTAATTCTTAAGCTAATCAGTCCATTATATTAGTTGTTTTTCCTAAATAACAAAGATGTGACATGTTTATCCAGTCTTACCACTCCATGACCACAAGAAGACACCTCTGTCCAGAATAGTTGTTCTCATAGACATCAATGATGCGAACTATATGTCGACATCCTTGACACGCTCGAAAGTGAAGATCCACCTCTCTTCTTGCCTTCGGTACATCCCTCAGAACCTGGCAAAATTCACATTTTACATTAACAAAATCATTCACAAGAAAAAGGAGTGCTGAGTGCAGAGTGCTTATTCTACCAAATAATGAGAAAAGTTTTAATTAATGAAAATAAGTATTTTGATTTTTAACAGAATGAGGAAGTTATATATGTGAACCAAGGAGACATCCCTCTTAAAATGTTATCTTTCATATTAACTCAGTAATAAGGTGTACTAATCACAAACATTGCTTTTTTAGTGTTTAGGTTGATGAAAAATATCTTAGATTAAAATACTAAAATGACGAATAAACCATTCAGAATGAACAATTTACAAGTCATGAAGAAATGGAATTATTGTAGGCTGGCCAAAGATAGGCTATCCAGCAATAATCTAGGACCCCAGTACGGATATATGATATAATATTATAAATAAGTATTTATTGTGCGCTTCAAGCATGCATACACACAGCTACTTGTTACAAAAGGACTATTATTATTACTAGTATAACATTATCAACGGACATTACTGTATAGATCCTAAACAAGAAAGGATGTAATTTCAAATGAACAATAGATGGTTGATTTGCAAGTAGGCTAAACAATGTTAAACGTTCCTGATTAATAACTAGGTTGGACAACGTTAATGATGTTTCAGAGATGATGAATCCATATTGATTGTTTACAGATGACACAATGACTCACGACTATGATGAATGGTTTTATGTATAGATAGAGGCCGAGATGAACCTACCTGCACATTGTTAACAAGTAATCTCATATGGTAGGCCTAGATCATTGTGAATTATAAATTCATAATTTAGCGGTGTCAGTAAATTGGGGGAGCCCTGTGTGTGTACATTGCAGGATACAAGTTTGAGTTTCTTAGTTAGACAAACTTGTTTTGAAAGTTTCTTTAACATGTGATTGACTGTGGGATTGATTTAAAAACAATAGCATGACTGTGTGTGTATGTGAACTAGAATAAAACCGTAAATGTATGATGCACAGACGTGAAACTTACGTATTCATCGATTTATTCTGAATTGACAGATTTCCGTGAGTGATCATTGTGGACTTTGTGGTGTCAAAAACTTGACAGAATGTATTACTATTAGTTGTGTTCCTTTTCAGAGTAGAATAGATTTTTCTAAATACATTAAAAATATAAAAATAAACCACATTAACATGAAAGTACTAGATATATCAAACTTAACCATGGCAAATGTATTGTTGTGATCTGAAGACGATGCGGAGACTGTGAGACGGAAGGTGGGAGGGGTCAAATATTCCTCCCTTCTAACATTTAGCCACAACAATGGTGTGCTTAGATAACCATTTTGATTCGAAAAGATACTTCTACTCGTCATCTATGATAGTGCCAGGGATCTTGTGTTTGTATTTGAGTCAGCTAGTAGTGTGTATCAAGCCTACCTTCAAAGCGAACTTCTCGCCGCTCGCTCGCGAGAAACACTCGACAACTTTTCCGTTTATACCAAGCCCTAAAACACTCCCGGTTATTCGGTAATCGTCCGATATTGGGTTCTTCTTTGGTTGTAAGGGTTTAGGATGGCTGTCGCCCATCATTTTAAGCTCAAGTAATGATGTATATATCAATTATAAACAACTTTTCCCTGGAAACAAATCTCGGAAAAACTACGCGATACCCCGCTTGAGCGAGCAGGCGGATGTCTGTTCGTCGACGCAACCGGAAGTGACGGGATAAGATAAAAATAACGCACCTGTTTGGTGTATTAACGGTTACCTCCCTTGACTTGTTTAAAACAAGCATCATAACTGTAGTAAGAACATTGTAAGTTTTGTAGGTTATGTCGCAACAATGCGAAAATGTTGACAAATGTCTTTTATTATCAGAAATGAACATTAAAAAATATCATTTATGTAACAAAAATTTAAAAGAAAAGAAAATTTCAGCAATTTAATCTATAATGTCTCTATATAAGTAGCCTAGTAAATTATAAATTCAGACACAATTATTCGTTGGCCTAAAAAAGTAAAACCTCCTTTGACTACCTACCCAAGGATTTAAAACTGATTTATGTAATATGTACAATTCATTGACCTATCGAATCAAAATATTCAAGAACAGTTCGGATTTGTGAAAGTGTTTTTTGGCAATTCAAATTAATAAAGCTCATGCATGCGTTAATTTGACTTAAAGATTTCAACAACACACACTCACGTGGTCATCATGATATTTCTTAAAATCACCGACTTTTCGACTTTTAAAGGGGCATGCAGTAGCACGTTTTTTTCACTCAAATAAGTCGATGAAATGTATTGAAAATTAATGTCACTAATAGTAAAACACCCTTAATTCTCTCTTCGGAAAATCAAGTTAAAAAATGAGTGTAGCCTACATGATTTGGTAAAGCCGTGGAATCGTTTTTGTAATTCGAAATAATAAAAGGTGTTCACATTAAAACGGCCTCCATGCAATTTGTGCTTTATACACAAACCGTTATTACCACTCAGATAATTGGTTAGTGTAATAAGATGTTTTACCCTCTAAAAAATATAAATGACATAAACATCATTAACATGGCAAATATAAAAAATAAAATGTGCAGCCCCTTTAAGTCCGACTACGTCTTAACGTTGTAAAAACATGATTATATCAAATCGGAATGAGTTTCATTATCAACTTACAGCATTTTTTTTTAATTGGCATTGAATAACTGAAAGAAACCATTTTATTAATTTCCTAGTCTATGTTACATACATCAAAATACATGTGTTGTACAATATATAGATGTTTACAAAAGGTAGCAACATCGGAGTTTAGCAATGAAAATGCATACAGTCTCGTTTTGGAAACATTTTACACTCTTCGCCCTCAATTGGAATGTGCTTGTTTGGGCAGCATTCTGCCTCCTAATTCGAGAAACAATTTATATAAGCATTTTGTGGGGATGCAGCTAGATTTTCAAGTCACGTGACATCGCGTGTATCAACAATACAGAGCCTTTGTAAACAAAAGGCCAGAGCCAAGGTGTTGCCAGCATCTCCAGCAATGTTCTAAATTTAACAGTCAAGATCGTTTCTAATAAAAGTCGGGGTGATCGAAAACCATGTCATCACATTTCAGGGATAATATACAGAGTGTAGATACACCTTTTTAAAACATGATATTATAAATTTAGCTAATTTATAGTTAAGAAAATTAGAGAGACAGTATATGGGGTTTATATCATAGATCACCTTTTACGAATCACATCTGTGAACAGTAACTGTAATTCTTTTAAAGATACATCCATTGTGTTTCATAAAATTTTATTTGGCCATGATACTTGTCAACATACGATATGTGATGATTTCAGTTCAAATAAGTTCACTCAACTTGAATATTCATCTTCAATCGCCAAATATGTCATAATTTGTACTTTCCATTAAAATCGAGTAACATCATTATACTTGTGCAGAGACCGAAGCTACACGTTCCATTTACATGCACAGTAGTTATAAGACCTATTTAACATCATCAACCTAAAGGTTGTTTTTAGTCGGTTGTAAATAAGTTTCCAAAAGTACGTTAGACTAATTGACGCGCGCTGTGCATTGTCCAGTTTTTAATCAGATATCGATACTTTTACCTTTATATCGTCCGTATACTGAGTCGATTAAGATCAAAATGGGGATTTTCGGCAACAGTCAGTACTTCTTGATAACATAGCACAACTTATAACGTTTAGCAAATGTGACCCCAAACAACATTGGATGTACCTTTTAGCTTTAGAACATTTTCTGAATACATTAATTAAATGGGCTGTAGCACGTAACCAAATGGAATTAATTAGATCTCACAAAATGGAAAAAATTTGTTCAAAAACAAATCAAAACAATCCTCATCAATCAATAAATACATTTCTAAAACGAATGGTTAAGTTTCGGTTAAGCAACGCGGATCCATTTCCCATATCCTCCAACTATAGGTGTTCACACTAAAATGGACGCTAGCAGTTTTAGGCCCTTTTCTCATGCACGAATTTACATACATGAGTAAATTTACACACTATGTAATTATACATACATGTGTAATAGTAAATATACTTTCTGTTCACATGTAGTTAAGCATTATGTTGTATTTGTCAATTACATACAGCCATGTATTATAATAAACGAAAATATATGAGTAGATTCAGTCTATTTATAGTTATTATGCTTTTGCATACAGGAGTAAATATACGTTCCATTCTCATGACACAGTTTGCATAGTTTGCATAGTGTGTATAAATACGTATATGTAAATTTACATTTACATGACCTCCTGAGGTCGTGTAAAGTTACTCCTAGTGCAATAATACTCATGTATGTAATTGCGTTCTCATGACATTTTTACATACCCCAAATACATTTACATACATACGTAAATTTACTAACATATGTAAAGGTGTGCATGAGAAAAGGGCCTTAGACAGATGATTTTATTTGTATGAATGGGCATGAGGCCAACAGTATATTGACATTCATGGTAAGATACAACCCGGAGCGCTTTGATATTGCTTACATTTTACCTGTACGTGCATGAAGATATTACTTTTGAACAATACACGGCTAAACGTAATAAGATGCTAATTTTGAATTCAAGAGAGTTATGAATTTATGTACTTTGGGGTTGACGTAATAATAACATGGTAACTATTTGATTCGTAAATCAGTATATGATGGACATTCTAGTAGTACATGGACCTCATTTTCTAGCTTATTTGGACAATATGGACACATGACACGTGATATCTGCATCTTTTGATCTTCAATATAATTGTATGTTAAATCCAGCAATAACACATCGGAATTTTGCCAGTGCTCTACGCAAATAAAAGGAAGATAATAATCTAAATACGTCTCTGGCATTATATCAAGTTTATAGGTTGAATATGTGTTCAAATATTTGAAAGAAGTCACAGATGTTGACCATGCAATCTTGAAAGGTAATAAATATATTTACGTCTTTGCTTGAACATGTTCAAGAACAAGTTTTTATTGTCTACATCCTGATTTAACCAAGCATAAGACAAGCCATACTGGAACAATAACTCTCGCACACATATATATTTATATATATATATATATATATATATATATATTCATTTAATTCCTTGAATGGGTTGTTTTGTCCTGTTAACAAAATATATACAACAATACTAAGATATATAGTGCCAAGTCCAGTGCATTAATAAGCTTCGTAGACAAGAAATCAGTTTCAAATATGCTGAAAGTTGGCATTTCTAGAAATTGGGCCACCTTAGAGATTGTTAACAAGAAGGAACGACCAAAGATGTGTTTCCTTTATTTAAATGTTTACAACGACTGCGACGTTTCGATCTAGACATTATCGGAACATCGTGCTAAACTGGTAATGTGTTGGGTTCAGTATCACGGTTTTTAATCTTCCATTTGCGTTTCAAGTGAATGCGTGTGACACAGTTTATTGCCATTCTAGTTTAACTGATATCCTGGTGTTGGTCACTTATAATTTCATAATTATCATCGAAGGCGGATCCGGGATTTTCAACGCCCAACGCCCGGATGTATATACCAACGGTTATGAGAGCATTTTCTTATAATTAGGGATTCCCATTCTCTTCCCTCAGAGGTTACTCCCTTCAGATTTCTGATTGTAACTTCTGATCTTTTCGAGTTAAATTCTCGGCTAGAAATAGAGAATCCTGATTGGTTGCACTGCAAAATAGTTGTGCAATCAGCGTTGTCACATCGTAAGATATGTTAAAATCGTCCGGAGCTGGTGCTATTACATTCCATTTTTATATCAAAAGAATCCATATTGCCATTTTTAGAACAAAAGTATTTTTAAAAAATTGATATACCTCTTTCAATACTAATTTGAAGCTGGTATAATTTGGTTTCAAGCCTTTATTTCCCGAATTTGTTTGCATATACGATTGATTGACTTGAGATTGTTTGAAAAAATCTGCTTCGTGCAAGCGATTAAATTTCTTAAAAACTTAATGGTTATAATACGGTGGAAATATTGTCCTAAAAGATAAACATATCCAAAAGAACAGGAAGAGTTTTTTGGCTAACAACCTGAAAATACTCGCCGTTTCGGAGTATACATCACATCACATCACATCACATCACATCACATCACATTAAGAAGTTGTTATCCTGAAAATCACCCTGTTGTAAATGCCATTCAAAGACCCCTATAAAACATACCCTCTCATAAGTCCTGGATCAGTATGTAATGTATGTAATAATAGACTAAAATTTAGTCTATGGAATTTTTTGAATTAATGTACCTTCATCCATATGATAATATTTTTCAGTTCTACCAGTTCCATGGTTACTCAGTTTATGTAGACTTGCTTTATAAGGATCTATACTATATATAAACGGCTCTTATTTTTCCCCACACTGTCAGTCATGGGGCAGAACTAGCAATCTAAGCATCAAGCATATCTCTAACTGAATGTTTAATTGACTGGTGAGATGAATTCTCGGGAAAAAATTTTCATGTCACATGTTCGCTTTAGGAAAAGATGACACTTATGACGTAGGTCTACTGGAAAAGAATAAATCAGGTAGGTTCTAGGATATTATTTTTATATGCTACATATTAAGATCCGAGTAAAATTGGATAGTTAGATAATTCCATTTCAACAGTTTTCATTTAGGCCTACGCTCTTCTTTATATTCTTGTTCATCCCCATATCATAGTTTATACAATCATAAATAATTCAATTTTACAAAATTCGCAGGTGTGATATTTCCCTGTAAACATTCTTCTGCATATACTAAATATATTCTTTTCGTGTTTAAAAGAAAATATTGATGGATCATGAACATTTTAAAAAAAGAACATGGTTCATTTAGCATAAAAGATCAAGACTTTTATGACTTTTTAGACTTTTTATGATATTAAAGTGAGAACATTTTATCAAGCGACACTTATATCAGTTCACGTTGAACAGGAATTGTAAACCAGTAATAAACATAATGCAAAACAGTCACGGTGCAGGTGTTGTTTCTCATAGTTTAATTAGCAAACATGTATGCGCCTTGTGTCGACCAGAGCATACATGTTCAAGCAAGCAAGGACCTCTCTTGACCAAAGGGAGGTAACTTATGAGACGCTTTCGCCACTGTTGTATTCATGCGCGTGCCCTTTTTCCTTTCTGGAATTAATTTATTTATACGCAGAAAAAATAGTTATCACATAGACTATATCGATATGAAGTTTCTAATTTTATGGGATAATACTTATCAATTATGTTTCATCGACACATGATAAGAAATTGAAATATCATTTCATACATTTCTTAGGTAAAGCGTAGAAGAGGGAGATAATTTCCATCGTGAACCAAGATGGCGGTCGTGTAAGTGTGAGCATTCTCATATCAGCTCAAATAATTTTCCGTAAATATTCCAAATAACACCATGAAGCGGCAACAGGACCGTGATGCGTCCCCAAGAAGTAAGAGATCACGCTCTGCATATTCAATACCTGATCATGACAATATGCGCGACAGACTTAGCCCAGAATTTGACCGGCGTGATAGAGGTGGGAAGTTCAACAAATCTTACCCTCCCAGGCGGGACGATTTTGACCGTGGAGACATGGATCACCCACGTAAAGCGCATTTTAGAGATGAACGAATGATGGACCAGGGTTATGCACCGAGTAGAGATCAATCCAAAACACATGAATATAGATCCCTTTGCATAAGTAGCATACCAAGTAAAATACCAGATCCCTTGTTGAGGGATACATTGGTTCAAGAATTTAAGAAATATGGGGAAATGAATGTGAAAGTAACAGTATCTGGTGATCAGAGAGTTGCATATGTGAACTTCAGGTACCCTGAACATGCACGCATGGCTAAACATGCTAAAGGAAAATTAATTCTATTTGATCGTCAAGTTCGAGTTGATCCAGTTTTCAACAAGAGAACGCGTAGTAACAGTCCAAACAGTGAATACAATACGAGAGAACAGTTTTATGGTCACTCCCAAAGAATGGGTCCCGGTGGTTCCCCTCCCCCACCTCAAATGATGGGCAATCGTCGAGGGGCAGGTAGGGGAGGAGGAGGTGGTGATCGAGGTCAAATGCCCGCTAGAGATTTTGCACCAAGGGAAGGAAATTTTTCGCCTACAAATGAAAGACGTGCTCCAAATGAGAAATTTCCTCATCATTTAGATCACGTCGATCCTGAATTTGATGAAAAAGCAACAAGAACATTATTCATTGGTAATCTAGATGTTAACATCACAGAAAGTGAATTGAAACGGATATTTGAAAAATATGGTTCCATGGAAGATATAGACATCAAGAGGCCCCAAAGAGGTCAAGGGAATGCATATGCATTTTTAAAGTTTACTAATCTGGACTGTGCACACAAGGCAAAGGTCGAAATGTCAGGGAAATATATTGGGAAGTTTCAGTGTAAAATAGGATATGGAAAAGTGACACCAACGACATGTCTGTGGGTAGGTGGACTGGGACCGTGGGTCAGTTATGAAACCTTGGAGCGTGAGTTTGATAGATTTGGTGTCATTCACAGGATCGAGTGGCCCCATGGTAAAAGTTACGCATATGTTTTATATGATGGTGTTGATGCTGCAACAGCTGCTTGTCAGGACATGCGTGGATGGCCGATGGGTGGTCACAATAGAAGACTAAGGGTAGATTTTGCCGATCCAAACCAAATTACAGCAACAGTTGACCAAGACAGCCCATATCAAGATCAGGGACGAGGTTTTGAGGACAAAATTGTGCCGTGGAATAGAGGTCAGGGTGGCGACGGAATAGGTGAAAGGCGATCTAGACGAGATGACTGGCATGGATCTGGAGGTGAACAAATGAATCCGTACCGCAATCCAGACAACCCAAGAGATTCGGACAGGCGGGGACGTGATGACTGGGAGCGGTATAGTGAACACAGTGATAGATACAGAAGGCCCAGATCTCCTGGTGAACTTGGACCTCATAGAGTTGGACGCTCACGGTCACCCGACAGACAGCATGATTACATAGGGCGTGATGGTATGAAAGATCATGATCGTATGCGTCGGACTGGCAGTGACCCAGGGAGAGAATTTGATGAAAGAATTGGTAGAAATGGACGTAGGATGGATGTGAATGAAAAGGAATTAAACATTTCTGACCATGTTAATTCCTTGCCAGAGTTGGCCAAATGTTTACCTGTTGCCTGGAATGGTGCATTGATACTTAAAAGTAGTTCATTTGCTGCACGCATGCATGTAGTGAGTGGTGATGTGACACTTGTTGACAACCTGATGCGTGATCCAACAACAACAGAGTCACCGGTGCTGAAAATAACGCAGAGATTGCGACTGGACCAACCAAAGCTTGAGGATGTGGGGCGGCGTATTCAGAGTTCTGGGCCTCATGGACACTGTATCCTATTGGCTCTACCAAGCACTTTGCAGAATTACGAGGACCCAAGCGGTGCTATTCAACCTAGACCACTGAAGAACTTGGTGACATACTTGAAACAGAAAGAAGCAGCCGGAGTTATCTCCCTTCCTCCTAATCCTTCACAAGACAAAAACAATATAGGCGTTTTGCATGCTTTCCCACCCTGCTCGTTTGGCTACAGTTTCCTGCAGAAGAGGGCGCCACAGCTCCCCTCAGATCCCGCCAAAGAGGACTACCTAGTTGTTGTTGTCGTCCTGGGGGCTGCCTAGACCACACACCAACTGACTAACAATACATTTCTTAGTTTTAAAAAAACGTTATATTTTGTATTTTTTGAGGCAACTGAGTATTTTTTGCTGTTAAATCAAGAGGTGTTAGAACCAGTGTATGAAATAAGGTTAAAAGTCGCTTGGCCAAAAGTGAAATATTTTCTAACATGTGACATGGAAAAATCAAAGAAAACTTTCAGAATGTTATCAGCCCCGACAAAAGCTACCTTTCAATTAATTCATTTAAGTTTCCACCAATTGAACATTTCAAGTAAAGGAAATTTTGGAATGTTGAAAGATGTATTTGATTTATGAAATATTGTAAACTTTTCATTGTTTGACTTGAAAAATGATGAATATTGATGTGAAGGTGTTTGACTTAACCACTGATTTACAAATACAATTACCATGAACTATCTCTACACCAAGTATACTATCATGTTATTGCTCCAAAGCCATAAGTTCTATGTAAAGTTGAACTTCATGTTATTCCGTTGAACATCTTGGTTCCGTCATCATTATACTCTGTCGAATTGTTGTTTACAAACATCTGAAATCGGATAGTGTGTATCCTATTCTTCAAGTTTTTAATTTTGAAGAAACAAATGATCTCAAAATCAATGTTTTTTTTAAGTATTTGAATTACTTCGGTTTAACTGTGCAAGACAAAATGCCCAAGATGAGATATGTTGTCAATCTTGTTTATTAGAAAAACTTGTTACTATAGTTTTTAAGTTTCACTTTCACTGTCTTGTTAAGTTAGAAAGCTGTACATAGAAGTTTGAAATTGTATATATCCGAACCAACTGATGCCAAGAAACTGGTATTTAGACAACTTTAGTTTTATAATGTAGCAATATTGAAATATTCTGTTTTATTCTCAAGACACAGATTGCTGTTTCATGTTTCTAAATCTTCTGATTGTTTTAGCAGTATGTTGCTTGCCTTTCAATGTTAATTCATGCAGCCCTCGTTTGCCCTGAAAGGACACTGGACTGATGCAAAGTAGATCACGGTAATTACTAAGAAAATGTCAAATTTATCTACTTCAGAATGTATCTTGCAGTTAAAAATGTAAGCGTTGACTGGCGTAAGATGAAAGAACTGCTGAATTTACAATTTAGAATTATTGCCACTTTGCAAAATTAAAGGAGTTGAACGTGTGGTTTAAGAGTTGACTTGGCATGTGCAGGTATGTATGTACCTAATGGTATAACAATAATGGTATTGCAGGCTTTATCAATGTGACATGAGTGAGTTCTTCAAGAGCTGTGTACTTCCAAGTTAACCGCATCACTTTAAATGTATTGCTGTTTCTCATACAAGCCTATTAACAATTTATGAAAGCATTATTTCATTGTTATATAAGGTTTTTGATTTCTCTTCTTACAGGTTGCTTTAGACACTCATTCCCTGCTAGCAAAGGTAAATATATTTTATCTCTAAGAAAACTAAACTGTAGTCAAACATTTGCTCTATTGTATTTTGAATTTTGTAGGTTTCAGATTATTATGACTTATATTGTTTTATTTCAAAGAATGTTAAGCAATTTCTTGTATTAATACAACACTCATGTTTCAGGTAGCCTATCTCAAGGACGCTGTCACGGTTCAAAAGTGAATCCTTATCCAAGTGATGAGCTTGTTGGAAATAATGGGAAAAACTGTGCTGTGTTCCAATACAAGCTCACTGTGCAAATGTTCGATTGTGTGAAGTGAAGACGTCTCCATGCCGACCAACCTGGCAGATATATTATTTGTGAACAGTGAACTCTCAATATTGTGCTATACAAACATTTTAAATGTTTCCTTCCGCTCTGTGTAGAATGTCGCCAGCTATTCTATTTCATGAGGATGGAATTCTCCCAGGAAGTTTGTGACGTGAATCTTCTGCTGAAAATAATCTTTCCATGGTTACAGTTGATTTTCCCACAGACAAATTTTCAACAATGACAACTGTATTTCAAATTGCCTGGCTTCAAGGAAAAGGTCAACTTTTCGTGTAAAATGAAATTTATATCGACACTTTCACAAGTCTCAGATGTTCACCATTGTTGTGCAAGCTAAGTGTGAAAATTGAAATTCAAGATCTATGATTTTGAGAGATCAATGTTTTCGGAGATGTGTTTCAAATTAACACAGATGTTGTCAGAGTTGGAAATTGATTGTAGGAAAACTATTTGTGGGTGGATCGGTCAGCGAGAAGATAATGTGGCAGATATACTATACTGTATGCATTGAGTAATACATGTGTGTGTGTCCTGTAGCTGCTTGGAGTCCAATGTAAGGGTATAGGGCTTTGTTTCCTGCTTGTAGAAACCAGCTTTCATCATGATGCCAGGTTATGTGTTGTGTTTTATGTGCATGGCGTATTGGTTAACATTATCAGCCGATGACCCTGTGAGTATTTCTCGGTCCAGGAACGAGGCGATGTGGTGCTTGGAGCAGCACACGTGAAGTTAAAATGAATGTTATGTGGACAAGTGCTTCAGTATTGTCGCAGATGATTTTACATATGATCGCAACAAAGTGATGTGTACTCATATTTTTTTTAGGCATGTGAAATAAACGTAAGTGTGTGAAATTAACGTGATCTTGATTGTTTGATGACATGGTTGCAATCTGTACAGTTTCTATGATGGAGGCAAGATTGAAACGAACAAATGGGTATTTCATGGATGACCAGTGAATTGCATTACATTCTCGTAGTCCGTCTCATGGGGAGTTCCGGAGGTTTCAATAAATCCAGTAACCCCGTTCTACATAAAATTGACCTCATATCCTTTTATGAAAACAATAAGAACAACTAATCAGTTGTGGATTTTGTGTAACTTTTGTCCCAGTTTCTAAATTTCAAGACCTTTGTGTACTATTTTCAATTTGCCCCTACCCTCAGAACAAACACGAGGTGCTTCAAACTAGAGGGAGTGAAGTGCATAGATAATATTTGTGGCAAGCTCACGTTTCCACTGTGTCTTTTAAGATAAATATGTGCCAATGGTTTCCTTGGAGACCAAAACTACGAACCATCCTCAATGATAGTGCCACAAGACCTGTGTGATCCTTACTGCATTGCAAGAGTGGAGTTCACATTCAATTCTGGCTTGACAAGAGTTATCTCCCTTGACTCAATGTTCTTGCCAATGGGCTGAATGGTCTGTGCTCAGTCAGGTTGTGCCAAGTGCTGTGGGATTCCATTGTGGCTCAAAAGATGATGGTGCCAAAGATTTGCTGCAGCAGATTTCTTACATTCTGCCTGTGAAGTATTTGTTGAGTTTTGAATTTTAAATCTTCCCTTTTGAAGATGTTAAAGGTTGTTTACAAAAATAAAATTATATTTTTTTTATCATTGAACTTTCCATGGTTTACAAATCATACTTAAATTCAAAACAATAACAATAACATGCACTAGAAATTATATATTTTACAACATACACCACAATTTACACCTCACTTCTGGATCCAACACTATTTTTTGATCAGCTTATGTGCCATCGTTCATTGTCGGAAACCTTTCAAAAGCTCCTTCAAAAGAAATTGACATAGGAAGCTAAAATTTTCATTTATTCATTTCGTCTAGACCCCCCCCCCCCCCCCTCTCCATTTAACATTTTCTTCCCACAGAGGTTACTAAAGACATATTCTTTCAGAGGAATCTCTGTTGCACTTAATGAGTCCAAATGGGTTGCATTCAAAGTAAGTAGGTTATGGCATTGCATGGTGTCCGGCTTCCGGCCATTCGTAAATTTTTCGTTTTTCGACTTCTTCTCTAGAACCAATGACTCCACAGAGCTGAAATTTTATGTGCAGACTCCTTGGCCAATGGGGATTCTAAATTGTAGATTTCGTGACCCCGTGACCCCAAATGGGGTCACAGGGGTCACATCCTTAAAAACCTATTTTCATCTTCTTCTCCAGTTCCAAAAGGTCTAGAGAGCTGAAATGTTGTGTGCAGACTCCTTGGCCAATGGGGATTCTAAATTGTAGATTTCATGACCCCGTGACCCCAAATGGGGTCACAGGGGTCACATCCTTAAAAACCTATTTTCATCTTCTTCTCCAGTTCCAAAAGGTCTAGAGAGCTGAAATGTTGTGTGCAGACTCCTTGGCCCATGGGGATTCTAAATTGTAGATTTCATGACCCCGTGACCCCAAATGGGGTCACAGGGTTCACATCCTTAAAAACCTATTTTCATCTTCTTCTCCAGTTCCAAAAGGTCTAGAGAGCTGAAATGTTGTGTGCAGACTCCTTGGCCCATGGGGATTCTAAATTGTAGATTTCATGACCCCGTGACCCCAAATGGGGTCACAGGGGTCACATCCTTAAAAACCTATTTTCATCTTCTTCTCCAGCTCAAAAAGGTCTAGAGAGCTGAAAAGTTGTGTGCAGACTCTTTGGCTAATAGGGATTCTAAATTGTAGATTTCGTGACCCTGTGACCCCAATCAATGTCACGGGTCATGACCCAAAAACCTATTTTCATCTTTATTTCAAGTATGTAAAGCTCTAGAGGGTGAAATGTTGTGTAGAGACTCTTTTGTCAAAGGTGATTCTTAATTGTAGGATTGGTGACCCTGTGACTCCAAATACAGGTCACAGGGGTCATAATCTAAAAACCTTTTTTTTGCTTGTTAACAATGTATTACTTGAGATAACTTCGATATTCAACCTTAGATAATAAATCAATGAATTCCTGATGAGCTACAGAGCCCATGGCTCTATTTTTTAAACAAAATGTTGGATTTAATTGAGTATTTAAGTGGAGCACAGTGGTGTAGTGGTTAACATGCTTGCCTCTCACGTCAAAGACCCGGGTTCGAATCCCGGTGGAGACACCAAACATTTGTGACCTGGGTCTCGCACTGTGTTGTCCTTTTGGGCAAGGCACTTCATCCACATTGCACTCAGTCCACCCAGCTGTTAGAATGGGTACCTAAACATGGGAAGTATGGACCTATATGGTTGCTCGGAGCGCTTAGTAGCGGCACAGAAAGTAAAAAAAGTTCAGGGTAATAATGTACTGCCATTGAGCAGCGCTTGCACTTGATATAAGGCGTTAAAATGTATATTATTAATATTTTCTTCTTTAATGTCTGGTCCTTGATGTATACTGTGAAAACAATAAAGTATAAAAATGCTCATTGGACGACCAAATTCGAGACAAAAACTTCAAATAGTTTATTGAATTTGTATCATTTATATGAGACATATTCAAAGTACATGATAATTATATATATGCTCATAAGGAAGACCTTGGGTGGGAATGTTGAGGGTTGAGGGGGGAGCTGACTTGAGTTACGTCTCTGGGGAAGAATCTGTAAAGTTCAAATTATACAAATATCTTCATTGGACGGAGATTAAATTTTTAAAATTTCATTGCCCTGTTCCCAAATATAAGTAACAAGCGATGTCATTAGTTTGTTGTTATCCAAGGTGCAAGGTAACCAGGCCCAGTAAGTTTCAACTAAGAAGAAACCAAGGGTGAGGGGTTTGTCCTTCAAACTTTAAGTTAGGGAGCATCATTCTTACCCCACAGGCTTGGAAACTTGATAAAAACAGTATTTTATTTCCAAATGACATACAAGAAATTATGAAAAGTTGCAACTTTCATCACAAGGTGATAATGGAAGAAAAGTGAAATCTAAGAGTATTTATGATAGAAAATCTGAAGGAAGTAACCTCTATAGGAAGAGAAAGTGGGAGCATTGCATGATGTTGAGGGATATTTTGCTTATATGAGGCACATTCTTATTTATTTTTTAGCTTGAAAGGCTAGAAGGGCTTATGGCATGGGCTGAATGCGCGTAAAATTATCACATTTTCGACTTCACCTTCAAAACTGCTGCACCCCAATAGCTGAAATTTGTGGGGAGGGACTTACACATAGGGGGTCAAAGTTTGTTCATTTCATTCAACTTCTTCTCTACAACCAGTGACTCTAGAGAGCTGAATCACCTACCTTCTCAAGTGTGAACAGCTCTAGAAATCTGAAATGTTGTGCACACACTACTTGACCAACTGGGATTCTAAATTGTAGATTTGTTGACCCTTTGACCCCAAGTAGGTGTCACAGGGATCAAGACCTAAAGTCGAATTTTCAAACGTTTCTCAAGTATGAAAAGCTCATGAAAGCTGAAATGTTGTGCACAGACTACTTTGCCAATTGGGATTCTTAATTGTAGATTTGGTGACCCTGTGACCCCAAATATGGGTCATGACCTAAACACTTTTTTTTGCTTGTTAACTTATTACTTGAGATAACTTATTGTGGATGTTCAACCTTAGATAAATAAATCAATGAAGTCTTGATGAGCTACAAAGACCTTGGCTTTAAAACGTTGCAAGCGGGATAGCTCATGAACTACTGAACATAGTCTTTATTTGGGGAATATGCTGACTAGTTGATTTGGGTGATCTTAACCTCATTTTCAAGGATATATATACATGACTATATAAGATATAGACTGTTTTTATATGGGCGTGGCAGGCATTATTCCCGAAAACGTTAAACGACTTTTCCAAAAGAAGTTGACATAGGAAGCTTAAATTTTCAGAATAGCATCTTAATTACATGTAGATTCAAGTTTGGTCATTTGGACTTGACCCTCATCTGGGGTCCAACTTCAAATCGACTTCTCCTAAAGAACCAGCAATGCTATTTAGCTCAAATTTGGGGTATATGATCTTGAGAGATGGAGATTCAGATTTGTATTCTGGAAATATCAACATTTATTACATAATGAATAGGAGCCTCAGTTTTTGAAAATCCCATTTCTCATAGGCTCCATTTCAATACTTAATTAATTGGTGAATTATTTTTAGTAAATTCTTTTTCACCATTTCTTATAGGCTCCTTTTCAATATTTGATAAAATGGTGATATTTTAAGAGTCAGTTTAAGACTAAAGCAGTCTCACACACAGTCTATAACACAGCGCTGCACAGTAGTTTGAAGTAACCTGAAACCTCTGTTACTATCAGTTTTCATCCTTCTGCCAGGGAGTGGTCACCCCAGGTCAACACAATGCAATTACATAACATGCAGACACTGGACTCACAGCCAGTAAAATTTATATGTTAGATGTTGTTTTTCCTACAATTAATTATTTTTCTGTACTGGAGAAGAAGATGAAAATAGGTGTGGTGTCACAATCTCATGTAGCTACTTCTTTTATAGTCCTATGCTATCACCAGTCATCACCAGTCATATTCAGTTCACATATCTCATGTAAAGTAACAAATTTAATTCCTCTTCAAGTTATTCCTTCAAAGGGTATTCAGTAGTTCTCATTTCAAATAGATTCACATTAAACTTGTCCATAATGTAGACATTTATCTTATTTCTTGTTTCTATTGAATATAATTAACTGCAAAGTTAATAGAAAACTAAATCAGTTATAAAGTATAAACTATTATATAAATATGGTATACCAAATTGACTCGTACTGGAAATTCTCATTAATTAATTAATTAATTCTCCAAATTAATTACACAATATCATGAGATATTAAAAAACTCCAATATTTACTCTTAAATTTCAAAGAACATTATATTAGATTTAATAAAACATTCGGTATTAAGTCTTTAGAATACTTTTAGACTTGTGTACCTTTATCAGCAATTCACTTGCAAAATATAAATAATTACTCATATGTGAAATGTGAGACAAAGATGAAATATTACTTATAATTTTTGTTAGACTGCCAATTCTAAGTTTTTAATTCTCAACATCTCTTTTTCATCAGACATATTATATTCTCAAAGCACATGTTAGAACTCTCACATCAGAAAGATGAAATGCCTTCCCTCAGGTCTTTTCTTTGAGATTACCTCCCTTACCTACTTACTGGCTGAAGTGCACATAAAATCTCAGAAAGATGGTGTAAACTGAAATAGGCTTTTAGGTTATGATCCCTGTGACCCATATTTGGGGTCACAGGCTCACCAAATTTACAATTTAGAATCCCTTACAGCCAAAGAGTCTGTACATAAAAGTTCAGCTCGCTAGAGCCATTGGGACTGGAGAAGAAGATGAAAATAGCATTTTAGGTCACTGCCTCTGTGACCCATATTTGGGGTCTCACGGTCACCAAATCTACAATTTAGAATCCCCTTTAGCCAAGGAGTCTGTACATACAATTTCAGCTCTCTGCAGTCATTGGTTCTGGAGAAGAAGATGAAAATAGCATTTTAGGTTATGACCCCTGTGACCCACATTTGGGGTCACAGGGTCACCACATTTACAATTTAGTATCCCCTTCAGCCAAGGAGTCTGTACATAAAATTTCAGCTCTCTGGAGTCATTGGTTCTGGAGAAGAAGTCGAAAAAGTGAAAAGTTTATGGACGGATGGACGGACGCCATCCCATGCGATAAGCCCATCGGGCCTTTCAGGCCTGATGAGCTAAAAATTAAATAATATCATATTTCTTGTGAACTATGTTTTGCGCATAGTGACACATAAGTGGTGCGGTGTTATTGTAGGCGGAGCTTATCGCCTGATCTAAGACAATACTAAGCATATGTTTTATCATGCAAAAGTTTACTTATTGATTAGAAATCGCTTAAATGGCAACGTTTGAATTTATAAGAAATATATTTAATAATGTATTTGTTCACTGGCTTATAAAAGTTCATGTTAAGCTGTAGTGTAAATGCCGTCGACAAGCTCCGACATTTATTCCAGTTTAACTTGCACCTTTAAAACCGTTTATAAGCCAGTGAACAAACACATTATGAAATCTATTTCTTAATTATACCTCGCACCATTTTCTCACAATACATATAACTGTTTATATGGATATGGCTTGCATGATGGTGTAATGAGAATTGTTACCTTCTAAGGTAACAATATATTGTATAAACTTTCATAATTAATAGTTTTTACATGCAAAAAAGTGTGCTACAGCGCCTTTTGGTGGTATCCTTTATTTTTAGATTACGCTGACACCAGTCGACCCTGGTGACCTTGAGTTTATTTCGAACACACACTTGTTAACCTGATATCTCATGAACCATAGTACCCAATGCCGTCACATATGGCGATGGTCTTCATTGGCGGATTACGCAAACACCAGTTGACTTGGTGGCTTTGACTCATTCTCAATGTGACAACAACGCTTTATCACTTTTTAAACTGCTGTTTACGAGGTAACTAATGGTTCGTAGTACCCATTGTCTTCAAATTTGCCTATATTGACAGATTACACCAGTTTAAGTGTTTAATATATATGACGGATTATGTAGACATTCGACTCAAAATCAACTTACCCCTTTGAAGGGTTATGAAAATGCTTTGAATGTACATGTATTCGTATATTTCTGTTCATGACCTTCAAGACAAGCCCATCTTCATGTCTGTTGCAACAATGATTATATAACTACTGCAAAGCCCAGTCAGTTTCAAGTGTATTTTCATATTCGTTTTCTTCATTTCATTAGAAGATATTGGGCCCAAGTATACTAATAACAATATAAACATACATCAGAGCGCATAATGAAATCTAATATAAACGTGCGAGTTACTTCGATGAGAACAACATGGTGCGTAGGGCAAATGCATCTCTTGAATGGATAAAGAATGAATAGGATAAACTTGTTGTTAAACTGAGAACTCAGAACAAATCATTATTATCCAAATCCCATACCCAATGTTAGTCAGAGAACTGTGTTGCCATAAGAGGGAACAGTATCTAGTTAAGTCTAGCGGAAACATTTTAGATTGTTACATTGCAATAATAACGGTCATTTGGGTCACGGGTCCGGTATTTTAGTAAACTGTCTGTGCGGTTATCTTCAGTAACTTAAGTATCGATAGTTCTGAATGAATCGATAAGTTTCTATCTGTATTGAGTATCAGCGACAAAACTATAGATGATGACAATGGCTCGCATAATAACATTTTTATTCCAAAAATATGATATTAATGATACGGAAACACACTTGGTTAATAATCCCTATATTATATGTAAACAATATTTGAGTTCTACTATAAAGTATAAGTATGTTGAAGTTTATAAGACGTGTATTAAAGGTAAGAAATAAAGTTAACTTTTAGTGAGTTAATTATTTAGATCCTCACTTTTGAGCAATACTAATGGTTTGTATCTGTTTTTGCCCTAATAAACTTTTGACTCTTGAAGTCTCCACCCGTCAAACAACATATTCAAATTTTAGTTTTCTAACATTGCTGGGTCTTGGGGAGAAGTCGTTTGAAGAATTTATGGTTAACCCCCATAATTGAACAAATTAATATCTCCATCCAACACAGATGTTATTCTTAAAATTTAAGTTCCTATGTCAACTGGTTTAAGAGAGGAAATGTACAAACCTTGATCCCTTGGGTGCAAGCTACCTCCCCACAAATTGTTAGTTTGATACATCTGGTACAACAAAATAGTGACACGCAAATCATGTCCATCTCATCCCCATCTCATATGCATCACATACGCATTTCATACGCATCTCACACGCGTTCCGTACGCATATCATATGCAATGGTCGCGAACTGTTCGCTTCCTGTGCGAAACAAGTAAGGAAAAGTACTTAAAGTAGAACTTTAATTTTGACAGAGTCGGTTGTGTATACAATATTATGCGCAACTCATACGCACTTCCTATACGCTAAAGTGTGACAGGGCCCTAAGATACAGAGCCAATTTCTCTATTTTCACGTGGCCGCAGAAACGTCTTTTTTAAAACATAAGTCTCTATACCGTAAATCCTTGAATATTCGCCCGGCGATTATTATTTTCGAACACCGAATTTACCCGGCGTTTATTCAAGGCTGGCGATAATTCAAGAGAGGCGTTTCCAAGGATTTGGCTTGTATGGCGTTACATGTTTTTTGGTAGAATGGAGCCATGTCATGTAAGCTCTTGTAATTAACAACTATATAATGCTTTACTGGACAGAACGCGGATGTCAGTGGTATGTTTGTTCATACAGTATTTATTCCCCCTCCAATATGGGCGTGGCATGGTGTCCGCCGTGACATTTTTAAACGATTTCTCCCTAGTTATGCTTGAAAACACCATCTTAGCTCATCAGGCCTGTATAGGCCTTTAAACGACTTTTTCTCCGAAACCAGTTGTCACAGGAAGCTGAAATTTCCAGAATAACATCTTTATAATGTGAGGTGTCATGTTTGTTCATTTTGACTTGACCTCCCATCAAATATGGGCGTGGCAGGGGGGTCCACTCTAAAATCTTTAAACGACTTCTCCTCAAGAACCCGCAATACTATGCAGTTCAAATTTTGGAAATATGATCTTTGATAGATGAAGACTCAGATTTGTAAATATCATAAACCAACTCTGGAAAAAAGGGCGTGGCGTGGTATTTATCACCTCAAGAACCAATAATGCTAGAGTTCTCAATTTTTTACAATATATTCGTTGATGAATGGAGACTGAGATCTGTAATCTGTATCTGAACTTGCTAACGCAACTTTCATTATATATTTGTATCATAGAAATTAAGCAAGAAAGAACAGGGTTGGACCTAGTACCTCGTTAAGTGTGCCTCTTGCTGGCCCTATGCAATCTTGTGTAGATACATCTTTTGAAGCAGTTATAATTACATTATATTAATCTCTTATTCTGATTTAAGCTCGCGGCTAACGGCTGTGATACTTTATACGTTTAACAATAACTCACTCACTGATTTAAGCAGTTGTTAAACTATTCACTCACTAAATCATAAACCTGAGATATTAAATCATGCAATTTCTAATGAGCTACAGAGCCCTTGCCTCTATTTTTAAAATGTTGTAAGCGCTATAAGCGCTGTAAGCTCTATTTTTTTTTAGAATATCACGTTCGTAGAAG
The DNA here is from genome assembly GCA_936450465.1 of Gibbula magus. Lineage (NCBI taxonomy): Eukaryota > Metazoa > Mollusca > Gastropoda > Trochida > Trochidae > Gibbula > Gibbula magus. The sequence continues at coordinate 76,345,692 of OW388296.1, forward strand.
TTCCTGCTTATGGCATCAGTATCAGTATCGATATCGTGATTAAAATGTAGGTGAAACTTAGTTTTAAAAAACTCGTACACAATATATCTCACGCTTTACCTTAATTTTAATCACGATATTAACTTCCAATGCAACAGAGCCAATGGCTTTGTTTTTATCTTGTTCTCCAAGCAGAAAGAGATGACTTTTGGTGGGTTTACACTAACACGAATTTTCCATCCGCATACACGATGTTACAATTTTGCTATCAAGACCTCAGTGCGTGCCAATGCATGAAGCATTGATTATAAAATTTGTTTACATAACAATGCGCACACCTCCGTTTGCGCATTATTCGCGCACAAAGTGCCACGAATTGACCCCGCGTTGCACACATAATTTCGCGCACAACCACGACTATGTTGCCTTCTGTGCACGCATATGTTGCGTCTATGGTCCGATGAAGTTGCGTTTTGGTACGGAGTATGAGCAAATGCACGCACATTCACGACTAAATCACGCATGCTTGTCAAGATGGTGACCTTTTTAGTTTATTTACTGAACTTCACCGTGAAGAGACAGAATGTTTCTCCGTAGGGCCTATAACCCAAGAATGGTTGATAACCTAACTCCTAACCTGGAGAAGAAAAAGACTTTCGTGAGAGAACCACTTGAGGTTGGGCTCAAACTAGCAAACACATTTCGCTTCCTTGCCACTGGTGATAGCCACACGTCTACAATCCAGCTTCAGAAGTATTGTTTGTAGAATCTGCAAGTTCCTACCCGAGTCATCATTTATGTGTTCACGGTGCCCCAGAACCCCACAATAGTGGAAGAAAGTGGCTCATGGTTACAGTTCGAGGTGGAACTACCACACATGCTGGGGAGCTTTGAATGGAAAATTGTTGCCATGACGAAGCCACCCAGTGCTGGGTCCTTCTACTACAACTACAAAGGATTCAACAGCATTTTACTTATCGCCCTTGTAGACTTGTCTACAATTTCTTACACGCTGGGTGTTGGGGTGATATGGTTGTCCATTCTTGGGACACCTGGGGGTGCACGATGTGTTCTCGTTGCTGATTGGTTCGGCCATGTGATTGAAATAGATTTTTGCATTGCGCCAAATGCGATACTGAGAATTGGAAACTGGTGAAACATCATTGAAGTGTTTATACTGGTGAGATGATATTCGAATCATTAGCGCGAACGAATACTCACGAATGTTGTCAATTGCCTGAATTGCGTGCCAATTGCTTGAAATGCTAAACCTAGTCTTGCCTTTTACGTGACACAAGAAAACCGTGCACGCATTACACGACACCACAGTAATAAGATACGAACAAGTTGAGACAAGTTCACGAATATATAGCGCAATTGGCATGCACTGGAGTGCGTGAAGAAATAACCAAACATTTGATTATTTCTTTACGCATTGATACGCACTCACGAACAGTTAACGAATTATTCACGCCGGTCTGCAATGAAGACACGCATTGCCACGAATTAATACGTGCCAATGCGGATTCGAAAATGTGCAATTGTAAACGCCGCTTTAGTTTTTGTCTTGTTCTCCAAGCAGAGCGAGATGACTTTGTTTTGTCTTGTTCTCCAAGCAGAGCGAGATGACTTTGTTTTGTCTTGTTCTCCAAGCAGAGCGAGATGACTTTGTTTTTGTCCTGTTCTCCAAGCAGAGAGAGATGACTTTGTTTTCGTCTTGTTCTCCAAGACGAGAGAGATGACTTTGTTTTTGTCTTGTTCTCCAAGCAGAGCGAGATGACTTTGTTTTCGTCTTGTTCTCCAAGAAGAGAGAGATGACTTTGTTTTTGTCTTGTTCTCCAAGCAGAGCGAGATGACTTTGTTTTCGTCTTGTTCTCCAAGAAGAGAGAGATGACTTTGTTTTTGTCTTGTTCTCCAAGCAGAGAGAGATGACTTTGTGTTTGTCTTGTTCTCCAAGCAGAGAGAGATGACTTTGTTTTCGTCTTGTTCTCCAAGCAGAGAGAGATGACTTTGTTTTTGTCTTGTTCTCCAAGCAGAGCGAGATGACTTTGTTTTTGTCTTGTTCTCCGAGCAGAGAGAGATGACTTTGTTTTTGTCTTGTTCTCCAAGCCGAGAGAGATAACTTTGTGTTTGTCTTGTTCTCCAAGCAGAGCGAGATGACTTTGTTTTTGTCTTGTTCTCCAAGCAGAGCGAGATGACTTTGTTTTTGTCCTGTTCTCAAAGCAGAGAGAGATGACCTGATAAGCAAAAATGTGTTTTCTTCGTCCAGCATCATCAGGGGTTTTCATCAGTAACGTCCTCCATATCGTCTGATTGTCTTTCATCATTTGCGTAATCTATAGTTTTAGGATCAGTGAGTTTGTATTCTCATATTTTTAGCTCATCTGGCCTGAAAGGCATGGCATGGTGTCCGTCCGTCCGTCCGTCCGTCCGTCCGTCCGTCTGTAAACTTTTCGCATTTTCGTATTCTTCTCCAGAACCACTTGGTCTAGGAAGCTGAAATTTTGTGTGCAGACTCCTTGGGTTATGGGGATTCGAAATTGTAGATTTCATGACCCCGTGACCTCAATTTGGGTCACAGGGGTTACAACCCAAAAAACCTATTTTCATCTTCTTCTCCAGTTCAAAAAGGTCCAGAGAACTGAAAGGTTGTGTGCAGACTCCTTGACCAATGAGGATCCTAAATTGTAAATTTCGTGACTCCCTGACCCCAAATAGGGTCACAGCGGTCACAACCTAAAAACCTTTTTTTCTTCTTCTCCAGTTCCAAGAGGTCTAGAGAGCTGAAAAGTTGTTTGCAGACTCCTTGGCTAATGGGGATTCTAAACTGTAGATTTCGTGACCCCATGACCTCAAATGGGGTCACAGGGTTCACAACACCAATAACCTATTTTCATCTTCTTCTCCAGTTCCAAAAAGTCTAGAGAGCTGAAAAGTTTTGTGCAGGCTCCTTGGCTAATTGGAATTCTAAATTATAATGTGACCACGTGACCTCAATTTGGGTCACAGGGCCACAATCTTAAACATTTCTTTTCATCCCCTAATCCAGTTCCAAAAGGTCTAGAGAGTTCAAAGTTGTGTACAGACTCCTTGGCCTATAGAGATCCTAAATTGTAGATTTCGTGACCCCGTAACTTCAAATAGAGGTCACAGAGGTCATGACCTGAAATGTTATTCATCTTGAGATTGTATGTGCTCTTCAAAGGGAGGTAATTTAAAGGAAACAACCATCCTCCACGCAGGCGGTCTGCGCACCTCGGACTTCCTCCTTCGTAATGCTTACAGACCCCTGCCACTAGCCGTTCACTCCGCCTGCTAAAAGTTAGCAGAAACCTTATGGTTATACTATCAAGATTGAGTGCAATGTTGTTATTTTAATAGTTCGTTTAGAAATAAAAGTTTTTCAAAATATATGAACTGCAGTAAGTATAAGGTGAACAAAGCGTCAAAACATTACGATTATAGTTGCTGTTATTTTGTACAGCGTTTGTCGTCTGTTGCCGAGTAGTTCATCGATTTGCTTGTCAACGCCGTACGTTGATTTTCAACAAAATTTGCGTGTTTAGAAAAACGATGATACGTGAAAATATTACAAACACAACTATTTGTATTATAAATAGGTACTAGTTTTGTTTACTTTAAACAACAAAAACAAATGAACTGGGCGTTGATTCAGTCATCTCGGAGTCGCCATTTTGTTTAAATCCGGACATCGAACTCTGTACGGAGCTTACGGTCAGACGGCAAAGGTGATATGCAAATGACCTAACGGCAGGGGTGTGCTTGGAGGATGGGAAACAACAGTGATGAATTAAATCTTCAAGTGTGTCTTTATTTGTAGGGGATTTTATCTCTGGCATCAAAGATAGGTCAGAGGGGTAAGGACTTTAAGAACTTTTATATCTTCTCCAATTGAAGTGTTTCCTATTTGTTGTACCTCTCACCTAGAAGTTGACGTTTTGAATTAGTTAATGTATATAAAGCCTGATGAGCTACAGAGCCAGTGGTTCTATTTTTATTCCTCGGAACAAGGTCGATCTTAATAAGACGGTACACTCTATTCATGTTTGGTTAATACGTTTATTGCTTGGGGGGCGCACACGCTCCCCAAGTTATTTTGTGTTGATTTTCGACGCTATATTACAGTTGGAATTTGGAACAACTTTCAGCCAATGATATACGTTGTCTTTGTATCTTTACAATTCTAATGACCAATGAACAGAGCTGTAGCAAATTATTAAGCACGTGACACTGTGGGTAATCCGAAATAATTGGCACAAACAAATGTGGAATTTGATTTTTCTGTATTTGTCATATCAACAAAATTTCTCCTTATTTTGCCATTAGAAACTTTAATAAACTTGTTTACCCTATATTAATTTAAAACAATATTACGCAAAATGAGCGCTTTCGTACTAATTCAGTACATGATTTTGCATTCCAGAATCGGAAACCACAATCCAATTCAATAATTACTGACCTAAATTTCTTGAGTCCCGAGCCAAGCAATAACGTAAACGCTGAGCGCGCATGTTATGTCCCGTCTGGATTATTGCTGTGCGTAGGCCTACCAAGCTGCGCTTGATAAGGATAGTCTGTTTGTTGTACTTTTGTCTTCTGCTCTGATTCTGTCATACCATATTTTCTCACTGCAGCATTTCTTTGTAATTAAAGTTCGAAATTCATCAATGAACAGTTCGGTTAAAAACTTTGTCAATGTACTTAACAACTTAAATTAGCCAAACATGAAATCATTCTATTCCTCTCCATCACTTTCAGTCACGGTAGATTCTACATCAAAACGTTTGATTGTAGCCTACATAGACATGTTTTACACTGTCCATTCTGCGACGTATATATAGAACCTGTTTGCCACTCCTTTTTCTCTTCAAACCACTAGGGGGTCTACCTTCATGGATATTACAGGCAGATGCGAATGCAATTGTAAAGTTTAACATGAGGCAATTTCAAGTGTAGAACGCAAATTAAAAATAAAGATTCGAGGATAGATATCAATAATTATTCTACATGTCTTCAGCCAACTCCAGTGAGAAGAGTTACGGGTTCGATTCCCTCGATCAACTGTAATCTGTTTTGAAAGTTTTAAACTTTTTTTTTCGGATCGAGTCATAGGTAAGGCCTTCTCGATAATCCAGAGTATACGATCCGATAAATCAATGCTAATTTATCGGAGCGTTTAATTTGAATTATCGAGAGCTGCTAGGTTGAAAATTTCAAAAATCGGTAAAACCATAGTCGTAGTAAAGCTTGGTGGTAATTTTAAACTTACAGAGAGGATATTACTAGACATGCGTTAACCTGAACATGAAAAGAGACGTCTGATTAAAAGATTTTACCGGATGGAGAAAGCTTGCACATTCACGTGCATGAGGTCAGGCGTAGGCTAGTCTGTTTGGATTTGATTTCGCATAGGTTAAATTTGAAATTAAATAAGGTTAAACAACATGTTTTCATGTTATCAAGTAATCATTCATGGGTTAATTGTAATGGTTACTGGTAGGCCTAATTATAAAACAGTACTGACAGTCATTTCTTAAACTTAAAGGGACACTCCGTATGTAATTGTAGTAACATAGGTAAAAAGTTACCAAGGGTGTTATTTTATCGAGAAGTATTGACTGTTGTCGATAATTACCCTTTTAGTGCTAATCTGTTCAGTATAGTTACATTGTTAAGATATTTAGTCTTTATTATGATCGAAAACCGGACAATGTTCAGCGACTATCGCGTGTCAATTGTTCAAACGTAATTTTGAAAACTTATAGGTAGCAGACAAAGAGACAGATATTGGTTTGTACTGTTCAATGGAACATATAACTGCCATACATGTAAATGGGGCGCATGAATTCGGCTTCTCGTCGTGTGTCATGCAAGCCGTTGCTTGAGTTTCATTGAAAACACGTTATTGTCAAATATTTGGCGTTAGGGGATACATATGCAAGTCGAGTGAGATGATTTGGACGTAAATCAGGATACTTGATATTTGTGTATGTATCAAATCTAAATAAAATTTCATGAACAACATGGAGAGTCCCTTTAAGACTCCCACCAGACTAGCAAACACCCAGGCAAGACCCTCATCATGCATTGTCCACCCGCCTGTACATCGAGCACCGATATTCACCAAAAATCACCACCTCATGTTCCATTCACTAGATCTACTCAGTTGCCCCCCAAGCTTGCCTTTTTAAAGGCTTTTCTTGTTTTGGTTATGGTTGAAAGATATACCCATTAAGCCATTCGTTGCCATATCCATGCAGAAATGTTATTTTGGCGTCCCAAAGCCATCACTGACACAGGGGGTAATTCTACTGTACATGGAAACCGGATGTTGCACCCCTGCAACAACCCATTTTGCACTGTACAGTTTCCTAACAGCTACCCACGTTCAGGGTAATTATAGAAAATAAGTTCTTTTAAATGGGCTCAAAATGTATGTGTTGGCAGATGAAGCTGTCTTGTACCCTAAATAACCCTTATAATGATTTGACATTCGTTCAGTCTCTTTATCGGGGTGATTTACTGTCGTCTGTCAGATCGTGTTTGCACGCCTTACGAAAAATGCCTAAATTTGTCCATCACGGCAATATAGATGAATTGTGTCAGACAATTACACATTTTCTATGCAGAGACAATACAGATTTTATCATATGATGCCCGACACACGTAATTTGGGCTCTTTCTAGCCCCTATTTTGACTAAATCTAAACTGTACGATAAATGGTTGTTGCTGACGTCTCGGACAGTGACTGTACAGGATTTTGCGCCTTTACAGAGTGACTTGAGCACTGTGATAGGCAACCGCAATTGTCATCGCACAAAATACGTTTATGTTTATTTTGAGTCTCCTTCTTATTATGTATTATTTTTGAAATTTGTTCATGTATAATTGAAGTCACATTCAACACAAATAGTTAACTTAGCATTCAGATATCTGAAAGGGTGTTTCATGCGGTTTTATGTTGAATATAAACATAATGTTCAGCAAATCTTGATTTAGTCCGGTTGCCAGACCCCTGATTTTTGGACAACCTTGCATTGCAGTATGTACAAAGTTTTTTTGCTGGTTCCATACCTCCGAGACGTGCTCTTCAAACATCTGAATGATGCCACTCTGTCATCATTGGGCAATCCGCACAATATGCAAATTAAGGCCGCCATTCCTGAAAATCTTGATTTCGTCATTATCTCCGTAACTATGCATGATATCAACTTAATTTTGGTGTCTATCCCCATGTTTAGAGGGGTAATGAATCAGATTAAGCCTTTTCAGTAAAGATTACAACAATAATTTTTGCTGAATATGCAAATTAAGGCCGCCATTACTGAAAATCTTGATTTCGTCATTATCTCAATAACTATACATGATATCAAATTAATTTTGGTGTCTGTCCCCATGTTTAGAGGGGTAATGAACCAGATTAAGCCTTTTCAGTAAAGATCACAACAATAATTTATTCTGAATATGCAACTTAAGGCCACCATTACTGAAAATCTTGTTTTCGTCAATATCTCAGTAACTAATATCTATGCGTGATATCAACTTAATTTTGCTGTCTATCCCCATGTTTAGAGGGGTAATGAATCAGATTAAGCCTATTCAGTGAAGATCACAGCATAATTTGAGCTTAATATGTAAATTAAGGCTGCCATTACTCTAAGCAATGCATTGGTAAGTATGTCCATGCTGAACTTCAGAAGACTTGTCTTGTTCAGCTTATCTGAACATTTCGATGTACATTTTTTCATTACAGATTTGACTCCTCTTAACACACTTTCTCGCAATGCTATTAACTGTTGTAGATAAGCATGGTAAAGATGCATGGTACCAATGCCAAGACCTTTAGCTGCATAAGGAAGGATGAGATGACAGAACATATAATCAAAGATATCCCCGTCTAGATACCATGGTACTAAAAAGCCAGACCTGCCTTCAAGTGAAGTGAATCGTTCTGTTTTACTGCTTCGAATGAAATAGGTTTACCAAATGATATTCTCGGAATTCATACCAAAGCTCACGGGCATGCATATGCTCATGAGTTGTATTGACTTTCCTGGCGTATTGACGGCAGACAGTGGACTTGAGCATATCATGAAATCGTATGTTGGAGATGTGGCACAAATGCTGTCGGGGAAGAAATATCCCCAGAACTTAGAGCCATTCAGTTAGTGAACAAGGAACTGTTGCTTGTACATCAAAATGATGCGAATGTCATGAGATGCTTGGAGCCAGTGAAATGATGTAAGAAGCATCACAACTCGCCACTTAGTCCGAACCTGACAAAACCTGTCTTCATCAATTGGTCTTCATATTGGAAGACTGGCCACTCCATATCTGGACATTGGAGCTAACGCTCTTTTGCTTCTGCTCACTTCAACTATGCGAGATACGGGTTGTAATAGATGAGGACATTGGAGCATCTCACACCTGGGGACACTTCTGACTTGCATTGATCCTCTGGATCCTACTGGCCAACCCATTGATTTGAACTTTGATAATGACGCATTAAATCGCCAGGTCAGCTCTTAATTGATGTAAGTTAACCATTCACAATCTCAACTGCGTCATGTACATTTACTGTTTCAGGTACAATTAGACCAATGACAACATTGATGATCACACTATAGCGAGATGACCAGTGGGATCCAGAGGATCGATGCAAGTCAGAAGTTTATCCTGTATCTTGTATTTGGCATGCAAAGTGATGATTGATGCATGCTGTGTTCGCCTCCCATGAAGGACTAAAACACTTTCAATGTCCTCATGTAGTACTAGCACAACCTAAAGCTCCCGTTGTTGAAGTGAGCAAAAGCAAACCAGTTTGGCATCATTTGCTCTACTGTCCGGAGGTGGAATGGCCAGTCAGCCTCTCAGAACCAAGTGGCCAGTTGTGATGATTCTTAAAGAGATTGTTTTAAGTGATCCGAGCATCTTTTGTCATTAACCGAAGGGCTCTAAAGTTCTGTGGAACTTTCTTCCCCGACAGCATGTGTTCCCTACCTCTAACATACGATTTCATGATATCCTCAAGTTCGCTGTCTGTCATCAATACGCCAACAGAGCCAATTAAACTCATGAACATGTGCATGCCCCTAAGGTTTGGTATGAAGTCCGAGAATATCATTTGGTAAACCTATTTCACATTGACTACAACTCTGTAGAGCTGCTGACCATTTGCCAAAACAGTAATGTCCAGTCCACATTCCTTCGTAAGACGAGCATCGGTCATGGCTGTGAGCATGGAGTCGGGGTGGGCTGGATTCATACCAATCAATGGCAGATACACGGCCTTGGTCGCTGGTTTCACCCTCTGCCCTTGCTCTCTAAACAACTTAGTGTTGAAGCCACCGAACTCGATAGGGTTTGTGCTTGTGGCAACACAGTTAAAGAACTCGTAGTCTAAATGGAAGGTCCTGTCTGGATGGGCCATTATTCAAAGCGGTAAGACAGAATGATTCACTTCACTTGAAGGCAGGTCTGGCTTTTTAGGAACACGGTATCTCTTGATTGGGATTATCTAGATCTGTTCTAACCTCTCGTCCTTCCTTGTGCAGCGAAAGGTCTAGGCATTGGCACCATGCATCTTTACAATTAGCATTGCGAGAAAGTGTGTTGAGAAGAGTCGATTCTGTAATGAAACATGTACATCGAAATTGTCACATAAGCTGCACAAGACAAGTCTTCAGCATGGACATACCCTCTTAACAACGCATTGCTTACAGTAATGGCAGCCTTAATTTACATATTTAGCACAAATTATTGTTCTTATCTTTACTGCAAAGGCTTAATCTGATTCATTACCCCTCTAAACATGGGGATAGACACCAAAATTAAGTTGATATCATGCATTATGCATAGTTATTGAGATAATGACGAAATCAAGATTTTCAGTAATGGCGGCCTTAATTTGCATATTCAGCAAAATTTATTGTTGTAATCTTTACTGAAAAGGCTTAATCTGATTCATTACCCCTCTAAACATGGGGATAAACACCAAAATTAAGTTGATATCATGCATAGTTATTGAGATAATGACGAAATCAAGATTTTCAGTAATTGCGGCCTTAATTTGCATATTCAGCAAAAATTATTGTTGTAATCTTTACTGAAAAGGCTTAATCTGATTCATTACCCCTCTAAACATGGGGATAGACACCAAAATTAAGTTGATATCATGCATAGTTACGGAGATAATGACGAAACCAAGATTTTCAGGAATGGCGGCCTTAATTTGCATATTGTGCGGATTGCCCAATGATGACAGAGTGGCATCATTCAGATTCTTGAAGAGCACACCTCAGAGGTTTAGAACCAGCAAAAAAACTTTGTACATACTGCAATGCACACTTATCGGTTCCTGCCACCGGACTAATTTGATGTTGAACTCTTAGACGAGTCTTGCCTTTTGTTATGAAATGTATATTTCCTTAAAGAGAGGGTTCTTTTGGGGTACTTTTTGTGGAAAAGAAATTCGAGAGGACCTTCCTGTTCAGACATATTTGTTAGTAATACAAGCTCATTGCATAATACAGGCGAAACATATTATTGAGGGTGATATTTTTATGACTTTATATTTGAAAATTTGATAAAAAGGCTATCGCACGATAGTCGAAAATAAAAACAACAAGAAGTGAAGCCATTCATCAGCGCTACGAGCGTGAAAAGCTTTGCTTAAGGACAAAACACTGTTGAATAATTATAGGATACATAATTTGTGAAAATTCCATCAATAAATATGTCTTAATTTATCTAACGAAATAAAAATGAAAATATAGCGTTTTTCAATTCACGTACTGCCAAAAACGCAAGATGCATGTCAATCAAGTCATTTTTGCAAGGTAAACGCCGCTTCAACTCTTCTAGAATGTCATATCTTGACTGTTTTCAGCAGATAAGCAGGTACAATTTTTCAAAGTTTTTAGTGTGAAATTTTATTTTACTAGTACTGCAATCCAAAATTCGGTGTCGGACCTTAGAACATTTGATGAACGAGTGTCAACAGAATGGCTTGCCCTCGCATCGCCTAAACCCCATGTCGCCTACACTTCGAAAACATTAAATACAATGATCACTTTCTCACCCCTATTGTGTAGAATGGTACAGTCTATAAGCCATTAATGAATTTGTTCATTATATGAATTATTGACGAGAGAAGATGGACTTTTGAACTAAGCCGACGTTTTTCATAGTGGTATATGATCCTTGAGTATATTTTGATTGTTTATACATGATTGTTGTAACACACTTTGAATGACCAAAAACAGTCTCAAAGTCTGAAGCAGATTCACCATAGTAGCAATGGACGGTCTGTCACCATCAGTAAAAGGATATATGCAGCATGCATGTAGCCTTAACAATGAAGTAAATCCATTGTAACACGAATGGCGTTATATATCATGAATTATAATCATAACAACTCCCTGTACAGTCGAGAATTCAGTTTCTGGAACTCCCTGTACAGCGCTGATGCAACAACCATTAGAGCGTACAGTCACTATTTTGTGTTAAGCATTGTAAAGTCACACTGAACTTCGAATAAGACTTATTTTATTGTATGAGTTAACAAAAGCCCCGTATGATCATGACTTGTGTAATAACACGAGTCAAACAAGCATTTTCGCAATCGCTACGATAGCGTCAATCGGGCAGTCACTTGAAATAGACATTCATGACAAGACTACACGCATTTTCGTCATTATGTAGTTGCAAATATGTGGAGAAAAGCTTTAAAAAATAAAACTTATAACATTTCCATTGTTAAAGAAGAAGAATAACTCAAACTCACCGTGAACGTGAAGACATGGTTACTTCTAGCAAAACTGTACAGTGGAAAATTGGTCGTTGAAAGGGTACAACATCCGGTTTTCCTGTACAGTCGAATACCCCTGACTGATATAACTATTATTTCTCACGGGTTTCAAAGTACGTTAATCACATCAACTCCCTGTTTATTCGTGATGGGGAACATTATTTGTTTATCAATAACGTCACACATTCTTTCTCTAATATTACACTATGGTTACCTTAGAGACTAACAATAACCTTAGTGCTTGGTGAAAGGAAACAGGGCGATTCATGTAAGTTACTAGTAAATTTAAGTATATTGTCGTGGTCCTGTGCAAAGCTCATCTGACAGTGGGCGTGGCTCGGCAAATGGTGACCCGCTTCATGTCTGGATTATCTGAGAGTTTGAAAGGCGATTCCCTGCCCCATAATTGGGAGACTGATGGTTTCTCCTTATGCATGAGACGTTATTCAAAATGTGCCATGTTCCCACTGCAGTACAAACGTGAACCCGGTGAAAACTGTTGGAAATGTTGCAGTTTGGGTTATACTGTAAATGGCAGCTGGAACATCCATTAACATTCCCAAATGTGATTACAGTCATCAACTTACAAAGAAAGGAATTATGATATAAAATATATGTTTATTCTGTCTTAATATAACATCGTAAAACACAAATATGAAACACAGCTGTATATTGAAAACAATCTTGACATTGTTATCACAATTGGGTTTTGAAAAATTGAAATGTTTGAAATCCAACTACAAAATTTACAACATGGAATTGTGTTTTAATATGGACATATTTAGACACCCTTATATATAAATCCAAGCTTCAAAAATTTGTAATTCCGTAGTTTTTACTAATTAATGTTGTCTGACAACATATAAAGCAATAAATATAGAAACATTGGTTCTGTAGCTCATCAGGTTTTAAACTAATGGAGTAGAAGACGAAAACAGGTTTTGAGGTCTTGACCAAATGAACTACAATTTAGGATTAGCCATTGACCAAGGATTCTGTACACAACATTTCAGCTTAGTACAGCTTATTGTACAGGAGATGAAGAAGACGGACGGACGCCAGACAACATGCATGACATAAGCCCATCGGGCCTTTCAGCCCTGATGGGCTAAACATTAAAACCTTACATCTTAAACGATCAGAGAGGTTTGCTTTATAATAAAAAGTGAGACTATAATTGTATGATGTTAAATATGTGTTATACTGTAAGGAAATAGAAGTTTGTAAACCATGATATAAACGAAAATCAGTGCAATCATAATTCTCATCATCAGCATCATCATTGATACTTCTAACAAAAGCCATCAGGAGAGATGGCTTATCCCCCGGCCCCACATAAGTTGACTAATCAGTTTTAGCAGTATATAATTTAAACTATAAGGTGTTTTCGCTCTTAAAATCAGATGCCTCCTCATTCCCCCAATTCACTTATTACCTTTCTAAAAGACAAGTGAACAAAATATTGCCATGGAAACAGAAAAAGATACAGTTATAAAAGTTATAACCCCAAAAAGGCACATCTACATGATATGAGGAGGTAGTATACAGAATTTGGTGAGGGTTGGTCAATCAGTTTAAAAAATCCGCTCTGTAAAGAAACTCTACCCTTCCAATAAATAAAGTAATAATTGACGCCATCGACACAGAGCCAACGACTATATGCCCGTATTATATGCAGGGGGAATAAAAAGCAATATCCTAAAAGTATATTTAACCATTATTAAATCAATAAATCAGTCCAAAGATTTTATCCTATTTTATCCATTATCCTAAACTCCCAACATTTCCACAGGATGACATCAAACTTTTAAAAATTGGTGATGGTTAATAACTGGATGGCTGTTTACATCTTGCGGATATTAACAATGACATATTTACATTTTACATATTTACATAAATATCATCACATGAATAATAATAGCAATAATAGTTATATTTTTATAGTGCTTTTATCACACATAAAGCAAACTTGAACATGTTAAATGAACACAGAAAGATGTACAGCTGCACTCCGAAAGTCTGTTCATCGACTAGCGTATCTTAGTGCAAATATCATGTAAATGTGATGTCATTGTCGCGTCAATATGATTACACCAAGGAACAATGGTACAAGGAACCATGCTATATCCCTGTGGTTATTTAAGAATGTTTATTTTACATTCTCATCGTTTAAATGAGAAATATTCCCCACAAATATATTGAATGAGTATAAAAGGAGATGTACGATACACAGGCCCAGTTGATCACTTCCTGGATAGTTCAAAGAACAAAATAAAATCTGCAGTTTACTGTAATTTTTAACTATAAGATATAAAATAAAACTTGGTCATTGAACATGAGCTGTCTATTTTTAAAGCAAAAATGATCGGTCTAGTTTTCATGTTGATAGTATGCTTCAAAGTCATCCCACATTATATGATACATGTACAAAAAACACTCGTAGGTGAACAAACTTTCGGGCAGCTGCACTTGTGCAATAATGGCATTTCTAGATATATCAGATTCTATCTCACTTTGAAAAGGGCTTACAATCAAAATTCATTTTTTAAAAACCTCCTTATTGGTATATATGAAAAAGAAGTAAAGTCTTTCATATAAATGGTCCCACAGCTGCCTTTTCCTCAATACTCACCCCATCTATCCCAAGAAACATACAATACACATTTTCCAAAACTGATAGAAAGTGTCCGTAGACAACGGCAAGTGACGAATGATTAACAAGAAGAAAACTGTGGACGGATAGAGAGGGGGCAAGAATTCAGCAAGACAGGATATTGAACGCTCCCCTGCTGCAATGCTGGACGTCTTATTAACGAGGTATCTCGTGATAAACTGCACTGAATGTCTACAGGTTATTGTTCATGAACATTTGGGTTTCTGACCTTGTAATAAACACTCGACAACAGCAGTGGAACCGCACTCACGTGCATATTGAACGGGAGTTTTTCCAAAAAAATCTTCAGCATTTTCCTTTGCACCTCTCTGGACCAGATATTCAACCATGTCAGTATCTCCATGTTCACATGCATAATGTAAAGGAGTTTTCTCATCCCAATCTTTAACATTCACTTCTGCACCTCTCTGGACCAGATATTCAACCATGTTAGTATCTCCATGTTCACATGCATAATGTAAAGGAGTTTTCTTGTTGTTCATATCTTTAACATTCACTCCTGCACCTCTCTGGACCAGATAGTTAACCATGTTAGTATCACCACGTGCACATGCATAATGTAAAGGAGTTTTCTCCTCTTTCATATCTTTAACATTCACTCCTGCACATTTCTGGACCAGATATTCAACAATGTCAGTATCTTCATGTTCACATGCAAAGAGTAAAAGAGTTTGCTCATCCAAATCTTTAACATTCACTTCTGCACCTCTCTGGACCAGATGTTCAACCATGTTAGTATCTCCATGTTCACATGCATAATGTAAAGGAGTTTTCTCATCCCAATCTTTAACATTCACTTCTGCACCTCTCTGGACCAGATATTCAACCATGTTAGTATCACCACGTGCACATGCATAATGTAAAGGAGTTTTCTCCTCTTTCATATCTTTAACATTCACTTCTGCACCTGTCTGGACCAGATAGTTAACCATGTTAGTATCACCACGTGCACATGCATAATGTAAAGGAGTTTCATCCTCTTTCTTATCTTTAACATTCATTTGTGCACATCTCTGGTCCAGATAATAAACCATGTAAGTATCACGACGTGCACGTGCATTAAGTAAAGGAGTTTTCTCCTCTTTCATATCTTTAACATTCATTTCTGCAACTCTCTGGACCATATATTCAACCATGTTAGTATCACCATTTTCACATGCATAATGTAAAGGAGTTTTCTCCTCTTTCACATCTTTAACATTCACTTCTGCACCTCTATGGACCAGATAGTTAACCATGTTAGTATCACCACGTGCACATGCATAATGTAAAGGAGTTTTCTCCTCTTTCATATCTTTAACATTCATTTCTGCACCTCTCTGGTCCAGATAATAAACCATGTTAGTATCACCACGTGCACATGCATAATGTAAAGGAGTTTTCTCCTCTTTCATATCTTTAACATTCATTTGTGCACCTCTCTGGACCAGATATTCAACCATGTTAGTATCACCATGTTCACATGCATAATGTAAAGGAGTTTTCTCCTCTTTCATATCTTTAATATTCATTTCTGCACCTCTCTGGACCAGATATTCAACCATGTTAGTATCACCACGTGCACATGCATAATGTAAAGGAGTTTTCTCCTCTTTCATATCTTTAACATTCATTTCTGCACCTCTCTGGACCAGATATTCAACCATGTTAGTATCACCACGTGCACATGCATAATGTAAAGGAGTTTTCTCCTCTTTCATATCTTTAACATTCACTTCTGCACCTCTCTGGACCAGATAGTTAACCATGTTAGTATCACCACGTGCACATGCATAATGTAAAGGAGTTTTCTCCTCTTTCATATCTTTAACATTCACTTCTGCACCTCTCTGGACCAGATATTCAACCATGTTAGTACCTCCATGTTCACATGCAAAGTGTAAAGGAGTTTTCGAATACCTTTCTTTCACATTCACTTCTGCACCTCTCTGGACCAGATAGTTAACCATGTTAGTATCACCACGTGCACATGCATAATGTAAAGGAGTTTTCTCCTCTTTCATATCTTTAACATTCACTTCTGCACCTCTCTGGACCAGATATTCAACCATGTTAGTACCTCCATGTTGACATGCAAAGTGTAAAGGAGTTTTCGAATACCTTTCTTTCACATTCACTTCTGCACCTCTCTGGACAAGATATTCAACCATGTGAGTATCTCCACGTGCACATACATAATGTAAAGGAGTTTTCTCCTCTTTCATATCTGTAACATTCACTTCTGCACCTCTCTGGACCAGATATTCAACCATGTTAGTATCTCCATGTTCACATGCATAGTGTAAAGGAGTTTTCGAATACCTTTCTTTCACATTCACTTCTGCACCTCTCTGGACAAGATATTCAACCATGTGAGTATCTCCACGTTCACATGCATAATGTAAAGGAGTTTTATTAATACTGTCTCTGATATTCACGTCAGCCTCTGTCTGGAGGAGACACTTCACAGTTGCAGTGTCACCACATTCACATGCATGGTGGAAAAGTGCTTTATAGTGCCTGTCCTTTTCATATATCTGGATTGGACAATAAGGAAATGTCGTCTCCTTTTTTAAATCTGGTATGTTTACAGCACTTCCAACTAGAGCCTTGTTTGTTTTTTGGAATTTGTTTTCCGTATTTTGATTTAGATGCGTTTCATCCCTATCCATTTTAGCATTTTTTTCTAACTTCAAAGGGTCAACATTTGACTCTGTTAGATAATAAAAATTGAAATCTGCTTTCTCAAAACATGGCCAGGTATTCATCAGCTCTTTTATCTTAAGAAGCACAGTATTAAATACTGACTTGTGTCCAGATTGGTTTGCAACCACCAGCAGTTGGAACATCGTTTTCAGGTCGCATGATCCAATGATAGCTTCACACAAATCTCCGTTGTTGCTTTCTGCAACTACATTCAGGGACGATATCACATTGTCCTCTACAAAATTCAATGAAAATTTGGCTGTTATCAAACAGTTTACAATATGACATCTATTTCGAGTCCACGTCACATGAAACACATTCTCTGTTTCTCTGTCATGGTTTGATAGTGCCTTTGCTAGTTCTGTTACTGCAACATAAAGTGCTTGACCAAGTTCTTCTTTTCTAGGGGCAAAGTGACGGCAAATGTACTCAACAGACTCAAAATCGCCCTTTCTTATAACAACATCAAGAACACTTTCACCTGACTTCAACTGCAGTTCAGCGTTCTCATTTGCTAAAAGTACAATCTTATCATAACTTTCTGTCAAGGACTGTGCAGCCCTGTGAAATGGCGTGTATCCATCATTGTCTCTTGCATGCTTTTCAACTTTTTGTTGGATTAGATAGAGAACCAGGTCTTTAGATCCATATAAGGCAGCTAAATGCAGAGGACATTGACCTGTTTCATTTCCACGGTGTATGCTACCACCACATTTCACAATATATTTCATAATCCTCAAATCATGACAGCCGGCAGCCAGCAGTATACAATCACTTGTAGAACAGTTCACTCCCTGGCTGTGAAGTAATTCAAGAACGTTAACAAACATGGTCTGTTCTTGGGAAACCGATATCCATGATGGTTTTGTGTTATGGCACATAATCAGCACAAGTTTGCAGAACTCTTCCAGTTGCCAAAATCTACCTTTTTTCACCATGAAGAGTATTATTTGTTTGATACATTCAAAGTACCCATGTTCAAGGTTAAGAGCCAGAAGTTCCCATAAAGAGTCTATATGTTCTTCTGATAGCGCCCCCGCGGCAATTTCAACTAGGTTTTCATCAATACCTGCCGCAATACAAACTGCCTTGAAACAATCAAATGTTATTTCAGCACCAAGTTCAACAAGTTCAACAACAAGATCTCTATTGTTCATGTAAAATGAACACACAAGTGTTTGGTTTGCATGACGTGAGAACACTTCCTCATTTTGTTTCATGTGTTTGAGAAAGTGAATAGCAAGACGGTCTGCTCCATTCAAAACAAAACAAGCCGGTATTGAGTCAATGGATAACATTTTGGTGTATTTTGGATCAAAGGTATTCTGCGCTGTTACATTTGTTGGTTGATTAAGACATTTGTTCATTAAGAAAGTGATAGTTGTGTCTGTGAGATATTGATGCACGCCACAACTTTGTATCTCTCTGTTATGAGCTGATATTGCTGTTCTCTTGTCAGAACACAGGAACAGATCCAGGTGTCTAATAAATCTCAAATCTTTGAACGCTGGATGTGTAACAACTTGTGAAATGTTTGGCGACAAAAGTTCTTTGATCAGACGGGAAGCCAGCTTGTCAAATTCATTTTGCGATACAACGACCTCAATTGCGTCCTGGCAAGAACTTTGATCTGTTCTGACATATTCCAATAGAGTCCGAATAGAACACATTTCAAGTCCTTTTGACAAATTATCTTTACAGAACTCGATAAACACAGCATCTTGGATGGAGTTATGCATGAATGAATAACACTGTGTTTCGGTGTCGAAGATGAGGAATGTTTGACATAGACTCTTTGTTGAGTTGAGAAGTGAACCAAGAGCTGGTTTCACTGAACATACTTGAGCAAGTTTGGCAATTATTTCCTGGTCTTCATTGCTTTGTTCAAATACATCGAAGACTCTTTTTGGAAGGAGGTTCTCATAAAACATAACCAATAGCAAAACCAAAAAAGCTTCAGGATCTTCACTTCGGGAACTTGATATGAGATCCGACAGATGTTTGAGAAAACCTTGGAAAAAGCTGAAATCGTATTTCCCTCGTCTATTTGATGTAAACAGACAGCAGCAAAGTGGAAATGATACAATGCCTCTGGACTGAACGATTTTTCTCTTTTCATCATCACTTACATTGATTTTCTTGCTGTATGGTTTCAAATAAATATCAAGCATTTCAAGTCTTTCCTTCTCACTTATGTCATCGGAAGAGAGATTGACTGGTTTGCAGCTCTTGAAGAGTTCAACTGTTCTGAAATGTTCCTTATTCTGTAGGAAGATGTTGGTTCTGAAAGCAAATATGACACAAACGCTGCCTGTCTCTATCAGGGGTAGCATCATGGGGAACCTTTGTTCCCATCTTGTCCTAAGATCCTCCACAAGGTTGGTCCTCCCAAAAGCATCATCAATCAGAATGACATACCTGTTCTTCTTGTTTGTGGAGCCGGAGAGATGATCCCACTGTTGGGGGTCGGTGAGTATCAGTGGACGCCGGGAGTCCGAGTCTGACATCAACTTGAGGACGTGTAAACCAGCTGTCGTCTTCCCTTCTCCAGGACCTCCTGTCAGCAGCAACACACCCCACGTCTTCAACGTCTTCTCACACTCCTTTATCTTCTCCGTCTTCACAAACACTCGGGTGTTCAGGTCCCGCTTCAACCTCAACTTACTTTGCTCTGGAACAAATCAGGATTGCATGAATCCTTAGAAATAGAAAATTACCACATTGTTTTCATAAAACATATATCGTGCCGCCACTGTTGTCACTTCATTTTTATTGTGTGCTATAGAATGTCATTATTTTGTTTTGTTATGGTCAAACTTTCTCACACATTGTTAAAATCTAGTCGCCAAAAGTATAACCCTTTAAGGAGAGATGGGACGATGAAACAAAATATTTTAGAATTCGTTTATTTTTTCAAAATAGCAGGTTTATTGTGTCTTTTATCCAAACATGTAAGAAAAATTGGGGGTCACCGAGTTATCGGCATTAATAATAATACTCCCGTCGGCAAGTTACGCCATTTTTGCCTGATTTGATGTATTTAGATGAAGCGCTCGCTTTCAACGAATAAGCTCAGAATCCTTATCATTTCACTTACATACGGGGATGCATAGCAAGTCTATATTTTGAAAATTAATGACACTGGAAAGAGAAACAAAATTAAATTAAGCACTATTCAATTAAAAACGGCATTTTTCTTATTGTTTTTCGCATATTCAAAAAGTAAAAAGTGAGCATGGCACACATACCCCCGCCGCT
Source organism: Gibbula magus (assembly GCA_936450465.1). Taxonomy (NCBI): domain Eukaryota; kingdom Metazoa; phylum Mollusca; class Gastropoda; order Trochida; family Trochidae; genus Gibbula; species Gibbula magus. Next base: position 76,366,119 of record OW388296.1, read on the forward strand.
CAATATCCGTCCATTGAGAATTATAGATGTGAAGGTTACTATGTTTAAAAAACAGCATCAAACATCATAATATTGTCCAAAATAATTTTAGGAACTGACTGTTATTACAAAATTTCATTCACCCGGATGTAATATTTTTCAGGTAACTTAATTTTTCCGATTAGAGCATCACACTGGTAATTTGTACCAAGTTCAATTACAGATTCAAGGGCTTCATAACTCCATTAAAAATAATATTTCGGAACTGGACTGTCAACTCGATGAAGAATATTATCTGGACTACCTACATGTAAAATTTCATTCACCTAGATGTAACAGTTGCCGAGAAAACTTGTCCCAATTGGAGCATCACAGCTCTTTTGGTACAAAGTTCAATTTCGGATTCATAGGCCATAACTCCGTCAAAAATAATATTTCGGACCTTGTTTTCGAACTCGATGAAGAGTATCATGTGGACTACCTCCATGTTAAATTTCATTCACCTAGATGTAGTAGTTTCCGAGGAAACTTGTCCCCATTGGAGCATCATAGTTCTTTTGGAACTAAGTTAAATTTCGGATTCAAGGGACATAACTCCGTAAAAAATAATATTTCGGAACTGGTTTTCGAACTCGATAAAGAGTATGGTCATGAGTACTCACAACCAAAACGTCATTCACCTAGGTTGAACAGTATCCGAGAAAACTTATCCCCATTGAACACAATAAAACTAAGTCCAAAAAGTGACGTTTCAATGGAAACGACAAAAAATTTAAATCTCAGAAAATTGAAAATTGTCTGTGTGCGATCGGAAGAACATGGTTAACAACTGTACAAAGTATGGTTGATGTACCTTTGACGGTTTTTGAGACAATTGACCGGACGGAAGGACGGACGGACGGACGGACGGACGGAATGACCGTTATATACCCCCGCTTACTTCGTAGCGGGGGTATAACAAGATTTCTCACTGACACACATATTTTAGATATTGCTAAAAATGCAATATAATGTGCACATTTGAATAAACAAACGAATTCAGAAATAAAAATAAGGAGTCACCGGAGGTTTTTCATCACTTTATTTTTTTTAATTACCTTCTTAAACATAACAACCTAACGTAACGGCAATCTTGATGGTTTCAAGTGTAACTTTGACGGCCTACCGTGTAATCATTGTTGAACATACTAAGAGTGTATTATGGAAGAATAACTATCAGTCGATTATACCAGGCGATTTAAATTCGTCAGTAACTAAAGATACGTATGTAATTCGAATAATACACACAGTAACATTTTAAGCGTAAGCGAGTTCGATTTCTGGGTCCCATCTCTCCTTATTTGGGGTCACGGGATCACGAAATCTACAATTTAGAATCCCCATTGGTCAAGGAGTCTGCACACAACTTTTCAGCTCTCTAGAACTTGTGGAACTGGAGAAGAAGATGAAAATAGGTTTTTAAGGATGTGACCCCTGTGACCCCATTTGGGGTCATGGGGTCACGAAATCTACAATTTAGAATCCCTATTGGCCAAGGAGTCTGCCAATAACTTTTCAGCTCTCTAGAACTTTTGGAACTGAAGAAGAAGATGAAAATAGGTTTTTAAGGATATGACCCCTGTGACCCCATTTGGGGTCACTGTGTCACGAAATCTACAATTTAGAATCCCTATTGGCCAAGGAGTCTGCATATAAAAGTTCAGCTCTGTGGAGTCTTTGGTTCTGGAGAAGAAGTCGAAAAAGCGAAAAGTTTATGGACGGATGGACGGACGCCGGACACCATGCCATGCCATAAGCCCATCGGGGCTTTCAGGCCTGATGAGCTAAAAAAATAGAGCCATGGGCTCTGTAGCTCATCAGGATTTCATTGATTTACTATCTAAAGTTGAATATTTAAGTTATTTAAGTTATTGTTTACAAGCAAAAGATAGGTTCTTAGATCATGACCACTGTGACCCCCATTTGGTCACACAATCTACAATTTAGAATCCCCATTGGCCAAGGAGTCTGCACACAATATTTTAGCTCTCTAGACCTTTTGGAACTGTAGAAGAAGATGAAAATAGGTTTTAAAGGATGTGACCCCTGTGACCCCATTTGGGGTCATGGGGTCACAAAATCTACAATTTAGAATACCCATTGGCCAATGAGTCTGCACATAACTTTTCAGCTCTCTAGACATTTTGGCACTGGAGAAGAAGATGAAAATAGGTTTTTAAGGATGTGACCCCTGTGACCCCATTTGGGGTCATGGGGTCATGAAATCTACAATTTAGAATCCCCATTGACCAAGGAGTCTGCACATAAAATTTCAGCTCTCTAGAGTTATTGGTTCTGGAGAGGAAGACAATAAAGCGAAAAGTTTACAGACGGATGGACGGATAGACGGACGGACGGACGGACGCCGGACGCCATGCAATGCCATAAGCCCATCGGGCCTTTCAGGCCTGATGAGCTAAAAAAGGTGAAGCAAAACCTCCCTCTGCTAGCCATTTTACCAAATGTACATAATTGTCTAATTGCCCAAACCAAACTCACCATTTAAAGGCTTCAACGGGTCATAGGTGTCGAACACTGCAAAAGCAATTTTGACAATTTTAAAAATAAAATTTACATTTCCCTCTTCATGAATTTCAGCAGAAACCATCGCAAAAATTAACAAGAGCAGTGAATACACATCATTGATTGCAGGAGACAAGCGACTTATGAAAATGGTTGATTGTCAAACTTGTAAAACCTGGCCTGATGTGATGACAGAATTTTAAGAGACGTGTAATATCACTGCTAGTTTTAGCTAGATTGACCAAAAGAAGCTCTCACACAAGCAATCAAAGTTCTTGATTACTTGATAAATCTCTCACATTTTGCAAAATCTAAATTGCATATCTGTTTTGCCCCAAAAAGGAAGTTAAACTGTTTGAGAGGCATTCTAGAAGTTGGTGTGATGAAGAAGACAAATATTTATGGATGATCAACTTCTTTATTAACAATAGCGACGCTTCGGTATAGATCCTTATACTGTTATCAAGCATATGATATATACCGAAACGTCGCTATTGTTAATAAAGAAGTTGATCATCCACTAATATTTGTCTTCCCCAAAAAGGAAGTAGAAAAAATTGTATTTACCTTGATTGGTGATATGAACACCCGTGTTCCCTTGTAGGTTATAAACGCTTGTGCCTCCAGAGCTGCTGTTGTTCTCTCCTACAACCAAACACACATGCATTCAAGTTAACTCTTTACTGCAAACATGTCACTGTCCCCTTTCCATCTTGCTAAAAAAGTAAAATTACCTCAAAAATAAAATTTAAGCAAATTTGTCGGAATACTTTGACTCTTAAATGACCCGTGTATGACATCAAAGGTCATTTATAGTAATGTTAATTTTTAAAACGCTTTAGTAAATGGCAAATGTCAAAGAATACATTGATTATGTCTTTATTTCAGGGTGTTTTTTTTTTATACATATACATAATCAAACAAATCTCTTAAGAAGTAAGTTATTGACTTTTTCTGTCAATAACTCAGACTTTTGTCTAGAGATACCATTGATATAATATTTAACACAAAACCACAAGATCACAAGAAAAGGTCCTTACATATAGCTTAAAGGGACAGTAGCACGTTTTTTCGCTCAAATAAGTCGATGAAATGTATTTGAAAAATAATTTCACCAATCGTAAAACACCCTTCTCTCTTTGGAAAATCAAGCTAAAAATGAGTGCACATGGCTCAGTAAAGCCATGGGAATCGTTTTTGTCCTTCGAAATAATAAAATGTGTTCACAATAAAATGGCCGCCATGCATTTTTTGCTTTATATGCAACACCGTTATTACTACTACGGATAATTGGTATGTGCAGTAAGATGTTTTACCCTCTAAAGTAAATTTAAATGGCACAAACTATCATTATAAATAGGAAATTTGAAAAAATAAATTTAGCAAAAAACGTGCTACTGCCCCTTTAATAATCCATATTTCAGTTTGTAAAACACTTTCATCTTACTCTTGCTACAGCTGATACACCATACCTGATGTTTGATATGAACTGGGTTGGACTCCTGGCTGTAGGGCTGAGCTTTGACATCTTCTCCCGACTGCTCCCTCCAACGGAATCTGGACTAGCGGTAGACGGTCATATGTTGAACTTTCTCTGACGTTCAGTGCCTGGTCCTGGTTCTGAAGAGTAGAAATATGGTTTCCTGGCCCAAGTGCCTCTTCATCAGGTGATCCTGGTGCATGTGGTGACTCACCCAGAAGCAGTTCTGATGATTGATCATTGCCTGTACTCTCGCCAGTGCCATGTGCTGAATGATCAAAGGATGACGAGTGTTGCTGGACAGGTCCTGATTCAAAATAATTACTTTTATGTGAAACTGTACATGGATTCATGTCACTTGCACTCTTTTCATTAAGGGATTGGGAAGACACTTCAGTGATTCCCTTACTGTTCTTGGATGTTGACGATCCTCTGCTCTGGGATGCTGGTGTTTCTCTGCTTTTGGATAATGTTGTCTTTCTGGTTTGGGATGCTGGTGTATCTTTGTCCTTGGATAGTGGTGTCTCTCTGTTTCTGCCTGCTGGTGTCCCTCTGATCTTGGATACTGATGTCTGTCTGCGCTTCGACGCTGGTGCCTCTCTGTTCAGGGATTCTGCTATATCTCTGTTCTTGAATGTTGGTATTCGGGATACTGGTGTCTCTCTAGTTTTGGATGACGGTGCCTCTCTTTTATGGCATGTTGGTGTCTCTCTCTCCTTGGATGGTGGTGTCTCTCTGTTCAGGGATACCGGTGTTTCTCCTTTCTTGGAAGCTGGGATGTTGGTGGGTGTTGTCTGATGAAGATACTTTTGAACACTGCTGGGTAAATATATATCTTTTAGTTTGTGAACAGTGTGTTTGTCAAAATCACAATGACTGGTATCATTTCTTACATCGCCTGTCACTTCCTCATATCTCTCTTCCGCGTAACTGGGTAAACATAAATCTTCTACTTTCTTAGATATTTGTTTGTCCACATCACCACTTCTGGTGCCTCCATTTCTTTTATCGTCGCCTTCTTCATCCTCTTCTTCTTCGTCTTCTTCTTCTTCTTCATCGTCGTCTCCACCATCAGGCCAGAAGTTCCAGTCATCTTCATCACATAATGAGGGATCCATGGCTGTATCTGATAACGAAAGTCTACAATAAACCACAGGTTGAAATTTATTATTAATGTTAAAGAAAGTAAAACAATTATACAACACCTTTCAAAAATGGTAGTCGTGCACATTATTGATGTTAAGCAAACTTTAAGTAAGTGACAAGTTTTTAAGTTGTATATTCAAATTTCAAAAATAAACATTGAACCACACAAACTAGAAGGATAGTCAAGTGTACACTACTGGTCACACCTTTCAGAGATTTGTTGACACTTAGCATTAATTTGGATCAAGCGGATCCGAATTAGGTAGATTTGGTTATGGGTTAAAGGTTAACACATAACTGTGATAAGTCAAACGAGTTTAAAGTTATCATAAAAAGGCTTCGTAATTCATCAAAACGATAAATCAAATACAAAAATATATCATAAACTAACTAAATTTGGAGCTAGCTCTGACTGATTGAATTAAGTAAATCTTCAAACTTTCATTATATTTAAAACATATCGCAATTCATTAATATGATACTTGAATGAAGAATATTATTGAAAATAAATGTAATAACACTCAAATGCATTAAATCTACCACTCTTCATTGATAGAGATAGAAAAAACAATTGAAACTTTATCAAGATCACAATCATATTTTTTATTGCAGCTTTAGATAATAAGGCTGATAAAGACAATGTAACCTTCAACTTTTCACTTCAAACACTTGTGAAGTTATTTCTGTGTACAGCTTTATCATGTTGATATTTATTATATTAAATGTATTTATCTCATGTACCATCGATGGTGGAGTTTTGAGAATGAATCGTGATGAAGATGATGATGTTTATTAATGTTGCGAATAAATTCTGATGACAAAAGTATTTTTGTCTTTAGTGATTTGTCATAAAAGTGAGGAAAACATTGTGACGTCTCTAATGGAACTTGTCAATAATTAGAGTAAAACCTACTCCTCGCATATGTAAATTTCAATTTATCCATGTCAGTAATGTTATTTCTATCGTTTGAGCTTGGCGAACGAGAGAGAAATTGATTTCTCACTGCTAACAAACTAGATAAAAGGGGAAGTTATACAAGAGGGCGCTGTCAGTGAAATCTATAATGGTGAGGTCAGAGCGCGGCAATTTCACCCACGGCTGCGACGATTTACGTATCAAGTTGATATTTACCCTGTATGTCATATTGTATTTATTATATTTTCATTGAATTGTCAATGTGTTGTGTGTATATAGGATAAATGATGACAAATAATAAGTCGTCGTTAAAAAGGCAAATATTGTGGGTTATGAGGTGATGACGTATTTGCATTGTGAGGTAATGCCATGCAATGTGAAGAGTGATAGTGGCTGTTGAAGAGAAGTGATGACCCAAAGTTAACAAAAGAGAATGATGTGATGGCTAATGCTCAAGTGCTAAAAGATAAAGTGATGGTTCATTGTCAATAAGCTGATAGTTCATGGTGAACGTAAGTGTTGGTCGAGGCAGTGTTGATTTGTGCTTCATGAAGTAATTGCTCATGCTGCATGAAGTGGATGTTCATCGATTTGAAGTGGTGATATATATTCATGAAGTGATGGTTTGTTGTTTTGAAGTGATTGTTCAGAGTTATGAAGTGGTGATCCATGGTTCATGGAGTGATGGTTCGTAAAGTGATGGTTCATGTTTGTGAAGTGATTGTCCATGGTGTATGAACTGATCTCTATGAATTGATTGTCCATGGTGTATGGACTGATATCGATGAATTGATTGTCCATGGTGTATGGACTGATATCTATGAATTGATTGTCCATGGTGTATGAACTGATCTCTATGAATTGATTGTCCATGGTGTATGGACTGATATCTATGAATTGATTGTCCATGGTGTATGGACTGATATCTATGAATTGATTGTCCATGGTGTATGGACTGATATCTATGAATTGATTGTCCATGGTGTATGGGCTGATATCTATGAATTGATTGTCCATGGTGTATGGACTTATATCTATGAATTGATTGTCCATGGTGTATGGACTGATATCTATGTATTGATTGTCCATGGTGTATGAACTGATATCTATGAATTGATTGTCCATGGTGTATGGACTGATATCTATGAATTGATTGTCCATGGTGTATGGACTGATATCTATGAATTGATTGTCCATGGTGTATGGACTGATATCTATGAATTGATTGTTCATGGTTATAAAGTGATAGTTATGGTTCATGATGTAATGGTTCATGGTCATGAAGAGTAGGTTCATGAAGTGTAGGTACATAGTCATTCTAACCTTTTTCCGTGCATTAACTCATAATTATGACACACTGGTAATCTAAATTTATTGAGATTGAGGTATAAGATCTGTAACATTTGTAACGATCTCTATCTTTCTCCTTGGATATTGGTATGCCTTACAGTTTTGTCATTTAAAACATATTCATAGAAGTATGGTATTAACATATTAGTTAAAGATGCAATCGATAATCACACATTTGGATTGCTTGATTCAGATTTTGATGGGGTTTGTAAAGACACACCCATTTTAGTCTTAGAAAATCAATCTGTCCAGAAATTGATGCTTGTATTGTTTATGGTGTGTTGACACTATTCAGTATTGAGTGTGAACCTTTGTCATCATGTTTGAGAAGTGAAAACAATTCAATAAGTCACCTAAATATGACCGTTTAGATAACTATTGGTTCAGTCAATGCTGGTGATTCGTGTCTGACTCTGAGGATGTGTGTACAAGACATTGAACCACTCCAAATATATAACAATGTAACACTTATAAATATGTTCTTCTGGATTGCGTGCATGTTTTTTCAGACACAAAATAGAATCAAACACTAGTGTACATTCATAATATAAAAGAAGCATGATTTTATAATAGCTGGCCTCATGATATCCCTAAAGAGATAGAACATGTATATATATATTATGTGGGAAAAGTTGAGAATCTTCATTTGCAGAATATGGTGCACGTAACGATATGTTATCAATCGCCTATAAAGGAGATTTCAAAAGGACAATATTTAAGGCATTTTTAATGTTATCTTTCATGAAATAGTAGGTGTTAGAACCGAAACGAACGAAACGAGAATGAATGTTTGTATTGCCCGACCGAGAGCGAAATTATTCACCAATTTGCACGGGTTTCGTTAAAGTCAGGGGCGGGATAGCGCAGTGGTTAGCATGTTCGGTTTCGGATCAAGGGGTCCGTGGTTTGAATTCCGCCAGGGGCACGGCAACGTTTTCTGCAGTAGAGAACTGTTCTACACGCAGTAAGTTTTGGGTGCAATGCTACACTGAATTTCAGCGTAGTACCACCAACGGTTCGCTAGTTTCAGCCGATGCTTGCAAGTTTCACCGCAATGCATAGTCACATGGCGTTGTGGGCTTTCACTCTCTTGAAAGCGTCGGTAATTATAAACCCCAACTCACCTCACCTCACCTCGATAAAGTCATATGTCATACGTGTAGGTGTACTAATTTATCATAGATTCTAGTTGAAGCCCTTCGACCCTCTACATTTGTGATGGTCAGCTTTGGTTTAAACATATTTATTTCATGAGAAGATACATGAATTGGATAGGCCAACAAGTTCAAATGAACTTATGTGAAGGCCGCTCTAAAATACATATACAAAAACAGCAGTGAGTGACGTACACTAACAGTTTCGTACACTTCATATGGCAGACAATAATAAGGTATAAGTACAGAATGAATTACAATATGGATTTACAAGATGCAGCTGAAGGCACTAACTAAGGTAAACTTACAATTTATATATTTATTGTGATGGGGCATGGCAAGCCATACAGGTTTAAGACATATACGAGAATCTGCGAGATTTTATAATAAAGTTATGGATGGATCTAAGTAGTTCAGAATGTTCTGGTTTTGTGGAGCCAGTGTCCGTGGAGAAGAGAAGGTAAATTATAACCTTTTATGTAAAAGTATGAGGACAAAGTGGAGGGCATCCTCCAAATTGTATCCACAACTACATACAGAGGTATCGCATAAATAACTGGCGAACATATCCCCCTTCAGATTGGTGCAACCAAGCTGTAGGCGGGAGTGGATTATCTGACCAAACCATAATCCAAAATTTAGGTTGAAATTATTTGGGATGAAAGCTTTCTTTAGTTTATTTTAAAATTCTCCAAAAGTGCTTGCATTGACAATATCTTACGGTTGAAAATTCCAGATATTAACTGTTCTAAATTGTTAGAATCCGATTCCGCATCCTAAATCTCAATCCGCATCTGAATCCTATTTTTGCCCACAAGTCAGTTTTTACACTGACCCGGCCCTGTACAGCCGGCCTCAGTCCACAATTAATTTCCAGTGCATTTATCATTAGTGACATGGGTCGCTGCAAAGCTACCTGACATTGCGGGACTGGGGGACTTGTTTTGAAATGAAAATACATACTCTCGACACTACAAAATCGCAGACTAAACATGGTGTTGACCAGGCCGATTTTGAAATATGAATGAAAAATGTAAATAAACACTGGCATGCCAGAGAAAACACATGAAACTGCCCAAAATATGCACAATCTATGACCCTCACCAATCCAAAAATATTCACTCCAAATTTTTAAAAGAATTACAGCTGAAAGGACCAAATCTTACCTCTCCATGAAATCCGGAAACACATGTCTCCAATGTAAACAAATCTAGAAAAAACATATCCCACAACACCCTATCATTTCATCATTTCCTCCTCGCCCACAACCAGTTCCGGGTCAAATTAACTGTGACCTGAGGCCTATAAGACCTCAATATGTGCTTAGATTTGGTTGAAATTTACCCACATAGTACATCAATGTATTAGGATTCACCATTCCAAATACAAAATCACTCACTTCACTAACAGCCAAATGACAGCCATTCTGCAATACGTACCCTATGACCAATTTGGCTTCAGCAAAAGCCGGCCGTCCAAGATTTCGCACATGCGCAATTCATCACAGCAGTGTCTCCTGTAGGAATTAAGAAACAAAGTAAAGTTTTTATAAATAGTGGATTATCAATCTACTACAGCACACAAGTTTCATAGAAATAAACATTAAATTTGATAATTGAGTAAAAAAAATTCAAAACTAGTCAATTTTATACCAAAAATATTGATTTAATACAAAATTACCAAAAATCTTAGATTCTCAACCTGCAAAATTTCTATTTGTGATAAAGATGCCTTTTCAGGGATTCTAATGAGCTATTAAACCAAGGCACCTGTTCACTGGTATCTCTTAACGAGGCCCTAAATTGTCCCTCCTCACAGGACAGTATACAAACAAACAACATGGCAAGGGAGGAGATACTCTGTTATGGCAGGCAGGGGTCAGATTTGACAGACATAGGGGGTGTTTTCAAATCATTACCTACCCCTGGGACTCCAATAACTATAAAAGAGAGGTGGAAAACTTGAGTGATCATTCCCTTCCATGACTAACCACCATGAAAGGCGATAAGCGAAGAAAAGCATCCCAGATGAAGAAAGGCCATCCACAGTTAAAGAAGAGTCAAGATTCTAACTCAGAAGAACCCATGCTACCTCCAAGCGACCCGGTAGAACGGCAGTACACTAGACTTAGTCCAGAAGAATCTGAAATGGTCAGCACATCCACTATGGGAGGCGCCAGTCTATCAGCGGCAAACATTGACGGCAAAGTCTCATCCATTTGCCTGTTGCGTCCAAGGTCTGGTAATCACCCAGAAGGGCAAGGAACATCCAGGCAGAGTGAACTTGAGGGCAACAGAGTCATAGATGTCACCAAGATGACTGAGGCGGTCAATTCTGCCCTAGAAATGCACCACATATCATCACCCGACTGCCGAGTTCCGCAACTAGTTGTGCACCGAGAGAGAAAATGGGGTCTCGCCTGGAAGATTACACTGAAATGCACTGAGTGTCATCTCATATCACCAGAAATGAAGATGTATAAGGAGGTTGAGACAAACCAGCCTGGTCCAAATGCAGCAGCGCAGAATGTCGGCCTTGCTGTAGGGTTGCAAGACACACCAATAGGGAACAGCAGAGCCAGACTCCTGATGGCTAACATGGACATCCCTCCTCCCTGTCACAGTGCCATGCAGAGAACATCTAATAAGGTCTCCAAAGCAGTGACACAGCTCAACACTCAAGACATGGCAGAGAAAGTGAAGATTGTGCAAAATATCAGTGAAAAGATGGGCAACAATCCTAATGAAATGAACATTGCCATGGACGGTCGGTACAATTCAACTACAATTACGAGTCGGAAGAAGCCGGGGCAGAATGCGTCACAAGCTATTGGTTTAGCCTGCGAAACCATGACAGAAAAAAAGTATATAGTGGCTGCAAGTTTCCAAAACAAGCTATGTTGGACAGGGGCCTGGTTACGAGGCAAGGGAATAGAAGTTAGATGTCCGGACGGCCATCCAGAGTGCACTGCCAACATCTCAGCATTCGCTCCACTCTCTGAGCTGAACATGGGGACAGATATCGGCAATCAACTTACAAGACAGGGGATTCTCATCAGGTATGCTACAACTGATGGAGATGCAAGATCTGCAGAGGGCTTAAACAAGGCCATGAGAGTCCTAGATCCCATGTGGAAGGTTCAGAGACAAGCAGACCCCACCCATCTAGCCCAGGGACAATTCCGACAATGTTATAAGGCGCAGTTCAGTGCTGACATGTTTCCAGGGGCCACTACAAGGGATCAGAAGATGGCTGCAAAGAGGACGTTAAGTCAGGACGTAAAAGCTCGATGCAGTCTTGTACTCAAAGAGATAATGAAACAACATGCTGGAGATATGCGGTCGCTCTCAAATATCTTACCTAGGGTGCTTGAGACTACACTGAAGTGTTATGATGGGGACTGCTCGCAATGTGGCCGTCACTCGGTGGTGTGTGGAGGTGGGGTCACTAACAGTTGGTGGCAGCGCTCCATGTTCCTAGCCTGCAATGGAATTGAACAATTAAACATGAATGACAGTGACAGACATCTTCTCCTTGAAATTCTTAAGATGAAACTTAGTGTACATGTTGTTGAGAGCATGAAACTGTATACAAACACTCAGAAGTGTGAGGCTTCTAATAGATCATTAAGTGTGTCTGTGCCAAAAAATGTGAATTTTCCTAGAAATATGACTGGTCGCGCTTCATCGGCCATCCATAGACTTAACAATAACCAGGGATCATCAACAATAGCTAAATGTGAGGCTACGGGTGTCCAACTCTCTCCACGGTGTTTGCGTACACTGACCAAGATGGACAAGGACCAAGAGTATCAGAAGCGATATCAAAAGGACCCATCCAATGTTAAAAGAAAGTTGATAAAGCATGGCAGGGACCTTGTTAAACATTGTGAAACTCGGAAAAACAACGGGGAAAAGTCTGACTATCAGAAAGGACAGCTAGATCCGAAACCGTCTCACAGCCGAGATCATCCCTACTCCCGATGAGTCTAAACAATATTGTAAATATCCATTAATATATTGTATAATTTGCATATCATAATACATTTAATGACATTTCTTTGAGAAAAGCAAACATTGATGTTGTAAAAAAGCAAAATAATTCATGTGAATGATTGTATTTCCTGAATGAAATTCAATAAAATAATATATATCATGCTATTTTTTTATATTATTCATTGGTTGTGACATATATCATTGGAAGGAATCAAAGAGTAGTGAAGTATAAGTAATGAACTGCTTACAAAAGATTGAAGTGATTTTCTTAACACTTGTTTTGCAATAGACAAGGTGGGTAGGGGCCATGAGTGGAGCAGTTATTGCGGTTGACACACCGCACCCTCTCGGCATTTATGACGGCGGCCTCTGCGGACAGGTGTTGTGGTTTCACACACAACTGATTGTGGCATAGGTGACTTACATGGAGACCAGCAAGGTTGTCAGACCTGCTATCTACCATGTAAGCCAGCCTATGAGCATGAATTGTGTGCCATCCTGTCACTGGGTGCTTATATTTTAAAACACCATAGCCATCTTTACTTAAACCCCTTGTCCAAAAAATGCACTGCCCATGTGGCATGGAAAATTGAGCAATTTTTTCAGAGTATTTGAGATAAAACTCCTCCATGATGTGAAAAAACTGAGTAACAATACACTTTGAGAGTATTCCAGTGCTAACTCTGGTATGAAAGGGCATCTAACCAGCAAAATTAAAATATTCACAAATTTTAGAGTGAAAATGCAATAAAACATCCAAAATATAAAAAATTATGTGATTCAAATTAAAATAAAGTGCATTTCCTAGTAATTTCAAGTGTAATAGACTTACATCCACAATTTTGGCAATGTAGTTCCATTAGTTTTTGAGTTATTGCAAAAATAGAATTTACATACCAGTTCTATATCAGGCCTCAGTCCACAATTAATTTCCAGTGCATTTATCATTAGTGACATGGGTCGCTGCAAAGCTACCTGACATTGCGGGACTGGGGGACTTGTTTTGAAATGAAAATACATACTCTCGACACTACAAAATCGCAGACTAAACATGGTGTTGACCAGGCCGATTTTGAAATATGAATGAAAAATGTAAATAAACACTGGCATGCCAGAGAAAACACATGAAACTGCCCAAAATATGCACAATCTATGACCCTCACCAATCCAAAAATATTCACTCCAAATTTTTAAAAGAATTACAGCTGAAAGGACCAAATCTTACCTCTCCATGAAATCCGGAAACACATGTCTCCAATGTAAACAAATCTAGAAAAAACATATCCCACAACACCCTATCATTTCATCATTTCCTCCTCGCCCACAACCAGTTCCGGGTCAAATTAACTGTGACCTGAGGCCAGCCGGTCACATGGTGAATACAGCATGGCAAGCATGACTGTGTCTGTTGTCCTTGTAGTTGAAGGTTACGGCTATTCAGTAAGAAATAAGCTGACAACTCAACATTAACTGTGCCCGGAAGGAACGATTTGGAGTAATGACTGACAAAGCTGACAACTCAACATTTTGGCGACGAGGATGGGATTGAAGGATGCAAGCCTTCATAAAGAAGAAGACAAGTGTAGTTTCAGTTGAAACTTGTGGTAACTACATTGAACTTTGACGTTGTAATAATGTTGTCTGTTTTGCGCATATCATGTTCACATGTGGACTTGTCTTGAACTTTTCATGAATGAAATATGAACCTATTAAGACTGAACATAAACTTGTGAAGGTGTTATTTGTGTGAACTGTGAAATTTGAAAAACTATGCCATTTACAATTGGAGTTTTGCCAGAGTTTGCCTTTAAAAAACTAAGCTGGGAAGAGTGGTGTGAATTGCTTGAACAGTACTTGATAGCAAACAAAATAAGAAGTGAAGCTCAGCAAAAAAGTATTTTGTTAACCTCATGTGGACTCTCAACTTATCAACTAATTCGTGCATTGTTACAACCAACCTCTCCTGCTGATAAACCTTTTGATGAACTTGTCGAAATATTGAAAAATCATTTCAATCCTAAACCTTCAGAAGCATTTTTGAGGTGGAAATTTAATACCAGAGATAGGAAGCCAGGAGAAAGTATTGTCACATACATTGCACAACTCAGAAGATTAAGTGAGAACTGCAACTTTTGGGCTACTCTGAACACAATGCTAAGAGATAGGCTTGTTTGTGGTGTGTGTTGTGCTACAAATTGTAAGAATTGCTCCAAATTGTAATACCTGCTCCAAATTGTAATACCTGCTCCAAATTGTAATAAAAACTGCTCCAAATTGTAATAACTCGATTTTCGTAAAACAAATTGTCAAACTGCTCCAAATTGTAATATAAAGTGCTCCAAATTGTAATAACTGCTCCAAATTGTAATAACTGTGGTGAAGCTACATCTCGTGTTGATGAAAATGAAAATATATAGAGTTGATGAAAAGAAGAGCAGATACATAAGAAGATATAAGAATTTATGTAGTTGTAGAAACAAATATGTAGATGTAGATACATATATAAATCGACATGTAGATGTTGGTGATGATTTCGATCTAGATGTATGTATAGATGTAAGGCACGATGTTGATGTAAATATAGGCGTTGATGTAGATGTAGATATAGGCGTTGATGTAGCGGTAGACAACTGTATGTAGATAACATACTTGATGTGGATGTACATGTAGATGTTGATGTAGATGAAGAGGTAGAAGTAGATGTAGATGTAGAAGTAGATGTAGATGAAGATACACATGCAAATAACATGTAGTGTAGATACAAATGAATGAATATGTAGATGTTGATCGCGATGATGATTTAGATGAAGGTGTAGCTGTAAATGGTAATTTAGATGTATGTATAGATGAATGCGAATATGTAGATGTAAATATAAAATTGGATGTAGATGTAGATATTGATACAAATGCAGACACAGGCGCAGTTGTAGATCTAGATGTACGTGTAGTTGTGTGTGTAAATGTAAATGTAGACGTAACGGGAGACGTAAGTAAATATATAGATTGAGATGGTAATGAACATATTGATGTTAATGTAGATCTGAGTGGCGAATTCAATCAATCTTTTTTACGGTATTTAGAAGGCCACAGGCCTGTTGTACAATCATGAGTAGATCACAATACAGATTATGTTCTGTTACTATATTCTTTCGATTTCGATGTAGACAAAGATGTGTATGTAATGTATGTAAAGATGTAGATAAAGATGTAGATATAAGAGTTGATGTAGATGTAGGTGTAGATGTATGCAAATATGTTGACGTAGATGTAGGTATAAGGGATAATGTAGGTGTCGATCTTGTTTTTTTAATGTGGATGTAGATGTACAAGTATGCGAAGATGTTGACGCAGATGTAGATATACACATCGTGGTAGATGTTGATATAAAGGTATAGATAAGTATATATAGGTTTCATGTAGGTGTATGTGTAAATGTAGATGTAAACTCACGTGCAAAAGAAACTTCCCTACATTTTGTAAACAGTATAAAATGAAATATTGATGTCGGAGAAAGTAGATCTTGAATGTATTTGGTAGCCACATGTTTTGTTAAGAAGAATTCAAACTTTCATACATCAGAGTATGCAATTTTTATTTTTACATCTGTTCAAATAGACATGGGGTGCTAAAATCGTGTTTTAAAGATGTTTTTGGCCCACAATATTTGGTATTTAAGTTTAAAACATTGAAAAAGTAGAAATTTAATTAATTAAAGATATTCTCGACATAAATAACCTTCTTTGATTTATATTTGTTGACGCGTCATTACTGTAGGACGTCACAAAACAAGCCAAAACTGGCTTTTTGAGGCTTCTATCTCGTCTAGTTAAGGAGATTCCAAAACGACCATTTCTTAAAACCTCTGTTTCTCAGTAATGAATAGATAATGTTTTGAAAATTCATATTTAGTATTGTTGGGTTTTGAAGACATGATGTAACACTGTTTTAGTCGCATTTATTGCCCGTCGATTGAAATATCTTGTATTTTGTATGGGGACGTTTCTTTTGCACGTGAGTTTAGAAGCAACGATAGACGTTGGTTAAGATATACATAGAGATTCAAATGAATATTTAGATGTAGATGTAGATGTAGATCTGGGATGTGATTTAAATGTAGGTGTAGATGTAGGTATACATCTATGGAGGACGTAGATGTAGATATAACGGTTGATGTATATATAACAGTTGATGTACATTTAGATAATATAGCTGATGTATGTACAGAAAGACTTGATGACGATAAAGGGGATGATGTACGTGTAGATATTACAATTGATGTGGATGTAAATATAATAATTGAGAGTACATTTACATGTAGATAGAGGAGTTGGTGTAGATATATCAAGAGTTGATTGTAGACATATATGTTGGTGTAGTTACATATGTAAAGGAACATGTAGATGAAGATGAAGATCTAGCTGATGATTTATATGTAGATGTATCCCAAATATAACCATGTTATATGTAGATGTAGGTAAATATGTTTGCGAAGATGAAGATGTAGATATATGACTTGATGTACATACACTAGTTTATTTAGATATAAGAGTTGATGTATAGGTAGATGCACACGCAGGAGCATGTTACCATACATATGTAGATACATATGTTCATCTATAGTTGTCAATACATACGTAAATGAAGATATAAATATAGACGTAAATGAAATTATGTAAATGAATATATATTTTTTGATCGTGATGATGATCTAGATGTAGTTGTAATTGTAGATGTAGGTTAAACCGAAGGATGAAGTTGTAGATCTAAATATGGATGCAGATTTAGATCTTCATTTAGATATAGTTGTAGATGCTGATTTATATGAAGATGTAGATGAAGGAATAAGTGTAGCTGTAGATGAAATGGAGATGAAGATCAAGATGGTGATAGAGATATAGATGTATCTTGAAATGTAAATGTTTGCTTAGATCTAGATGTATGCGTAGCTGTAGTTGCAGATACAATGGTATATGCCATTTTATATGTTATTGTATGTGTAAATGTAGATGTGATCTTGACGTAATTGTTGATATTAATTTTAGTTGTATTTTTTAGATGTAAATGTACGATAAGACAAAGGTCTTATTTGTACAACAAAACTCGATACAGAGGTTACGCTTTGGATTTTAAAACCTGAGGTAAGAAAGTTTAGCGGTAAGTAAGACCTAAATCAAAGCTCATACGGGATTATTTTTGAAAGAGAAACCCCCAATTGTAATAACATGAGTGAAGCTACATCTCATGTTGAGAATAATTAAATTGTAAGTGCTGATATAGATATCGATATAACAGTTGATGCATAGATGTAATGTAGACACAGATTTAGATGTATATACAGATGAAAATGAACAGGATGTTGGTGATGATTGCAAAGTAAATATAGGTATAGATGATGGCAAAGATGTAAATATGTAAATATATTATTTGATGTAGAAATAAGAAGTATAGATAAGTAGATGTAGAAGTCCGTGTAACTGTATGTATAAAAAGAGATTAAGAAGCAACGGTTGACGTTGGTTAAGATATAGATTTAGTTGTAAATGAACATATGAAGATGTAGACCTTCGTGGTGTTTTGATTGAAGATGTAGGTGTGAAGTAGTAGTAGTAGTAGTAGTAATAGTAGTGGTAGTAGTAGTAGTAGTAGTAGTAGTAGTAGTAGTAGTAGTAGCAGTGGTATATAAACTCACGTGCAAAAGAAACTTCCCTACATTTTGAAAACAGTATAAAATGAAATATTGATGTCGGAGAAAGTAGATCTTGAATGTATTTGGTAGCCACATGTTTTGTAAAGAAGAATTCAAAATTTCATACATCAGAGTATGCAATTTTTATTTTTACATCTGTTCAAATAGACATGGGGTGCTAAAATCGTGTTGTAAAGATGTTTTTGGCCCACAATATTTGGTATTTAAGTTTAAAACATTGAAAAAGTAGAAATTTAATTAATTAAAGATATTCTCGACATAAATAACATTCTTTGATTTAAATTTGTTGACGCGTCATTACTGTAGGACGTCACAAAACAAGCCAAAACTGGCTTTTTGAGGCTTCTATCTCGTCTAGTTAAGGAGATTCCAAAACGACCATTTATTAAAACTTGTGTTTCTCAGAGTAATGAATAGATAATGTTTTGAAAATTTATATTTAGTATTGTTAGGTTTTGAAGACATGATGTAACACTGTTTCAGTCGTAGTAGTAACGGTAGACGAAGTTTTAGATGCATACATGTATCTCAATCTAAATACAGATTTAGATCTTCATTTAAATGTACAATTATATATAGGTGTAAGTGTAGATGTAGATGGTGATGTAGATGTCAAGGTAAACGTAGAGCTACGCGTAGTTCAAGGTGTTGATGGAGATGTAGATGTATCTGTAAATGTACATGTATGCGTAGATATAAATGCAGATACAAGTGTATATGCCATTTTGAGATATCATTGTATGTGTTAGTGTAGATTTAATCTTGATGTTTATTGAGTTTATTCTAGTTGTACATTAAATTTATTTAAAAATAAAATGTCGATACACATTTGATGAAAGATGAAAGTCTCATTTCGCCCAATTATATTTCATATACTATTATATTTTATCACAATATTATGTACTAATTATTGTATCATGGCAGATTGATAGTGTAATAGTCCTGATTGTCGTATATGTATACTGTCATCAAAAGCAAACTACAATAACTATTCAGATAGTTACATTGGTGATTTCAATTTGGAGCAAGTATTACAATTTGGAGCAAGCCTTTGCTCCAAATTGTAATACATGCTCCAAAGTGTAATAACAGCTCCAAATAACAATTACAAGTGTATATACCTGAAAACTAGTTGTAATGGTTTGATGAAGATAGTCACAATGGTACACATACTGTCAATAGAGATTTATTTACGCCTACAGCCTTTGGTTTTTGCATAAAGAAATAAAGACCTACTGCGACTGAAATGAAATGTTTTACACTTGAATGACATAAAAATTCATTCGGTCAACAACCTGGTAATGTCATTAAATTTCAAATATATCTTATTCCGAATTTTGTCCGTTTTGATATGTTTGGTCACACGATATTAGATTTATGAGCATGAGCAAAGGCTTGCTCCAAATTGTAATAACTGCTCCAAATTGTAATGATGCTCATACATTCAATATCATGTGACCAAAAATAGAAATGGTGTAGGCATAAAAAAAAAACCCAACCTTTATTGATAACAGATGTACCATTGTGACTATCAACATCATAACACCACAACCACATTTTGGGTATTTACACACTTTAGTGCAAATTTGGAGATGTTATTACAATTTGGAGCAGTTATTACAATTTGGAGCAAAGGCAAGCTCCAAATTGTAGTAACTGCTCCAAATTGTAATAATGCTCATAAATTCAATATCATGTTACCAAACATAGAAATGGTGTAGGCATTAAAAAAAACCTTCTATTGATATCAGATGGACCATTGTGACTATCATCATCATAATACTACAACCACATTTTTGGTATTTACACTCTTGAGTGCAATTTGGAGCTGTTATTACAATTTGGAGCAGTTATTGCAATTTGGAGCAAAGGCTTGCTCCAAATTGTAATAACTGCTCCAAATTGTAATAATGCTCATAAATTCAATATCATGTTACCAAACATAGAAATGGTCTAGGCATTAAAAAAAACCTTCTATTGATATCAGATGGACCATTGTGACTATCATCATCATAATACTACAACCACATTTTTGGTATTTACACTCTTGAGTGCAATTTGGAGCTGTTATTACAATTTGGAGCAAAGGCTTGCTCCAAATTGTAATAACTGCTCCAAATTGCATTAATGCTCATAAATCAAATTTCATATGACCAAAAATATTCAAAAGGACACAACAGTGAGATCTATTGGACTTTCATTATTTATATCATATTGCCAAGTTGATGACCGAATGAATGCTTATGTCATTGAAGTGTAAAACAAGAACTCATTTAGTCGCAGTAGGTCTTTATTTATTTGTGCAAAACCCAAGGCTGTAGGTTTAAAGTCATCTCTATTGATATTCGATGTACCATTGTGACTGTCACCATCAAAACATTACAACTAGTTTTCAGGTATTAACACTTTTATTTGCTAATTGGGGCTGTTATGACAATTTGGAGAATTTATTAAAATTTGGAGCAAGCCTTTGCTCCAAATTGTAATAACTGCTCCAAATTGTAATAAATAATGTAACTACCTGAATATTTATTGTAGTGTGTTTTTTATGACAGTTAACATATGGAGTGCAGACCACTCCTAGTGTTTAGAAAGAACAAAAGATAAATTCAAAATTAACCTTTTAATTTTCCCTCAAAGTAATTATATGCAATATTTACAAAATAGTTTCCAAATCTACATCAGTGTAGATATTTCTATGAATTCACCAAGTGTGAGAA
This sequence comes from Gibbula magus, assembly GCA_936450465.1. Lineage (NCBI taxonomy): Eukaryota > Metazoa > Mollusca > Gastropoda > Trochida > Trochidae > Gibbula > Gibbula magus. The sequence goes on from OW388296.1 coordinate 76,387,128, forward strand.
CATAGCAATTTGTATCACCAAATGTGATTAATAATTTGTCAAAGTCAATTTGTTTTGAATTCATTGAGTGCATAGAGCACATGTTGCCCCAACGGCCAACAAAGTCATTCTGCCAAAGTCAATGCAATAAGCACGGGCTCCTAGCACGTGCATTTTGCTGCACGCATTGAACCCAAGTTGTGTTTGGGCGACCCGTTTCACGAACGGGAACAGTCCTTCAGTTTATTCCCCCCTCCTTGAGAGAGTAAAGTCTGTCAATTATAATTATTTACAAATAAACAAAAGAATGTCAAATTCTGAAATAAAAATCACATGGCATACATTTCATACTCACACCACATAATACTCCATGAAATCCATGAATCACCCAAATATTTTTGCACTTCACATTTCATTATATGCACTTCATAACACAATTTTCATGGCATCAATTTGAATCACATTTTTACACATCAATATTATTTCATTTCACACATTTTTATATATAGATATTTTCACATTCATATAACTCACGATCCATGAATTTCCATACTCGAATCATTCTTCATCCATGAATTATCCTCATCCATGAATCCTTCATCCAAGAATCATTCTTCATCCTGGAATCATCATCCTCGAAGATTCTTCATCCAAGGGTCTTGATCCTTAATTCCTCTTCCTTTATACAGGCGTCCTTTCCTTGCTCCATGTGTCCTGTTCCTTGCTCCAAGTGTCCTCTTCATCCAGAATCCTGGTCCAAGGGGTCATCATCCAAGGGATTCCATTCAAGAGGGCAAATCCGACTGACTGCCCTGGTGAGTATAGACTTGCCCACCTGTACATCAACGACTCGTACAGCACCATCAACTCCAGGGTACGTTTTCAAGATTACGCCAAGTTGCCATTGTCCTCTGGGAGTGTTTGGTGAAATGACCAAAGCAACGTCATTGATTCGAAGATCTGTTTTTGGTGTCTGTCACTTTTTGCGAGAGTTTAAACTTGGTAACCATTCTCGCATCCACCTGCGCCAAAAGTGACGAACTAGCTCTTGAATCCTACGCCAGTGCCGCTGAGGATGAACTTCAGTTGCGTCAACAGATTCTGGAGCAAAGACTCTTCCAACTTGACCATGGAGAAAATGGTTTGGCGTGAGAGGATTCTCATCATTCGGATGTGCTGATTTATAAGTAAGAGGTCGGGAGTTTATCAGAGTTTCAGCACCAGTCATGGCAGTCAAAAGATCTTCATCAGTGACATCAAACTTGCTCAGTATGGCATAAAGAGCTCGTTTAGCAGCCTTAATCATCGTTTCAAATACTCCTCCAAAATGAGGAGCAAGTGGAGGGTTGAAAAGCCATTTCACTCCTCTGTTTGCCAGTGACCTACTGATTATGGTTTTGTCCATTTGTTGGACAAGTGCCTTCAACTCCTTCACTGCACCTACGAAATTGGTGCCATTGTCAGAAAGCATGACTCTGGGAAGTCCCCTTCTATTTACCATTCTGAAAAAGGCATTTAAAAAGGAGTCAGTATCTAAACCAAATGCAATTTCCAAATGTACAGCACGAGTTTTGAGACATGTAAAGAGGCATAGGTAACGCTTTTGTCTCTTTTTACCTCTGCCCTGAACAGTGAAGAAAGGCCCAGCAAAATCAACTGCGGTTTCAGTGAAGGCTCTCAAAGAAGGTTGAACTCGGAACTTTGGCAATGGTGCCATTATGGGCTGAACTGGTTTTGCCTTATCTTTTCTACACTTTGAACATTCGTGTTCCCATGCCCGGATTGTTTCTCTGCCAGATATTATCCAATACCTAGCCGAGATCAAAGCCAAAGTTTGATTTGTGCCTATTACATGGCGACCAATCTCATGGTAGTGTTTCACAATTAACTTGGTCACCCAATTGTGACGTGGCAGGATTATTGGAAACCTGGATTCCATGGACAAGCATTCTGCAAGTTCTAATCTGCCATGTAGCCTCATGACACCCTCATCATCAATTACTGGTTTTAGACTGATGAGCTTTGAATTTGAAGATATCATCTTCCCTTTGGACAGCGCTTGATACTCATCAATGAATTCATGTTTCTGTATTTTGGTAAGTATTTTGATTTCATCTACTGACAATTCATCTGTCTTTTTTGTTTCAGGAACTGACAAGCAGTTGTGTAAAAACCTATAAACCCATGCTGTTACTCTCACAAGTCTTTGCCAGCTGGAAAACCTTGTTGGGTTTAATCTAAACTCATCATTTGATGGTACAGCCACTAAAGTTGAATCTTGAACTTCAGACTTTCTATAAACTATTCTTTGGGGAGGCCATTTTGATTCATCCTGTTCTAAGAAAGAAGGCCCCGACCACCAGCATGAATTGCTCATCAATTGTGAAGCAGACACACCTCTTGATATCATATCAGCGGGATTCAATTAAGTTGGAACGTGAAGCCATTGAGAAGGATTGGTAATTGATTGTATTTCACCAATTCTGTTAGCAACAAATGGCTTGAAAGATCTACTGTTGTTCTTGATCCAACAAAGGACATTCAAACTGTCTGACCAAAATGTCACACTTCGTATTTCAAAATTCAAAGCTTTTGATACTGTTGTAGCTAACCGCAGACCCACCACAGCAGCCATCAACTCCAGTCTTGGTATGCTGACTGCCTTCAATGGAGCAACGCGACTTTTAGCTACTACCAATGAACTAGACTTTGTATCATTTGCATATGTGTGCACAGCGTACACAACAGCCCCAAACGCATCTTTTGATGCATCCACAAAAACATGGTAAGACACAAGGTAAGTATCTTCAATGCATAAACATCTAGGTATTTCTAAATCTTTCAACTCTGATACTTCTTGTAACCATTTTGTCATCTTCTCTTTCAGATCTCCAGAGATGTCTTCATCCCAACTCATACCAGCCATCCAAGTATGCTGCAAAAGGATCTTTGCTGTTACAGCAAATGGAGTCACAAATCCTAAAGGATCAAAGAGTTTGGCTACATCACTCAAGAAGCTTCTCTTTGTTACTTTTTCAGACTTAGAAGGTAAATCAGATTTGAACGTGAACATATCTTTTTCAGCTTTCCACAATAACCCTAATGTTTTTGTTGCAGGCAAGTGACCTTTTCCAAGATCAACCTCAGACGCCCTGTCTTCTGGGGGAATATGCTCAAGAACATGAAGTGAATTGGACAGCCACTTCCGCGCATGCATACCAGCTTTAGACCACAACTCTGACAGCTGTCTATACAGCTCAACACCTTTATCCTCATTCTCAACAGAGTCCATTCCATCGTCCATATATGTTGATTTGGTGACAGTTTCTGCTGCTAAGGGAAATTGTTTAGCATGAACCTTGGCATTTTCCTGTGTCACATATTGTGCAAGGAAAGGAGAAGATGTCACTCCAAACACAACCCTGCTAAATTCATAGACTTCAGGAGGAACATTTCTGTCCATTGAACGCCAAAGGAATCTATGATAAGGCCTGTCAGAAACTGGAATTTTGATCTGCAAATACATTGCTTCAATGTCACACACTAAAGCTATTGTACGATGTCTGAAACGAAGAAGCACATCCAGTAACTCACGTTGTAGTTTGGGACCTGGGTAAATTGCGTCATTCAGTGAAATACCCTCATATTTTGCTGAAGCATCATAAACCAAACGAACTTTCGTTGTTGACCTATCTGGTTTGACTATTGGAAAGTGTGGAAAAAACCATTGCCCCTTTTGTTCTGCTTCATGTGCAGGCACTTTGCGAATATAACCCTTTTGAAGATACTGTTGAATAACCCCTTCATAAGCATCTGCAACATTTTGCGTTTTGCATAGTTTCTTTTCTATGTTCATCAAACGACTGACTGACATGTCATAGTTATCTGGCAACGTTGTGGGATCTATTTTCCATGGAATACCAACTTCATAGGATCCGTTTTCATACACAAGTGTCTCTTGTACCTTTGTTAACGCTATTTTATCATCAGGAGACAATGTAATTGAACTATCGGTTTTGAAATCATCAACTTCCCAAAACCTGTGCATCAATGCATTCAGTTCGACATCAATTTCATTTGTGAAGAACGCATCAGAAAATCCAGTGTGAGAGCCTTTAGAACCAACGTTCCCAATACAAGTCCATCCCAATGGAGTTCTCCTTGCAAAAGGTTCTCCTGGATCACCACGAACTTCTTCGTATGAGCAATGAAGATCTAAGTAGTCTATGCCAATCAAAATGTCAACTTTTGGACACGAAGCTACTTTACGAAAATCAATATTCCTCAAATGTTTCCATTTGTTTTTGTGTTTTTGCCAATTGATAACACCCATGTTACCAGTAAATTTGGTTGTTGTCAATGCACTCATTTTGGTTTTCACAGTGCCATCAACACTCTGAAGCATGAACTCAACTGGTTGTGTTTCAAAGGTTTCTGTTTTACCATTTAAAACATTAACAGACACTTTCTGTAATTCTCCTTGCAAACCTAACTCAGCTGCTACATCTTCATTTACGTACGAACGAGTACTAGCATCGTCTAGCAACGCATTTACAGTGATACTTTTCTTGCCATTTATAAGAACAACTTGAACAGTTCTGAGAGCTGTTACTGATCTTTGGAACACACAAGGCATTGTTGTATGAGACCTTTCACCTTCAACAACTTTAACCTCAGATTGATGTTCATCAGGATCACTCTTTGTGCTTGCTACACCTATACTAATAGGTTCACTGGTTTCATTACCATCACGTGACTCAGTATGAAGCATCCTGTTGTGCTTCTTGTGACAACCATTTATGCCACATTCAACTAGACGTGTACAGGATTTTGAGCTATGCCCTTTGCCAAGACAAAGATAACAAAGCTTCTGCTTTGTAACTGTTTTCCACCTCTCAGGAACTTTCATTGTCCGAAAGGTTCTACAGCGCCAAATCTCATGCTCTGAACTACAAATGCCACATTGATTGCTCTTGTTGAATTGTTTAGTGTTTGATTCAAACTTTGAACTAACAAAGCAGGACAAATTTTTCTTTGAGTCAAAAGAAAGCTTGCTATCATGTCTTAAACTCCTTCGACCAACCCCATGAACAGCTTCAGAAGCAACTGTCAAGAAGTCTGCCTCTTGCAAGACCCATTCGCGTAACACTTCTACAGACTCTTGCCTATCATTCTCAAATACCCATCTCTGAAAGTTTACAACCATTGTTTGAGTCATCTTTTTGAGAAGTGTTGTATAGAATAAGCCATTTCCTAATTCTTCAACTCTGTCAGTCTCAATCAAATGGACAACTGCAACATCTAAAAGATCTGCAAACCTCTGTACATCATGAGCATGACCTTCTCTAATTGGTTTGAAATTCTGCAACTCTTCCATTTGAAGGGCAATCAAACGCCGCTTACCACCGTACTTTCTCTCTAAACGTTCTAAAGCAACATTATAAGCAACGGCACTGTGCCCAAGACTATCAACAGCCTTCAGTGCTTCACCTGCAAGATACTGCCTCAATTGTAATAACTTGTACACAGGAGTAGCAGATGATTGATCAATGCAAGTCATGAAGGCAGATTTCCATGTTTGATAAGTCCTAACATCACCTGAAAATACAGGAATTGACACTGGTTTCAAATGTTTCCACATGTCATGTTCAACCGCCATCTGGTGATTACCTTGATGTACAATATTATGAGGTATATCATATTGGTTTGTCTTCAGCTTTACTGAAGTTTGGTCTACTTTGGGTTTTTCAATTTGACCTTTGAGATGAGTAGATTGCAGCTTGTAGTTCAAGCCAGACTTACTTTGACTTTCAATGTGATCAGTTGCTGCATTTGAGTGTATCTCAGTTTTAAATACCCTTGAAAGTCTGTAACTGGACAAACTGCTATTTGAACAGTTACTTAGATAATCTTGTGCTAACTGTACAGCCTCATCAGCTTCACTATCTAATGTAGCTAATTCAACGTCAACTTTCTTTGAATTGATTTTATCTTTAGCTTGACTGTAAGCTTTAGCAAGATCAACCATGATATCAGTTGCTTTGACCTGCAAAGACATAACCTGGTCTATACCATCCCGTACCACATTTCGTGGTATATCACCAACTTCCTCAACTAAAGAAGTCAATTTATTTTTGGCTTTTGTGAAAGCACATTTTGCTTTAGTTTTGTTTTGTTTGAGCTTACGAATTTGTTCTTCAAAATCGTTTACTTCTTCTGATTTTACCTCTATTGGCTCAGAACTTTTCGTCGGATTAAAGTCGGCCATAGTAAGAGATTGCAATGTTTATGATATTTTCAAAGATTTCAATAATATCAATAAAACCCTCGTTTCAAAGGGAGGAACATGTCCAAAATAAACAATAAACCACGCTCTGCTACCATAAAATGGAGTGCAGACCACTCCTAGTGTTTAGAAAGAACAAAAGATAAATTCAAAATTAACCTTTTAATTTTCCCTCAAAGTAATTATATGCAATATTTACAAAATAGTTTCCAAATCTACATCAGTGTAGATATTTCTATGAATTCACCAAGTGTGAGAACATAGCAATTTGTATCACCAAATGTGATTAATAATTTGTCAAAGTCAATTTGTTTTGAATTCATTGAGTGCATAGAGCACATGTTGCCCCAACGGCCAACAAAGTCATTCTGCCAAAGTCAATGCAATAAGCACGGGCTCCTAGCACGTGCATTTTGCTGCACGCATTGAACCCAAGTTGTGTTTGGGCGACCCGTTTCACGAACGGGAACAGTCCTTCAGTTCAACATATACTATCAATCTGCCATGGTACAATAGTTATAATGATAAAATATAACTTATATAATATAACTAGTGACATAACTTTCTCTTGCAATGAGACTTTGTTCTTTCATCAAATGTGTATCGACATTTTATTTTTAAATAAATTTAATGTACAACTAGAACAAACTCAACCGTAACATCAAGATTACATTACACTAACACATGCAGTGAAATCTCCAAATTGCATATACACTTGCATCTGAATCTATATCTACGCATACATTTACGTTAACAGATACATCTACATCTCCACAAACACCTTGAACTACGCGAAGCTCTACGTTTACCTTGATATCTACATCAGTATATACATCTACACTTACACCTATATATAAATGTACATTTAAATGAAGATCTAAATCTGTATTTAGATTGAGATACATGTATGCATCTAAAACTTCGTCTACCGTTACTACTACATATCTATCTACATCTACACCTACATCTTCATCTACATCATCGTCTCGATTTACATCTACATGTTCAATTACGTCTAAATCTACAACTTAACGTACATCTGCATCTGCGCCTGAGTTTGTATATGTATCTTCATATACTTCTGCATCAAGTCTTATATCTACGTCAACTCTTATATCTACATCTACATCTCTGTAAACGTCTATACCTTCATCTAAATCTAAGTCTAAATCATCACCTCGATCTTCATCTACATCTACATCTACATCTACATCTATATACACATTTTATCTACATCTACATCAGCATCGCCACCCAGATCTACATCTACATCTACATATTAAGCTATCTCTACCGTTACGTCTACACCTAGATTTACACATACAACTGCATTTCCATCTGTATAATCATCTACATCTTCGCATAATCTTTTCCTACAGTTGCATCTATACATTCATGTGCAACTACATCTACTTCAACATCTTTATTTATGACAACTCATGTCAAATCATACATGTATATCCATCTACATTATATTTTATATCTATTTCTACGTAAACTCCTATATCTACATTTTTACTTTTTCTATACCTTTAACAGCTCTTATATCTTCATCAATTCTCTCTATGTCTGTATATATGTATAATTATATATTTACATATGTAACTACACCAACATCTTCGTCTACAATCAACTATTGCTATATCTACACCAACTCTTCGATCTACATGTAAATGTACTCTCAACTATTTAATTTACATCCACATAAACTTTTTATCTACATGTACATCATCTCCTATATCATCATCAACTCTCTCTATATATACATCAGCTATTTTATCTAAATGTACATCAACAGTTATATCTACATCAACCGTTATATCTACATCTACATCTTCGCATAGCTGTAACACTTATATCTACATTTACATTGAAATCACCATCCAGATCTACTTATACATTTACACATATAGCTACACGTAACCTACATATACTTATCTATACATTTTATCAACATCTACCACAACATCTACATCTACATGTACATCTACGTCAACATCTTCAACATTTACATCCACAGTTAAATCTCCATCAAGATCGACACCTACATTATCCCTTATACCTACATCTACGTCAACATATTTGCAGATATATACACCTATATCAACTCTTATATCTACATCTATATCTACATATATACATACACTACATAAATACATATTTCTACATCGAAATCGAAAGCATATTGTAACAGAAAATAATCTGTATTGTGATCTACTCATGATTGTACTACGGGCATGTGGCCTTCTAAATACCGTAATAAAGATTGATTGAAATCGCCACCCAGATCTACATTTACATCTTCATGTTCATTTTCCATCTCAATCTATGTATTTACTTAGCTCTCCTATTACGTCTACATTTACATTTACACACACAACTACACGTACATCTAGATCTACAACTGCGCCTGCGCCTGTGTCTGCATTTGTATCAATATCTACATTTGCATCCAATTTTATATTTACATCTAAATATTCGCATTCATCTATACGTACATCTAACTTACCATCTACAGCTACACCTTCATCTAAATCATCATCGCGATCAACATCTACATATTCATTTACATCATTTTGTATCTACATTTAAATGTTAAATTGCATGTGTATCTATATCTATATCTACATCTACGTCTACATCTACATCTACATCAACATCTACGTGTACATCCACATCAAGTTTGATATCTACATCAAGTTGTCTACCGCTACATCAACTCATCTACACCTATATCAATGCCTATATTTACATCAAGATCTCGGCATACATCTTTACATCTAGATCGAAATCATCACCTACATCTACATGTCGATGTACATCTGTATCTACATCTACATCTACGTCTACGTTTACATCATTTTTTCTACATCTACACCAACTCTCATGTCTACATCGATATCAGCTCTTCTTTCCATCAACTATATATATTTTCATTTTCGTCAACACGAGATGTAGCTTCACAACAGTTATTACAATTTGGAGCAGTTATTACAATTTGGAGCACCTTTTATTACAATTTGGAGCAGCTTGACAGTACGTTTTTCGAAATTGGGTTATTACAATTTGGAGCAGTTTTTATTACAATTTGGAGCAGGTATTACAATTTGGAGCAATTGTTATTACAATTTGGAGCAGGTATTACAATTTGGAGCAATTTTTACAATTTGGAGCACAACATGTGTTTGTGCTCCAAATTGTAATAAACAGTGTGTCTGAAGAAAACATTCAAAGGAAATTGCTCTCTGAAATTGACTTGACTTTCGAAAATGCTCTTAGGATAGCTCAGCTGTGGAAGTTGCAAATAAGAATCTTCATGATTTCCATGGTTGTAGACATGTCCCTCACACAAGTGTCAACAGGTTCAAAGGAAGCCTAACTATTCTTTTGACAGGCAGTCTCAGGATAGTAAGAAATCGTGTTATCGTTGTGGCGGAGATTCACACACTGCTGATACTTGTTATTTTAAGAGTCAGAAATGTCATAAATGTGGACGCAATGGACATACTAGGAAAGTTTGTCGTAATCAGAATCCTTCTCAGGGAAATTCAAGTTCTAGATCTACAGGGAGAACAGGAAACAGAAAACTCATCACATTGAACAATTCTGATGAACCTGAAGACATGTTTGTATCTTCCATATTTCACGTTTCTCCTCATGATACTGCAAGCGTTGACCCATATCTCATAACTTTGTAAGTAAACCAGGTACCTTTGACGTTGGAGGTCGACACAGGATCTTCAGCTACTTTGACCAATGAGGGCACTGCTAAACAGTTAAGAATCTTCAATATTCTTGAAACTAGTGCAAACTTGAAGGGCTTCACAGGTCATAAAGTAGAAGTTCTTGGAAAAGCAGTTGTGTCGGTAATGTACAGAGAAAACACACATGATCTTGAGATAGAGATAACCAAGGGTACTAGACCAAATCTTATGGGAAGGTCTTTGATAGAATCTTTGAACTTTGACCTCAGAAATATTTCCGTTAATTCACTCTCTGAAGAATTCTCATTGGAAAGTGTTTTCAAAAACATGCTAGCGTCTTTGATGAAGGACTGGGTACTTGACAAGGTTATCAGGCTCATATTTACATCAACAGTTTCTTCAAACCTCATTCTATTGCGTTTGCTTTGAAGTCCAAAGTAGAAGAAGAACTGGATAGACTTTTGTCAGAAGGCATAATAGAACCTGTAAAATTCTCCGAATGGGCTTGTCCTATAGTCCCTGTGATGAAACCTAACAATACTGTAAGGATTTGCGGAGATTACAAGCTCACCGATAACCAATATTCCAAGATAGAAAATTATCCTAGAGGATTTGTGTTCCAAGTTAGCAGGAGGACAGAAGTTTCAAAGCTTGACATGTCTCACGCATACCAATAGTTGGTGCTCGACGAAGAATCCAGGAAGTATGTTGTAATAAACACACACAAAAGTTTGTTTAGGTACACCCGTTTGCCATTTGGATTGTCGTCCGCTCCAGCCATATTTCAACGGACCATAGAGAATGTTTTGCAAGGTTTGGACTACTCAGCTGCTTATCAAGATGACATCATCAACTCAGGTTTGGATGATCAGCATCATTTGAAAGTGCTTGACAGCATATTACAGCGTTTGTCAGATGCAGGACTTCGACATCGAAAAGAGAAGTGTGTTTTCATGGCAGACTTTGTTCAATATTTAGGACATAAGTTGAACAAAGTTGGACTTAGACCTATGGAAAAGAAATTGGAATCAATTCAAGATACTCCTGTCCCGAAATCAGTCTCTGAGCTTTGCTCATATCTTGGATTGCTCAACTACTACCACAGATTCTTGCCTAACCTGCCGGACACTTTGTCTCCATTGTATGATTTGCTGAGAAGGAAAACCCTTGGAAATGGACTCAAAAACAGCAGCAAGCTTTTGAAACCTCCAAGAATATGCTACATTCCGCTGATCTACTTGTACATTTTGACCCATCAAAACCATTGCTGCTGCAGTGCGATGCATCACCATATGGACTTGGCGTTGTTTTGGCCCACAAGATGCCAAATTGATCAGAACAACCGATTGGATATTCGTCAAGAACACTGACTACTTCCGAGAAGAATTATTCTCAGCTTCAGCTTGAAGAAGTACCACAAATATTTGTATGGGAAGAAGTTCCAAATAGTTACTGATCATAAACCCTTGATATCACTCTTTAGTGAGAAGAAAGCCATATCTGAAATGATGTCACCCAGAGTTCAACGGTGGAGTGTCATGCTACAGGCATACGACTACACAATAGTGCACAAGTCTGGATCTGCTCACACGAATGCAGACGTCCTAAGTAGACTTCCTGCTCCAGCAACTGAGAGAGATTTGATTGAGGAGAAGCGTGACAGTGTACACTCTCTATATACAGAGGTCGAAACTTTCCCTATCACAGCTGATGAACTTCGCAAAGAGACACACAAGGAAAGAGTATTGTCCCTAGTGTATGAGCACACGTCCAAGGGATGGCTTCAAATATTCCAGAAAATTTGAAGAAGTATTTCAGAATAAGACATGCACTCCGTATCAACGATGGTTGCTTGCTTAGAGGTGCAAGGATAGTCGCACCTGCCTCCTTGCAAGACACGATACTAGAGGAGCTACACAGAGGTCATCCAGGGATAAATCGGATGAAAGCTTTAGCAAGAGGATACGTGTGGTGGCCTACTATTGACAATAATTGTGAAAGAAGTATCAACAACTGTCGTCCATGCCAAGAAAATCAAAACCAGAAATCCTCTGCACCACTACATCCTTGGGAGTTTCCTTCACGGCCATGGCAGCGTATCCATGCTGACTTGGCTGGTCCTTATCAAGGCAAGATGATTTTAGTAGTCGTAGATGCATTCTCCAAATGGATTGAGTGTTCGTTAATGAATACCTCTACAGCTGAAGCCACTGTTTCCAGACTCCGTGGAATATTTGCCCTTTATGGATTGCCTAAAATTCTTGTCACAGACAATGGAACTAACTTCGTTTCTGAACACTTCCAAGATTTCATGCAACAAAATGGCATAGATCATGTCACAACTGCTCCTTACCATCCATCTTCTAATGGGTTAGCAGAGCGAGCTGTCGGAACTGTGAAACAAGGTTTGAAAACTACAGAAGGAGATTGTTTGCTCACAAAGCTACAGAGATTCCTCTTTAATTACAGGATTATTCCTCAAACTACCACAGGTGTTTCTCCAGCTCAACTCTTGATGAACCGGAAATTGAGGTCCAGGTTAGACTTAATGTTCCCTGATTTCAAGGGTCGAATGGGTAAGGCACAGAGACAAGTCTCTTCACAACGCAGAGTTCGATCCTTTACAGCAGGTGATCCAGTCTATGTAGGAAATTTTGGACCAGGTCCAAAGTGGTTACCTGGTGTTGCAGAGGTAGTGACTGGACCTCTTTCTTATGTGGTTTGTTTGAATAGACAAAAACTTGCTCGACGACATCTTGACCACATACGCATGAGATCCGTCCCTCTCAACAATGGTTCACAGGATGTTGAAAAGTTTCCAGATGAAACACAATTACAGGACTTAACAGTCATTAGAGACGATCAAGCTACTCTTAGAAGTCCTGATGTTGGACAATTTGAACCAGTTGATGATTTGGTTAAACCTCAGTTATCAGTTCCCGCTGATAAATCCCAAAGCTGTATTGCTTTACCAGTGAAGAGTTAGGTTATGCAACCTGTTCCAGATCTTCGCAGATCAACACGTTCCAGGAAGTCTCCAGATTACTATAAAGATTTTGTATAATATTATGTAATCTGCCGACTGAAACTGACTGCTACTTGTCATTGCATTGTCGTGTTTCGCGCTCTCGCATTTCGTGTTACACCTTTAAACTTAAGGAGAAAGAGATGTTGTAAATTGTAAGAATCCGATTCCGCATCCTAAATCCCAATCCGCATCCTAAATCCCAATCCGCATCTGAATCCTATTTTTGCCCACAAGCCAGTTTTTACACTTACCCGGCCCTGTACACCTGGTCACATGGTGAATACAGCATGGCAAGCATGACTGTGTCTGTTGTCCTTGTAGTTGAAGGTTACGGCTATTCAATAAGAAATAAGCTGACAACTCAACATTAACTGTGTCCGGTAGGACCGATTTGGAGTATTGACTGGTGTTACACTTTACGCTTTGCAAATCGGTATTGTTTCTCAAGTTGTTTTGACTTGCATCATGATACATTGTCAGGTATTAAATTAGATATATAGTCTGGAACTAATTTACACAACTTTTGACGGCGTCTCCTTTCTTCTAGAGAGGTAATGTTTGTCTCTGCATACACTTTTGAATGGCTTGTGCCACCGAAAATAGTTCTGACTGCGTGAAGATTTAGTTTTTCAAGAAGCTGCGATTGTTTTTTGTTTGTACAATTCTCCCAGATTTGACACGAGTAATCGAAAACTGGTAAGATGAATGATTTGCACATAGTCTGGAGGGTTTCCTGTTGAGTTGGTATTTAAAACTTATAAGGCAGTTTATCATCGGACTTACATTTTTAATAATACAGTCAATTTGACCTGTGCCATAAACAATCTAGCTGTTAAGTTATTCCTAAGTGTTTATGCGATGTTACCTCGTTGATAATAGTGTTGTTTAAAAATAGCGCTGGTTTAATAGCTTGATATTGTCTACAGGTGAATTGAATAGTAACGGTTTTATTTTGGTTAAAGTCTAATTGCCATTTATCAGCCACAGCACTGATAACAGACAAATCATTATTGAGGCTCTGCGCAGCTGTAAGTAGGTCGTTGACAATTATATAAAGTGATGTATCGTCTGCAAATAATCGTATATTGACCTCGATGTCGTCCACGATATCGTTGATATAGATAAGGAACAGAGAGAGAGTGAGAGTGAGATATATATATATAATATTTCATATGGTATTAGAAAGCGTTTTGTAAAATAGTGTTGACATTCTTTAACATGTTTGGGTACAGATAATATTTCCAAAAACTAAATTATTGCAGTTTTGGATATTAAAAACAATCTGATGTAAAATAAAGTATCATATATGTAATATAAACAATAAAGTATTTAGCACATGCAGACATGATTCATAATTCAGTAGCAACGATGTCTACATCTTTATTTCTTTATTCAACATCTATATAAAACAAATTATTATTAAAGTCTTAATTAAATGGCTTTTCCTCCAATAAATGTGCGTCTCTTTCTTCGATCAGGATCAGCATTTGTATGTAGTAACTTTTTATTTACATTATTTAACTCGTAACTCCATAATTAATAAACAGACTTTTTAAATTGTGGGAGAAACGTTTTATGTTTAGGTAACATCAAACTAAACATTATGTCTGTCTGTCTGTTTGTCTATCTGTAACTACAAGTATGAAGCACACGGGAGGTGATTGGAAAGTCGAAATAGTGATACTGTGGTAAGGACAAACATATATATAGTATTTTTATTTACGCGCCACAAGGCATAAAATATACTTATCAAACAATCAATTTGGGCTTACATGAACATGATTACGCATAAAAATGCATCTATTAAAATAAATATCGCACAAAGTTGAATATTAATTACACAACTGTGATACTAATTTCTTGTGGTAATTCAAATGGTTTTTTTTATGCATTTTGCATTTCTAGAAATTTAAATTTGAACTTCTCCAAGATCTTCATAAAGGCGGCAACGTGAAAGAAAACTTCCTTCTGTTTCACATACTAAACAAAATCTCGCCTCTAATACGTGTGGTGTGGTGTTGTGTGGTGTGGTGTGGTGCGATGTGGTATAGTATGGTGTGGTGTGGTATGGTGTGGTATGGTGCGGTGTGGTGTTGTATGGTGTGGTGTGGTGCGGTGCGGTGCGATGTGGTGTGGTGTGGTGCGGTGTGGTATGGTATGGTGCGGTGTTGTATGGTGCGGTATGGTGTGGTGCGGTGTGGTGTGGTGTGGTGTGGTGCGGTGTGGTATGGTGTGGTATGGTGTGCCGACCTGTCTCTACATGAAAGAGGAGGAGACGTCTACACATGTATCTCCAAGTGAGTGATATTTTGCAAGCGGACAGAAATACATGTAAGCACAAAGGAACCTAATAAGAAGACAGGTGGCGATCATAATCGTTTTCAATCGTTTAAACATAATTTAGTAGACTTGTAAATGCATTCGGTATCAAGCGTGTTTCAGCAACAATAAGCATAGTCCCTTTTCTGGCATTTCCTTAAAACAAATTTCCTAGAAACCAGAAACAAAATCAGAATCATTTAAATAACAAAAAGCTGGAAACATTCCATCTTTAAGTCTAAACAAATACCAAGTGTCATTAAATAACACTGAACTGATTTTGAGATAGAGGTCGGAAAATGTCCCATGTCCGCATTTGCACTAAGTTCAAATTGTTTCCATGGAAACCAGAAAAAAAAAATAATACACGATAAGCAAAGTAGCAGAAGGTGTGGTGTGATGTGGTGTGGTGTGGTGAGGTGTGGTGAGGTGTGGTGAGAGGTGGTTTTGTGTGGTATGGTGTGGTGTGGTGGGGTATGGTGTTGTGCGGTGTGGTGTGGTGTGGTATGGTGTGATGTGGTGTGGTGCGGTGTGGTGTGGTGTGGTGCGGTGTGGTGTGTTGTGGTGTGGTGCGGTGTGGTAGGGTGTGGTGCGGTGTGGTGCGTTGTGGTGTGTGGTCTGGTGTGGTGCGGTGTGGTAGAGTGTTGTGCGGTGTGTTGTGGTGTGGTGTGGTATGGCGTGGTGTGGTGTGGTGCGGTGTGGTGGTGAATGGTGTTGTGTGGTGAGGTGTGGTGAGTTGTGATTTTGTGTGGTGTGGTGTGGTGTGGTATGGTGTTGTGCGGTGTGGTGTGGTGTGGTGCGGTGTGGTGTGGTGTGGTGTGGTATGGTGCGGTGTGGTGTGGTATGGTGTGGTGTGGTGCGGTGCGGTGCGATGTGGTGTGGTGTGGTGCGGTGTGGTATGGTATGGTGCGGTGTTGTATGGTGCGGTATGGTGTGGTGCGGTGTGGTATGGTGTGGTGCGGTGTGGTGTGGTATAGTGTGGTATGGTGTGCCGACCTGTCTCTACATGAGACAGGAGGAGACGTCTACACATGTATCTCCAAGTGAGCGAAATTTTGCAAAAGGACAGAAATACATGTAAGCACAGAGGAACCTAATAAGAAGACAGGTTTTCAATCGTTTAAACATAATTTAGTAGACTTGTAAATGCTTTCGGTATCAAGTGTGTTTCAGCAACGATAAGCATAGTCCCTTTTCTGACATTTTCTTAAAATTGTTTCCCTAGAAACCAGAAACAAAATCAGTATCATTTAAATCACATAAAGCTGGAAACATTCCATCTTTAAGTCTAAACAAATACCAAGTGTCATTAAATAACACTGAATTGATTTTGAGATAGAGGTCGTAAAATGTCCCTTGCCGCATATGCACTGAGTTCAAATTGTTTCCACGGAAACCAGAAAAAACCCAGAGAAACAAAGTAGCAGAAGGCACCACTTCACCACTAGATCTAACTACATACAATACACCATCCCAAGTGGCAATTCAGTACCGGACCGGCACTGGCCCAGTGCTGTACACAACACTGGGCCAGTGCCGTGTTCCGGCACCGGGCCGGTACCGTTTATCAACGCTGGGCCAGCACCGGGCCAGTGATGGCATTACAGAATCGGGCCAGCACTGGGCCAGTACTGAACAAGCACCAAATGTGTATTGGAAATATTACTGCAGAAAAATGTTCTTCATATGTATCATGGTTTGAGTGCAATGATACAATGACTCAGTCACTGTCAGTGCAGTGCCATGGTTCGCTTGTTCCAGCAGATGCTGACAGGTTTCATCACAATGTACCATCCCTTTGGCTTTGCGAGCTTTCTCCCTAGTAACAGAATATTCTGTGTATTTTTCAGAATGCTTAAAACCATCAATGAAAATTAAAAAAATCGTTGGAAGTTAAAGGTTTATATACAAGACAATATATACATGTACATTTAAATATTTGTTTGAGCAGAAATTGTGATTCCCATCCAGTCTGTCAGTGCCACATTCCACTGAATTGTTATTTGGCGCTGTGGATGATGCAGTCATCTTTTTGGCCTCCCTTTCTTTCCTCCTGCCACGGCATTCCTGAATCAAAGCTTGATGTAGCCTTCTATTTCGTTGTTGAATGCCTTTACAGTAGATGGACCTTTCCTAACAGCCTCTGAAAATTGTACACAAAGCTCATAAGACAACGTTTAATTTAATACCATGATAAAATTATACAACAATGTCTATGTTACTAAAATGATGTTCTTTTTAATAATGATGATGTTTATGTTGTTTGCTTGACTTTAGTTCAAACCGTTGCTGAAATATGTATTTTATTTGCAGAAGCAAACAGTTGAAAATGTTCCCTCCCTTAGCCATAATTACGAATGCTTTTTCACTTTCGTTGCATCATCTTTTTGGGCAATTTGTTGTAAAAGGAGGTTTATCTGATCAATTACAAATGAACACTTTCAATATACATGGCAATTATTTTATGAGATTGAAACCTCATTGAGCCAAAATTCAGACATATTTATTTAGAAGTATAATGCAATCTAGGCCCTGTATCATCTGGTAAATACTTTTAAGGTAAAATTTGATTTATTTGCTTTACATACCAACTATTGCATCTTTCAGTTTCATAGCCATGAAACACCAGTGCCTATCCAGTTGGTTTTCTTAGCTATCGTTTCCAATGTGTGGTTCACGGTATGCTTCAACATAGCTCCTCAATAATCCCCAATTGCGTCACCTACACATGAGGGAAACAATTAACAATATACAAGTTTTACCTTATACAAAGAAAAAACTTTATAAGACATGAATATTTTATGTCGAAGGTGTACACAGGTTTGATAATATTATATATTTTCCTTGGAGATCGCCTTATAGGCATAACTGTCTATATATATATATATATATATATATGAATCCAAAACACACGACTGTTCACAAAGTTGTTAACATTTGATATTACAACTAATATTTACAATAATCGATTGTTCATCAGTCAAAAAACGGAAATTTATTTAGTGTTAAATTATATGAATGAAATCGATTATCCAAACAATAAAAAAATTAACCAATTCATTATTCGTGTTTTTGAAAGATGTGACGCTGCTTGAAGTATGCAAATTGAATTAAGAAAGCCAAATAACAGCCAGAATTAATGTAGTTCAGATTAGACCTGTTTGTGAGCGAGGCAGTTGAGAAAATGGCATTTGAATATCAAATTACAGAAACATATTTTCAAAAGTTAACAGGCCAATTTCTTGCTTATTTGGAAGCTCTAATAAGAACAAATGGAAGAATGCTTACCTTGTAAGTTTGATAAACTGTTCTTGGTAGAATAATGTAGTATTAAGTTAATGTAAACACAGGAATAAGCGGCGTGTGGAGAGCGAGCCGTACTGTGAGGCAGGGGTCCAGGCGAGGTGACTGTGGTCAGTTATATTTAGATACAAGGGATATTAGATTACAAACCCTGCAAGCCAGCTCCGTGGCACTGTACCGTTCAACCACTCCCGGCAACTAGCTTATGTGCCGGCATGAAACCGGCAATGGCCCAGTACCGAATTGTTGCCTGGGATGGTATATTCAATATGAACTTGTCATATCAACACTTGCAAAACTATTTCTGGTTTCAATTTCAAATTTCAAATGGTTGGTGCGATTCTTTTGACGAGGTGTATATATATTTTGATTATAGAAAATGCATTATCTATACTAAAAGAGAGTTGGTAAAAATCAAATTAATTGATAATGACTTTTGTTATTTATCGTGTGTATGTTGAATGTCCCACAGTTATCATTTTCTTGGGATAATGGACACACTTTATTAACCGAACCTTCAGTAGAACATTCAAATCTCAACTGAATGTATATTATTCTGTGCTAACTATGACCTCTTGCTAAACTGTATCATATATTTAGCTTTACGGCACATTTTTGTCATGAACATTAATGGTTTGAAACCTAGTTTCACAATATAAAAAGGAATATCAAAGTATGCCGTTGACATTGAGAACAATATTGCCCAAACAATTTTTAACATGCATTCTTTTCAGAGAAAATGGGAAATACTTAAGAACGTAATTTACACAGTTGATAGTAAAACTATATGCAAACAGCCATTTTGAATTATCTCAGTCTGTCTATGTTTAGTATGAATAGATATGATCAAGCTTTTTATAAAAAGAAAATTATTCTGAAATATGTTTTATGTATAAAGACAAGAAGAAGATATTTTCTAAACATATTTTACTTCCAATATTTTGAGGTGAAGAATTTTCAACGTATGTCACCGTCTGTTTTTCGCAAATCAGGAAACTAGCAAAAGTTGACAATTCGATTAAATTTTGGCAATATCTACAAAATCATATCCAAAGTAATATCACAACATTTCTGATGCGTTTTTATAACTTTTATGGTAATATAAGTTCATATTTTTTTAAATTTGAAAACATTGGAAAATCATAGACAGAAATGAATCAAAACACTGCCAGGCAGCATATGACAAAATAACAGCCAGGCAGTTGTCAGGAAATAACCAGATATTTACATATTAAAACACAGCAAGAATAAAGAAAAACATCTGGTCAATAACTTCATAACCGTAAATTGATAATAAAATGTCACATAGCAGCGTTCGTAATAGCTGCCTGCCCGACCGTCCGAGACGGGTTGTTTTCATTCTCGTATATCCCTGTCCAATGGTCGGGTTATAATTTTAAGAGAAAATACTCTAAACATTTCCTAGCTTGTGACAAGTTTAAGAATTAAGATACTGATTTTGATTGCAGACAACCTCCAAGATGGAAATAAAGATAAATTTCACTCAATCATTTCTGTATGTAGAATGGAAACGTTTGTAAAATAAGATGAACAAACCTGATGTCATTTAGCACAAATTTATGGCTTTCCCCACAAATCTATTTTTAGAACTGTCTCTTAGCATCACCAGTGAAATTATCACAAAGTAGTTTCAGATTATAAGTTTCAAGAAAGTCAGTATCTTGATCAACAATAATTTACATTT
Source organism: Gibbula magus (assembly GCA_936450465.1). Lineage (NCBI taxonomy): Eukaryota > Metazoa > Mollusca > Gastropoda > Trochida > Trochidae > Gibbula > Gibbula magus. The sequence continues at coordinate 76,407,452 of OW388296.1, forward strand.
TGTAAATAAGCAAGATTTACTCTGCTTTCACAATTCTGTCATAAAATAGTTTGGCTCACACATACATCGTAAATAAAAGATGACGGCATCTTGAGTGGAACGATCTGTTTCGATGGGAATGAAAGGTTATTGTTTTTCAGTTTTACTAAACATACCCATTCCCATTTTCTTACTTTATTGACGATTTAGGGACAATTATTATGTAATAATGTTAATTTGTTGATACATCATGGAATAAACTTAATGAATTAAGCAATATGAAATTTGAAGAAGGTAATGAGAAATACATAAATATCCTGTCACCCCTTTTTCCTCAAAAGGCCAGACCTTTTGGCTGAGAACGACATTTTTGAATTGGAAGTCAAAACGTCTTGATGTCAATAACTGATTATTTAAGGGGCAATATTAATATATGTAAAAGATTTGGTTATTATTGCTCAAGTTTTGCACAGTATTAAAAAGTTCTCTACAAAATTCTTGGGTATGTTTTGATATAATAGAAATGTAGTCAACGGCTTTCATTCTTTGTCCTTACCTGAGGAATGATGTAAGAAAATGACTGAGTTTGCTTTAAAAATGTGATTAATATTCTTATAATTATTGATAAAAAAAATATAATAGTATTGATATTGATATTTTACTAAATTAAAATGTGTTCAGAATGATAGTAGTGGGCACTTGTACATGGTTTATTACAGATCGTCTACATGTGGAAATTGATTAATGATAATAGCATTGTCATGTAAGTGTTAATGTGACAGTTTTGGTAACCTTTTATTTACTTGGATACCCAACTCGGTCTTTTTTTCATCTGGGAAAATTATATGCAAACATAAATATCTAAGAAAAAAGTATTTAATTTATTTCCTAACAAACTTAAAAAAATTTTTTTAATGGTATATGTTCAGTTGCATTTGAAAGTAATAATCAAGCCCTGTATCATATTATGATACCTCAAGCTAGTTTGTTATTGTTGTTTTTTTCTTCTAAATAGTGTTTACTTTTTTTCCCGACATTACTTCATGGTTATTCAATACATTCATGCTTACTGAATTCGAATTTTGGGCAGGCAGATTTTTTTCCGGACTGGCAAGTATTTCAGTTAGCCAGTTCTGTGGTCTGGCTTAAAGTTTGGGGAGTTTCAAACCCTGCATGTAGAAAAGGAATTATCTCTGTAACATGTTACGATATGAAAAAGGTTGAAAAACATAGCAACTGTAAACGACAAAATTAATATGAAATTAAGCTTTAGTGGACGTGAAAAATTACCTCAATGCAAGTGAAAAATTAGTTAAAATATTTCCATAACCATCTAAAAGTTGACTGAGTTACAAAGGGAGGTAATCTGCCCTAACTGAAGACAGCTAATGAATTTTACCAGTTTTACAAACAAATCTTTAAGAAATATGTATTCCCCAATAATAATTTTGTAAATATTGGGATGGTTATCCTGAAAGATAACAGTTTGAAGTCCATAAAGATTTAGAGGCATAATGATTCACTTTCAAAAGTACAAATTAAATTAAAATAGTTTTTCATTTTTTCCAAAAGGTCTAGAGAGCTGAAAAGTCATGTGCAGATTCCATGGCTAATGGGGATTTTAAATTGTAGATTTTGTGACCCTGTGATCCCAATCTTGGTCACGGGTCATGACCCAAAAACCTATTTTCATCTTCTTCTCCAGTTTATATGTAAAGCTCTAGAAAGGTGAAATGTTGTGTCGAGATTCTTTGGTCAAAGGTGATTCATGATTGTAGGATTGGTGACCCTGTGACTCCAAATGTGGGTCACAGGGGTCATGATCTAAACCCATATTATTTTGCTTGTTAACAATGTATTACTTGAGATAACTTAGATATTCAACCTTAGATACTAAATCAATGAAATATTGATGAGCTACAGAGCCCATGGCTCTATTTTTGGTTTTATCGATTTGAAGAAGCACGCTATTAACACCACTGCTCCAGTATATCGAGCGCGGAGTAAAACTTGTTGCTGGCCTTCGTACTCTTGAGCTTACTGTGACTATTTACAACATGAAAACGTCCAAAATGAAAGAGGCGCACATGAACAAAATATTTTTAAAAATATCTTTAATGAACGTTTGAGAGTAGTGTCTACAACTATTTGTATTAATTCAAGATAATTATACATTTCTATGTTTCAATATTATTTGTAGACTACTTTTTTATACGGAAAATGTAACAGTTTGCATTAAACTTTAAAAGGGCAGTAGCTAGGGCTTCCACGGGTACTTGAGTACTCGAGTATGATTCGGGTTTAGCTGGACTGGAGTTCATTTTTTGGGACTCGAGGACTTGATGACATTAAAGAGCCATCAAGGATGTTGACGAAAATATATTAAAAAATCCAAAAATTTATCTCCGTGAAATAAATATACTTAATTTTCCCCTAATTTTTCAAACCTAAATAAGCCGAGAAATTGCATTAATTAGTAAAGGTGTTTTCCAGTCTAAATAAAGATCCAGTCTGTATTATTTTCAAGCGCAAAGCATTATGGTCTAGCTCACACAGACTGAACAAAGACACGAAAGAATAACAAAAAATATTAGCAGTGAAAGTAATCGAAATATATAATTTTTGGCGGTTATTTATTTACCATTTAATTTTATTATGTATTTGCTACAGATTTTGGAACAATTGTTTTACCAACTAGGTATTTTTCTTGAATTTTATAATTAATGAGAGTAAACATTTGTCATAATTTGCTGGTTTTATCTCAATAAAAAGAACGTAAAACAGGAAATAATTTGTATTTTCTCAGGACATTTAGAAACATTGTTTGTAAAGCAATGTCACATTCAGTATTGTGTGACACGGGTAACTTGCAAGAGAGAGACACGTGCAGCACATTGGTTGTTATGGCGACTTGCGCTAGAGACGAGCCTTCACGCTTCGGAAGCGCTTACTATGGTGTAGTACGTATTACGCAAAAAAGGGGATTCTCTTTATATACGACAGACACCCTTAGCGCGCGCAAGTCGAAGTGGTACTTCTCTTTGAAATCAAATTGCAATACATTGTCGTGATATGAAAATTAGTTAACATATGCCATGTTGTAGATAAATGATTTCTCTGGCGAATGACGTTATAAGTATATTTCCCAAAAATTTGAAACACTAACATCCTTGATGGCTCTTTAATTTCACATTAATTTTGGTCACCTTGTGAAAATTGTATACATTGAACATGTCGTGCCTGAAAATATTTAACAAAAACTGCAGTGGACCCCGTATGTCGTACCTGAGGGACAAGTTTATCTATAACACGTTACAAGTGAACAGTGACATCAGCCTTGGTCGCATCGGCTACTTTCATTATCACAGCCACAAAGTTCATTTAAAATCGCACATTGCAACCAAATAAAACTTTGAATTGATGATATCAGATGAACAAATGTAAATAAATATGAAGCGTATATGGTCAAATTGGTCGATCCACTGATCTTAAAAATTATACTTGTGTTTATATATTGTATGTTGGTCGAGTTGACAAGCGACAGTAGACGGGTTTCATATCTAATACTGAATGTCACGCTTTTTCATAAGTTAAAATACATTATTATTTATTCATTTATTATTTATTGTTATTATTTTAGTATATTTGTGAAAATAGGCAATAATCGAAATCTTATATCACTACAGAATAAGGATAATGATACCGACATATGAGGTAAAATACTCCATGTCAAGTCTATGGTCAAATCACCAGGGGCACAGCCAATCAAAATGCGAAAGTTTTACTTGGGCATAACTCAATCCAAATATAGAATATGGAACGGGTTACAGATCCAAAAGGTCCATTTCTTAATAGGGACGTGAATTTGTCTACGAATTGTTGACATCGAACAAATATTATCTTTCTAAATCTATGTACAAGTAAGATAATATTATATTATATTTTTTTTTTTGTTAATTTTGTCTTTACTATTAATATTAAGTATTTAAATCTCAACCAATTTCTACTTTTATACTTGCTACCCTTCATGAAATGACCAAGACCATTCTTTGTTTATAAACATGACGACCATATATAGTCTTATACACTGCAATGAGTTTCAAGAGTATGATTATGGTTGCGAATATAAACATTAGATGTCAAATTCCTTCCTAGCTATTCCATTTCTAGATTTCTTACACTTGATGTGAACATAAAAAAACGACACTGTCAAACTTTTAACGGTACCCTTTTCTATCATCTGTACAGTGTGCCTTTGTCACTGAAGGAGAACACAAGTAAATATTATTTTATTGGAATTTTTCTTCTCTGTCATCTGCATGTCTTTATCACTGAGACAGAAAGTAAATAGCCTAAATGTTATTTTATTATAACCTGCAATGATGTTAGAATCAACTGTAGTGCTGACCGTTGTTTGGGCACTGATTAGTTTGGAGGACATATAGCCATATTGTATCGCGAACTGGGTAGTAGTTCGTGGTATATCAGGATTCTAAAACCTCAAAGACCAACAATATGTTATTTTGACATGCTGCCACTTTAGTCTTAGCTGAAAGGTATTAATTTCGAATACTCGACTCAGACTCGAATCCAACCTCTCGAGTACTCGAGTCCAATATTTTGGACCCATGGAAGCCCTAGCAGTAGCACGTTTTTTGCAAATTTGTTTTTCTTCAAATTTCCCGTTTATAATGATAAAGTTCATGTCATTTGAGTTTACTTTAGAGGTCGAAAAATCTTATTACACAAACAAAGTATCAGTAGTGATAATAACAGCTATAATGTTGCGCATAAAGCAAAAATTACATGTTGGCCATTTTATTGTGAACACAGTTTATTAATTTGAATGACAAAAACGATGTCCATGGCTTTACCGAACCATGTACACTCATTTCGTAACTTGATTTTCCGAAGAGAGAAGGGTATTATTAGTGACATTATTTTTCAAATACATTTCAACAACTTATTTGAGCAAACGTGCTACTGCCCCTTTAAGGGATGATAGCCTGTGACCTAAACTGACGCAGATCTCAGTCCAAAGTTGATAGTTAACCTTCAAACCTCGCAAACTTCGTTTTGGAGTCCGAACATAAGCATTTGAAAGTATTTTCTTAATATTCTGAAGAACATGACAACGCATTAATTATTTTTGCAACATAAATGATGATTACGCATTTATTATGTATGCAATATAAATGATGATTAGGCCCTACATCTAATTAAGTGAACTTAATGCACATCATGTTTTATGTCATACCTTAGTATGATTAATATTAACCATTTTTTCTTAATCATGAGAAACATCGTATATAGGGGGGCATTAATATGCGATTTTGCCATTTTCAGAGGGGAGTTTTTGTAAAACAAAAACAAGTGAAGATAGAGACAGGATTGATACACTGGAGGAACGACCGTTCTTTCCACTAGTGGAAAGGCGTTTCTTTCGGAGAGGAAAGAACGACCTTTCAAATCTTTCCACCCGTGGAAAGAGGCAGCCTTCAACGCCTTTCCAAAGACGGAAAGAACGACCTTTCCACAGCCATCTCGCTAATAAGATGATTACTTTCCTGACGACGAGTTATGTCCCCTTGTGAAGCGCGACATTTCAACAATATGTATAGAAATATCTAGGTTGTCCTTTGATCTATGTATCATATTAAATGTCATACTGATTAAGGACAATTTTAGACTTTGGTAACTTTTTGGACATCAAAAGAATAAGATGATAAATATCATTTTCATTGTACATTATTTTGATTTGATTAAATAATATTTGAATACTAAATTCGAACTTTGATTTTAGATATATTCAAACAAGAGAGTGACTTTGAAATAAAATGAGACAGCAGAATATATTGACTTTGTTAAAATGCTGAAAATAAAACAAATATTTTAAAATATATTTTGATAACAAAAATGATCATGTTGAAAAGTAAATGTTATATTTTAGTTTTAAAACATAAAGATTACAGTGCTCCAGACCTATACCTGGGTATTTACCCCTTGGTTTTGTTACCATTATTATATTCGATTTTGATTGCCTATTCAGTAAAATGGTACTCTTCCGATTTCTGAAAATTGGGTATTTTATATAAAAAATAGGATTACACTACACTCAAGATTTTATGTGATCAGGTTATTTTTATTTTTGAACATATATCTTACATGTATTGAAGATGCTGAAAGCAATTAATGTACTTCTTCAATTTTTTAATATATATCTTCAATATTTTTTGTCATGTCATTTTGAGAGTATATGAAATAATTGTAACTGTTGTCATTTCACAGAATAATTAGTCATCTAGACTTATTTTCATTCTTTCCCGTTTGCATGATTTTTTGATGACACAATTGTCTAAAATTAATCTAATGTTGTTTTCTTAGCTTGTAACAAATTATTACAAAATGACCACCGACTGACAGTGCCATTTTGATAACATACCGTACATGGTGATAGTAAAACATCTAACATTATTGAGGAGGCTTCTTTTTACACAAACAAATACTGTTGTAGACTTTTATGAGATTTATTTTTCAGATTCCCCATAATCTAAAACACCTGAGAGGCATCGGTTTATACATGTCAAATACTGATGTAGAGCTTTGATATCAAATCGTGGCAAGTTTATGTTCAAATACGCTAGTGTTTCCAAACTATTGCGTACATTACGATATATATTATGATTTATTGAGTTTTAAAGAAAATGCCTGCGTGTCTGTACTCCCAGTTCTTTCTTTAAATACGTTTTTAACAATTTAAGTGGGTAAAATACGCAGATACGCAGCTTATCTGGAGCTGTAAATATGTACACGGTTTTCAAAAATAATTAGATAAAATAAATATTATCTTTTAAAATACATTTTGGTTGAATGATTTTTACAAAACCCATTAATTTTCTATTTTGATTTAATTTGTAAGTATGATTTTAAATGGAATGTGATCAGTCTACAAACAAACACCAGAAACAGGCTTGCTAGAACTTTTTACAAATCCTACTTTAGGTGAAAAAAACTGAACGTAGAAGGTTGATTTGACATTGACTGATTTATTAATATTGTGCTATTTTATTCCCGTTCAACATTCTGTTCAAGACATACGTGTATGTAAAATGCACCAGAGGTGAATTGTTCTGGAAATTCTTCTTAATAAGCATTTCTAAATTATGCTGTTCGACTAGACATCCCTTATCATGCACCTTGTGACCTGTTAACATAGAATTAATTACAACGGTGGAGTTAAACATGGATGGCCTTCATAAAACCAAGAAAAATTACAATTGAAAAATTTAACTATTTATTTCTTCCTGTCAGTAATCCAGTTTGCTTTCTTAGTTGTCATGCAGTTCGCACAAATATAAGTAGTAGTAATGCCTGCATAATCTATTTTTTCCCGCCCATTTTTTTTAATGGGCCTGCATACTCCAAAATTTACTCCTAAAATTATTGATAGGGGCTTGTATAGGATATTTTTTGGAATGGGCCTGTATAGTCTTAAATTAATTGAGTGGACCGATTTGTTTAAAATTCGGTCAAACTGACCTCATTTATGTCCAGACATGACAGACAGTACATGTGTCCTCAGTGAATATATCAACTGGTGAAGTTCAGTACAGTTCTGGACTTTGAACTGTAAAGACGTGTTTTTACAATCGCTCTTATAGCATGGATTCCTATGGGTATGAGATTGTTACTGATTGCAGTGGATCATTACCAACTAGGCCTGGTTACACTTCATTTGAGAAGAGACTTGATTCTTTTAAAGACTGGCCTTTGCAGATGAAACAAAAACCTAGAGATTTGGCTCATGCAGGACTCTATTATCTGAGCCGTGGTGACTCATGTATTTGTTTTAAATGTGGTATTCGTCTCAAAGACTGGACCTATACTGATGACCCCTGGGTGGAACACGAAAAGTGGTCCCCAGACTGTGACTATTTACGTATGGTAGGGGTAATATGGAGAAAGGAGATGTATCCCAGATCCAATAGGGTATAAACTTATTGTACATGCACTGGTAATTATTTTTTTTTATTTTTGTGTAATCCTGACCATAGGAGGTTATTCTTCCATTAGACTCAGAACTGTACAGACGTGTTTTTATTCGCTCTGATACTATGGATGTGTGTGGATGTCCTGATGAGACTTTTTTTTACTGAAATCTGTGCATTGCAACCTAAATGTGACTGGAGTTTGTTTGTGGAAAGACTTGAATCTTTTAAGAACTGGCCAATTCAAATGAAGCAGAGTGCTGAAGATATGGCTCATGCAGGACTTGTTTACCAGAACAGAGGAGACTTGTGTGTATGTTTCGAATGTAATATTCGTCTTAAGGGATGGATGTCTACGGATGATCCCTGGGTAGAACATGGGAAAAGGTCCCCTGATTGTCACTATCTTAGAATGGTAGGACAACTAAACCAAAAGAGTGATACTGCTGGCATAACATGTTACCTTTGTTCAACAGTGTGATCATGATATTGTAATAAACATATTGTATGTATTTTTCTTGTGTTGGTCTTCTTTTTTTATAGATATATAAATAGAGTGAATGATATAGGATGGGATCATTTACCCATCATGGCATCTTACATTACATGATATTTATTATGATTAAAAAAAACATCAATTGTTATGCCAGAGAAGTTATTCCAAGGTCAATTTAATATTCGATTTATTTTCATGTTATCTTTGGGTCTATCCACTCAAGTCTACCAAAGGTAGTGAAAGCCTTGACAGAAAAACACAATATCATATACTTGGTATTTTATCAGACTGGTATGGAAACTGAATTCAATATAAGTTAACAGAACTTGTATATATATATATTAGGTCGAGATAATGACTAACCTCATTTGCTTCAGAACATTCAAACTGAACGCATCATCATGAGTCAATATAAACTATTTGTGCCAGACACAGAGAAATGGACTCGCTATTATATGTTGCAAGTCCAGGGTAAATTGAAACCCTATGACTTTGTCATGAGAAATGGGGAACGGCAGGGCATCATGTCTGTTGACAGAACACTGGAGCTTTATGATCCAGAATGGCCTAAAATTTTGGAAGAAAGGAAACGAAAAGAACAAGCACTGGCCATGCCTTATTCTGAACAACCCAAAATTAACTTTGTCTCTCCAACACAACAAGTCGTGGAGCAAGCCAAAGCTCAAGAAAAAAGAGAACAGGCAAATTTTAAACAGTCAAATGAAATCAAAGTGAGAGGAGGTCCAAGAAAACGAATGAAAACAATCTTTTAACTACTATTTATTAAGTGCAACACCAAATAATAAAGTTAGTTTCAAATAAATCATTGAACTGTCAACATAGTGATGTGTCCAGTGTGTGGGGAAGTTTTTTCCAGAACTGACAAAATGTTGAGACACAGGAGATCTAAACACAAGCTTGCTTTTGAAAATTCACAGCCACAGACAAATACACAGCCAACGACAGAAATCCACAGGCAGCAACCATTACCGCCGCCGTCCCCTCATGGCCCTCCTCCTCCTCCTCCTCCTCCTCCTCCTCCTCCTCATGGTCCTCCTCCTCCTCCTCCTCATGGCCCTCCTCCTCCTCCTCCTCCTAATGGCCCTACTCCTCCTCCTCCTCCTCCTCCTCCTGGCCCTCCTCCTGGCCCTCCTCCTCATGGCCCTCCTCCTCATGATGCTACTCATCATTCGACTAAAGAATTCAGGCTATTACATCCCTTTACAATGATAGTTTCTGGGCCCACTTCGAGTGGTAAAAGTTTGTGAAGCAGTTTCTAGAGAGGATGGAGATTAAACCATATCCAGAACGAATTATCTGGTTATACAAGAGATGGCAGCCTCTCTATGATGACATTCTACAATCCGTGTATCCTCCTGTTGAGTTCTTCAAAGGTATTCCTTCTGGCCTTGAAAAGGATGAATTTCTTGATCCTACTATAGTGAATGTCATTGTTCTTGATGATTTGATGTCAACGGCTAGTAAGGACCCACGCATAACAGATCTATTTACAGAAGGTTCCCATCATCGCAACCTCTCTGTTATTGCTATCAATCAAAATTTATTTTTCAGCAGGGACCCAACTCAGAGACGGAATTGCCTTTATATGATCCTTTTTAATAATCCAGTAGACCAACAACCTATCATGACTTTAGCAAGGCAAATGTATCCAGGAAATTACAAATATTTCATGAATCAATTTCAGTTGGCTACTCAAAAACCATATGGGTATTTGCTTGTCGACCTTAAATCATTTACTCCCAGCTCTGTCCTAATGTATTTAGTATTTAAAGAGAACACACACCAGAGAAGATTCATTTGGAGCTAAATCTCCATAGAGTGCTGAATTGTGAAAATTACCTCTCAAACATGCCTTCCTGTGATGATTGTGGAATAGTATTTCAGGACCATTCTGATCTGCAAAAACACAGAAAAAGTTGGTGTCCAGAGAGTGGAGGCTCTAGACAGAGTCCTCCTGGATTACCTGATGAGAGAATGAAAAGAAAATTGGAAGAGGATTTCATTACTGTGAAAAAGCCACGTCCGGCCTCACCGATCATATACCGTTGTCAATTACATGCTAGCCAACTCAGTGAGAACTTTACCCTGGCCAGCAGTAAGCCCAGATCTGAACCCTCTGGAGCTTTTTTGGGATATTCAAGGGCGGCGATTCTAGGCTCGGAACCCTCCAGTACAGAATTTACATGAGTTGGAGGCAGCTCTGCATGCTGAGTGAATGTTATTGACACAAGAACAGATCCGACGTCTGACTGGAGGCATGAGACGTAGGGTGCAGTGTGTCATCCGGGTACGTGCGGTCCCACCAGATACTGATCATTCTTGAACATGTATACTAGGGTCTACAAAGAGCATTTAGAAGTGACAATACCAATGCGAATGTGTTTTGTGTGGTTATCTGCTGGTACGGTCAGTGCTAGCAAGTGTTGCCCTACGAGGAAGGTGTGGGGTCGGATCCCGCATGAGACCTTGTTATATTTGGAATGTATTTCTAACTTTCCACTTGTAAGAAAATGAGATACAATAAAAAGGCACATATTATTGTAGGAGTCTCTTCAATAGGACCTGTTTTTTATGTTTACATATAACTAGTAAATTCTATTCTAAAGATATAATAACTTTGATATATCTGAATAAGATTTACATATATGTATAATGTGATGTTTTTAATACTCGATGTGTTTGATCATGCCAACCTATTTCACATTGCCTTAATGTAGATATTTACACACAAAAGTCGATGTCATCATCCACGCTACATTTTAAGTTTATACCTTATTTATTTATAACTTAAAGCTTTGTTTTTGCAACAGTGTACTGTTTAGTAATACGTATCTGATCTAATTTGATATAGATTTTGCAATTTGGAACAGCATATCTGTATTTTTTACCAGGTACTTACAAAGCTCACCAATATTAACTTTCTGATATAGATGACCCAGAAATAGATGCCATTAAGATAGTGAACAAACAAAACAAGGTTATATTTGGGATAACACTACCTTCAATAGTACACATTTGTGTACTTTTTCGGGCCGAGTCCCATGCAGGATTCGAAACAACACCCTTAGAGTTAGGCAACTATCCCGCATGAGAATTTGTACTATTGAAGGTAGTGTTATCCCAAATGTAACCTTGTTATACATGAACAAGGATAAAATACGCGTATATGTTAATCGATAATGTTACAAAATGATTTTCCTAGTTAAGTAATACTTACCAAAAGATTCCTGTACATATTCAATCAGGCATTGCCATTAGACTCGACGAGAACGCGACACTATCTTCAACTGAATTTAAATATTGCTAGGTTAAATGAATCCTAAACTGACTGTGTGTGTGTGTGTGTGTTGAGATATCACATGACACAAACATGATACAACGCTGTGTGCAAGATAATGGCAAGTAGCCACAAGCAAACGCGAAATGGATCACTGATTTCTTAAACGTGAAGTTCGTTCATAATACAAGTTCTGTATTGAGTATTATTTATTCAAATTTGAAAAGGTATTATGAGAATTGAGAAACGTTTGGAAAGAGTTTCTGAAAACCTTTCTGCCACGTTGACGTGAAAAGACTAGATCAATAACACATGTTATTCAACGATTAAAGTGTTCAGGATGTTTACTGTCGATAAGATATACGTTTTGTTTGTGTTAGGCACAGCAATAGTTATATGTATTTCGATATATTTAGTTTTACCAATGTTTGTGATTCTCGTGTATAAAAAAAAAACACTTCTACAAATTAAAATGTTAAAATATATATATTATATATGTACATTGGTGCACCCATAATCTATTTTATCATGGTCTTGTATACAGTCTAGAAAATCTTCTCCAGAAGGTCTACAGCTACATGAATATGAAGTTGAAAGCTCAAAGTTTAATCTAAAGAAAAATGTTGATTGTTTGGCAAACTAATGTGATTCCATAATCTATTTCATAAGAACATGATAGCGTTCGTTTTAAAAACATCAATATATACAGTAATTGACTGAACGATGGAACGAAAGAGAGAATGAATGAGAGATTGCTATGTTCATTCATATCCTCTAATTTATATCCAGAAAACTCTGAATGCTCACCAACATTTATAACATTAAATTGACATACACAAGATATTGAGATTACTTTGAGTTGTTGTTTCATGAGAGTTTGAGCATTTCATCTCATGTACCAGCTTGCTCAAATAAAGTGTCCATTTTATCAATTTTTGGTTTTTATTTGATTAATGGCTGATAATCAAATTATTCAGTGCATGCTTCACCCAAGCAGTAGTGATCTCAATTATTATACATTTGACAGACCTATCCCAAAAGATAATCTCGTATTCTTTCGGCCTGAATCACAAAACTACATAACGTAATACATTATAAATGATGAGTTATAGTAAGAACTAGGATTAGCTTAAACAACTTTTATTGACAAAGTATGTTATGTCATCTTGATGATTGACCTATCTTACAGTTTGTTTACTGCTCCACCACTGCTTCTTAACTTGCAGATTGGATGCCAATTAAGTTCAATCACTGGTAGATTTTAGAAATATGTCTAAGTGTTTATCATGGTACTGCCTTTCAATTATCTTTTATAAATTTTACCTTGATTGTTTTACACCTGTGACGACCTGTGAAAACGATCGTCGTCTTTGATATAATCGAAGATGAGAGACATTCTCTAATAGACTGTCCCACCTATGAGGACATAAGATATGAACTCCTTAATAATAATTCCATTGTGCCTTACTTTGCAAACCTAACTTCATCTGCTAAACTTACCTATTTAATGCAAATGTGTGATATAAAAATTCAGCTCGGAGATGCACTATTTGCTATGTTCACCAGAAGACGAAATCTTATAAATTAGTGCTTAAGCTATTTTAATTCAATTTTAATATTTCAATATTTTAATAATTATGTACAGGAATGAGTGAAAGAAGGATGCCTGGTAAGGTTTTGGTTATATATTACGTTTGAACATGTTTGTTTACGAAAGTTTGTGTGTGTATGTTAAGCGAGTATATGTGATGTATGTGTGCGGGCTAGCGGGGGGGGGGGGGGGGGGGGGGGGGGGGGGTGGCTTGTGTGGATGAGTTGATATATATATTGGTGGTGAAGGTTTGTGAAAGGTTGTTGGGTGAACAGTGTGTGTGTGTGTGTGTGTGTGTGTGTGTGTGTGTGTGTGTTTGTTAAAGGTGGCAACCGGGGACAGTTGTATCTATACACACCCTTCAACCGGGGACACACACTCAACCGGGGACGTCCCCGGTTAACAGAACCTTGTCACATGCTTTTTTCGCCCTTTAAACCTAGGAAATGTATTTTTGGCCCGGACAGTACTTTGTCCCGTTTGCCTGTAAAATTTCATAAACACTTACACACATCAAAAGGGAATAGCATTTCTTGGTATTTCGCGCCGATACACACGTGTCCCCGGTTACATGGAATATGCAAGGTTATCAGGTGTCCCCGGTTACACGGAAAATGTAAGTGTGAGGGAACGCCAACTTCTGCAGCGTCAAGGAATATTTAAGTGGTTAATGTTTTCAAAGTGCAGTAATAAATAATTTTCTATTACATCATTCAATATTCAATAAACTTTATTCGTATTGAATCAAGCTGCCATCGTTGTTTGAAGTTTGGTTAACTTAATGTATATTTAACATCTTCCGCACGCATCGGGCGAGATATGCATTTACAATGAATTCATTTTCACAATTTCTTGTAAATGCATATCTCGCCTGATGACATTTAAATTCATTTCCCAATAAATAAAACCTTTATGCAATGGTAGGATTATGAGTAAATAAGCATAATCTTATTTAGCTATTTCGATCTTTCAAACGCTTACTAGGCAATGCTGTACTTTGATACAAAAGGAAAATTACATTTAGGGAACATTGATATAGTTGTTTGATATATGTAGCTGTTCAAAATGGAAAAATCAACCTATGGGAAATTGTAATTTTGAGTCCACATATTTTGCAAAGAGTTATTCTCAGTTCAAACGCTAACTAGGCAATGCTGTAATTTGATACAAAAGGAAAATTACATTTAGGGAACATTGATATAGTTGTTTGATATATGTTGTTTGTATTACTTTAAAATGAAATAAAGATTAAAATGAATTTATAAAAGCATCGAGGGAATACCTTTCATCCTGCGTTATACTTCAAATTTATATTCCGATACTCTCTCTGTGTCTCTCTGTCTCTCTCTCTCTCTCTCTCTCTCTCTCTCTCTCTCTCTCTCTCTCTCTCTCTCTCTCTCTCTCTCTCTCTCTCTCTCTCTCCCTCTGGAAGTGACGCAATCATAATAATAGTGTGTTTTGACTGAAAAGTAAACTGTCACTTAAGAATTGTGATAATAGAAAAAGAGAACCCCCTCTTTACCAAAGTTTTGACATAGCAAACACAGTTTAATGGAACAGAACTTTGCCAGTCATACAATAATAAATCCCGTCCATGCACGAGCGTGCTGTAAACCCCTCGATCTACTAGTCATTGCGATTGTAAAGGCAAACTGATTCACGTAATTGTGAGTCACACTTGCAGTTACGTTCAATGAAATCAAAACAAGTCGAACAATGAACAGTTTGAGGTGTTGCTACATTCTTTCTGTTCAGTGATTGTTGCTTGGTGTTACTGACAGGTGCTTTTCATATTTAGTGTCAAGCCGACCTCACTCAAATGTATTCATGTCGTATCAATATTCTGTGAGGGGTGAAGACTGTATAGCCTCTCAAACGTGAATTGTAAGTCTCTCAAAATGGGGTAGCTGTTCAAAATGGAAAAATCAACCTATGGGAAATTGTAATTTTGAGTCCACATATTTTGCAAAGAGTTATTCTCAGTACAACAAGGTAATTTCATTTTTAAATGAACCCACATGAAGTACTTGTTCCCTATGGAAAACCGAACCAATACACAATCAACCTTGGGGAAACTGCCTTTTGGGGCAATATCCGAATGTAAAATGTAACAAGCAGTAAATCAAGCAAAATCTGCGAATTAGTGAATCTGTGGATCACAATCAACCTGAAGGGAAGTTCTAATTTTGAGGTCAAATCTTATAAAAAGATATGGAGATATTTCAGTTTTGTTTTAAAGAACTTTATTTCATGAATAAGTAGCAATATATGACTAATTGTCATTACATTGGACATCATTGAATACTTTTGTATTTAAATGTAAAGACTTTATTTAGGTCAGTGACTGTTTTGTAAGATACTGGATATAAGCCTGGAGTCTGCCGAAAGTATCATTGTAGAGATAAATGCCTGTCTTGAACATGCTTGAAGAAAATCAAGACATCAAAGACCATCTGTATTGCAAATGATGACCAGCTAGAGATGCTCATTTTGATGGATACGCAAAACAGTATTGTTTTGAACATTATTGGTGTTATTACTAAGAAGTGTAAATGTTACGAGCCATCTAGGGTATATCACAATCTGCAGATTGTTCGAACAATCTGCAGATTGTGAGCTCACAATCTAGGAATATTTCACCATTCCTAGATTGTTTAAACAATCTGCAGATTGTTCGACCCTAACAATCTGAGAATGATCACAATCTAGGAATTTGTTTGTAAGGCTATCTAACAGACTGTACGAGAAGATTGTAAAGGGTGTTCAAATTGTTTTTCTATCTTAATTACAGATTAAATTAGACTACATGGGTCGATTCCTAGATTGTGAGGAACTCCAATCTCGTTTCTCTATCTTATCCAACGACCCCTAGATTGTGAAGGGTTATGGTGTTTCAGCTAAGGAATATAGGGGTCGATTCTTAGATTGTGAGGAGCTTTCAAGTCTTTTTCTCTTCCTTATTTAACGAATTTTGGGGCGATTCCTACATTGTGAAGGCTTATGATATTTCATCTAACGACTACAGGGGTCGATTCCTAGATTGTGAAGGTTTCTCAAATAGTTTTTCTGTCTTACCAATAGACTACATGGGTCGATTCCTAGATTGTGAAGGGTTCTCAAATAGTTGTTCTGTCTTACCAATAGACTACATGGGTCGATTCCTAGATTGTGAAGGGTTATGATATTTCATCTAACGACTACAGGGGTCGATTCCTAGATTGTGAAGGCTTCTCAAATAGTTTTTCTGTCTTATCAACAGACAACATGGGTCGATTCCTAGATTGTGAATGCTTATGATATTTCATCTAACGACTACAGCGGTCGATTCCTAGATTGTGATGGGTTATGATATTTCATCTAACGACTACATTGGTCGATTCCTAGATTGTGAAGGGTTCTCAAATATTTTTTCTGTCTTACCAATAAACTACGTGGGTCCATTCCTAGATTGTGAAGGGTTATGATATTTCATCTAACGACTACAGGGGTCGATTCCTAGATTGTGAAGGGTTATGATATTTCATCTGCCCACCGTAGTGGTCGATTCCTAGATAGTGAATGTTAGGGCAAATTTATGATCTACCGATTACAAAGGGTCGATTACCAGATTGTGAAGGGTTATGATATATCATCTACCGACTGCAAGGAACGATTCTCAAGTTTAGAATTGTTTTGATATTAAATCTACCAACTATAACGACATAGTCCTAGTTGGTGACAGATTTTAATTTGTCGTCAAACGACTACAATATACCCTGTTTATGCTTTTAGTATTGTTCATTTAACGTATATTTTATGGATAAGGTCTCTCACAAACCTTTTAGGTGGCTGATATGATACAAAAAGTTATTTATTTTATGTATTTTAACCATGTATTGTATTGTAAATACATCTGCCAATTCATGGATTTTGTTTTCACTGGTTATAATACCGATCGTCAGTTGATCGTTCATCCATTGCGATAGTTATGAAGTCATGCTATTTAGCGTGTTGTTTTAACTAATTAACTGGGATTCTCCAGTAACTCACGGCTAATTACAGACGACACCACACTGTTGATTGTATGGACAATGACATCCCACCAAACATCCTGTTCAGTGACTGCTGCATACAATTGCTAACTGCTGGACTCACACTGGTATAGTTGTGTATAAATTACTGTATTACTGTATACGTTTTTGAATAGCATATTCTAGAAGTTAGGGTGATGAAGACTAGATACAGTGTATATAAACATTTATTCTGTATCGGCAATGTTTCAACATAGATGTCATTAACATTACTTGTTTGAGTGGCATGAGCATTATATTGGAATCTATATCGAAATATGAAATATGGGCTGGAAGGCCTACACTTCCGAAATAAACATTATTATTATCAATACAACGCATTTATGATTGGTGAAAAAAGTCCTCGGAAAAAAAGTATCGGTAAAAAAGTCCTAAAATTTACCTAGGAAAAAAAGTCCTGGGAAAAAGTACTAAAAACTTATAGCTTCAAACCCCTTGACACGATGAAATGTTAAGTACTGTACTTCATTTTTGGAGACACTTTTATACACATTTCACATTTTTGAGTTGATTTCATCATCTCAATATCTCATTGTGAATGTATAAGTCAATATGTTAGAATCATTTTCCAATTGGTAAACTACTGGGATATCTGCACTCTGTTAAAATCACTTTTCAATAATTGGCAAACACTTTAATTCCTGGGATATACCCACTCTGCTACAATCATATTCCAATTGGTAAATACCTAAATGCAAGGATATACCCACTCCGCTAGAAACACATTTCAATTGGCAAACACTGTAAATCCTGGAGTATACCGGCCCTTTTTTTTACATGAAACATGATCGTGTCTATCGACTAACTGAACTCTAATTAGTAATCAGTCCATTCCTCTTGTTTGGGCCATTGGTTTACTCACTGCGTCTTTTACTGACACAACAAGTACTTGAAGATGCTGACATTTCTTTATTAGATGTTTTCACAACGATTTAAGGCTGCTGGGTTGAGTATGTCAGTTAACTCTTCTCGTTAAAATGTAATCCGCACTGTGACCAACCTGTTGATTTCATCAGCAGTAACATATATACATTCTGGAGTACCTGTCGTACATGTTGTAGAAATCACTCATGGACAATGACTTACGACCCAAGTTTCACACATTCCTTGAAGCGAAATACCCTGACACTAAGCGGAGTGGGGTTTTATGGGAAGAGAAGAAAAAACTGGTATAGGCTTTCACGCAATTCCACAACAGAACACGTTTAAACACATAAATGAGAACATAGGCAGATACATAGAGGTTATCATGCTCGTGTGTTTTGGGATGGTAAATATCCTGCATTAGGAATAAACATTGTATTTTGCGAGCCTTGGCGAGCTAAATACATTGTGTTTATTCCTAATGCAGGATATTTACCATCCCAAAACACACGAGCAAGATAACTTCTTTATCATACAATGTCATTCTTCATTCATTTTGTGCAAAACAGCATGACAACATTAATTTTAAAGTTGAACTTTACTGTAACTACGCGTATTGATATATGCAAATGAACTGCGTGCTATTCTCACAGTAAAATGACACAAAATAACGCCTCCTAAATTATGTTTTCAGTGAAAATAATTGTTATTTTTGGCATAATCTTAATTTTCAATGTTTTAATACGTTTTAAAATACGTTTTTAAAATGAAACATATTTAAGGTGAGGACAGCGAATTCGAATTCGAAGATAGAGATACGAGTTGAAAGCTCCTCACAATCTAGGAATCGACCCCTGCAGCCTGTTGATAAGATAGAAACACTATTTGAGAACCTTCACAATCTAGGAATCGACCCCTGTAGTCGTTAGATGAAATATCATAACCCTTCCCAATCTAGGAATCGACCCCTATAGTATGTAGATAAAGTAGAAACACTATTTTTGAAGCCTTCACAATCTAGGAATCGACCCCTGTAGTCTGTAGATAAGATATAAACACTATTTGAGAACCTTCACAATCTAGGACTTGATCCCGGTAGCCGGTAGATAAGATAGCGATACGAATTGAAAGCTCCTCACAATCTAGGAATCGACCCCTGCAGCTTGTTAATGAGATAAAAAAAATTTTTATTTCCGATGCCTTCACAATCTGGGAATCGACCCCTGTAGTCGTTAGATGAAATATCATAACCCTTCACAATCTAGGAATCGACCCCTATAGTTTGTATATAAAATAGAAACACTATTCGAGAAGCCTTCACAATGTAGGAATCGAGCCCCGCAGCCGGTAGATAAGATAGAGATACAAGTTTAAAGCTCCTCACAATCTAGGAATCGACCCATGTAGCCTGTTGATAAGATAGAAAAACTATTTGAGATGCCTTCACAATCTAGGAATCGACCCCTGTAGTCTGTAGATGAGATAGAAACACTATTTGAGAACCTTCACAATCTAGGAATCGACCCCGATAGCCGGTAGATAAGATAGAGATACGAGTTGAAAGCTCCTCACAATCTAGGAATCGACCCCTGTAGCCTGTTGATCAGATAGAAAAACTATTTGAGATGCCTTCACAATCTGGGAATCGACCCCTGTAGTCGTTAGATGAAATATCATAACCCTTCACAATCTAGGAATCGACCCCTATAGTATGTATATAAAATAGAAACACTATTTGAGAAGCCTTCACAATCTAGGAATCGAGCCCCGCAGCCGGTAGATAAGATAGAGATACAAGTTTAAAGCTCCTCATAATCTAGGAATCGACCCATGTAGCCTGTTGATAAGATAGAAAAACTATTTGAGATGCCTTCACAATCTAGGAATCGACCCCTGTAGTAGTTAGATGAAATATCATAACCCTTCACAATCTAGGAATCGACCCCTATAGTATGTAGATAAAATAGAATCACTATTTAGAAGCCTTCACAATCTGCAGCATTTTGATAAGAAAAAATATATATATTTCCAATGCCTTCACAATCTGGGAATCGACCCCTGTAGTCGTTATATGAAATATCATAACCCTTCACAATCTAGGAATCGACCCCTATAGTATGTATATAAAATAGAAACACTATTCGAGAAGCCTTCACAATCTAGGAATCGAGCCCCGCAGCCGGTAGATAAGATAGAGATACAAGTTTAAAGCTCCTCACAATCTAGTAATCGACCCCTGTAGTCTGTAGATAAGATAGAAACACTATTTGAGAATCTTCACAATCTAGGAATCGACCCCGATAGCCGGTAGATAAGATAGAGATACGAGTTGAAAGCTCCTCACAATCTAGGAATCGACCCCTGTAGCCTGTTGATCAGATAGAAAAACTACTTGAGATGCCTTCACAATCTAGGAATCGACCCCTGTAGTCTGTAGATAGGATAGAAACACTATTTGAGAACCCTTCACAATCTAGGAATCAAACACTTATAGTCGGTAGATGTATCAACCAATACAGTCGGTAGATAAAACAGAAGATATGCTCACAATCTACAACATACAACTGCAAGGAAACAATTTCCTAGATTGTGATCATTCTTAGATTGTTCAGGTCTCACAATCTGCAGATTGTTTAAACAATCTAGGAATGGTGAAACATTCCTAGATTGTTCGAACAATCTGCAGATTGTGAGCTCACAATCTGCAGATTGTGATGATTCCTAGATTGCACGGAACATAAATACCTGACAAACATGGCTACGAGTGCTTGATGTCTTTTTCACTATCAACAACTAAGAGATATTTTAAAAGAACAGATTGGTTTATAATTTCAACAAGGGTAATATCATTAAAACATTTTGTTGGTGACTACGTTTAATCAAAAGAAGTTCTCTTCTTATGTGGATCGATCATGACGTTTTCTACAATTAAAGGATATCCTTGCTTGCTAGCTTAAAGGAGGTCTATGAGGGCTAATGATCATGAGCCCGCTGATGGCGAACGTGTTGCGTGCTGGTGACATGGTCACGTGACTCGGACTGGGCGCAGACCCAGCGATGTTGTCATGTTTTTGACAGGGGATTCCCCCTTTTCACAGGCGATCGTTGATTGGCTGTTTCATTCTCGTTCTTGTTTTGGACCCCGCCATCGCTCACTACAACGATTTCATGGTCCATGACCAGGTTCGAGACAACACAGCCTACAGACACCAATCCCACAGACGATTTAATTGTGTTGCAGAGGTTTGGACGTCTTGGACAGACGATTTTACTGGAAATCCTGGATCGATTCCTTGGGCACTACATTGGGTTTATCGGACTTTAGATGTGTAGATGTGTGGGGGTAAAACGATTACAATAAGAAAATGCTAACATGTATTACTATTAATTCATTTGGTATTCTTCATAAAGCAAAACTATTTTCGTTAGGAATGACATATATTTCATTTAAGAAACCATTGTAGTTAAATATATGTAAAAGATGTATTTTAACTCATAAAACATGTTTAACAAGTTTTGTAGGTAACAACTTCAATATTGTAATAAAAAAAACCCAGCATTTTTCATGTCACTCAGTCTCTATGAATGTACATCATACATACTGGACAAAGACAGTGGCATTTTGAAATTATTCCTTAGTGATATATTTATTGATAGTGATGTTTTAATCCTGAAATATATAAACCCCAACTTGGACATATAAATATACCCTGTCAATGTCAATCAATATACAAATTTGTTTTGACAAAGATTATCCCGACAATGTTGAATACATGTTTTATAAATGTATCGCTAAATAGTCATTGAATTGTTAATACCGTTCACATAAACCTTCTTATAACAAATTAAATGTACAATATATTGACATGCAAGTCGTGTGTCATTTATCTAGTCAGTAGTGTATACAACGTGCAGATAAACTTTGCAATCCACAAATTGTCTAGCCAGACTGGAGACAATTGCAATGCGATTTGGCAATAGAAAGCTTACATATAATGCTTTGAAGTTTCATCCCCAGGGTTCTACTTGAGTCTATGTACAAATAACAGTGTTCAATACACATTGTCTGTTATGTCAGCAGCATTTCCTGTATATTGGCAGTCACCTGCGGTTGTCGTCTTCACTGACACTACCAAATACCACAATTATGTAACGTCGCAGATTATGATCACATCATGAATTACACTGAGCCAGATACCTTTCAATAAGCATTCAATTAGCATTGCTATGTCCCTGTAATGAAGTCTTTTGGTGATATTTTCATTTCTACCACATTTTAAAATATTTGATTTTTTTATAAGTTACACATATAGCTGTAGAAGTCGCCTGAACTTCGGAGACTTTTCACTTCCAGCTGACGCTATAATATCTGCAATAAATACAATCTGTTTGTTTCCAAATGTTCCTTTTTAATATGTTTTATTTGTATTTTCTTTTTATGAATTATTGATAGTTTGATATATTTTTGTTTTATCAAAACTAGCAATTGCGTGAGGTTCAATTAACGGTTTCATGAAAGAAATTTGGACACTATTACATTTTCTTTGTAACCACTTGTAAAGTTTTAAATGACCGCGGAAAAATTATGGAAATATGTAGAAATATTACATTATAACATATGACAACAACATTAAGTTAATTAATTAAAAGTTTAGCGCTCACGTCGTTTATGCAGCAGCATACCTGCGAAAATGATTTCGACGTCATTTATTCTAACAAAGTATGCGGCAGTTGCTAATAATTTAAATAGGAAAGCATGCTCTCAATAAATGACAAATTACTTCAAGCAGTTTAACTAGGGACAATTTAATGTTCCTGGACTATTATCCATGTGTTTAAGGATATAAAGAATCAGTTTGGCGAATAGTTTAAACCACTGACGCATGCCAGAACATTTGGGTTGTAGGGTCCGAAGTAAGGTCAATCTTGTCCGAACTGATATACGCAACTTTAATAAAAAAAAATCGGTTAATCTAAAGCAATTCTGAAATATCTATGTAAAATCGAGTAAAATACTTTATATCCAATATTTTGATATGCTGAAATTGACATTTTAAAGATTATTATTTATTATACAGTCTTTCATAATATTTGAATCGGATCAGTGTCCAAGCTTCGGTCAGTTTGCACTACTCTAACCTTTTATGTCTTGGGGTGAAATAGGTTTAATGTAGTTAAATATCAGATAAGCGAACCAATTTGATATAATTCTTTTATTTTGCGATACACATATGAGTTTGATATCAATAATAGAAAAGGGAAATGGTCTGCATTGTAATAAATATAAGCTCATATCAGTATATCACTATATCCACATTGGAACTTGGTTCATTATGGGCTAATTATTATTATTATGAACACAACGCAAAAAGGTAAATAACGCTATTATTACGAGCTCAAATTATAGACACTCCGTTTCGCCGTTGAGTAAAGCGAGAGAGGGGTCAGACGCGAGAAGATTAGGAGCGCGTAAGATTGTGCAGACAAAACTACGCTGAGTAGAGAGAACGCTAATTGAGATTTCCGGCTCGGCACGCTGTGGTGGTAATTACTCGTGGATCGTTTTAATTAGCTTCCGAGTGCTCCTTTAATAAATGATGGAGAGAAATGCTTGAAGAATCAAAGAAATAATATAGATTACTGTTACAAATGATTCACAAATAATCAGTTTGTTTCATTTATGATACCATTCGCTAAAATGTGACTTGCTTTACTTGAAAATAAAATAATGTCTTCTTGGTATTTAGTCAACTAAGAATGTTTAATGTGAAGGAGTGAAAATATATAACTTTTCTACTTCACAAGATGAGATAAACATGGTATTTGTCAAGAATTGACGGATATTCTATTTATTATATGATGTTATCCTTGTAATTACGTCCGAAAAGGGTTGTTTTCACGCCGAGGGGCCGCTTGGAACAGCCTGTCACCACAGTAACACTGTGACGTCATAAGCCAATTCGATGCGTCAGACCATTGTTTTATGACGTCAAATTATTTCAGTCACTGGTCGCAGTGGAAATATAAGTTATATTCACTGTAGCTTGATAGAGAATTAATTTCACTGATAAATACCAGTATTTCATTCCTCGTCATATAATAAATTGAAGATATTTAACGTTTCTCGTCGAATACCATGTAGGCCTTTATCGCATCGAGCGAAGTTGAAATGCATATTTTCACATGTGGCGCAGCCCGAGTGTAAATGTATTATTTCTACTTCAGATGAGATGTACATGGTATTCGACGAGAAATGTCAAATGTTCTATTTATTAGATTTACCTAATCATGCATAGTTCGTAAATGACGTTCACTTTATGAATGGAGCCTCCTAGATTGCCACTCTTTCCACGGCCATCCTATGACGTCATCCTAGTGTTATTTCACAGAGAAGAATAACATGTTATTTCACTCAGTGAAAATACGGACTTTATTTTAACTCATAAATTCCATATTTCACCACAGAAAATATAATAAACAAGTTTATCTGTTGGATCTCTTTACTTAAAAAACAGAGAAGGCAAATTGTTAATTTTTTGGGCTGAAGTTGATTGATAAATTTATTAACCGACCAAAAAAAGGGATACAATTTGCTTGAAATATGGTTTGAGTTCATATTACCAATGATAAATACAATGTCCGAAATTACAACATACGCATTCTTCAAAGGAAATTAGTCGTCATGAAGCAGTACCAGGAAGATTACATGTGTAGCTATTAAAAATTGTCTAAATTAGTTTAAGTCCATTACACAATGTTATACTTGAAATGGGATTTGAGTAATTTCATAACATTGTCATTGTCAGTTTCATTCTATTTCATAATGACTTAGTTAAAAAAAGCATTAAGAATAGCGGACTTTGATACAGAAATTATCAATTTAGCATGTTGATATTTTAATCTTTCAAACACTGACAACCTGACTATTTGACGGTATATTTCAAAGCTTTATGTGTTTATATAAATGTAATAAAGTATTTCCAGAAAATATAACCACAGTTCTCATCTTACATGTCATATTTTACCGCTTTGAAACATCTGTTGTCAACAACAATGTCGGCCATTTTAGCTGTTGCTAAGAAGGGAGACAACTCAGATGGTACTGGTCAGCCAACTGATGTTATATGTACAGTAGCCAGGACTGCATCATTGGGGTACATTTTTAAATGGTCACAACTTTTTCTGCCCAAGGTTGATTTTGGTTTGGGTTTTTTCACAGCATCACAGGGACCTATAACTCAATTTAAGAAACAAATTGCTTGTTATACTAAATGTCCGGGTCAGGTAAATTTCATGTCGATTTCTACTGGACTATAAGATGAAAAATGTGAAAACGTGTGTAAATGTTTTGAGTTGGACAAACTGACAGGAGCTCTCACACCATTCGATATCGCCTAACTTCGGACACTCTTTAATTGGAACTGACGCAATAATAATAATAGTATGTTTTGACTGAAAAGTAAACTGTCACAATTGTGATAATAGAAAAAGAGAAGCCCCTCTTTACCAAAGGTTTGACATAGCAATGACATGGCACAGTTTAATGGAGCAGAACTTTGCATGCAATGGTCAGGTGACTTCAAAACTTCAATCAGATGAGATCATACACTGCAGTCATACAATAATAAATCCCGTCCATGCACGAGCTTGCTGTAAACCCCTCGATCTACTTGTCATTGCGATTGTAAAGGCAAACTGATTCACGTATAAGTGTGAGTCACACTTGCAGTTACGTTCAATGAAATCAAAACAAGTCGAACAATGAACAGTTTGAGGTGTTGCTACATTCTTTCTGTTCAGTGATTGTTGCTTGGTGTTACTGACAGGTACTCTTCATATTTATATTGTCAAGCCGACCTCACTCAAATGTATTCATGTCGTATCAATCTCTCTCTCTCTCTCTCTCTCTCTCTCTCTCTCTCTCTCTCTCTCTCTCTCTCTCTCTCTCTCTCTCTCTCTCTCTCTCTCTCTCTCTCTCTCTCTCTCTCTCTCTCATTTTACACGTTTGAATATGAATGATTAATTATAAAACGTCAACACATGTTGTTTAAGTGTATTAAATTTGATAACTTATACTTGTTGGTCCACCTGTTCGTTAATTTTAATTTGTGTTTATGCGGAAGAGTTTCTGGCATAATGCAAATGAAATTTATGATTGTTATGTCGCAAGTTTAAGCAAAATATTAGTGATTATGATGATAATAATGTTGTCAATTTGTTACATTATATACATCTGTAGTTTATTTTGCAATGACTCTTTTTGTCAATCTCATTTTTGCTGAACTTCACTGACAGTGGTCAACCAGGGACTCTGTAATCAGATCGATCGAGGGACGGGAGAGCGCAGTGGTTAGCGGCAACTTTGTCTGCGGTAGAGAACTGTTCTACATGCAGTATGGTTTGTGTGATATGCTACACTGAATTTCAGCGTAGTACCACCCATGGTTCGCTAGTCCTAGCCGATGATCGCAGGTTTCACCGCAATGCATATCCACATGTCGTTGCGGGCTTTATCCCTGCCATAATACTAGCAGCCACGATGTTAGTGAAATACTCTTGAAAGTGGCATTAAACACCAACTCACCTCACCTCATCTCTCATAATCGACTAACTTTTGCGCAAAACTTTGCCAAAAAATGTGAATCCAACTGAAACATCTATCACCACATAGGTACTTTATATATGACAGCAGCACAATTTGAAATCATTTGACTGCTTTCATTTAGTTCGAGTAAAAGAATGTTCATTGGATAACTAGTGATACAGATACTCATTGTTTTCGGTTTTGATCTGTTAAAGAGCCATCAAGGATGTTATTTTTTCAAATACAAAATTATTTGTGGAATATATATACCTATAACGTCAATCTTTCATCTACAACATGACATGTGATAAATAATTTTAATATGACGACAATGTAATGAAATTTGGTTTCAAAGAGAAGTAACCCTCCAAGTAACGCGCGCTAAGGGTATCTGACGTCATATAAACAGAATCCCCTTTATTACATAAAACGTACTACACTGTAGCAAGCGTTTCCGAAGAGCGAAGGCTCGTATTTAGCGCAGGTCGCCATAGAAACCAACGGGCTTCACGTGCTTCTCTTGGAAGTTAGGCGACCCCTGTCACACATTACAGAATGCGACGATTGTTTTATAAACAAAGATTCTAAATGTCCTGAGAACATACACATTATTGCCTGTTCAATGTACTTTTTATTACGATGAGACCAGCAAATTATTACAAATATATTCTCATTGATTATAAAATTCAAGCAAAATACCTAGTTAGGTGAAAACATTATTCCAATATCTGTAGAAAATACATAATTAAATGAAATGGTAAATAAATAACCGCCAAAAACTATAACTTTCGATTTCTTTCATTGCTCACAAACTTGAAGGTCAAAGGTCAAGGTCATGAGATATTGGTTAAGGCCACGTTAATCCTTTGATCAAATTTTGAAATAAGAAATAGGTTTTAAGAACAAACTTGTGAACAGTAACCCCAGTTATGATTGGTAATAACTCGAATAATCAACACGTTTTTGTTAAAAAGAATTCCCATTTTATTGATGCTGACGAGAAGGCGGAACAGGGAAAGGCGAGACCCTAAGTTTCATAGCTGCTCTGCTTTTGCGGTGTCCCGCAAACGCTCATCTAGTTAAGGGTATAGTCTACCCAGAAATAAAAGTTTCAAGATTTTTCTGATTTTTCGTTTGTAACACATTTAGATAACTTGGTACTCTTTGTTACAATGAGCTAAATAAAAGATGAGGCACAACACAAATATTTTATCCATCTTTTCAACACCATAGTGTCCCTTTGGCGGATATATCAGAGGCCCGGGTTGTATTAGAGGAAATACGGTACTTGTGTCCGAACCATGGTCAAACCTGTCCGAACCAAGGTCATTTTGACATGTTATCAAAATCTCAATTCTAAACTCAAGAATAAACTTGAAATTACGAAAATACAAATTTAATCGACTACCTAATTGTTTCTTCATATACGTGCATATATTTCGTTTTTAAAGTATACCTGACTGTCAGATATTTCTCAAAAGAATCAAGTATTGTCAGAAAATGAACAGAAATATTTTGAAACCAACGGAGCGATACAATTGGCTTTGTTTTTGAGTCAGCTGTAAATTGAAAGTGTCTGAAGTTCGGGCGACTTCGGGAGGTGTCCGATCTTAGGTCAGTTTGTCCTATAGGGCCTACATATAATGTCCATGGCTCAATGAATACCACTATTTCCGTTTGATTCATTTGCGCACCCTACCCACGTACATCGGTAGTGTCATCACCATTTTAATGCGAATGCGTGCCTGTATTGTTGCCCGTGCTTGTATGAAAATCGGTTTCAGATGTTTTTCTGATCAAGCACTGATCGAAAACTGAACAATTCATTTGCCTCGTTTCAACAATCGCCATTCTTTTGTGACATGACAACTTCTCAAATTTAGAAATATCATGCAGAAATGGTGCAACTACATTATGCTTTCTAAGATGACTGGCGGTTAGAACAAGAAAAAAAGTACTTTATCAGACAATAAAGGTATAGTTTTTTTGATGACGTAACAGTCGAATGACGTTCCCTCTGTTCCACGCCGCTCCCTCGTGATCAGGTGTCCATGGTAACGTAACGTCGATTCGCCTCAGCCGTCTGAACTCTTACATAGGAACCAATAAAGCGTGTACTCCTTTTCATGATTTGCAACTTCTGCAGTCTGTCAAAATAAGTGGTGGGACAATAAACATCAACTTTTATGACAGCAGGAAACATGTGAATTAGACAAATTACGTTCCGCCATCACGCTTAGACTTGATCCAGCTCTATAACACTATACTACCCACAATTATTTTTGGGATGTTAGTCACGTGATCTTAGTCTATCTCAGGGGTGGGTTTTACACGTGGAATAGCCATCCGTTGGCCCTGTTCATGGATTATAAATATGAAGAATGTAAACAATATTTTTATATCCAAATTATTGGAAGCAGAATGTTACCTGTATCTGATCATTTGACATCTTAGAAAAGAAATAAAGTTCGCTGTACCCCAATGTGTTTTGTAATAAAGTATAGTTTTGCCCTGAACTATTACAGTTAAAGCACGAGGACGTTAGTCCATATCACATTGGGGTTCAGCGAAATTTATCCTCGTGCTTTAACTGTAATAGTTCAGGGCAAAACTATACTTTATTACAAAACACATTGGGGTACAGCGAACTTTATTTCTTAAATAATATTGCTAAAGTGCTCATTATAGTTTTCACGAAATCTGATAAGATATCTGGAAGGCGTTTATTTTGGCCGTTAGTGTATTCAGTAATTGAATGGACGATTGAAAGCCTATACTGTGTATGTATTTGAGATACTGTTAGCACT
Organism: Gibbula magus; assembly: GCA_936450465.1. Classification (NCBI taxonomy): domain Eukaryota; kingdom Metazoa; phylum Mollusca; class Gastropoda; order Trochida; family Trochidae; genus Gibbula; species Gibbula magus. The sequence continues at coordinate 76,437,129 of OW388296.1, forward strand.
GAGTTAATCATATAGCAAAGAAAGAAAGTGACCTTGCGCCCAGGGTATTTCTTATGCCTGAGTTACACCAAGATAGTTCTCACTACGTTCTACCCCGTCCAAAAAATATTGTACAACGACCTCGAATGGGACAGGAACGGGTAACTTTTGCGCATAAATTTTCATATCACGATCCAAGTACATTTACAGACAGTTCTCAGATAGTCCATCAAGTCTTTTTCCCGTCCTCTGACAGTTGGTACCACGTTTAAATGGGATAATATTGTTCATAACGTTTTCTATCTGTTCAATCCCGTTATCAGTCAGTTTATATCAGTTCTGAACGAGACATATCTCGATCTCCATACGCACAACATCTTTCTACCCCGTATGTCTCCCGATCAACTCGTAATCAAACAGTTCTCGTTTTATCATTTCGTTCTTAGTACGTTGTTCTTGTACCGCACTGACGTCCTGGCCCGCCTTATGTAAATATCGAGCACGGTCTTGCCTGTTCTTATTATGGTTCTCAGTTTCAATGTGAAAAAGTATAAAACTTCAATGGAATAGTGTGGGAAAAAATGATTGAATTTCTTTCCTGCCTGGGCCGGGAGATCAAACCCTAGAAGGTGGATAACTGTTCATCATGAATGTTTAAACCAAGCAACCCTTCTTCTTGTTGTTTGGCTATCATCCAACAGTAGAATAAAAGTAATATTCAACATGTTTACAGGTGCAAGGTCTTTATGTTTTACTTGTTTAACTATGTATCCCACATGATGAACGTATCAAAACGCATTCGTTCATACCCGTCCCTTCACATGCAAACGGAGTAAACACTGTGTGATAATTCTCCAACGTACTAATGGGGGGATCACACTTACGTTAAGTTACGTAGTTTAACCTAGTCCATTGAACGTAGCCACAAAACCTCTAACCTGATGGACCTTTGTGCATTTTTCGCAACTACGTTAACGTTTCATTACAACATGGTTCACTACGTGGACCTAGTTAGGTGTGGTTTATCTTAGTTGAGCGTAATTATACTTACTTTAGAGTAGTTAGATGTATAGGAACTTGATGCAATGCGTCAATAACAAACCTACGTAAACGTCGTTAAAATGCTTGAGAACGTAGACAGCCGACTAACACCTAGTCTTCTGCTCTGAAACAAGAACCTCACTACCACAGAAAAACATGGCAACAACAACCCCATCTCATGTTTTGGATGACAGTTTGACAGCACAAGATACACACCAACACATATTTCCTCAAATTAAGCTAATTAGAAAACACTTATTCACACCCAGTTGGTTTCCATAGAGACAATATTAATACACAATTAGTGTCCCCGCTTCCATGGTGTAAATGATACACACTGTCCCCGTTTGCTTGTGGAAACTTACACATACACAGTCTTATTGCAGTAAAATGGATTCTCACGATAAGTATGACCGTCAGATTGCAATAATATTTTAAGTACACACATATAGCCGTGATTTGTATACAAAAATGAACCCAAATGTTCGAGTTTTCATAGGGAAATACCTGATAGACACATGTCCCCGCTTCCATAGTGTAAATGATACACACAGTCCCCGTTTGCTTGTGAAAACTTAAACATCCACACTTATTGTAGTACAATGGATTCTCACGATGAATATGACCTTCAGATTGCAATAATCTTGTCAGCACACACATACAGCCGTGCTTTGTACACATAAAAGAACCCAAATGTCCCAGTTTCCATAGAGAAATAGCTGATGGACAGATGTCCCCGCTTCCATGGTGTAAACGATACACACTGTCCCTGTTTGCTTGTGAACATTTACACATACGCACTTAGCGTACTAAAATGGATTCTCAGGCTGTGTATGACCATCAGATTGCAACAACCTCTTAAACACACGCATGTATACTTGTTTTGTATACAAAAGTGAACCCAAAATGTCCCCGTTTCTGCAGAGAAATACCTGTTACACACATGTCCCCGGTTCCATGGTGTAAAAGATACACACTGTCCCCGCTTGCATGCAAAAAAGCACACACACACAATCGGTGTGTGTCCCAGGTTCCTACACGAAAGTTCATACTCGTTCAAATGTATCCTGTAGAGCCAGTCAATGTTTAGAACTAACATATATGACAAGCCAAGTAAGCCATGCAAGTGGTACAGCTGTAGAGCAGCTAGAAAAAATGTCCCCGGTTACATGTGTTTTTTAAGTGTCCCCGTTTGCCACCTTTAACATCACTGTGTGTGTGTGTGTGTGTGTGTGTGTGTGTGTGTGTGTGTGTGTGTGTGTGTGTGTTTATGTTGGGGTGTGTGTATGTTTGGGGGGGAGGGGGTGTGTCGTGCATATTGTGTTCGTTTGGAGTAAAATATATGATTGCGAGAAGAGCTAGGTTGCCTGAAGTGCTGTTTGAGGTGCATGCATGTTGTGTTGATGGCAGGGGGTGTGGTGTGTCCAGGGGAAGGGGTGTGGCTGTGGGTGTTTTTGATGGAGTGTGTATTAGTCTAGTATGTAGGCTGAACGTGTCTTTTGTTATTGTGTTGTTTATTTAATGTATATTTTATGGAAAAGGTCTCCCGTAACCCTTTTGGGTGGCCGATTTTATATTTTATGTATTTGTATTTTATTGGGCGAGACCGTCTCTCTCTCTCTCTCTCTCTCTCTCTCTCTCTCTCTCTCTCTCTCTCTCTCTCTCTCTCTCTCTCTCTCTCTCTCTCTCTCTCTCTCTCTCTCTCTCTCTCTCTCTCTCTCTCTCTCTCTCTCTCTCTCTCTCTCTCTCTCTCTCTCTCTCATTTTACACGTTTGAATATGAATGATTAATTATAAAACGTCAACACATGTTGTTTAAGTGTATTAAATTTGATAACTTATACTTGTTGGTCCACCTGTTCGTTAATTTTAATTTGTGTTTATGCGGAAGAGTTTCTGGCATAATGCAAATGAAATTTATGATTGTTATGTCGCAAGTTTAAGCAAAATATTAGTGATTATGATGATAATAATGTTGTCAATTTGTTACATTATATACATCTGTAGTTTATTTTGCAATGACTCTTTTTGTCAATCTCATTTTTGCTGAACTTCACTGACAGTGGTCAACCAGGGACTCTGTGGAACTCAGGAACCCATGGTTCTGTTCAGCATCGTTTGGGTGGGTGATTTTTCATATTAGTCATTCTCAAATAAATTCATATATGGCGATTTATATATACATGTTCATTATTGTAGACTCTAATACCTACGCTTGATATCTAGATATTACAATTTCCTCTAGTTATGTGACTGTCAACTCTTTGTGTATGTGTATTGGTATTTAAAGATAACCCTCTTATCAGAGTTGACGAATATACATCCGAATACACACCCACAGATTATCGCGAATACACGCCATTCCTCATTCCTACAAGCCTAGCTTAACTGGGGGTCATAAACCAGGGGAGAAATTATGCGCAAAACTTTGAATATTTCATAATTAGACAATCGCTCGGTATTATTACCTTACAATAATAATGATAATTATCTTAAATATTGCGTTTCTTATCTCACTGAGATATTGTTTATTTGTATATGATTCTTTATCGGCGTAAAAGTGTAAAGCACATTTAACCAGTTAAAACTTGTCATTATTAAATTTGATATTCAATCACATGATGTCCGTTATTATTGTATTGCTAATTCTATATATAAAATTACCTAAATTATTTACATTTTACTACAGGCACTCTGTTGAAGCCTTTCCTTATCAAATTTAACTTTTGAACTTATGCGTGTGTACCTTGCAGCAGCGACATTCTATAGAGGGACTAGCAACTAAGTAATTAGCTCGCGGAGCTCCCCCTCATCATGGTCCAACGCAAATTTTGACACTAGTATTTCCAGTTAATCACTTTATAAACAGTGATTCACTCCGCCATCTTGTCTGTAAGGAGCGTAGATGATATGTGTAATGGTTCGAGGGGAATCCAAAACTTTTACTTTTAGCAAAGACAGTTGTGGAAATATTCCTGTGGAAATGCGATCTTTCAGTCTCTTGGAATGAACGCCTTTCCACAACTGAAAGGTCGCCTTTCCAAACGTGGAAAGTTATGGAAATAACGAGATTTATTAAAGGGATAGTTCATTTTAAAACAAAAAAGCTGATTAATTAAAGGGTGAAGTCAAACATGGCGTTCAAGGTCAAACGAAAGTCTTGAAGACCTAAAAAGACTAGGGCCGGTTGCTTCACTTTTGGTGTGTTATAAAGGTGTGATAAAGGTGCAGTCGTTTAAAAAAATGTAAACTTCATATGACAACTAAATATTGTTTATTCATTCAGTAAAATACATCCAACGTGAACATCTGAAAAACTAGCGGTACAAAGTCACTATTCCAAGTGCTCATTGTAGATGATGATAAATTTACATTCATTAATTGGGAGATGCGGAAGTCTTTTTTACCAAATAACTCGCATTTATACCTGTCACACAAGAAATCTTCAGTGTTCATAGTATCAAAACTGGTCATTTCAGAGGATGAGATACACACAGTGGGTTATTTTGTGAGAAAACGTGGTCTAATTAAAATCTCTCTACATGACATGTGTCTCGAAATACCACTAACATAAGACATCTGAATTTCAGTTGCATGTTAAGCTATCAATTAATCGTGTAAACTACAAACATTGGCAGAACCTGTCTTCCAAAAACCAGGGACAAACGTTGTCATCTAAGAGGTTGAGATGTAGCCATTTACTGTATGGTGAATGAAGCTCTTTACTTAGAATATCTTTAAAAGACCTATATCTGGAAATATTTTACCTTCATGATGAGATGTTAAACAAGCACTCAATGTTGTAAATTATAAACTTGGGTAAAAAAGTATATAGGGAGAAACCGGGGTCTAGTTTAGATCGTTTGACATGCCATATATCTCGGAATATTACCACTAGTAACAATTATTCTTACCTATCGCTCAAATGTACCAAATATCACCTTTGGTCAATCAGCCATCCCAACAATTGGTTATATAAACAGGAGAAAGGAGAAGAACAGAAAGGAGGTTTGTTTTAATTCGTGTTACAACTATCTTGAATTATTACTTACATTTACTATTTCCTTTACAGTTGAAATAGTTTAGAATATCAATATTTGTAAAATAAAATGGATCCTCCAACATCACTTTGAAAAGTGGTCATCCCAGTGGACGAGATATATACATTGGTTATATTGGCGCATATGAAAGTCTTTTATATAGTGTTTTAGATTTCATATATCTCACAATATTACTTATGTTATAGGTTTGCCTGACACTTTACATCTTAGACAAACTTTCAATCGTATTAAATATAAACTTTGGCAAAAACGACCCCCAAAACCACTGTGAAAAGTGGTCATCTCATTGGATGATATATAGACATTGGTTAAAAAGCCCGAAATGCCAGTCTTTTTTATAGTGTTTTAGATTACATATATCTCACAATATAACTTATGTTATATATTTGCCTGACAGTATACATGTTAGACAATGTTTCAGTGCTATTTAAAATTACCTTTGGTAAAAAGCGTCCCCCTAAAACCACTTTGAAAAGTGGTCATCCCAGTGGACGAGATATATACATTGGTTATATTGGCGCATATGAAAGTCTTTTATATAGTGTTTTAGATTTCATATATCTCACAATATTACTTATGTTATAGATTTGCCTGACACTTTACATCTTAGACAAACTTTCAATCGTATTAAATATAAACTTTGGCAAAAACGACCCCCAAAACCACTGTGAAAAGTGGTCATCTCACTGGATGATATATAGACATTGGTTAAAAAGCCCGAAATGCCAGTCTTTTTTATAGTGTTTTAGATTACATATATCTCACAATATAACTTATGTTATATATTTGCCTGACAGTATACATGTTAGACAATGTTTCAGTGCTATTTAAAATTACCTTTGGCAAAAAGCGTCCCCCTAAAACCACTTTGAAAAGTGGTCATCTCAGTGGATGAGATATAGACATTGGTTATATATGGCGGAGACAGGGATCTATTTTAATCGTTTTAGATTACATAAATCTCGCAATATGACTTATGTGATATATTTGCCAAATATATCACCAAAAATGTTAAAGTGTCCCCAATCTATTTATAAGAATGTGTATGCTTGGGTCACGTTTGATAATAGTTTTTCAGATAAATTTCGGTATGGTCTTGGATTAAAACAAGGTTGAGTGCTTAGCCCAATATTGTTTAGTTTCTTCATCAATGATTTGGCTGTAGCTATTAAGGCAGAATGTTATTACAGTATACAGCTTCACCCGGGTATAATACAAGTTTTTTTACTCTTGTTTGCTGATGATGTTGTTCTAATATCAGACACTATATTCGGGCTACAAAAGCGTATTAATACCCTTGAAAAAAAACTGTGATAATTATTCTTTGGATGTGAATATGGATAAGACTAAGGTAGTCGTATTTAAAGGAGGTGGTGTTCAATCAAAACATGAAAAGTGGTTTCTTAGGGGTAATAAGTTAGAAAAGTGGTTTCTTAGGGGTAATAAGTTAGAATGTGTAGTTTTCTCTAAGACTTTATCCTAGACAAGACAAATTGATAATATCGTCCTACAGGCAAAGAAGGCTCTCTTTGGTATATTTCGTTCTTTCTTCTATGTCAAACCATTGCCCTTAGGGCTATTTTTCAGTGTTTTTGACTCCTAGGTTCTTCCAATTTTGATGTATGGTGTTGAAACATGTGGGTTATCACAAACTGTTTCCATGGCTATTGAATCAGTTAATGTCCTTGCATGTAAACGTGTTTTGGGTGTAAAGTAGGTATCCTCTTTATATTACAGTCCATATTCGGTGTGTTAAATTCTGGTTAAAACTCATCAGTATGTCGAATTCTCGTTTTCCCCCAAAAAGTTATGATATGTTTTTACTAATGTCAACAAATAGGAAGCAGAATTGGGTGTCTCATATAAAATCTCTTCTCTACTCATACGGCTTCGGTTAAATCTGGGAAAGACAGAAAGTTGATTTCGTTTCTTCCTATATTGCTGAGTTTTCAAATAGGCTTAAATGCTGCTATGAACAGGAGTGGCATGACAAACTTTTTAATAGCCGTAAATATAACACCTAATCCATGTTTAAGAATGATTTCCAACCTGAGTTCTATCTTACTGCTATAGCCATAAATAAATTGCACTTTCACAGTTTCGATGTAGTTCACTAGCCGTTGAGACTGGCAGGTATTTGGATATTTAAAAACATGATGGACTTTGTAAGGTTTGTAACTCTAGTCATGTTGAGACAGAGTATCACTTTTTGCTAAGTTGTGAAACTTATCATAATCTTTGACAACGATATATACCAGTTAAATATTATGAATTTCCGACAATGTCTAAGTTCAATATACTCATGTCGTCTCAATGTGAAACTACCATAAGAAATTTGGCATGCTTCTTATTTCATGCAACAAATCTCCGGCTAGGAATCCTTCAAGTATGATTGTGATTGTTTTATGTGGACCATGTTGTACATAGAGCCGATGGCCCACACGTGTACTGAATAAAGAATATATATACCAGTGGTACCGTTTATACTGGTTGATGTTTCAATGAAGTGTTTAATGAAGCAAATGTCTTTTTATACTAGGAAGTTTTAACATTGGATATTTATCAGTATTTTGATGATAAAAGTTTAACTTGAAAATATAAGTAGTAGGTATTGTAAGTAATTAAAGCATAATTCAAACTGGTTGCAGTTACATCAATAAATTTAGTACACTTTTATAGCAAGTAATGAAATAGTGCATTTTAAGATTAAGAATTCAAAGCATTTATTTACCTTTATTGTTGGTGATAAAAGTTGAAGTTAGATTTTAAAGAGCTGGCATTGTGTGACCATAATTTGAAACCAATTGAAGATATCACACTGAAATAAAAAAGAGAATGGGCTATGTAGCTCGTCATGAAGTGTATTGTTTGATGTAGAAAACCGAAATAAATTGTTCTCAATATAATGAACAATCCCTTGAAATATTCGGTGCATAACACAAACATGGCTTATCACTAACTTTGGATGAAATTGGTTATCCAAATATCACGATTCCTGCAAAGATATTGAAGAAAATAGGTTGTAGGTCAGGGTCACTCAATCTACAATTTTAAAATCGGCTTAGTAAATACAAAATTTAAATTTTCTGGGCTTTTTGGTTCTCGAAGAGGAGACAAATATAGGTTTTAGGCACTGCCTTTTAAGGCTCTAAACGGGGACACCAGGGTCACTAAATCTACAATTTAAAATCAGCATTGTCTAACAACAAAAGATTTAAACTTTCTGAGCCCTCTGGAGAAAATGAAAATAGGTGTTTAGGTCATGACCCCTGTGACCTATTTTGGGGGTCACAGGGTTACCACATCTACAATTTAGAATCCCCATTGGCCAATGAATCAGTACATAACATTTCAGCTTTCAGGCCCGATGAGCAAAAAGGTGTTGTCTTCATCCAGCATCATCAGTAACGTCCTCCATATCGTCTGATTGTCTTTTATCATTTGGGTAATCTATAAAACATAGCATAGCTATGTTTTATTCAACAAGAAAGCACGACAACTCGTCTTCTATTTCTTAAAGCAATAACGTCACACACTCTTTCTCTAATATTACACCATGGTTGCCTTAGAGACTAACAGTAACCTTAGTACTTGGTGAAAGGAAACAGGGCGATTCATGTAAGTCACCAGTAAATTTAATTATATTGTCGGTGGTCCTGTGCAAAGCTCAACTGACAGTGGGAGTGGCTCGGCAAATGGTGACCCGCTTCATGTCTGGATTATCTGAGAGTTTGAAAGGCGATTCCCTGCCCCATAATTGGGAGACTGATGGTTTCTCCTTATGCATGAGACGTTTTTATAAATGTGCGTATGTTCCCAATGCAGTACAAACGTGAGCCCGGTGAAAACTGTTGGAAGTGTTGCAGCTTGGGTAATAATGTAAATGGCAGCTGGAACATCCATTAACATTCCCAAATGTGATTACAGTCATCAACTTACAAAGAAAGGAATTATTGATATAAAATATATGTTTATTCTGTCTTCATATAACTACGGAAGCATCCTAGTGCCACAGTGAGAAATGTTTTACTATCACCTACGCCTGGTTCTTGAGGGTCCTAAACCCTCATACTCCACCATTGTATCTTCAGCGAGTGTCTCTAAACGCTCTGTATCAACTCAGACAGACATTGAGTGGGTGACTGATCCACCGACTCAAAAAACCTTCCGCTCTCGACCCTGAGTCTGATGACGTCCTTATGGACGCATCAGACACAGCATCCCTTAACAACTCCCCCAAAAAGGGGCACAGGGGTCGGTCCAAGGACCGACGGCTTTCACCAGTAAAACCTCCATCATGAGGCTTTTAATATTTTCTTTTATCGCAGCATCCATGGCGATTCTGCAGTGGAATTGTCGAGGCTTTAAGGTAAATTTAAATGAATTGGGCTTGTTGGCCCAACAATACAATCCCCAAGCTATTTGTCTTCAGGAAACTCATCTTAAAGAATCTGATAAAGTTGCAATGAGACCATTCACTTTTTATAACTCATTCTCCCCTTCTGCTGATAGGGCAAAAGGGGGTGCATCAATTTTAGTACGTGATGGAATTATCCACAGAGAAATTCCATTAAAAACACAATTACAAGCTGTAGCTGTCAGCTTATCATTATTTAAAACTTTAACTCTCTGCTCATTATATATTCCACCATCTCAAGATCTTACTATAAAAGATCTTGATCAACTTATTACCCAATTACCTAAACCTTTTATCATCATGGGTGACTTCAACGGTCACAATCCCCTCTGGGGTAGTAATACCCTAGACTCTAGGGGTAAAATACTCGAAAGTTTCCTTACCCAAAATGATTTATGTCTATTCAATGATGGTTCAAACACATATCTACATCCTGCTACAGGATCATATACAGCTATAGATTTATCAGTAACTGATGCATCCCTTTTACATGACTTTTCATGGTCAGTCCATGAGGATACATGTGGAAGTGACCACTTCCCCATTGTATTAGAACCCTCATCACCTATTCCCGAGGAGCACAATCCTCGTTGGAAATTTTCCAAGGCTGATTGGGGTACAATTTCTACCCTCTGCCGTGAACATATTATATATGATGAAATAATCAATGCAACTGATCCTGTTGAGGCCTTTTCTAAAGGTCTCATTGATATAGCAACTGAAACTATCCCTAAAACCTCGGCAAATCCACGCATTCACAAGCCATGGTTTAATGAAACCTGCGATACTGCCATTAAGGCACGTAAAAAAGCTGAACGCAAGCTCAGTAAACGACCTACAAGAATTAACTTAGATAACTGTCGCAAGGCTCGAGCTAAAGCTCGACGCACAGTCAACCAACAAAAACGCGAATCTTGGAGAGGCTATGTCTCTAAGATCAATTCCAGAACACCTATCAGCAAAGTCTGGAATATGATTAGTAGAATTAAAGGCAAAGGTTCCAAATCCACAATAAAACATCTGAAGGTCAATGATGACCTTCTTACATCAAAATCTGACATTGCCAATAAGTTGGCTGAAACAATCTCTAAAAATTCTTCATCTGCAAATTATGTCCCTGCTTTCCAAAAGTACCAAAAGGTACAGGAAAAACGACCACTTAATTTCAAATCTGACAATGGAGAAGATTATAATGAACACTTCTCCTTGTCAGAGCTCAAAACTGCACTTTCTAAAGCTCATGATACAGCAACCGGCCCTGATGAAATCCATTATTAGCTTCTTAAACATTTACCGGAACCTTGCCTTGAGGTTCTACTTCATGTATTTAATCATATATGGGAAACAGGTGAATTTCCATCTTGTTGGCACAATGCTACTATTGTGCCTATCCCAAAACCTGGGAAGGATTATACAGACCCTTCCAACTACCGTCCTATAGCCTTAACAAGTTGTGTATGTAAAACTATGGAACGGATGATCAATGATCGTCTAGTTTGGTACTTGGAAACTAATAAATTACTTACTGATATTCAATGTGGTTTCCGCAAACAACGCAGTACCACTGATCATCTTGTTCGTTTAGAATCATTTATTCGTGATGCATTTATAAATAAACAACATGCTGTGTCTATCTTTTTCGATTTAGAAAAAGCTTACGACACTACATGGAAGCATGGCATCCTAAAAGATTTATTTGAATTTGGCTTGCGAGGTCGTATGGCTCATTTTATATCTAATTTTTTACATGACCGCCAATTTAAAGTGCGAGTCGGTTCTACCCTTTCTGATTTCTTTGATCAAGAAATGGGTGTCCCACAAGGTAGCATTTTATCTGTCACATTATTTAGCATTAAAATCAACAGTTTGGCTAAAGTCTTAAATGACCATACAGATGGTTCACTTTTTGTGGACGATTTTGGAGTTTCCTGCAGAGGCAAAAATATGCCATCAATTGAACGCCAATTACAGCTCTGCCTCAATAAAATACACAAATGGTCGTTGGAAAACGGCTTTAAATTTTCCAAAGCTAAAACATCTTGTGTGCATTTTTGCAATATGCGCAAAATGCACAAAGATCCAGAACTTTTTCTGGATAAAATTCCAATCAAAGTCGTTCCTGAGGCCAAGTTTCTTGGTCTTACTTTTGACAGCAAATTATCATTTATCCCTCATATTAAAAACCTAAAAGCTAAATGCTTAAAGGCATTAGACCTTTTAAAGGTCGTTTCAAATAATAAATGGGGTGGAGATGAAGAAACTCTTCTTCATCTCTATCGATCACTCATCCGCTCCAAACTGGATTATGGATCCATAATATATGGATCTGCCCGCCCCTCATATATCAAAATGCTAAATACAATCCACCACCAGGGTCTCAGACTTTGTCTTGGGGCCTTCAGAACTTCACCTGTTGAAAGCCTTTACGTTGAAGCTGATGAATCATCTCTTGAAGATCGGCGCATCCAGCTAGCACTTCAATATATAACCAAATTAAAAACAAACCCTTCAAATCCTGCATACAACTGCGTATTCAATCCTGAATACCAGCAGTTGTATAACTCAAAACCCAAAGCATTTCCACCACTCGGTATCAGACTTCAACAACATGTTGAAGATTCTGATATCGACCTCTCAACAATAGCAGAGCACGGTTTGCTTGCCACTCCGCCATGGCAGGTGGTCAGGCCCCGTGTCAACCTCTCTTTATCTACTCATAAAAAAGCAAATACAGACCAATTAGTATTTCAACAGGCATTTTTTGAACTACGTGATTTTTTCGCAGATTATAAACCAATTTACACTGACGGTTCTAAGGATGGACTCACAGTTGCAGCGGCAACTGTGACACCTTCAACAACATATGCTTCAAGGCTGCATGATGGTAGCAGCATCTTTACTGCAGAAGCTAAGGCCATTCTTAAGGCTGTCCATCACATTAAAAACTCAACCCCTAATAACTACATTATTTTTTCCGATTCACTTTCTTGCCTACAAGCAATTAAAAACTGTAAGAGTGATCACCCAATTATCAGGGATATTTTATTACTTCATAATTCTTGTCTCCAATGCGACATCGTCTTCTGCTGGCTTCCTAGCCATATGGGTATAAGAGGTAAGAACAAAGCTGACTCAGCTGCTAAATCAGCATTAAACCTCAAACATATTTCTCCTACCAAAGTTCCATATACGGATTCCAAACCTGCTATTAAATCTTACATTAAACAACGTTGGAAGTCCCAATGGGACCAACAACATCATAACAAACTTCACACTATTCAACCTCATTTAGGTTACAAATCTCTATCATCTTTTACCCGGCAGGAAGCTTGTGTCCTACGACGATGTCGTATTGGACACTCTCATCTTACTCACTCATATCTTTTAAAGGGGGAAGATCCCCCAGTATGTATACCCTGTCAGTGTCCTCTCACAATCAAACACATTCTATGTGAGTGTTGGGACACTGCACATATCAGGGAAACTTTTTATCCTTCTATTTCAATCAATCAAGTTTTTACTCATTTCGGTGAGCATCGTGTTTTAGATTTTCTAAAGGCTATACACCTTATTGACAAATTGTAAATTTTAACTTTTCATTATCAGCTTTTATTCAACTTGTGATAATTTGCTGATGTTTTTGCGGCCTTCGTGCCGTGTTCCGTTTTTCAATTGCAATTTTCTTTTGTAAATTAGGCAAATAAATTAAATATCTCGCCGCTAATGGCTGCAATACTGCCGAAGCGGCGTTAAACAATAACTCACTCACTCACTCAATTAGGAGATACTATTCCCTAATTAGGAGTTAGTTATCTCATAATTAGGACTTAGTTATCTCCTAATTAGGACTTAGTTATCGCCTAATTAGGACATAAGTAACTCCTAATTAGGAGTTAGTATCTCCTAATTAGGAGTTAGTATCTCCTAATTAGGACTTAGTTATCTCCTAATTAGGACTTAGTTATCTCCTAATTAGGACTTAGTTATCTCCTAATAACAGGAACGCATCGACGCAAGCAAAGAAAATATTAATAGGAATAATGAGATATATACATATTTTGGGTGATTTGCCTTATAAAGCTTTCTTTAGGATATTTGATGCTAAGATTAATCCAATACTCCTTTACGGTGCCGAGGTTTGGGAGTTTAATACATTTGATACCATAGAAAAAGTACATTTATTTGCAATGAAAAAATTCCTTGGTGTGAAATCTACTACTTCTAACATAATGATCTACGGTGAATGTGGCAGATTTCCATTATATGTGGACTCAAAGGTAAAAGTTATAAAATACTGGTTGAAAATATTAGAAATGCCATCTCATAGATTACCAAATTTTTTTTATAATATGATGATGTTGTATGACAAAAATGAAAAAAATAATTGGGTCACAGATGTTAAAGATTTGTTATGTTCGACCGGTTTTGGTAATGTATGGTTTGATCAATGCATACACTCTCACACACAGTTTCTCATATCCTTTAAACAAAGGTTGCAAGATATTTATCAACAAGATTGGCTTCATAAATTATCTTTATCAAATAAATGTTTCTATTACAGAATGTTCAAACAGTCTATATGCAATGAAATCTATTTATCTACTTTGAATGTTAGAAAATTCAGAATTTCACTTACAAGATTTCGCTGCTCATCACATGAATTGTTAATTGAAACTGGTAGATATGTTGGCTTAGAAAGAGAACATAGATTATGTAAAATGTGTAATTTAAATGAAATCGAAGATGAGTATCATTTTCTTTGTGTCTGTCCAGCCTACCTTGATTTAAGATATAAGTTTATTAAAAAATATTACTTTACGAATCATAATATTTATAAATCAGCTGCTTTAGCAAAAGGCATGTTGAAAATCTGTCAATGTTCCTGTACCATGCCTTTATTCTCAGAAAAAATACACTCTCTTCTGCCTAAAAAGGCTTGTATATACATGTATGTACTATAGGCCTGTGGCCTTCTTAAGTGCAAATAAAGATTGAATAAGGACATTACTAAGTCCTAATTAGGACATAACTAAGTCCTAATTAGGAAATAACTAACTCCTAATTAGGAGATACTAACTCCTAATTAGGAGATACTAACTCCTATTTAGGAGATACTAACTCCTAATTAGGAGATAGTATCTCCTAATTAGGAGTTAGTATCTCCTAATTAGGACTTAGTTATCGCCTAATTAGGACATAACTAAGTCCTAATTAGGAGTTAGTATTTCCTTATTAGGAGTAAGTATCTCCTAATTAGGAGTTAGTATCACCTAATTAGGAGATGCTAACTCCTAATTAGGAGATACTAACTCCTAATTAGGACTTACTTATTTCCTAATTAGGACTCAGTTATGTCCTAATTAGGCGATAACTTAGTCCTAATTAGGAGTTAGTATCTCCTAATTAGGTGATAGTAAAACAATTCTCACTGTGGCACTAGGATGCTTCCGTATATAACATCGTAAAACACAAAGATGAAACACAGCTGTATATTGAAAACAATATTGACACTGTTGTCACAATTGGTTTTTGAAAAATTTAAATATTTGAAATCAAACAAGTGGTTGCCACTAAGGTGACATGATCCCCCGCCGCAAATTAATACTTCAAACTTGAAAAATAATGTCAAAATCAGCAAAATCGACTGTCAAACATGTCGGAAAAGTCAAAGCTCCACTGTGACCTTGAGAATAATGTCATGGTCACCAATATTTAATCAGCACGTCGTCTGCCCTTTGTGTAAGAAATGATGGAATTTCTGGAAATGGTTCTTGAAATATCCCGCTGACAAGATTGACATGTATACATTATCATGTTGAAAAAATCAGTTCCACTGTGACCTTGAGAATGATGTCAAGGTCACCAAAATCAAATTCAGAAATCTCAAAATGTCAAAAGGCATCACTTCAGTAGGTGGGTAATACACATAGGAAGTTTCAGAAAGATATCATGAATGGTTTTCGAGTTCTGCTCCGGAAACGAAATGATTACGGACGGACGGACAGACGGACGGGGTGATGACTATATCCCACGGTATTACATACCGGTGGGATACAAAAATTACCAGATGGAATTGTGTATTAATATGGATATATTTAGACTACCTTATATATAAATCCAACTTGAAAAATGTGTAATTCCGTAGTTTTTACTAATTAATGTTGTCTGACAACATATAAAGCAAGAAATATAGAACAATTGGCTCTGTAGCTCATCAGGTTTTAAACTGATGGAGTAGAAGACGAAAACAGGTTTTGAGGTCTTGACCAACTGAACTACAATTTAGGATTAGCCATTGACCAAGGAGTCTGTACACAACATTTCAGCTTAGTACAGCTTATTGTAATGGAGATGAAGAAGACGGACGGACGCCAGACAACATGACATAAGCCCATCGGGCCTTTCAGGCCTGATAAGCTAATCATTAAAACCTTACATCTTAAACGACCAGAGAGGTTTGCTTTATAATGAAAAGTGAGACTATAATTGTATGGTGTTAAATATGTGTTATACTTTAAGCAAATGGAAGTTTGTAAACCATGATGTAAACGAAAATCAGTGCAATCATAATCCTCATCATCGGATGGCTTATCCCGGGGCTACACATAAGTTGACTTATCAGTTTTAGCAGTATATAATTAAAACTACAAGGTGTTTTAGCTCTTTAATCAGATGCCTCCTCATTTCCCCAATTCACGTATTACAAGTGAAAATAATATTGCCATGGAAACAGAAAAAGATACAGTTAAAAAGCTATAACCCCCAAAAGGCACATCTACATGATATGAGGAGGTAGTATAAATAATTTAGTGAGGGTTGGTCAAACAGTTTTAAAAATCCGCTCCGAAAAGAAACTCTATCCTTCCAATAAATAAAGTAAAAATTGACGCCATCAACACGGAGCCAACTTCTATATGCCCCCCCCCCCCCCCAAATATAACATGCAGGGGGAATAAAAAGCAATATCCTAAAAGTATATTTAACCATTATTAAATCAATAAATCGGTCCAAAGATTTGATCCCAATTTATCCTTTATCCTAAACTCCCAACATTTCCAAGGAATGTCATCAAACTTTTAAAAATGGGTGATGGTTAATACCTGGATGGCTGTTTACATCTTGGGGATATTAACAATGACATATTTACATTTTACATATTTTCATAAATATCATCACAATAATAATAGCAACAAGAAGACATAGTCATCAACATCCCCCGCCAGACCCAGGAAATTGGAACAAGTGCATTAATTCGAGAAAAAATAATTGTGTATAACTCATTTTCTTCCTATCAAGGTATGTATGCCCTCAAGCAACATACCAAATTTGGTTATCCTATCTGAAACAGTTTCTGAGAAAAACTGTCCCCTTTGAAGATACCATGAACAAAGTCCAAAAATACGGAACAAGGGCAATAACCACGGAAAATATAATTGCATGCTTCTAATTTTCGAACTCCATCAAGATATTCATGCCCTGAAGCAACACACCAAATTTGGTAACCCTATCTTGAACGGTTTCTGAGAAAAGCTATCCCCTATACTCGGACGGACGGACGCACGGACGGACGGAGCCCAAACCTATATCCCCCTTCCACAATAGTTCTAGTTGTATAGTGCTTTTATCACACATAAAGCAAACTTGAACATGCTAAATGAACACAGAAAGATGTACAGCTGCACCCCGAAAGTATGTTCATCGACTAGTGTATCTTAGTGCAAATATCATGTAAATTTGATGTCATTGTCACGTCAACATGATTACATCAAGGAACAAAAGAACAAGGAACCATGCTATATCCCTGTGGTTATTTAAGAATGTTTATTTTACATTCTCATCGTTTAAATGAGAAATATTCCCCACAAATACATTGAATGAGTATAAAAGGAAATGTACGATGCACATGCCAAGTTGAAAAGAAAAAAATAAAATCTGCAGTTTACTGTAATTGTTAACTGTAAGATATAATAGAAAACTTGGTCATGGAACATGAGCTATCTATTTTTAAAGCAAAAATGATCAATCTAGTTTTCATGTTGATAGTAGGCTTCAAAGTCGTCCCAAATTATATGATACATGTACAAAAAACACTCGTAGGTGAACAAACTTTCAGGCAGCTGCACTTGTGCAATAATGGCATTTCTAGATCTATCAGATTCTATCTCACTATGAAAAGGGCTCATAATCAAAATTCATTTTTTAAAAACCTCATTATTGGTATATATGAACAAGAAGTAAAATCTTTCATATAAATGGTCCCACAGCTGCCTTTCCTCAATACTCACCCCACCTATCCCAAGAAACACACACATTTTCCAAAACTGATAGAAAGTGTCCGTAGAAAATGACACGTGACAATGATTAGCAAGAAGAACACTGTGGACGGATGGAGAGGGGCAATAATTCAGCAAGACAGGATATTGAACTTTTATATTCACGCTCCCCCACTGCAATGCTGGACGTGCCAAGTCTATTTTCTTATTCACGATGTATCTCGTAATAAACTGCACTGAATGTCTACAGGTTATTGTTCATGAACGTTTGGGTTTCTGACCTTGTAATAAACACTCGACAACAGCAGTGGAACCGCATTCACGTGCATATTGAACGGGAGTTTTTCCAAAACAATCTTCAGCATACTCCTTTGCACCTCTCTGCACAAGGTATTCAACCATGTCAGTATCGCCATGTGCACATGCATAATGTAAAGGAGTTTTCCAATACCTTTCTTTAACATTCACCTCTGCGCCTCCTTTGACCAGATATTCAACCATGTGAGTATCGCCATGTGCACATGCAAAGTGTAAAGGAGTTTTCCAATAACTTTCTTTAACATTCACCTCTGCGCCTCCTTTGACCAGATATTCAACCATGTGAGTATCGCCACGTGCACATGCATAATGTAAAGAAGTTTTCCCACCACTGTCTTTAACATTCACTTCTGCACCTCTCTTGACCAAATATTCAACCATGTTATTAAAACCACGTTCACAAGCATAGTGTAAAGAAGTTTTCCCATCCCTGTCCCTAACCTTCACTTCTGCACCTCTCTGCACCAGGTATTCAACCATGTTAGTATCACCACGTTCACATGCATAATGTAAAGAAATTTTCTTTTTCATATCTTTAACATTCACTTTTGCACCTTTCTGGACCAGATATTCAACCATGTTAGTATCTCCATGTGCACATGCATAATGTAAAGGAGTTTTCTTTTTCTTATCTTTAACATTAACTTCTGCACCTCTCTTGACCAAATATTCAACCATGTTATTAAAACCACGTTCACAAGCATAGTGTAAAGAAGTTTTCCCATCCCTGTCCCTAACCTTCACTTCTGCACCTCTCTGCATCAGGTATTCAACCATGTTAGTATCACCACGTTCACATGCATAATGTAAAGAAATTTTCTTTTTCATATCTTTAACATTCACTTTTGCACCTTTCTGGACCAGATATTCAACCATGTTAGTATCGCCATGTGCACATGCATAATGTAAAGGAGTTTTTCTTTGACTGTCTTTAACATTCACAATTGCACCACTTTGGACTAGACAATCAACCAAACCAGTATCACCACGTTCACATGCATAATGTAAGGGAGTTTTATTAATACTGTCTTTGATATTCACGTCAGCCTCTGTCTGGAGCAGACACTTCACAGTTGCAGTGTCACCACATTCACATGCATGGTGCAAAAGTGCTTTATAATGCCTGCCCTTTTTAAATATCCGGAATGGACAATAAGGAAATGTCGTCTCCTTTTTTAAATCTGGTATGTTTACAGCACTTTCAACTAGAGCCTTGTTTGTTTTTTGGGATTTGTTTTCAGAATTTTGATTTAGATGCGTTTCATCCTCATCATTTTCAGCATTTTTTTCTAACTTCAAAGGGTCAACATTTGACTCTGTTAGAAAATAAAAATTGAAATCTGCTTTCTCAAAACACGCCCAGGTATTCATCAGCTCTTTTATCTTACGAAGCACAGTATTAAATATTGGCTTGTGTCCAGATTGGTTTGCAACCACTAGCAGTTGGAACATCGTTTTCAGGTCACATGATCCAATGATAGCTTCACACAAATCTCCATTGTTGCTTTCTGCAACTACATTCAGGGACGATATCACATTGTCCTCTACAAAATTCAATGGAAATTTGGCTGTTATCAAACAGTTTACAATATGACATCTATTTCGAGTCCACGTCACATGAAACACATTCTCTGTTTCTCTGTCATGGTTTGAAAGTGCCTTTGCTAGTTGTGTTACTGCAACATAAAGTGCTTGACCAAGTTCTTTTTTTCGAACGGCAAAGTGACGGCAAATGTACTCAACAGACTCAAAATCGCCCTTTCTTATAACAACATCAAGAACACTTTCACCTGACTTCAACTGCAGTTCAGCGTTCTCATCTGCTAAAAGTACAATCTTATCATAACTTTCTGTCAAGGACTGTGCAGCCCTGTGAAATGGCGTGTATCCATCATTGTCTCTGGCATGGTTTTCAACTTTTTGTTGGATTAGATAGAGAACCAGGTCTTTAGATCCATATAAAGCAGCTAAATGCAGGGGACTTTGACCTGTTTCATTTCCACGGTGTATGCTACCACCACATTTCACAATATATTTCATAATCCTCAAATCATGACAACCGGCAGCCAGCAGTACACAATCACTTGATGAACAGTTGACTCCCTGGCTGTGAAGTAATTCAAGAACTTTTACAAGCATGGTCTGTTCTTGAGAAACCGATATCCATGATGGTTTTTTGTTATGGCACACAATCAGCAAAAGTTTGCAGAACTCTTCCAGTTGCCAAAATCTACCTTTTTTCACCATGAAGAGTATTATTTGTTTGATACATTCAAAGTACCCATGTTCAAGGTTAAGAGCCAGAAGTTCCGATAAAGAGTCTATATGTTCTTCTGATAGCACCCCAACGGCAATTTCAACCAGGTTTTCATCAATACCTGCCGAAATACAAACTGCCTTGAAACAATCAAACGTTATTTCAGCACCAAGTTCAATAAGTTCAACAACAAGATCTCTATTGTTCATGTAAAATGAACACACAAGTGTTTGGTTTGCATGACGTGTGAACACTTCCTCATTTTGTTTCATGTGTTTGAGAAAGTAAATAGCAAATCGGCCTGCTCCATTCAAAACAAAACAAGCCGGTATTGAGTCAATGGATAATATTTTGGTGTATTTTGGATCCAAGGTATTCTGCGTTGTTACATTCGTTGGTTGATTAAGACATTTGTTCATTAAGAAAGAGATAGTTGTGTCTGTGAGATATTGATGCACGCCACAACTTTGTATCTCTCTGTTATGAGCTGATATTGCTGTTCTCTTGTCAGAACACAGGAACACATTCAGGTGTCTAATAAATCTCAAATCTTTGAACGCTGGATGTGTAACAACTTGTGAAATGTTTGGTGACAAAAGTTCTTTGATCAGACGGGAAGCCAGCTTGTCAAATTCATTTTGCGATACAACGACCTCAATTGCGTCCTTGCAAGAACTTTGATCTGTTCTGACATATTCCAATAGAGTCCGAATAGAACACATTTCAAGTCCTTTTGACAAATTATCTTTACAAAACTCGATAAACACAGCATCTTGGATGGAGTTATGCATGAATGAATAACACTGTGTTTCGGTGTCGAAGATGAGGAATGTTTGACATAGACTCTTAGCTGAGTTGAGAAGTGAACCAAGAGGTGCTTTCACTGCACATACTTGAGCAAGTTTGGCAAGGATTTCCTGGTCTTCATTGCTTTGTTCAAATACACCAAAGACTCTTTTTGGAAGGAGGTTCTCATAAAACATAACCAATAGCAAAACCAAAAAAGCTTCAGGATCTTCACTTCGGGAACTTGATATGAGATCCGACAGATTTTTGAGAAAACCTTTGAAAAAGCTGAAATTGTATTTCCCTCGTCTATTTGATGTTAACAGAGAGCAGCAAAGTGGAAATGATACGATGCCTCTGAACTGAACGAGTTTTCTCTTTTCATCATCACTTGCATTGATTTTCTTGCTGTATGGTTTCAAATAAATATCAAGCATTTCAAGTCTTTCCTTCTCACTTATGTCATCGGAAGAGAGATTGACTGGTTTGTAGCTCTTGAAGAGTTCAACTGTTCTGAAATGTTCCTTATTCTGTAGGAAGATGTTGGTTCTGAAAGCAAATATGACACAGACGCTGCCTGTTTCTATCAGGGGTAGCATCATGGGGAACTTTTGCTCCCATCTTGTCCTCAGATCCTCCACAAGGTTGGTCCTCCCAAAAGCATCATCAATCAGAATTACATACCTGTTCTTCTTGTTTGTGGAGGCGGAGAGATGATCCCACTGTTGAGGGTCGGTGAGTATCAGTGGACGCCGGGAGTCCGAGTCCGACATCAACTTGAGGAGATGTAGACCAGCTGTCGTCTTCCCTTCTCCAGGACCTCCTGTCAGCAGCAGCACACCCCACTCCCTCAACGTCTTCTCACACTCCTTTATCTTCTCCGTCTTCACAAACACTCGTGTGTTCACGTCTCGCTCCAGCCTCAACTTACTTTGCTCTGGAACAAATCAGGATTGCGTGAATAGAAATAGAAATAGACAACAACCACATCGTTTGTATAAAACCTATATAGTGCCGCCAATGTTGTCAAATGTTGTTTGTTGAAGACTGATCACTTCATTTATTATTGTGTTATTATCGTTAGTGTGCTATGTAATTTCATTATTTTGTTTTGTTATGGTAAATTTTTCTGACATTGTTACAATCCCGTTGCTAAAAGTATAACTCTGGGGTAATTCAGACAAAAAACAACACTTTATGTAAAACAGGTGAAGCAAAACCTCCATCTGCTAGCCAAATGTACATAATGGTCTAATTGCCCAAACCAAACTCACCATTTAAAGGCTTCAACGGGTCATAGGTGTCTAACACTGCAAAAGCAATTTTGACAATTTAAAAATTAAATTAACATTTTGCTCTTCATGAATTTCAGCAGAAACAATCGCAAACAAAATACAGTTAATACACTCCATTGATTGCGGGAGACAAGCGACTCATGAAAATGGTTGATTGTCAAACTTGTAAATTCTGGCCTGATGTGATGACAGATTTTTAAGAGACGTGTAATATCACTGCTAGTTTTAGCTAGATTGACCAACAGATCTCAAACATAGACCTAGCAATCAAAGTTCTTGATAACTTATCTCTCACATTTTGCAAAATCTAAATTGCATATTTCTTTTACCTCAAAAAGGAAGTAGAAAACATAATTGTATTTACCTTGATTGGTGATGTGAACACCTGTGCACTCTTGTAGGTTATAAACGCTTGTGCCTCCAGAGCTGCTGTTGTTCTCCTCTACAACCAAACACATGCATTCAAGTTAACTCTTTACTGCTAACATGTCACTGTCTCCTTTCCATCTTGCTAAAAAAGTAAAATTACCCCAAAAATAAAATATAATTTAAGCAAATTTGTCGGAATACTTTGACTCTTAAAAGACCCGTGTCTGACATCAAAGGTCATTTATTGTAATGTTAATTTTTTAAACGCTTTTAGTAAATGGTAAATGTCAAAGAATACATTGATTATGTCTTTATTTCATTTGTTTATACATATATATAATCAAACAAATCCCTTAAGAAGTAAGTTATTGACTTTTTCTGTCAACAACTTAGACTTTTGTCTAGCAACACCATTGATATAATATTTAACAAAAACATTATGAAGCCACAAAATCACAAAAAAAGGTCTTTACATATAGCTTAATAATCCATATTTAAGTTTGTAAAACACTATCATCTTACTCTTGCTGCAGCTAATACACCATACCTGATGTTTGATATGAACTGGGTTGGACTCCTGGCTGTAGGGCTGAGCTTTGACATCTTCCCCCGACTGCTCCCTCCAACGGAATCTGTACTAGCGGACTACGGTCATATGTTGAACTTTCTCTGACGTTCAGTGCCAGGTCCTGGTTCTGAAGAGTAGAAATATGGTTTCCTGGCTCAAGTGCCTCTTCGTCAGGTGATCCTGGTGCATGTGGTGACTCACCCAGAAGCAGTTCTGATGATTGATCATTGCCTGTACTCTCGCCAGTGCCATGTGCTGAATGATCAAAGGATGACGAGTGTTGCTGGACAGGTCCTGATTCAAAATAAGTACTTTTATGTGAAACTGTACATGGATTCATGTCACTTGCGCTCTTTTCATTAAGGGATTGGGAAGACACTTCAGTGGTTCCCTTACTGTTCTTGGGTGTTGACGATCCTCTGCTCTGGGATGCTGGTGTTTCTCTGCTTTTGGATAATGTTGTCTTTCTGGTTTGGGATGCTGGTGTATCTTTGTCCTTGGATAGTGGTGTCTCTCTGTTTCTGCCTGCTGGTGTCCCTCTGATCTTGGATACTGGTGTCTCTCTACGCTTTGACGCTGGTACCTCTCTGTTCAGGGATTCTGCTATATCTCGGTTCTTGAATGTTGGTATTCGGGATACTGGTGTCTCTCTAGTTTTGGATGACGGTGCCTCTCTTTTATGGCATGTTGGTGTCTCTCTCTCATTGAATGGTGGTGTCCCTCTGTTCAGGGATACCGGTGTTTCTCTTTTCTTGGAAGCTGGGATGTTGGTAAGTGTTGTCTGATGAAGATACTTTTGAACACTGCTGGGTAAATATATATCTTTTAGTTTGTGAACAGTGTGTTTGTCAAAATCACAATGACTGGAATCGTTTCTTACACCGCCTGTCGCTTCCTCATATCCCTCTTCCTCGTAACTGGGTAAACATAAATCTTCTACTTTCTTAGATATTTGTTTGTCCACATCACCACTTCTGGTGCCTCCATTTCTTTTATCGTCGCCTTCTTCTTCCTCTTCTTCTTTGTTTTCTTCTTCTTCATCGTCGTTCCAGTCATCTTCATCACATAATGTGGGATCCATGGCTGTATCTGATAACGAAATTCTACAATAAACCACCACAGGTTGAAATTTATTATTAATGTTAAAGAAAGTAAAACAATTATACAACAACTATAGAAAATGGAAGTCGTGCACACTATTGATGTTAAGCAAACGTTTAATAAGTGACAAGTTTTGAAGTTGTATATTCAAATTTCAAAAATAACATTGAACCACACAAACTAGAAGGATAGTCAAATGTGCACTACTGGTCACACCTTCCAGAGAAGTGTTGACACTTAGCATTAATTTTGATCAAGTGAATCCGAATTAGGTAGATTTGGTTATGGGTTAAAGCACTTTAAGGTAATACATAACTGTGATAAGTCAAACGAGTTTAAAGGTATCATAAAAAGGCTTCGTAATTCATCAAAAGGATAAATCAAATAAATAAAATACATCATTGAAACTAAATTTGGAGCTAGCGCTGACTGATTGAATTAATGATTGAGTTAATTAAATCTACCATCTTTTTATTATATTTAAAACATATCGCAATTCATTAATATGATACTTGAATAAAGAAATATATTGAAAATAAATGTTATAACACTCACATGCATTAAATCGTTTTGAGAATGAATCATGATGAAGATGATGATGTTTATTAATGTTGCGAATAAATTCTGATGACAAAAGTATTTTTGTCTTTAGTGATTTGTCATAAAAGTGAAAATTGCAAATATCACAGCTTCATGAAATTCTGGTCGATCTGTCATGATCTATGTTGAGTATTTTGAGCAATGTTGTACATCAAATATTCCATATACGTGTCCACTTTCTGTATATATATATATATATATATATATATATTTATATATATATATATATATATATATATATATATATATATATGCTTACTAAGTATACCTGTGTATATCATCAAGATTGATTTATACACCCATGTTAAATTGAACTGTTTACTGTAAGTTTGCCATGTATGGAGTTCCAAAAATAAAAAAATTATAAAAAAAAGAAAAAAAGTGAGAAAACATTGTGACGTCTCTAATGGAACTTGTCAATAATTAGAGTAAAACCTACTCCTCGCATATGTAAATTTCAATTTATCCATGTCAGTAATGTAATTTCTATCGTTTGAGCTGGGCGAATGAGAGAGAATTTAATTTCTCTTTGCTAACAAAGCAGATAAAATGGGAGGTTATACAAGAGGACGCTGTCAGTGAAATCTATAAAGGTGATCCTCGGCTGCGACGATTTACCTATCAAGTTGATATTTACCCTGTATGTCATATTGTATTTATTATATTTCCATTGAATTGTCAATGTGTTGTGTGTATATAGGATAAATGATGACAAAACATATGTCGTCGTTAAAAAGGCAAATATTGTGGGTTATGAGAAGATGACATATTTGCATTGTGCGGTAATACCTTGCAATGTGAAGAGTGATGGGGGCTGTTGAAGAGATAGTCAATGAAGTGATGACCCAAAGTTTATGAAGTGATGACGCATTGTTATTTAAATGAAGACTAATGGTTACCGACTTAATGGTTTAACAGAAGAGAATGATGTGATGGCTAATGCTCAAGCGGTAAAATATAAAGTGATGGTTCATTGTCAATAAGCTCATAGTTCATGGTTAACGTAATTGTTGGTCGAGGCAGTGTTTATTTGTGCTTCATGAAGTGATTGCTCATGCTGCATGAAGTGGATGTTCATAGATTTGAAGTGCTGATATATATTCATGAAGTGATGGGTTGTTGTTTTGAAGTGATTGTTCAGAGTTATGAAGTGGTGATCCATGTTTCATGGAGTGATGGTTCGTAAAGTGATGGTTCATGTTTGTGAAGTGATTGTCCATGATGTATGAACTGATATCTATGAATTGATTGTTCATGGTTATAAAGTGATAGTTATGGTTCATGATGTAATGGTTCATGGTCATGAAGTGTAGATTCATGAAATGTGGGTACATAGTCATTCTAACCTTTTTTCCGTGCATCAACTCATAATTATGACACACTGGTAATCTAAATTTATTGAGATTGAGGCATAATATCTGTAACATATGTAACGATCTCTTTCTCCTTGGACATTATTAGTGTGCCTTGCAGTTCTGTCATTTAAAACATATTCATAGAAGTATGGTATTAACATATTAGTTAAAGTCGCAATCGATAATCACACATTTGGATTGCTTGATTCAGATTTTGATGGGATTTGTAAAGACACACCCATTTTAGTTTTAGAAAATAAATCTGTCCAGAAATTGATGCTTGTATTGTTTATGGTGTGTCGACACTATTCAGTATTGAGTGTGAACCTTTGTCATCATGTTTGAGAAGTGAAAACAATTCAATAAGTCACCTACATATGACCGTTTAGATAACTATTGGTTCAGTCACTGCTGGTGATTCGTGTCTGACTCTGAGGATGTGTGTACAAGACATTGAACCACTCCAAATATATAACAATGTAACACTTATAAATATGTTCTTCTGGATTGCTCGCATGTTTATTTCAGACACAAAATAGAATCAAACACTAGTGTACATTCATGATATAAAAGAAGTATAAGTTTATAATAGCTGACCTCATGATATCCCTAAAGAGATAGAACGTGTATAAATATATTATGTGTGTAAAGTTGAGAATCTTCATTTGCAGAATATGGTGCACGTAACGATATGTTATCAATCGCCTATAAAGGAGATTTCAAAAGGACAATATCTAAGGCATTTATAATGTTATCTTTTGTAAAATGGTAGGTGTTAGAACCAAAACGAACGAAACGAGAATGAATGTTTGTATTGCCCGACCGAGAGCGAAATTACACACCAATTTGCACGGGTTTCGTTAAAGCCAGGGGCGGGATAGCGCAGTGGTTAGCGTGTTCGGTTTCGGATCAAGGGATCCGTGGTTCTATATCCGCATGGCATCGTTTTCTGCAGTAGAGAACTGTTCTACACGCAGTATGTTTTGGGTGCAATGCTACACTGATTTTCAGCGTAGTACCACCACCAGATGTTATTTGTGTGATTGAAATTTGAAAACTATGCCATTTACAATTGGAGTTTTGCCAGAGTTTGACTCTAAAAAACTTAGCTGGGAAGAGTGGTGTGAATTGCTTGAACAGTACTTGATAGCAAACAAAATAAGAAGTGAAGCTCAGCAAAGAAGTATTTTGTTAACCTCATTTGGACTCTCAACTTATCAACTAATTCGTGCGTTGTTACAACCAACTCTCCTGCTGATAAACCTTTTGATGAACTTGTCGAAATATTGAAAAATCATTTCAATCCTAAACCTTCAGAAGCATTTTTGAGATGGAAATTAAATACCAGAGATAGGAAGCCAGGAGAAAGTATTGCCACATGCATTGCACAACTCAGAAGATTAAGTGAGAACTGTAACTTTGGGGCTAGTCTGAACACAATGTTAAGAGATAGGCTTGTTTGTGGTGTGTCGGATGAAAACATTCAAAGGAAATTGCTCTCTGAAATTGACTTGACTTTCGAAAATGCTCTTAGGATAGCTCAGGCAGTGGAAGTTGCAAATAAGAATCTGCATGATTTCCATGGTGGAAGACATGACCCTCACACAAGTGTCAACAGGTTACAAAGGAAGTCTAACTATTCTTCTGACAGGCATCTCAGGATAGTAAGAAATCGTGCCATCGTTGTGGCGGAGATTCACACAGTGCTGATACTTGTTATTTCAAGAGTCATAAATGTCATAAATGTGGACGCAAGGGACATACTAGGAAAGTTTGTCGTAATCAGAATCCTTCTCAGGGAAATTCAATTTCTGGATCTACAGGGAGAACAGGAAACAGAAAATTCATCACATTGAACATGACAATTCTGATTAACCCGAAGACATGTTTGTATCTTCGATATTTCACGTTTCTCCACATGATACTGCAAGCGTTGACCCAGAGAGAGAGAGTTTCATATGGTATTAGAAAACGTTTTGTACAATAGTGTTGACATTCTTTAACATGTTTAAGTACAGATAATATTTCCAAATACTAAATTATCGCAGTTTTTGATATTAAAAACAATCTGATGTAAAATAAAGTATCATATATGTAATATAAACAATAAAGTATTGAGCACATGCAGACCTGATTCATAATTCAGTAGCAAGGATGTCTACTTATCTTTATTTCTTTATTCAACATCTATATAAAATTAAAATTATTACTAAAGTATTTATTAAATTGCTCTTCCTCCCATGTGTGTCTGTTTCTTTGATCAGGATCAGCATTTGTATGTAGTAACTTTTTATTTACATTATTTAATTCGTAACTCCATAATTAATAAACTGACTTTTTAAATTGTGAGAGATATGTTTTATGTTTAGGTGACATCAAAGTAAACATTTGTTTGTCTATCTGTAACTACAAAAATGAAGTAACTACAAAAATGAAGCACACGGGAGGTAAAAAGAAAGTCGAAATAGAGACAAACATATATATGGTGTTTTTATTTACGCGCCACAAGGCATAAAATATACTTATCAAACAGTAAATTTAGGCTTACATGAACATGATTTACGCATAAAAATGCATCTATTAAAATACATTTTTTAAATTTGTTAATGCATTTTGGGCTGCTTTCTAGAAATTTCAATTAGAACTTCTCCAAGATCTTCATAAAGGTGGCAACGTGAAAGAAAACTTCTTTATGTTTCACATACTAAACAAAATATCGCCTCAAATACGTGTGGTGTGGTGTGGTATGATGTGGTGTGGTGTGGTATGGTATGGTGTGGTGTGGTGTGGTGTGGTATGTTATGGTATGGTATGGTATGGTATGGTGCGGTGCAGTGTGGTGTGGTGTGGTGGGGTGTGGTGTGGTGTGGTGTGGTGTGGTATGGTGTGGTGTGGTATGGTGTGGTTTGGCATGGTGCGGTGCAGTGTGGTATGGCGTGGCGTGGTGTGGTGTGATATGGTGCGGTGCAGTGTGTTATGGTGCGGTGTGGTGTGGTGTGATATGGTGTGGTGCGGTGTGGTGTGGTATGGTGTGGTGTGGTACGGTGCGGTGTGGTGTGGTGTGGTGAGGTATGGCATGGTGTGGTGTGGTGTGGTGTGGTGTGGTGTGGTATGGCATGGTGTGGTGTGTACGTTGTGATGCGGTGTGGTGTGGTATGAGGTGGTATGAGGTGGTATTGTTTGGTGTTGTTTGGTGTGGTATGGTGTGGTATGGTGCGGTGTGGTGTGGTGTGATATGGTGTGGTGTGGTGTGGTGCGGTGTGGTGTGGTGTGGTGTGGTGCGGTGTGGTGCGGTGTGGTGTGGTGTGGTGAGGTATGGCATGGTGTGGTGTGGTGTGGTGTGGTGTGGTGTGGTATGGCATGGTGTGGTGTGTACGGTGTGATGCGGTGTGGTGTGGTATGAGGTGGTATTGTTTGGTGTTGTTTGGTGTGGTATGGTGTCTCTACATGAAAGAGGAGGAGACGTCTACACATGTATCTCCAAGTGAGTGATATTTTGCAAGAGGACAGAAATACATGTAAGCACAGAGGAACCTAATAATAATACATGTGGCGATCATAATCGTTTTCAATCGTTTAAACATAATTTAGTAGACTTGTAAATGCATTCGGTATCAAGCGTGTTTCAGCAACGATAAGCATAGTCCCTTTTCTGGCTTTTTCTTAAAATTGTTTCCCTAGAAACCAGAAACAAATTCAGTATCATTTAAATCGCAAAAAGCTGGAAACATTCCATCTTTAAGTCTAAACAAATACCAAGTGTCATTAAATAACACTGAATTGATTTTGAGATAGAGGTCGGAAAATGTCCCTTGCCCGCATATGCACTTAGTTCAAATTGTTTCCATGGAAACCAGAAAAAAATATATAATTCACGATAAACAAAGTAGCAGAAGGCACCACTTCACCACTAGATCTAACTACATACCATACACCATGGTATATTCGATATGAACTTGTCATATCAACACTTGCAAAACTAATTCTGGTGTCAATTTCAAATTTCAAATGGTTGGTGCGATACTTTTGACGAGGTGTATATTTATTTTGATTATAGAAAATGCATTATCTATACTAAAAGAGAGTTGCTAAAAATCAAATTAATTGATAATGACTTTTGTCATGTGTATATTGAACGTCCCACAGTGAACATTTTCTTGGGAAAATGGACACACTTTATTTATAGAACCTTCAGTAGAACATTCAAAATCTCAACTGAATATATATTATTCTGTGCTAGCTATGACCTCTTGCTAAACCCTATCATATATTTTGCTTTACGCCTGATTTTTGTCATGAACATTAAGGGTTTAAAACCTAGTTTCACAATATAAAAAGGAATATTAAAGTATTTTTCAGAGAAAATGGAAAATACTTAAGAACGTTATTTAACTTCATGTACATGCATTTTTATTGACTGTGTATTGTCAAGATCTGTTTATTTACCTTTGTTTCCACAGGTGATAGTAAAACTATATGCAAACGGCCATTTTGTATTTTCTCAGTCTGTCTATGTTTACTATGAATAGATATGCTCAAGCTTTTTATAAAAAGAAAATTATTCTGAAATATGTTTTGTGTAGCGAAATATAGAGACATGGAGAACATATTTTCTAAACATACTTTACTTCCAATATTTTTACGTGAACAATTTTCAATGTATGTCACCGTCTGGTTTTCGGAAATCAGGAAAATAGCAAAAGTTGACCATTAAATGAAATTAAAAAGAAAAAAGTATTATCACAACATTTCTGATGCGTGTTTATAACTTTTATGGTAATATAAGTTCTTTTTTTTTTAAATTTTAAAACATTGGAAAATCATAGAGAGAAATTAAATAAAACACTCATTAATACATGCTAAGATATGACAAAATAACAGCCATGCAGTTGTCAGGAAATAATCTCCTTTTTAAAAACAAGGTTGTCAAATGTGCTTACCCATGTATCACACAAAATCACTGTTAACCGTTCACTTCAAACAATTGTTATTTACAACATTCATGGACGTATATTTTACTTACTTGTATTTGTTTTCTGTTTTCATTTTTATCATTTTGGGATTAAGTATAGCAATTGTAAATGTGTATTTATGTATACATTGAAAACTGATGATATATTGTTTTAGAGTAAATGCATATGAAGATGCTGATCACTAATTCCCAGTCAAGTGCACAATTGTGCTATTTCACTGTCGTTTGGTTGTAAATTGTAAAAAATATTAAATTTATTCACCAAAATTAGTTTGGAATTACAGACACCGAAGGCTTTTGTTTTGATATGCCGTTACTAGTTCTTTGATACATAAGAATAGAGTTTTATGACATGTCAAACATCATTTTTAGCTCATCAGGCCTGAAAGGCCAGATGAGATTATGGCAGATTATCCTCCCCCTCTACATGTATATAAGCACTTAGTTCACAACCAGTATATATCCTCCCCCTCTACATGTATATAAGTATATAGTTCACAACCAGTATAGATCCTCCCCCTTTACATGTATATAAGTATGTAGTTCACAACCAGTATAGATCCTCCCCCTCTGCATGTATTTGAGTACTTAGTTCACAACCAGTATAGATCCTCCCCCTTCTACATGTATATAAGTATGTAGTTCACAACCAGTATATATCCTCCCCCTCTACATGTATATAAGTATATAGTTCACAACCAGTATAGATCCTCCCCCTTTACATGTATATAAGTATGTAGTTCACAACCAGTATAGATCCTCCCCCTCTGCATGTATTTGAGTACTTAGTTCACAACCAGTATAGATCCTCCCCCTTCTACATGTATATAAGTATGTAGTTCACAACCAGTATAGATCCTCCCCCTTCTACATGTATATAAGTATGTAGTTCACAACCAGTATAGATCCTCCCCCTCTGCATGTATTTGAGTACTTAGTTCACAACCAGTATAGATCCTCCCCCTTCTACATGTATATAAGTATGTAGTTCACAACCAGTATAGATCCTCCCCCTTCTACATGTATATAAGTATGTAGTTCACAACCAGTATAGATCCTCCCGCTCTACATCTCAGCGGTTTGTGTACAGAGATATGTGTACACCAAATCTCACTGAGATATTCCCCCTTGAACTATCTCAACCTTTGTTCAACCTACCCAGTATGCATTAACCGTTTATAAGAAAGTTATTATTTTTACCAATTAATTGACGGAAATAGTTTACAAACATGCTTGCAAACTAATATTTATACAATGTGTTGTAATTATTTCAATATTTTCATTTTATTTCACAAATTTAACGGTATTTTTCATTTATTTTGGAGGGGGCGATTCTGTTCCAGGGGGAGATTTTATTTCGTGGCGGGGGGAGATTTTATTCTGAGGGGGAAGGATTTATACCGGTACAAAATCTCCGGGGGGAGATTTCATACCGGGGGCGATTTTATTTCGTGACACCGGCGTCCAGCGTCTGTCGTCCGTCGTCTGTAAACTTTTCACTCTTTCGACTTCTCCTCCAGAACCGCTTCACCTCAAAAGCTGTAATTTGGTGGGTGTGTACCTGGCACCTAGGGGGTCAAAGTTTGTTCATCACGAATTCCAACGCCCACAAATATTGCCACCAGAGACGGTTAAAGTGAAACCTGTAGGATGTAGATGCAAGTTTGTAAATTTGGTTGAGATAAATTAGAAAATATGAACTTTGCAGGAGGTTCACCCTAAAAGCTTCAAACGACTTCTTCTCATCAGCCAGCACTAGGAGATATCCAGAAACCTTGGCAGTGTTTTCTTTAAAAGATGGGGATTATGATTTGTTCATTTCATTAATGAAACTTTGATACTTTGATTTTGACAGGGTTAATTTAATTGTATATTTTTCATCTCAGAAACCAATGACCAAAGAACACTCTAGTTTTGAAAATATCATCTGTGTTTAGTGAATATAAAGATTTGCAAATTTCAAGTTTTTTTTAACGAAAAGTAAGAAAGTTATAAGTCAAAACATTTTAGTGGTGTACCATTTTTCCAACATTGAATCTAACATAAAATATTAGCAATTTTTTGTATTTGGATTAAAGGGCTGTTCGAGAGCTTTCTAACGCATCTTCATTATATTTGTATCATAGAAATTAAAAAAGATAGAACTTTTTTTATTTTTTGCTATTCAACTCAATGTTCTGTATATCCTTCATACTAGTTATACTAGGAGCTTGGGGTAATACGAGCCTATCTGTTATATAATGATCCGTGCACGCAAGAGCTCTTTTATGTAATGGTCAGTGCAGTCCACATGCCTCAGCATTGTCCAGTGTTGGGGGGGGGGGCGTCCATCTCGTTCATTAATACAGTATACTCACTTGAAAATGGATTTCTATTGTTTCTCTCCAAATGTTATACCATTTTGTTTGATGATTTGGGGAGTAAATATATTCTATTTTAATT
Organism: Gibbula magus; assembly: GCA_936450465.1. Taxonomy (NCBI): domain Eukaryota; kingdom Metazoa; phylum Mollusca; class Gastropoda; order Trochida; family Trochidae; genus Gibbula; species Gibbula magus. Next base: position 76,470,962 of record OW388296.1, read on the forward strand.
TAAAACATTTTAGTAATTTACCATTTTTACCCAACTTTCATTATATTTGTATCATAGATATTAAGCAAGATGAAACTTAGTTTATTTTTTGGCAATTTTTCGTCTAGCTTGAGAGCCTATGGTTCTATTATCACTGTACCGAAGGTGATGCTGGTAACGTACCAACATCCCAACACGACGAAAGGCAAGATCGCTTCGCGAGTATTTAACTCGAATTAACAGCTTTCTCGGGGTATATGATCAAACTTAGTTTGCACACACATGAACATTGATGGTGAGAATATATTCGATGCACTGAATCTACATATTAGTGTCCAAGTCATGAAGAATACGCAATTTTAAAATCATATTGGGATCTTGGTAACTCGCGGTCTAGATGTTGTTAACGTCTCTGTTTTGAAATAAATGATGTTGGTAATGCCAAAATCATAGCAGCATACGGTTCGTATATAGTTTTGCTTTATTTATTTAAAATAAGCTTACTATAAATAACCGGAGGAAACACTAATTTGACTTCCCCCCTCACATACCTAGCTACTGCTATATTTGCACTTACGGATCTTCGTTGCCAATGAAAATGTATCATCATTAGTTTGACGTAAATCACATCAAGATACAGAAGGACCTGAAAATGACGTTATATAGAGATTATTACCCGAGGAAGGGTGTCATATGACTTTTATGAAACACGTTTGAATTTGTGTGTTTCCCGAGCGATAGCGAGGGTAATACATACATTTGCACGAGTTTCGTAAAACTCATGGCAAACTTTCGAATGTTAAAATCACCCATTCTATTCCATTTGATTCACGTTAAATCAGTCAAGAAACGATTCAGTTCTCTGGCGACGGAAAACTACAGTGACGTCACATACGACGAAATGTGGTGAAATACTGGTTGCTAATCGTGATATGTGCACATGTGCTCATATCAATAATATTAACTCAGTTATGTTCAACCATATGGGTAATAAATATTAGTATGTATACAACTAGCTATTTTAATGAAATATGATAAATGTTATATATCTTATTACTAGCGTATTGTGCGAAGATACCTTTGAACATTAATTCCACCATTCCAAGCGCCCTATTACGTAGTAATGAAAGGGTTTCTCAATTCCAAGGTACTAAAATATACTATTACTGTTATTAAGATATAACCCATGAACAAAGTTGAGGATCATAAGATTTTTACCTTCTAAAACCCCGTTTACATGCAGAAATATACATATGTAAGAGAATATACACCTGGAAAATATGTGCATATGGGAATAGAAGTATATTTACACGAGAAAATAGAGGGGGTGAGTATTAAGGATTTTGAAACAGTTGTCATCCATATTTAATACATGGAACAATGCAGACACTATCAGCAATAAAGCGAAGAACAAACTGCCCTCAGATCTGAAAATCCTGATAGACTTATGTCATGTAAAGGAGTTCGGCGTCCGTCAGTCCATCCGTCTGTAAGCCTTCTTCTTCAGAATTAAATGCCATAGAAGGCTGAAATATCGTGTTTAAACTCCTTAGCCAATGTGGATTATTATTGATTTGGAGAGTCTGTGGCCCCAATTAAGAACCGCATGTACTATGTAGAGGTGCGCAATGTAACAGGTTTACCGGTATAAACCGGTTCAAAGATGAAATCGATACGTTTTGAGATATGCTTATTGAAAACAAGTTTTAACAGTCCATTTAGAACACATTGTAACATTCGGAAATCTTCTGATATATTTCCCTTTTTCCACATTGAATATCATGCTTTCTTATAAAATGGTAATTGTAGACGATACACATTTACTGACATGCTAAATACTATAGTAAGGCTTATTGTGTCGCAGTTTTCTTCAGTTATCAAAGTAAATGTACGACTTGGACTGATGTAAGCCTACACGTTTTGTAATGAGTGCATAAACGTTAATTAAGTCATGTAAACGGTGAAGGATTACACGGGTTATAACTTGGTAGCAGCGTATATATGACTGTGAATTTAGAAAATGGTATCTGCATTTTGAAGTTTTTCTGTATGGAACTAATTCTCACAAAGTAACTTGTCAGGTTGAATATCATCTCCCCTGATGAAGGAGTTATTATCCTATTGTTTTCCTATGTATTTCTTATGGTTTTATATATTCGCACTCACCTTTTCCTTAATATAAGATACACGTGTATCTATTGCAAATCACTAATAGGATACGGAGTAGTTATAATGTCATTTGAAATTAAATGTTGCTCTGCAATTGACACGTTAACAGCAAAACCTCTTTTTCACCGCTTGCTTTTTCTATCTACTCTACTTTAAATTGTTAATAACATCGGGCTTGTAATTGTCCATTTGAGATCAAATCTAACGTAAAAAATGTCAGATAATCAGAAACATTATTTAGAGAACTTAAAACAATTACCACGTAATACGTACAGTTATCAATGTTTAAATTATCTTGTTAGCGGTTTACTTACGTTGTTGTTGAAACGGCGAAGGACAACTTCTGAGTCTCAATAGTTGCAGTGACTTTCTGACTCATGTGATCATTATATATAAATTATAATGCCTTGAAGTGTCATTTAATAAAGTCATATCAATTTAAGATATGCCATTAAGGTCTATAGACTATTAAGGTTATTAACTAAATACTCAATAAATTTTGTATTTAATTAACACGAACGAATTCAATATTTTTAAAATTTGACAATAACTTAACCGTTATGATATTATATTAAATATTGACTTCATGTGTCATGCAATAACTGTACAGCCCTGTAACATATGTTATCAACATCTATAGTATATGAATAGACAATCAATGAACTTTTCTTTGAATTCATACTGACGTACTCGTTCGTAACTTAACCATTATTGTCAAACTTAAGAAATATTGATTCCTCGGGACACACATGTTGGAGATATATAACACCTAGTTTTATTTAAAGTCCCATATCTAAGTGATAAATGGGAAAGTTAATTGTTGTTATTCGCTGTTTATTTCACTGTATAAATTATTCACATTATAAACACAGGATCTACAGGTACATGTATGTACACTGTCACCGTTTTCAATGTGAAAATTACACACACACACACAGAGTATTCCTGTGTGTCCCCGATTCTAATGTGATTTATTATCCTTATTCTTTAAAGTGTCTCAGTCAACCTACAGACGTACAACGTAAGATTGCTTCTTAATCCACGTATCTCTTGGGTTGTGAACAGAACAGAACAGAACAGAACAGAGTTTATTCTCAAAAAGCACACAAAGTGATATAGAGAACATACAGGTATATACAAGCATGAGTATTACTAAACATTTACATGATATCATTTGAAAAGGTACAGGCAGTGTTTTATATATTTGGATAGTTTACAGATAAGTGGTTGATAGTCACATTTCATTAAGAATATAAATTTAAGAATTGTTGGGTTTACACAGAAGTATTTTGGTAAGAAAGTTTTTCTTTGTTCACAGAGTGATGGACATGCAAGTAAAAAATGGTACTCGTCACATACAGCTTCATTCCATAGTGTACAAAGTCGGTTTTCTCTTAACCGGCATATTTAACCAGCGCCCTGATTCTATCGGTAACCTATGATTTGTTGTCCTAAGTTTTGTAAGCCAAACTCTGCTTTGAAAAGATAATTTTAATAGATACGGTTCAAGAATTAAAACATTTTTATACATTGAATAATAATGTCCTTTTGATGATTGTACCATACTTGAATTCCAAGATTGTAAAAAATGGTCTAAAAGGGTCCTCTTTACATTATTTCGAAACATAGTAACATTATTTACACATTGAGAGGCCCATATATAGGACAATCCGGTTTCATCTAAGATAGCTTTAACCTTATTTATGAGAGAAAAATTACAAATGTTGCCATTAATAGTCAAATTGTACGCAAGCTTGTAAATAATATGAGATAACTTACAACTAGGCTGTAATAATTTAGCCCAAAAGGAAATGATTCTAATTTTGACATTAACATCGAGCGGAAACCTTCCCAATTCTCCATAAACCATAAAATCAGGAGTAGATTGTTTAACATTTAAGATATATTTACAAAAGCGAAGATGTACACGTTCCAGTGGTTTTACATTTTCATAGCCCCATACCTCAGCACCATATAACAGAACAGGCTGTATAAGCTGATCAAATAATTTAAGCTGACAGTCAATGGGAATATCTAACTGGCGAATTAGTCTGAAAACTGAAAACATTGCCTTAGAGGCTTGATCTGATAATCTTTTAATAGTTTTACAAAATCGTCCGTTACCACAAAATAATATACCAAGATATACATATTCCTTAGCTACTTCCAATGGTTGGTTAAATAATGATAGATGAATGTTTTTACGAACATAACCTTTAGAGAAAATAACAATCTTTGTCTTACTTATATTGACATTAAGCTTCCACAATTTACAAAAACTTTCAAAATGACATAGACATTGTTGTAAACCTTCAGGGGTTTCAGCAAATAAAACAGTATCATCAGCATACAACAAAATCAACAAGTTTATATACATATTCAAAGTATTCTCAAACAACATATGTACAGTAGTAAGCCCACTTACATTATGCTCTTTTAAAAATAGCTCTAAATCATTAAAGTAGATGGCAAAAAGAAATGGGGAAAGGTTTTCACCTTGTCTTACTCCAATTTTACATGGGAAAAAATCTGTAAATTTATCATTATGCAAAATACATGACTTAATTTGATGGTACATATTAAAGATAACTTTAAAGCACTTTCCACTTATATTACTTTGAATTACTTTGTGTGAACATGTTTCGACTGTATTAGGTACACTAATGAATCCTAATTGGAATAGTTCGCTTGTGTGCAGGTAAACGTATCACTGTCACAACAAATAGTGTAGCTATCACTCCCTGTAGCTTTTATTCTATGTAGGCATTAGTAGACGAAGGTGACCGTCGATATATGGAAACGAAAGTGTGTATAGTATGTATACATATACATGTATGTTCACAGTTATGCCAATAATGCTAGTCTACTTACCTCACACTTGTCAGCTCTGGTCTCTGGGACTGACAATATTTGTTTAGGACTGACAAGATTATGGATCACTCAGTCCTTGGACTGGCAACATTTTGAAACTATTATACATTGCATTACATGCACACTGTTGTTTGGTATTGGGGATTGTTTCAAGAGTAAGAATCTGAAACACAAATCTATTTTTTTCAAAGTTTAACATTATAGCCAGAAATAGTTTATAAAATAAATAAGGGCCACAACTATTAATCGTCTTCTCCAATGTTGAAAATTGTGAACAGACTCCTTAGCCAAAGAGGTCGCTTAATAAGAAACACAGGAGCTATGCCCTTAAAAACAGGTTCGTCTTTTACGTCAGAACTAAACGCCCTAAACGACTGAAAGCTTGTGTACAGACTCCAAGGCCAATGGTGATTATAAATGATAGATGCTGTGACTATGTACATGTAGCTCTAGATGTAGTCACAGGGTCCACTACCTTAACACTTATTTTCGTTTTCTTTTCAAAGAACGAAAACCAATTGACACATGAATGCTATGTTTAGACTCCTAACACAATGGGGATTATTAAAAGTTATAATTTGATGACTGTGGCTACTAACAAGGAGCACATAGACTATCTTCTCTTCTGTAACTCAAAGGCTGAGAAAGATGAAATTTTGTGTACGGACTCTTTAGTAAATGGGGGTTATAAATTGTAGGTTTGGTTTGGACTCTTTGGTCAAATCTAGGGCTACAGGTGCCACTCCCTAAAGAATATTATGTGTATTCTTCTAAAAGACTAAATGCAGTAGCCTCGAGGACGGTGAATCTTTTGTACACCTATGAATTATACATTGTAGATTTGGTTACTCCGTGACCACCAAGACTTCACCCTTGAACCTTTCTTTAAAGAATGTGGATTATATATATATTCGTCAAGCATCTGACAACTACCTTTTGAAAATTAAAATTTTCAACGGTTACCTTAAATGTTTCATCATTTTAAGTCTGATGAGATACAGATCCCATGACTCTATTTTCTTTTGAGTACAGGAATAGTTCTGTCACTATTAAAAGAACGACAGTTGTCAAAAATAAAAGAATATACTCACACGTGTATTTGAGAGAACTGTTTACATGACACATATACTATGCAGAAGTACATATATGCATATATTTTTACATGACCTCCAGATGTAGTGTTAATATACTTCAAGTGTATATTTACTAACGTATTTAATTGCGTTTATATGCACTAAGTACATACCAGGGGCAAATATATACACATGAGTATCAATACGCTAGTTACTTGTTTGAACCAATACCTGTCTAATGTGATTTTCTGAATGCAAATTTTGTATGTAAATCTAATAGAACCCGGCAAAAATGTTCTGATATCAACCATTTGGCATGTAAGGGATCATCCATTTTGCATACGATACTTTCAATATTGTTATATTGATAAGCATGTTTACTTGATACTTCACCATCAATGTTCACGTGTGTGCAAACTAAGTAAGGTTGATCACATATCCCGAGAATGCTGTTAATTCGTGTTAAATACTCGCGAAGCGATCTTGCCTCCCGCCATGTTGGGATGTTGGTAACGTACGTTACCAGCATCACCTTCGGTACAGTGATTATGTTGAGATCTTACACCATAGGATACCTTCCTGAGCGGGGCATCCGGCGGCGCAACCCGAGTCACCCAGCCCTTATATTGAATTTGTGTTTGAATGTTATTTAGACTGGGTACCCCGAGCAGCGACATCTGAAAGCCCCGCACAGGGAGTAATACTATTATGAAATAAAGTAAGAGTAAGATGTGATAGTGAATAATTTGGGCACAGTGAGGAGGTCCCACGCTAAGCAACCAATTTCCCGAAAATGGGATGAGAGCGGTCCCACATGATGGGATAGAAGCGTGTAAAGCGAGAGCGAGCCAAGATAGTATGTGCTCCCAGCGGATACCAACTGAAGAGATTGGGCTAGGCAAGGCAGGTGCTTCACGCGGGACCTCCATCGATGCCATGCCACACAGACCCACCCAACCCAATATTATAGGATGGTGGGGTGGGTCTGTCAGCCACACTGTACAGAAATTATAGAGTTAAAGGGGGGATGAATGTTTTGTTTTGTGAGAAATGTGAGGACAATTGTATGGAGTGTTAAGGATGTGTTGCTGAAGTATGGGTGGTAGGTGATGGGTGAAAAAAATGAAGAGGATGTGGGTCCTAATGGGAGATGGAGAGTGAATTTATTGTAAAGGCAAAGAAGAGGAAAGAAGAAGAAATAAGAAGAAATACAGCAAGCAGATAGAGCTGAATATGAGATTTATGCATAAATTAATTTTTTAAATTGTGAGATTATTAAAATAGGTACATGAGATACAAAAAGAGATGGTATATAACCATATTACATCGTGAATGATGAAATGCCAGGCCTTGGGATTTGAGCTTATGATTACGTGCATGTTTGGTAATGTCCTTCCTGAATGCACCCTACAATTCTGGCGTACAGCAAATAAAGCATTTTAGATACCAGCACATATGTACATCTGTAAATACAATGTCCAACACACCAGGTATTAAATTATTATGATAATACGCTGATAGAAATAATGTCCTAGATTGAAATGGGTGAACATTATGATTTAGTTATTCTTTGTAAGTCGTGCAGAAATGTCACAGAAGCACATGAGCCAAGCTCCTCCCAATTCACATGGACGGAACACTGAGCATCACAGGTTATAGTCTGATATATGTGAACATTTGTTACCCGGGAGTCCTGCAGTTATTTGCACCATATTAATTTATGTTCTCATAATAACTAAAGTAACAATACACTGCAGTAAAATATAAGTTGTAACCGTTCACTTGTTATTGTATCACGAAGCACGGAAACATTTTTTGAATTAAGTTTATGAAAGAGATATAGTCTTGTTTATGACACTTCACCATTCGCAGTGGTAGAGATCACGTGCAATATAAGTCTTGGTACAGACTTGCCGTAAATTCATATAGGCTTCAGATAATCTGATTTGATGAGTGCTGGTTTGAGAGTCTATACAGCAGATGTTGACCCAAGCGGCATGCCTGGAAGTTCTATCCTTCGTGCGGAATCACAGCACATGACACGGACTATCATCTCCCAGGAAGCTGCCAAGCCAGTGATAGCAGATCACATGTGATATTAAGTCTTGGTACACACTTGCAGTTAAATTATAATAGTCTTATGATACTATGACTTTATGAGCGATAGTTTGAGAGTCTATACAGCAGATGTTGGCCCACGCGGCATGCCGGGAAGTTCTGTCCTTGTTGCGGAATCAACACATGACGCGGACTATCTCTCCCAGAAAGCTGCCATGCCGGTGTTGTTGAGATGGACACCATCTCTGATGTACATCCTCTCGCTGATGTTGTAGGTCACCGCCTTGCCTCCCAAGCCTCGCACCAAGTTGGCAATTCGCCGATTCAGCTTCCTCTGCTTGATATCTATTACGGTGATGTTGTCAGCCCCTCTCCAGATGAGCCGTGGCAGCATTGATGACCAGACCAGCACTGAGTTAGGGCATCTCAATTTGATGTAGAGGAGGTCCAGGTTGATGTCGTCGTAGAGATCCTTAGACCCAGTGGTGCAGAGGTCGTTCGATCCAAGGTGGACGAGGATGAACTTAGGATGACTTCCCCCTACAGCCTGCAGTTCATCAACACGATGACACAATCAGCGTTAAGCGTATACGGTGGTGTGGTTTTGTAGCACCCATTTGCGCATCTATTAACCTTCGCAAGAATGGTCTGCCCATTGCCTTGCAAATGAAGTTGAGCTTGCCTGCAGAGTTTTTAATGTGGCCTTTTTGCTTGCTGATGACAATAGTTCTGAGAGTTGTTGCTGTACCTCTGCTAGTTTATCCCCTGGGACCCTGATCTCTCCTTTTGCTGTGTCTATGGTGAGGCCCAGGTAATCCAAACATTTGGTTGGTCGAACTGTTTTTTCTTGTGCCACAGGAACGCCCAGATGTGCTAAGAGCTTAAGTGATGTGGAAAGCATGTCTTCGCATCGTTGGTAACTTGTTGCTGCTAAAATAAAATCATCTAAATAATGAGAGACAGACTTGGAGGTTGTGCTTTTTCTTATGGCCCATTCCAGGAAAGTGCTAAACTTTTCAACAGAGCACATGATATTGAGCATCCAAATGGGAGACATTTGTCGATGTAGTATGAACCTTGGAATTTGATACCGAGCAGTTGGAATTGTTGAGGTGATACTGGTAAAAGTCTGAATGCTGACTTGATGTCGAACTTTGCTATGACTGTATGATTCCCAAGCTGTTGTATCATTTGTAAATCCTCGTCAAAGGTACTGTAATAAACTGAGCAAATCTGTGAAGGTATGAAGTGGTTGATACTTTGTCCCTCAGGGTACGACAAATGGTGTATTAGTATTCACCGTCTTGTGAAGGCTTCTTTTGGACAAAACCTATAGGTGATGTGATTAAGGTATTTATTGGTAGTTGAGTAAAGGGGCCTGCCATGCGGCCTGCTTGAATTTCCTTGTTTAGTTTGGCTTGAACGACCTGAGGCTGTGCTACTGCTGATTTGAGGTTTTTTGACTCTCTGGGGCCCTGTGGGCCAGTATACTGTAGATTAAACCCTTGTGAAAAAGCTTGAAGAATTATGATGCTGTCTTGAGCGTTGGTTATGTGGTAAAGTTGGAGCAGTTCTTTGATTTGATTTAATTTAATTGGTGTTGATGCCATGATGAGGACGTCGAGCTTGTCTGTAATTAGCCTGGGTTTGGTTTGTTGGGGCAGGCTTTCCCCCTTTTGCTCGAAAGCAAGTATTAGCACTGTGGCCCATCTGATTGCACGCTGTGCATTTGTGCAGAAAGCGACAATTTTGTCTTTGACATCCACCTATGTTGAAATCGCAACACGGCTGTGTTTTCCTGTTGTGTGGAGTACCACCTGTCTGGCCTTGATAATTCCTATTGTTTGTGGCGGCTCTGAGTTGATTTGGCAACATTAGTTGTAACCAGAGATGACTGTCAATCGCCCCCCATGACCTTGTCGGGTACCTCTCCATCCGACGTCTGAATTGTACGTCATATTGATACCATGCATCCCCCCCCCCCCCCCCCCCCAAAGCGAGATGCTGCCCCTCTTATTGTTTCTACGTAGGTAAAAGGTCTTGTGCCTTATGGGGGTGAGCTTCCAGGTATACGCTCATGAATGTATGAAACGCAGAAGTCCATTGTCCAATATTTAGGGGTTTTGTGTCACATGTGCTTGGTTTGAAAACTATTTGCCCAGTTGAGTCAAGTTCCATTGAAAATTTAACATTTTCTGCGCATTGTTCCCCCTCAATGTTAAGCAGTGCTCTACATTCGACAAATTCTCCCTTCTTGATTTGTTCCCTTGTTACATTCTTTACTGTGTCTCCGAGTTTTTCGGTTTGTACTTCATTTGTTTTGGGTTGAGATATTTCGTTGGAGGCTATGTTTGAAAAATTTTGTGGAAGTATTGGTTGTTGGATCTGGGAAGGTAAAGTTTGATTAATAAAAAATTGCGGGTTTATATCAATAGGCATTTCCATCGGAAAAGAATTGTAATTACCTGAAGCTGTTGGGGGAGGCGGTGTCTGTTTCTTTGCCTCGTGGTCTAGTAACTCGCGCCGCCTTCGCCTTGCTGTTGACCAATTTGTGATTGATGGCTGCTTGTCTTTTTGGCGGCATGATGATGTTAAGAGGATGTAAGAGAAGTGTGGTGCAAAAGAAAGAAGAAAGAAGAAGCCTACGAAGAGATGAGGAAGAAAGAGTGCAAGCGAAAAAGCGAGAGGAAAGTAAAACACGTGTGTGTGCAAGGGAGGTGAGAAGAGAAAGGAAGTGACGTGAGTTGGAGAAAGTGACGTGAGTTGGAGGAAGTGACGTGAATGCATTGACCGGAAGGTGCGTGATGGAATGTTTGTTTATAAATTGTGTTGACAAGTCTCCCCATAACCTCATTTAGCGAAAATTGCTAAATGCAATTATTACTACTTTGAGTGAACAAAACACACTAGAAACTGAAATCTTGTGTAGATATATCTTTTGAAGCAGTTATAATTACATAATATAAATCTCTTATTCTAATTCTAAACAGTTGTTAAAGGGGCTTTAGCACGTTTTTTGCAAATTTTATGTTTTCAAATTTCCAATTTATAATGATAGTTGATTACTTTAGAGGTTACAACATCTTATTACACAAACCAATTATCCGCAGTGGTAATAACAGTGTTGTCTATAAAGCAAAAATTGCATGGCGATTATTTTAATGTGAACACATTTTATTATTTAGATTTGCAAAAAAAGATTCCAATGGCTTAACCGAACCATGTACACTAATTTTATAACTTGATTTTCCGAAGGGCACGTTGTTTGATACTTGAAAGATAAATTAATCTCTTGGCGAGAAGTATAATATGATTTAGTATTTTTATTGTGTTGGCACAATCAAAACATTATTATGAGTCTTGTAAGGGTAATACTACCTTGGAGATGAGTATTTAGGAAATATTCTACATTATGCCAGAGTAATTTCTGATGAGCTACTGAGCCCATGGCTCTATAAATTCAAAGTCAGGTGTCGCCAGCGATGGTAGGATTTCAAACACAACATGAAAGACATCATAATGAATTTTACTCTCAGACAGTCATTTAACATAATATTTGTGAATGAAAATAAAAAATTCATGAAATTCCATTGTGTATTTCTTGTGTATTTTACGTTATGGTCAAAATCAAGGAAAACAACATAACATGAGAATAGAATACAACCAGTAAGTGAAATAAAGTAATGGGTAATGGGTAATGGGTAATGGTGCTTAATGGGTATGCAGTCTAGTGCTCATGTGTGACTCCCATCTCTTTCATCGGTATGCAGTCTAGTGCTCACCTATGACTCCCATCTGCTTAATGGGTATTCAGTCTAGTGCTCATCTATGACTCCTATCTGCTAAATGGGTATGCAGTCTAGTGCTCATCTATGACTCCTATCTGCTTAATGGGTATGCAGTCTAGTGCTCATGTGTGACTCCCATCTGTTTCATCGGTATGCAGTCTAGTGCTCACCTATAACTCCCATCTGCTTAATGGGTATGCAGTCTAGTGCTCATCTATGACTCATATCTGCTTAATGGGTATGCAGTCTAGTGCTCATCTATGACTCCTATCTGCTTAATGGGTATGCAGTCTAGTGCTCATCTATGACTCCAATCTGCTTAATGGGTATGCAGTCTAGTGCTCATCTATGACTCCCATCTGCTTAATGGGTATGCAGTCTAGTGCTCATCTATGACTCCTATCTGCTTAATGGGTATGCAGTCTAGTGCTCATCTATGACTCCCATCTGCTTAATGGGTATGCAGTCTAGTGCTCATCTATGACTCCTATCTGCTTAATGGGTATGCAGTCTAGTGCTCATCTATGACTCCCATCTGCTAAATGGGTATGCAGTCTAGTGCTCATCTATGACTCCCATCTGCTTAATGGGTATGCAGTCTAGTGCTCATCTATGACTCCTATCTGCTTAATGGGTATGCAGTCTAGTTCTCATCTATGACTCCCATCTGTTTCATGGGTATGCAGTCTAGTGCTCATCTGTGACTCCTATCTGCTTAATGGGTATGCAGTCTAGTGCTCAACTGTGACTCCTATCTGCTTAATGGGTATGCAGTCTAGTGCTCATGTGTGACTCCCATCTGTTTCATCGGTATGCAGTCTAGTGCTCACCTATGACTCCCATCTGCTTAATGGGTATGCAGTCTAGTGCTCATCTATGACTCATATCTGCTTAATGGGTATGCAGTCTAGTGCTCATCTATGACTCCTATCTGCTTAATGGGTGTGCAGTCTAGTGCTCATCTATGACTCCCATATGCTTAATGGGTATGCAGTCTAGTGCTCATCTATGACTCCTATCTGCTTAATGGGTATGCAGTCTAGTGCTCATCTATGACTCCCATCTGCTTAATGGGTATGCAGTCTAGTGCTAATCCAGACTCCTATTTTCGCACTACATCTTTTGTTTAGCTTCTATGGCTCCTGATCTTGACATATGTATTTTGCGTTACGTAGTTTACGCCACCGTGTTTTACGTTATGAATCTACATATAGCTATCTTACATAACATGATATGCCTACGTCACTTACAAATATGATGACTTAATGAAAACTTGTGATCGTGTCATCCATACCGACTTTAGGAGCCTGGCTGCTCCAGAGAGTGACATTATAGCAGTTGACGTGTGTGAGATGTACGTACTGAACTGTTGTCCTTATGATTCTTGTAAATGTGTACACGAAGAATAGTTTTACAATAGTCGATATTTGAGAGATATTTGATAAAAGTAATGAAAAGCAAAAAGATATGACCACGAGGTTTTCGTAACGTAAATGCAGTTGCTGTAACGTAACATACAATGTAGGTATTAAAGTCTGTTAAGTCAGTATTTAGGAATCATGCTAATGATTCAAATATGAAAAATGTAAGAAAAAGGCACATGCTAATGTTAAGCTTTTAATTTTGAATGATATGTAATGAAATGCATTGTATTTGCAGTTTCTTGAAAATGGCAAAAAACAGACGCTGAGAGGCAGCGACTATATCGACAGCGAAAGAAAGAGAAAGAAGGAGAAGTATATTTGAAGAAAGAAAGTGAGAGAAAAACTACATAAAAACTGAAACGTTAAGCCCGAGAGAGCAACGAAAGAGGCGTCGCAGAGTCATCAAGTTCGTAATCACAGTAATGAGTCGAAACTGGTGAACTATGCAGGCAATGCTGTGGAAATTCCACCCAACAACAACCACGGCGAGTTAGTTGTTGCAGACAACACAATATCAATCACCTCTGACAGACAAACGCCATTAAGGGTCAGAATGTCGTTTATCTCCCCTAAAGCTAAGACTCGAAAAGGAATCAGCAGAACAGTTGCTACTGCAAACAGGAGAATTACTAAACTGAGAGAAGAAAATAGAAATCTTATAAGAAAAAAAAATCAACTAAAACACGCCTTAGTGAAAGCACCAGTTCTCCAAATACTGCAGATGAAAATGAAATGTTAACTCCAAAAAAGAAAACAGAAGAAGAAATGCGGCAACTAAAAATTGCAACACCTAAAAGCAGAGATAAAATAAGAAAACGATTGATGGAAAGCAACGTTAACTGTCTCCAGTTTGAGATTAGAGCTTGGAAATGCAAAAGTCAGAAGCATCTGAAGAGCATTGCAAGCATCGTCTCTGGTAACACCATCAGGAAGTACAGATGTATCAATCAGATATCAAAACGTACTGGCATCATCAGGCGCACTCTACTGAGGTCCAGGACAAAATCTAACTAAAAAACTCTAGATGTCTACCAGGAAAGGCTGATACTGTTGGTGCAGGCAGTTCTAAACTACAAAAACGAGTTATTAACGACTACTTGGCTAACTTGTTTCTGAAATACAAGGCGGAGTATCCGCACCAAAGAGTATCCATGGCGATATTTTGTAGATTGAGGCCTTCACACATGCTACCAGTGTCCTTCACTGCTAGAAACACTTGTTTATGCAAAAAGCATCAAAACATTGCTCTTAAGCTGAAAACATTGAAGAACAAGGACATCATCTCGACTACAAGCCCGAATGCATTCATTAAGAATATAACACAGGAAGAATAGAGGAAGATAAGGTTGTGTTTAAGACATGGAAAAAGGGCGTTGATGTCAGTGGAAAACAGAAAACAAAGCTTGTTGATCAGGAGATGAAAAACAGACAAATGTACTGAAGAATTTCTGTCTCAAACAAATGAATTCAGAGAACATGTCGTACGGGTGCAAGCACAATATTCACAGCTCAAATACCTTAAAGAACATCTACCAGAAAGGCATGCCATAGCACAGATGGATTTTGCAGAGAATTACCTGGCAACACGCTTGACAAAGTACAGTCATCTTATTAGGTTTCTACGATGGTTACAATCCACCTCACAGTAGTGAACTACAAGAGAGGTGCTGACCTGGTTCTCCAGAGCTTTATTTTTGTATCTGATACCTTGACCCACAGCTTCAGCACTGTCCTTACCATGTTGAATGGTCTTCTTCCTGAGATCAATGCCATGATACCAGAGCTAGCGCATGTCCACTACTGGACAGACTCCCCGTCCAGCCTATACCGAAACAAAAATGCCTTCTACTTTGTGGCCAAGCACTTTGATGAATATGGAATACACGCTTCTTGGAATTATTTCGAAGCAGGTCACTGAAAGGGGCCATGTGATGGCCATGGGGGCACCGCAAAAAAGGATGGCAGATGCGGCTGTGAAGCAAGGCAAGTTTACAATACAGAGTGCTCATGACTTTTATATGTGGGTCACTGGTCAGACAAATAGCACGGTTCGCTATTTGTTCACATCTGTGCCACACTTGAATCTCTCAGGGTAAAACCTGTCAAAGGGACTATGTCTTTTCACTCAGTCGCTGCTGTTGATGATGGTTCGCTCATGACCAAAGAAACGTCTTGCTTTTGTCCTGGATGCTTCAGCGACGAGACAGGATTTAAATATACACCAACCTGCAACTGGGTGATGAAGAAAATTTTGAGCAATCCAATTCATGAGATAGAAAATGCCGAATTTTAGCAAAATCCTCAAACATCAATCAATGTCCATATCTGTAAAACGATTGCCATTGTCCAGATACCTATGACTTTGGTAGGTAGGCCTATACAATTAGATTTTCATCAGATTATTTTGTGTGAATGCTTTGTAACATTCATTCTCTCCCCACTGAGGTCACTCAAGTCAAAGCTCCCCAAGTTAACCTTTGTCAAATTATGATCGTGAAATATAACAGAAGCAAATTCCTGAAGTATTGTCAACTTCCCAATGCAAGGAATAACTCTTGCCAGTCTCCATTACTGGCTGATTTAGGCCTTGCAGTATTTCCTTAAGAAATCTGTGTTTAGAAATCAAGGCCCGCTATGCATTTCTGGTGCAGCGATTCACTATCTTGACACAAGCGAGGGAAATACCGCAAATGTTAAATCAGCCAGTAATGCAGACTGACAAGAGTTATGCCTTGCGTTTGTAAGTTGAAGTATTGTATGATACTAAGATTACATTTAAACATTACAACAGAGCTGCGTTTGTATCGTTTTCTACTTGAGACGACCCCAAGAGAGCTCGAAAGTATAGTTCTAAGATATATTAACCTTTAAATAATAATCCCCTATGTCGTTTGTAAATTTGCCAGATTTCATTTACAGAAAGATGGTGCTAGTAATGTTGTGTTGTACTCATCGCCTATTTAATTATTTCAAAAAGACGATTATTGGTTTTTGTTTCAGAAACATGGCCAGATGTTTCAAACAAGTAGTTTCAGTAGTTGTTAGTTGGGTTCTAGAGGTATGATGTTACTGTATTTCCGTCGTATTTTTTACTCGGTGATTAACATATCTTGAATTTTTGGTAGCTATCAGTGCTTTCCGATAGTTTAGTGATATATTTTTTAAGATGGAAAGTGTTAGAAAACAAATGATTTCATTGGTTGCCGGAATTTCTTCATTTATCTTTCTAACTTTTCCTGACTGGTAACTTGAGAAACTGTCTTCTGCATTTAAACATGTTTTATTTGTTTTCCATAGTTGAAATTAGCATTTTCAAACATGTGCCGACTGTCAGAGAAAGCAGTTTAATTGTCCGGAATTTAAAATAACTAACTCCATTACTATATAACCGCGGAAAGCTTCATGAGCGACGGCTTTCGTTTGATTTGATTTAAACATATTTATTCAATTGAAAGGATTGATTACAAGTTATCCAACTTAGTGAAACCCTCTCCTTTGTACAGTGCTGACATATAATATTGAAACGCAATATATGTACAATGATACATACAGAAAAGATATGTTACATATTTACAAGAAAGAATGATAGACATGTAAAATATTAGGAAAGAACAAAGAGTAATACTAACAATGATAGATTAAACGCGGGTTAATTGTCAAATCTTCCTGGCAAAGATATATATACTTTTGAACTTCCTTAAAAATCTGAATGTTGTCATTGTAGGTAAGATCTGCGCTGCCATTTAACAATAAGTCTAAACTAATCAGTACTCTATTACAACATATTGTATTGATATCACGAAACAACTGTTGCCTTATTTCATAAAACATCTGTTGACTGATATTAGAATACATAAAACATTCCATAAAATAATCGTGAGTTTTCGCAAGCAAATTTACAATTACAAGCAGGATTATCTTAGAGACCAATTTTATATAAATCATCGTTTAATCTGCTATTTGAATATCTCAGTTTAGTATGGATAATGTTCAACTTTCTTTTACCAAATGAAAAATGTATTGGTGCTTTCAACTTTCTTGGGCATATATAGGATTTAAAGGTTTTTATGTCGAAATATTCTCGTATGTGTAGTGGGAGGTTATTCCAAAGCTGTGAGCATGATGGGATAAAAGATTGATTGTAAAGCAATGTACTTGAATAGGACAAAGAGAGATCACGCATGTTTTTAAGGTTATGATTGGTCCTTGATTGGGGCATACGGTCACATAAGTAGGATGGAGCATTATTATTGTATATTTTATAAAATAATGATAGTTTACGGTACTGTCTTCTTCTCTTTAACGATTGCCACCCTGTCTCATAAGTTAGAGATTTACGAGAAGCATATTTAGGGAGGCCAGTAACAATCCTGGCGGTTTCCAACTGAACTTTATCAATTTTATCGGATAAATCTGCTTACAACCATCCCATAGTTCACAGGCATATTAAAGATGTGGTCTTATAAAAACAATGTAGATCTTATTCAGAGTAGTTCTATTTAACATAAACTTTAGTTTTCTCATAGATGAAACCATCGAGGAAGTTGCTTTAACAATGTTATTGATATGTGTGCTCCAATTACAATCAGATGAGAACGTTATTCCAAGATGTTTATGAGATTTGTCAAATTTAACATGCTCATTTTCAAATTTCAAATTTAGAGTCAAATTAGTATTTTTTAGACTAAAAAGGATAGCTTCAGTTTTGCTGTGATTTTAGGTAAATAGCAAACGGTTTGCCCAACATGATAAAGTTTGAAGATTCCTGTTTAGCGTATCTTGCATAATCTTTTGGTTGGTAGATGAAAATCCCATTGACGTATCACCAGCGAACAAGCATTCAACACAATCTAGTTCATCTGCAATGTTGTTTACATAAACGATAAACAAAAAGGGACCATGGACTGATCCTTGTGGTACCCCAGCAGATAAAACTTGTTGGTTCGATAAAGAACCATTTATAAATACCCTTTGAGTTCTTCCACTTAGATAACATTGAACCCATTTAAGCATTCTCTCGCTTATACCGTAATGTCTTAATTTATGCAATAAACCTCTGTGCTACACTCTGTCAAAAGATTTTGAAACATCGCAAAAACATGCGGTAATCTTCTCGTCTGTCTAAGGCATAACAAATATTGAAATATTGTTATATAGCTCTATCAATTGATGAGTCGAAACATGTCCAACTTAGAATCCTGATTGATATTTGTATAACAGTTGATTGTCAAGAAAGTAATTGGATATATACTTCAAGAAAGTCCTTTCAAATATTTTACCGAAACAACTGATCAAGGAAATTGGTCGGTAATTACTACAACTAGATTTATTTCCTTTCTTATAAAGTGGCATCACATGTGCTTCTTTCCATCTATCAGGGTATATACCTGTATATAAAGATTTATTGAATAACAAACACAAGGGTTTACTTACAAATTAACATATAACATGTAACATATTTAAATAGTTTATGACTTATGCGATCCTGACTGCTTGCTTTGTTAACCTGCAAGCATTTAATGATATCAGCAATTTCATTTTCATTTACTACAATATCATTTAGTCTACTTGATGTACGCACTTCGAAGCAAGGTATAGTTTTGTCCACATAATCCGATTGGCAACTGGATGCAAACTATGAATTTAATGTTTCCGCTTTATCAAAGTCTGTTAATATAGTTGGGTTGTTATCTGATTCAGACTCTTTAACAGGAGTTCTAAAACCTTCCAATATGAGGGTTTGTTTTCTTTGCTCATTTGATGATGATGATGATGATGATGATGATGATGATGATGATGATAAGTGTTACGTCAAGTATCCGTCTCTTGCGAGTTGCTCACCGACGGTTCACTAATGTGCATTACTACCCTGACGGATTGTACTTTTTCGAAGCTGCTTGCCCGCGCTGCGAGTCCGTTTCGGACAGCACACCCGTTTACACCCCTTGGGAAGTTATTTCTTTTGTTTGAGTAGCAGGTTATATGCCATAACCACCATCTGCGCAGGATGGTTATGAGATAACCACCATTGTCGGATATGAGATATTCAACCTACGGAAACATTTAGACTTGTAACATTTGGAAATGTTTTCAAATTTTATATAAAAATTATAAAAAGTAACGAAAGTGGGATTTGAACCCTGGACCTCTATATCGTCCAACAGCGCCTTTACCAATTTTGCTAACGCGGATACCGATGAGTGTTTGTTCTTTTATGTAATGGTTGTATTGATATTTTTTCAAGTATTATATATATATATATATATATATATATATATATATATATATATATATATATATATATATATATATATATATATATATATATATATATATATATATATATATATATATATATATATAATACTTATATATATACCCCTGCTCAAAAGAAAGTATACCAAGAAAAAATTTGAATATTTTTTTTAATATCTACATTTTATATATGAAATGATTCTGAAACACGTCGCAGGAACACAACACACTGTTTTCATTGACAATAAGCGGAGAATGGCGAGAACTTTCATGCAACACGGGATTTTACCAATGATGACGTTGAGTCGGATCCCATGTAATGCACGTGCAAAATCACTGTATAAAACACATGATACTGTACATCAAGACAGTAGCAACAAAAAACACATGAAAGAAATGCCGAGGTTAACGGCAATACAGAGAGAGAGAGCCATTGAATGGCAGCGACTGACACCCAACGTCATCCGGCGTTTGACGTCATCGATGCGGCGGCGAGCTCAGGCATGCATTGATGCCCATGGTGGACATACTCGGTATTGAAGACGTGTTGAAGGACTATTCCTTTACTTACGAACTCATTTTCAGCATATACAGCTTGACAGTCATATTGAGAATTGTGAATTTTTGACCCCATGTGTCTTTGTACCTCTGTTGGGTATTCAGTGTTTGTTTTATTGACATGAACGTTTCCATTAGTTATGTTAAAATACCACTCTACTGATATATAAAAAAGTTTATTCTATATCTTCATCTGTTTTTCTTCCATGCTTCTTCAAATCCTTGGTATACTTTCTTTTGAGCAGGGGTTTATATAGGTACCAATTATATTGTATAGGTACAAATTTATGTCTACTTTGTGTATGGAATGAATGATTAAGTTTGAAACCTTCCTTTCGAATCAGTAATGAGTGTATTTGGAATATTTCACTGATATATTGTGATCATGTCGTATAAATCAACAAAATACCCCTTTAAAATGCATATATACAATTATCTTGCCTCGCGTTATGGCAATAAACTCTATAGATATATATATATATATGCCATAACCGCACGGCACCGGGTCATTATTTATTATGTAGGAAATTGAGATTTACCTCCTTTTGGATTCTTTTAGGGGAATGTTTAGATTTAACTATTTGCGTTTTAACTGTACTGCTTTATGTGGGTAATATTAACAATAACCAACTCGGGACGGGGGATGACTCGGGAAAGATAATCTGTCATTCCCCGTCACCCGTTAGTTATTTCTGAATTATAGATTCTATTCTAGTTGAAGCCGTTCAAAATAACCAGAAAACGACCCTCTTCATTTGTGACGGCCAGCTACAATGACCTCCAACTATTGTTTAATGTCACAGACGGGGAATGACGGGAACACTCTCGGGTAATATGAAAGTCCATTCCATTTGTATACATTCATTTACGCAAAATAACATCTAGAAAAGAATTAAATGGATTTAACAGTCGTATCTTTCTATCGCAGTTTAAAACTATGCGATTTGAATTGCGACAATTTCAACCTGATTTGAAACCAGACCTCTTGCCGAGAAGTGAACACCTAGCCCCTACATTAAGTTTATACAGGCGAAGAGCCACTGATAACCAAGTCGAGAAACGAAACCTACTAAATCATTCAACTATTGAAATCAAAGTAAACAGTTTTACGGTACATTAAAAGGCTGTAGCACGTTTTTTTCGCTCAAATAAGGTGATGAAATGTACTACTGATAATTGGATTATGTAATAAGATGTCTTACCCTCTAAAGTTAATTTAAATGACATAAACTGTCATGATAAATATAAATGGGAAATTTGAAAAAATAAATTTTGAAAAAAGTGTCCAGTCGTCTGTGATTACCACGATACGTTTCACCATGGTTCTGTTCATTCCGTTAATAGTTGTTCATTTCTTTACACATATACAGTGTAACGCTGTCATATGACATATGTCAGAAGGATTTGTTGAATTGGTACAATGCAATCCTGACTTCATCTTCAACTTCATTTATTCTCAAAAACCACATTTGGTAGTATACGAGTACATATTCATCATCAATCATATAATATACAATGTCAAAATGGCGGTGGGTTATAACAGGATATTTTTAAGTACAGTCATATACAGTACAGTAAAAAACGAAACAAGTTTAAATGATCTAAGCATATTATTGTTCAGGTTTAGCTTAGCTTTTGAAATTGTAGATAGTATAATGTTTTTGAACTTAGCTAGGTTTCTTAAAACAATAAAGGCTTGTGTGGTAAAGAGTTGTCTATAAGATGAAATATTTGCGAAGGTAAGTATTCTTGCTGGAACATACTTTTTTTCTGGTTTCATGGAAAGTAAGACAACGAAAAATATAGTGAAATTCATCTGCTATTGAAGGTGAGTCGCATAATCTACATGTTCTATTTTCTCTTGGGGTATTATTCCAACGTTCTGTCTCGACAGGCAAACAGTGATTAGAAGTTCTAAATTTTAACAACGGATAACTAATATACTTAGGTAATAAAAGGTAGGAATCAAAAGAAGCTAAAATCTTAATGTATTTATAATATTGTCCATTCGAACGTATTTCGATATCTTTTCTCCACTTTTGGTAAAACTGATCCTTTAGTGTAGTTTCTACTGTCTTATGTAGCCATAATCGACTATAATTACCAGGTAAAGTATATACATTACTTAGCTCACATGAGTTAAAGATATTTTCAACAGAACTAAGTCATGAATAGGAGTGATTATTAATAACGCTATCTAATGACATAAAATTGTAAATTACTGAGGATAATTTAAAATGGGAAAGAGGTGTGTTGAATTTATGCCAAAAATTAATCATTCTTTTAGATACATGAATGCTGGTCGGATATCTTTCAAATTCACCGTACAACATAACATTCGGTGTTGACATTTGACCAGAGGCTAATTTGAGAAACTTAGTATGTATATTTTCGAGTATATCTGTTTTAGCATGACCCCAAAATTCAGAGCCATATAACATGATAGGAAGGATTATTAAATCAAACCCTTTAACAACACAATCAAGGGGTAGATCGTTATTTCTTGTCATTTTCAGTAACAAATACATACATTTCTTAGCTTAGCAAGGTCCTTTACACCAAAAGCATATTTTCTGTTTTTATGACAAGGCAACACATCACAATAGCAGGTAACACCTCGTAACAGTAGGTGACAAACCACAAAAGCAGGTAATAACAGGTAATAACTTAACTCACAATTACAGGTAACAACTAATAATGATAAACATGCTAATTATGCTTGCCTACAAGCAGAAAAGGTGATGATTGGTATCTTTAAACAGTTAAATGTTCTCGGTGACATTGATATAAGAGCATATTTTAAGATATTTGATGCAAAGATTAAACCGATTTTATCAAACGGGGCTAAAATCTGGGGGGTTAATTATTACGTAGATATTGAAAGAGTCCAATTGAAAGCATGTAAACATATCTTGGAGTGAAAAATAACACTACGAACACAGTGGTTTATAGAGAATGTGGTAGATACCCAATGCACTTATTCACGTGTATTAAAGCCATAACATACTGGTTAAATTAATTGAAAATGCCTTCATACCGTTTACCAAAGAAATGTTACAATATGATGATGTTATATGATACGAATGGTCACACAAATTGGGTTACTTCTGTAAGAAATTTCTTATTCACAAAGGGTTTTGGTTTTGTGTGGATAGACAAGTGTGTTGATTCAAACGATGACTTTATTTGTCAAGTTACGAGGAGATTAAAATATATTTATTTACAAGAATGGACTGAAAACATATCCCTTTCAAGTAAGTGTTTGTATTATAGGATGTTTAAATGTACTCTAGAATCAGAAATTTATCTTTCATGCATACATGTCAAAAAGTTTAGGATAGCGTTAAGTAGATTAAGATGTTCATCACATGATGTATATATCGAAAGTGGAAGATTCAAATCAATACAAAGAGAAAATCTAATATGCAGACTTTGTAATAACAATCAAATAGAAGATGAATATCATTTCGTTTTAATTTGCCCTATTTATAATTCACTGAGGAAGTTGTATATTAAAACTATTACTATTTCCATCCGAACCTTTATACATTCGTAGACTTGTTAAGTAACACAACAATTGCAGTTATTCAAAATCTTGCTATGTTTGTTTACTATGCTATGGTATTCAGAACAGAATATATTTCAAAACATATTACAAGTTATACCAAATTGTTGAATATCATCTTCATTGTATTAAATGTGCTTGTATATATTATCATTGACATGTATTGTACTACAGGCCTGTGGCCTTTCAGTACTGGACATAAAATCGACAGAATAACGGGTAACAGCTCATACTAACTGGTAACATCTTACAATAGCAGGTAACATATCATAATCGAGGGTAACAACCAACAATAGCAGGTAACATCTCATTGTAGCAGTTGTTCTTTCATTTCCTGCTCAACTAATCGTCTCCATGTTTCCCTCGGTCTTCCTTTGTTTCTCTTTCCTTGTGGTGCCCCCCTCATTACAACTCGTGGGATGCCATCTGGTTGCATCCTTAGCATGTGCCCAATGTACCGCATCTTCCCACGGCAAGGTGACAATGTATCAAGATCTCTCCATTTTTTACCTTGCCTTCAACCTAGGCAGGGGTGGTGAAACGAATCATTAACACCTATTATGATCACGAATTACGTCCCTTACCATATGCTAACATACAGCCAATGAAATCGCCGATACATCCGGTACCAATTCAAAATAGCGACGATCGACAGTCACAGAGGCAAGAGTCTTCTGATTGGCTTATGCGCTAAGCCTGCAGTACGTTAAAATCTTAGCACTGAAAATGCGAGGGTTGAGGTCAAGGGCGGAAGGAGAAGATATGGAAATCTTTTCCTTACGCCTATGACGTTGTGAAGATGAATGTACCGCCACTTTCTCTTCTTAATTAGGCTGGACAAGGTCACACCTTACGGTAACGGGTACCACCTCACAATAACGGGTACCACCTCACAATAACGGGTACCACCTCACAATATCTGGTACCACCTCACAATAACGGATAACACCTCACAATGACTGGTATCACCTCACAGTATCGGGTACCACCTCACAATAACGGGTACCACCTCACCATATGAAACTAGGGACAAAAACGTGCATATGATAGAGGAAACAAAAACGACTTTCCATTTAATTCCAGTTTAATTAAACGTCATACGTGAAGCGGTATTGCACAACTTTGATATTGCCGAATAAACGTTATATTTCAGTATCTTCCACGGGCGAGTAATAACAAATGTGTATATCTTAAATAGAGTGAGAAGGAAGTTGCCAGAATGTGAATATTTTTATTAGATAATATACAACAGATTGACCAATATATATTGTTATGCCATCAATTATTGTACAAATTGAATATAACTTTAAGAAACGTGCATACTTAAGGTTAGTTTATGTAAATACAGAAATTAAAACTGTTAACCTTTGTTAACAGTTAACATGCACAGTTGAATATTTTCTTATAAATATAGATATATAAGCATTTAGTAAACCATAAAACGGACATGGACAAAATTATGGGCAAATTTGATTAACACGATTTGAACGCCAACTTCAGATATAAGTTCAGCGAAAGAAATATTGAAACATAAATCTTCTCTATTGATTTTACATAAATACGCATTTACACACGAGTGCTTTGAGGGCACAAGAACTCCCGGGTCTATCATATTAATTCACAAAATATCCTCTAATAAGCAGTTGAAATGGCATGGTAATTTACGAAATCTCAGATCTTATTAGCTAGATCTGCATTAAACATAATATGGTATGTGATCAGCTGGAAATTTACACATTGTCTGAATAATCTTGTGGCAATGAATAATCATGTCAAATATCGAAGGCCTATCACTGATCAATGAATAAGCATGTCAAATATGGAAGTCCTATCACTGATCGATGAATAAGCATGTCAAATATCGAAGTCCTATCACTGATCAATGATTAAGCATGTCAAATATGGAAGTCCTATCACTGGTCAATGAATAATCATGTCAAATATGGAAGTCCTATCACTGATCAATGAATAAGCATGTCAAATATCGAAGGCCTATCACTGATCAATGAGAATGTATGGCCATGATTAACTTTCAGAAACACACATCCTACACCAAGGTCAATGTCATAAGTTTAAGGTTATGACCTCAGTGTGTATGTGACATGGACAATTTTAATATTTATAGCCTATGCTGACAAATGAAAAGTTATTAGCTTTTAGTAAAGTCAAGTGCCATAACTATGATAATATAAATCCGATTAATCCCAAAAAGCACATGCATATCACTGATGTACATCAAGAGCATGTTAAAGTTTCATAAAGATTGATTTCAGAACACTGATACTCTTTTCGGGACGGACGGACAGACTGCGTTATGACGTAAACCCCCTTCGGTTTCACCCAGGGGTTAAACTTATAATTGTTATTTAACTTTGATATAACTGAAGCGATATAAACGGTTCCACAGATATGCAAGAGCCATGGATATCAATTTCAATTTGGAAAACAACTGAGGAAATCCAAAAAAGATGGAGTTTATGGAGACCATGACGATGGTGGTGATGATGATGATGGTGATGGTGATGATGGTGATGGTGAAAGTATGATGACGACAATGATGATGACGTTAACTATACTGACAATACTATACTATACAATGGCGATGATGACGAAGAGAGTGATGAGGCTAATGACGACGGTAATGATAAAAATGGCTGATTAGGCTCGAGATGATGAAAGATGACATTATATATAATGAAAGCATGGTGACGATTACACTCTCACCCTGCCTTTGTGCTCTCATCCGCCCCCTGGCTAATTAACTTACTACTCTCTGGTTTCCTTGTTATCACAACTTCACTTGTTCAACCATTTATGTCATTGTTACCTCCTCTTGTTGTATTTGTTATCTCATTATCATACCAACATGTATCCTTTATATAACCTGCTGTTTCACCATCTCTTCCATATGCCTGATAACGGTATAAGGATCTATACCGAAACGTCGCTATTGTTAATAAAGAAGTTGATCATCCATAAAATATTTGTCTTCTTCAGCTTTCTCATATGAAAACATTCAAAGACAAGCTTAAGTTGCTGTTTTTCGTACAAGTTTTCCTTATGAAAGTTGAATATAACGATATATAAATTGAGAAGG
This sequence comes from Gibbula magus, assembly GCA_936450465.1. NCBI lineage: Eukaryota > Metazoa > Mollusca > Gastropoda > Trochida > Trochidae > Gibbula > Gibbula magus. The sequence goes on from OW388296.1 coordinate 76,497,799, forward strand.
GGTGCTAAACCCGGATATGCAATAAAGTAAAACAACTGAGTGATGATGAACGTTTTGATGACGATGATTTTAAGGCTGGTTGTAATGTTCATACCTTTGCGTAAAACTTGGGCATCATTAATATCGTTTTAATATCAATCAACATGACCATGTTATCTGCTTTCAGCTTTTAAATGGTTAACGGTTTGAAAAGAAAACGAAAGACTTTTCAAGGACGTAGCCTTTTTTTGGCCTTATTGGGACGGTCGAGTTATCAAAACACCCTATCCAATATTTCAGCTTTCTAGACTGTAGTGAAATACGAGATAACTGAGTTGTCAAACCTACAATATATCACCCTAATTTGCCAATGAATCTGTGCACAAGATTTCAATTTTTAGACTTTTAGATCTGAAGAAGAATATACAAATATCTTTAGGTACGTTCTATAAGGCACCAAATCTACAAATTATTCTCTCCATTGGACAAGGAGTTTTACACTACATTCCAGGTATTGAGTGATTTCTTTTTTGGGTGAAAACAAGTTGTGTTTTTGGTCGGGACCCCTTTAAACAAAATAACAAAATCGACAATTTATAATTCTAATTGGCCAAGGAGTCTATACACAAGCCATCAGCTTTCTATGCCTTTCTAATTTTTTAATTTGTGGCGCAGCCCGTCTGTCCGTCCCGAAAACGGCACTTGTGTTCTGAAATCAACTCCTCCAACAAGTTTTTGAACAATATTTCTGAAACTTTACACATGCTTTGGATATATATCGGTGATACGCATGTGCGTTTTTCAAGGACCGATCTGATTAATATTTTCAGAGTTATGGCCCTTGACTTAAAGCGCTCATCTTTCCGATTTCAGACTGACAGTAACTTTTAATTCGTCATCATTTGAAAATGTAATGTTTCCAATGTCACACACTGATAGTATAACCTTAGACCTTGTGACTTTCACCTTTATGTTGGATCCATTTTGTGAGATGCTGAACCATAGCAATAATATTTGATTGATTGGTGATAGGCCTTCGGTATTTGACATGCTTATTTATTTTAAATAGGTCATTAAATTACTCTTACATTTAAACAGCTTATTTGGAGAATGAAGAACCCGTGGGTTCTTGTGCTCTCAGGGCACTCTTGTTGTACTGGAGAAGACGATGAAAATAGTGTTTAGGTCGTGCCTCCTAAGACTTATTTGGGGTAACAGGATAACCAAATCTACAATTTATCATCTCCAATGGCTGACGAGTCTATACACAGGATTTAAGTTTTCTACTTATAACCCCTATTAGTCCATACAAAAGATTTCAGCACTCTAGATCCAGTGGTTCCGGAGAAGACGTCAAAAAGCAAACAGTTTACGAACGACCGCTGGACAACATGCCATAAGCCTATCGGGCCTTTCAGGCCTGATGAGCTAAAAGGCAATATCAAAACCCCTTTCTTATCTTAAGCCATTCTATGAGGTCAACTTCTCGTTCAGCAAGTGTAATCTCTGAAAAAGTATTGTTTCATCTATACAGACTGACATTGTCTCAAGTGCGTGCGCTACAATCTACATGTCCATGCTTCAAGATGTTATCATACAGAGTTAGATACCACAACAACACGTGTGTTCATCGAGTATCTCCCAATCGTCCCCTGCACACACTGTGCATGGCAATATCCACCCACAGGTCAGTGTGTTCACGTGGCAAATCCTTTACAAGTCCTCTTACAATCCTTTATATTCTTGCATGCCAGGGAGTTAACACGGTAAGACAATATCTTCCTGCGTGTGAGTGCGTCCACGTGGCCTGTCTTTATCTTACACGGCATGTGTTCACATGACATGAACCAATCATCCTGCACGTGCATACATGTACGCGTGCTGGTACTTATAAACCATGTGTTTAGATGGTATGGCCTAGTTGTCCTGCACTTAATGTTTGTTTCGGCTTTTCCAAGGCTTGTAATTGGTTCTCCAGCAGTCGTACATATATCAGATCACTACCAACCTCGTCAAACAGTCTATCACCAAGAAGGCTGCTGAGTTCACTCTGGTTATAAGAAAAAACATTCACGTAATCACTGCGACAACTGAAAAATACAAACATGTTTATCAAACCATACCTGTTATCTGGAAAATACCGAGCATGCAAAGCTAATTTGCACTTAGTCATATTATGTTAAACCCCTTTCTGAAAGTCGCCAATAACATTCTATAACTTGACACAGGATAGCAAGAAAATACAAGAAAATACAACAGCAACAGAATATAATTTGATCATATGATTAAGTAAAAATAGAACCATGTGTTCTGTCCACATCATGATTGGTTGGTGATAAAGTTGAAGATCTAAAAAAAAGTAATCTCAAGTAATACGCTGTTTTTAACTGCAGGACACAACAAAAGCAGAGCAGTCAACTGTTCCGCCTTCTCCACAGCCACAATGAAATAGACAATAATACGATTGAACATTAAACTCAAGAAATCATGGTCTTGACCTTTCACATTGAACGTTAATATGTCAAAAGAATTTCCAGGGGATATAAACAACACATTATTGACATGAGTTCTTAAAACCTATTTTTTTTCTTCAAAATTTTATCAAATGGTTCACATGGCTTTAACCCATATCTCAAAACCTTGACTTTTGACTTTCAAGGTTACACAATCTATTATCACTTTTCATTGTGAAAAACAATGATGTAATGATTCAAAGTGACTAAACTCCTAAACCCTTAGTTTCTCATTAGCTGAAACTAACTGGGCAGTAATTGCCTTAGGTATTAACTGTGCCCCATTCAACCTAGTGCCTCCCTCAGCCATCCTCCCGTCGCAGCACACGTCATTCAACTAACGATATGCAGAGCTCTGCAGCTGCAATGCGATTTACCAATGAATTAGCTATCGTGAGCACACAATACTTGCTTAATTTGTCATTATGTAAATACTCCAGTGGATTATGATTAAATTACTATGTTTGCCTTATATTTATGGTGCAACAGATTTTGTTACAATGGTCAGCATCATTAGCAACTTTACTCCTGCGATCTTACTGCTCATAGGTTTGTCTATTTAAGATGTTTATCCCTGCCAACTCACCAACATCTTGCAGTCATCTCTGATCTCCAGTGTTTCAAAAGCATCTTTCATGAAAGCCTCTCCAATCCTTTCCACGATGATTCTATAATCAACATTATTGTGAAAGTTTTTTTCTTTAAAAATGTCTCTTCTTATAATGTATCTACTGATATTGTACTTGTACGAATACTCTTTTCACACATCCAAACACTGGAGTCGTAAACGTTTTGATGATTAATTGCACAAATTCAATTCATCTAATTGACACCCACAATTACCCTGTGCCACGCATTGCACGTGATGATAAGGGTGGTAACATTTAAGATAAATGATCATCGGAAATAATAAAATTAATTTAACAGCAAGAACAATGAATGATTAAAGACAACATACCCTTGCACCCTCTGACTATTCTGGACTATCTTCATGATTCGAATTTCATCATCATCATCATCATCATCATCATCTGCTGTCAAGACAAACAATAAAGATGATTCTTTGATCGCGGAATGTCTTCAGGTTTCGATACAAACTAAATTAGGAATGCCAGTAGAATACCTTAAAAATATATAGACAAAACTAACACGATATTGGGCAAGGTAGACGTGAATTCTCTTTTAGCTTGCTATAAATGCACCCATGGATCTTATATTTTAAACGCTTCATGCTGTATAAAACAACAACGTTAACGAAAGGTATACGTTGGACCTACCGTCAGACTTCCGCGATGATGCTCTCTCGTCCCTGATATTCATTTCCGGCGAGTCAATCCTATTTTCCTTCGATCCCTGGGTTGCAGACAGACCAGTGTTTGCACCAGTCTCACTCCCTGCATTCTCCTCGCCCCTCCGGAATATCGTCAAATGTCGGAGAGCAGGCGACAGATGTTCATCTACATCACCTTCACTGTAACTACGCACATGCCGCGCACTTTCCTTATGTTTGGTTCCCGGGATCCTGCCATGTCCCTGCCCATCCTCTCTCTTGTAGAGCACATCCTCTTCATTCCGTCTGGAGGCATCCTCTCTCCTCTGGACCGTATCCTTTCTATTCCTGCGCACGTCACTCTCTCTATTCCGGTGAGTTCCACTATCTTTATTCCTGCGAATCACATCCTCCCTTCCCCTGTGGATCTTGCTTAAAGGGAGTCCATGCTGCCGACGGGATGGACATGGTGTCGTAGCATATAGATTTGTGGCCTGCTGTTCAGGAACCACTGGTAGTTCAGCAACATCTCTGGTCAAATGAAAACTGAAACTCGTTTGCTTCTTGCTCTTTTTAGATGCTGCTTGGGTTAAATCGTCGGGTTCTTCTGATCTGTAGCCTTCCCTTGCCAGATCGTCAAGAACATCAACTGCGCATGGCCGTTCATCGGCGTTATCCTTCATCATTTGCATAATGAGGTTCACAAAGAAAGTTCCATGATGTATGCTATCCCTCACTTCATTTTCCTAAACAAATATAAACTGAGTGGCAGAAGCAACTTTGAACATTTTGAAAACAGAATATCAACTTGATAAAGTCACACGCGAACGAATTTCGGTTTAATCCACCCTTCATAACCATAAGCAAACATACGAACAAGATCCAATGAAAACTATAAATGGTTGGTACGTTTTTGTTTAATAATATGTATTCTTTGAATTCCTTTCCCTTTGAGTAATATACAAGGGACATTAAAGGGAGTAATGGAAGACATTTCCACGTCAATGGCCACATTGACAACATTCATAATTTCTTGCATGAGTGATAATTGAGTGAGCTCGTATGTTTATAATATGTGTCTTATAATGTACGAAAGGTATACAGGTACACGTTTGTCCAGTCTGATTAAAATCGACGGTTTTCCGAGGAATAAAAATTACAAAATAGTGCATATACCGGGATACGAAGTCCGTAGACTCCCATGTTCTGACGCAATTCAGTTAACCAATCACAGGACCTCCAACAACAGCTTTTGGTGCGAGAAGCTAGGTGCAGATAACTCCAAACAGCTATCCTTTCGTCAGTTCCGAATGTTTCAAAACGACTACCGTTTAAGAGCTATGATGTGATTGGTCAGCTATTTGACTGGGCTTCATCTGTGCTCAACTGGTTCGGAACACACGCCTATCCGGGTGTTCTCAGACCTTGTGGCGAGGAATCTACAGAACCATTTCGTATCCCGGTATTATTTTTCAAATTTTATTCCTCGATTTTAATCAGACTGCACATTATAACTTATTCAATTGTAACGAAACATCACAAGCAGTACGCTGTTGTCAGGCTTCTTTGTTTGAATGTAGATTCTTTTCGTGTATTTTACTCAATTTTACAAATTGGATGGTAAACAGAACACCATAGTCGGGCCACTGTGAGCTGGGCACTCTTAGACTCTTAGATCATTTTCAATCACCTACCAAACCATTCTGAACTCCTTTCCGGAGAGAGGTCAAAGTCTGCAGTCGGAATAAGTTCCTCTCAGTGGCCATTTCGAACGCTGTGCATCCAAGGCTCCAGATGTCGCTCTGTGTTACAGCAGAGTTAGGAGTATATGTTCATGAATGTGTCCGAAATATATGTAGCGTTAAATATGTGACATCTGAATGTGGACATCATAATATCTTCTGTAATACAACTATTTTATAATGTAAGATTATGGTGCAAATTTTAAAATTTGTACATATGGTTCTAGGTTCAATACAGCATCAATGTTCACTTATTCATTAGCCAATTCTCCCAAATACTTATTGATTGTAATGCTCAAAATAGTATGTCCACTTCAAATGAACATTCTCATCTAGATTTCTATTCGTCAGTGAAAACATCTTTTAAAATGGAATCATATTTGTCATCTTTAAGTAATAAAGATTTGAGACGATTTTTAACACTTTTAAGAATAGGATAAATGAAAATAATTAAAAACATCGGAAGAAGAAATAATATCTCCAGAGAATTAAGATTGTGTTATTTCTGTATAAACGTTTTATCAGATGAATTACATCTTATGCTTTTATTCCCTATATACACTCATGGCAAAAATGGTTGTCACCCCCAGACTGAGAACGCTACGTCAAGTTTAACTGAGTGTGGACAAATAATCAAACATGCAATAACTGTCAGAATGATTTGTGTGATTGGGAAAAACATTCGTAAAACATACCAGCTTGTATTTTGGTCTTGTGCTGGCCAATTTAAGAAATTCTATCAGGATATGTATGGTCCCTGTGAAAAAGGGCAATTTTTTACAGTATCCATATAGTATCAATTGGATGGGTATCAATAAAACAAATTACATTTTCAAGTTCAATTGTCGGTTTTATTTCATTCTGCAGTCATGTATGAGTATATTTACAAGCCTAATATCGGGTAGCACCGCCTCTGGAATTTTCAAGGGCGATAATTCGGGCAGGCATACTGTCTATCAGTGTGTTGATGTTTGCAACAGCCAAATTGTTCCATTCATTCACAAGAGCAGCCCGCAATTGCTGTAAATTTGCAGGAGCAGGGTCCAGTCTTCTAATTGCACGGTCAAGCTGATCCCAAGCATGTTCTATCGGATTCATATCCGGACTTTTTGAAGGCCAGGGCAATCTTGTTACTCCTTGTGCCTGAATGAAAGCGTTCACTGTACGTGCACGATGGGCTGGTGCATTATCGTCCTGCAACAGGAAGTTGTTGCCATACACTCTTCTTGCATGTGGGAGGCAAACGGTTTCAAGAAGACGTCTGTACGACCTCTGGTTGACGTTTCCTTGAAGGACGACAAGATCCGTTTTACCGTTATGGTGTATTCCTGCCCATACGTGTACAGAACCGCCACCGTGGGCAACCTGATGCTGCAGACAGTCGTCATTGAACCTTTCCCCACGTAAACGTCGCACTCTCATTCTCCTGTCCACCTTATGCAGTAGGAAACGAGACTCATCAGTAAATATGACGTGACGCCAATGTCCAAGTTGGATTCTGCGGTGCTGCTGCGCCCAAGCAAGCCGTGCCCTGCGGTGGACCAGTGTCCAGAATGGTTTGATGGCAGGTCTTCTTGCCTTATATCCATGCTGGAGCAACCTGTTCACTACAGTTCTCCGGCAAATGGGCGTATTAATATGAGCCCCCCATCTCTGTGCAAGAGTCAAAGACGAAAGACGTCTATGACGTCGGGTCAAACGAAGAAGAATTCTATCCTGACGAACCGTAGTTTTCTTGGGACGGCCTGAAGACTTATTCGGAACAACATTTCCCTGTATGGCGTGCAGTCTTTTAATCCTTTGAACAGTTCTAACACTGACGTTACATGCTGCAGCAATGACACGATTCGAAGCGCCACCACGACTCATGCCAATGATTTCATGTCTGATTCCTGGTGGAGTGGGACCAGGCATGGTCTATGCTTTTCAGAAACTATAGTCGTGAAGCTGTATCTTATGAAAGAGGTCTATAGTAATCGATGGAAATGACAAACCTAAGGAGACAAATTTCAATCATTTCAATGAAATGCACGTGGTCTACATGAAACCGCTGAATCTGTTCATTGTAAAGTGTGAGTTAATGTAACTTCATGCCTGTAATGACATTTCCATGGAAAACCAACATTGCCATGCATACAATGTGATATAAACTCCAATTTAATTAAATATTAGGGGGTGACAACCATTTTTGCCATGAGTGTATAACGAAGAAGAAAATATATGTTGGACTTAAAATGTAAAACTAGAAAATTTCTAGTTACTGTATTGCAAAATGAAAATGTAGATCGTTTACATGTGTTTTCACACTTTATTTAAGAAACTGATATATTACGTTTTTGACTATTTTAAAGTGTATTTATATATCACGTAAATCCTTAAAACAAATGATATGATGGCACCAAATCTGTTTATTTCAATAACATTAATTTTGTATATCGTACACGGGCCTGTGGCCTTTATACTGGATAACCTATTTCAATATAAATAGCCAGTTCATATAAACAATTGAAATGAAAATAATTGATTGATGTCATTTGAAATTCAGCTGTAGAGCGATTTTAAGGTCGCATCAAGCAACACGTTCAGCTACAACATCACCTATAGTTAGGTATCTTATTTTCAGATAAACTCAAAAAACCGTTTATCTCATAAATAAATAAACAAGTACACAATTAACGATACGATGTTGTGCAGACTGTTTACATAGACGACATCAACATATATCAAATGAAATGGATAGAGAGTGAGATGTCACACTGACCTTATGATTGTAGTGTCGTCCTCCCCTGACCTCAGGACTCATGAAATAAGGCGTGCCTACTATTGACTTTGCCATGGCACTAGGGTGTTCCAGAATCCTGAAACAATGCAATAACCGTAATATAAAAGGGACATAGTGAAGCTTAAATAGCTCGAAAAAGTTATTAAGAGAATAAATTTTGCGAATTAACTTTGCGCATCAATGACTTCTGCTTTAAACTTGATCACCGATCCTCTCGATGTTGTGGTTTCACGACAAATTGGAGAAATGAAGAACAAAACGTACTTGGACATTGCTAAGTTCCCTATTTTGAGAACGACTCGGTCCCCTCGGCCGGACACCATGACGTTGGCAGTCTTAAGGTCTCTATGGAGTATGCCACGTTTGTGGATGCACTGAAAATGTCACACGTGCACGTGAGAACAGGACACGGCACTTGTATACCGCTCTTTATAAAAAATTTTTTTTAAAAATCAACTTAAAAAGGTTTATGTTTCGTATCGGTTGGGTCGTAAAAGAATAAAGAAACAAAGAGTCATATACGCTGTAGCACGTTTTTTTGTTGTTACATATTTTGTTTTCTCAAATTTGCTTTTTAGTTTATATAATATATTGATATGTTAGAGGGGTAAACATCTCATTACACGACCCGAATAACTATCAAGAACATAAATGAGGAACATAAACATAACATGTTTTAACGTAAAGTCCATAGAGAACAGTACATTTTAAAAGGCAACATGTTAACTTAAATTTGTAGTGAGTTTTTTAAAGAATATTAAGACAGGTTTTGGCAGATAAAAACGATAAATCTAAACAAACAAACGAGGATGAAATTAACTTTTTTAGAATCCCTCAAATATTTTAAAAAAACCCATTAAAAACACTTTAACGTTAGATCACTCACAGCCCAGCCTACACCCACTACCCGTACGTACATGTAAACCGGAGGCAATATGTGCGAACCAGGTCCCAAACTGTGGGGTGTCGGGTGTCCCGTATGCCCGGATGTAGGAGAGGAGGTCCCCTCCCCCACAGTACTCCGTCAGCAGGTGCACTTGCAGTATCCCCCGGGGGTCGCGCTGCTCCCAGCTGTCCACGTACTGAACGACGTGGGGGTGGTTGAAGCGGTTGAGGGTGGTGACCTCCGACACCAGGTACCGCTCCTCATTCTTGGTAGCGTCCTCCAGGGAGGAGATCTTCAAGGAGTACTGAAACAGGGAATAATTAAGTAGCGTTTTAAAAAGGTGAGGAGACATGAGTTGGTACTTAACGCCGCTTTCAAGAGTATTTCACTTATATCATGGCTGCTAGTATCATTGCAGGGAGAAGCCCTCTGCGCCACGTGGCTATGTATTGCAGTTACCTGCGAGCATCGGTTGGAACTAAACGAACCATAGGTGGTACTGCGCTTGTAGAATTATAGAACTGCGTGTAGAAAAGTCCATTATAATTATGGCGTGCGGGGAGGCTGTGTTTCTAACTTCATTTAGCAGTAAAATGACCTATGCATAGGACCACATGCCCCGTACACAGCGGTTAGGTACAATGTAGGAACAAAAGATTTATGAAAGTTTCAAGGAGTAATGAAAACCTGAGAAAAAAATCATCGATCTCATCAAGGATTGTATTGTTTAATGTTGTGGAATCCACTACTTGGATCCTTCCGTATCCACCCCAAATTAAGTGGATCCGGCAAGACAGATTCCACTCTTTTTTGTCCTGTGTGACCTTGAAAAACCCCATGGTCACCAAAATTTTCAGTGTCAATGCATGTACAAACAAACCTGACTAAATTTGGGGGATATTGGTTATCCAAATATCATAAGTCCTCCAATAACTTGAAGAGAACGTACCTCTTCCATGCCAAATGGTGAAGACATATTCCCCAAATCATGATACAAAAGTTTTTGAAAATAAATAATTGTTTTCTTTTGTTACTATAATTAAAAATCCATCCATTGTGTTTCATAAAATTTTATTTGGCGTTAATACGTTCCAACACACCACATGTGCTGTCTACAATACAAATAAATTCACTCAGCTTGCATTTTTATCCCCAATCGCCATATATGTCATAATTACTAGTTTCCAATTAATATTGAGTAACAACATTATGCATGTGCAGAAACCGAAACTGCACGTTCCATTTACATGCACAGTAGTTATGTGACCTATTAAACATTATCAACTTAAATTTGTATTTTTGTCTGTTATAAATAAGATAACAAAATTACGTTTGACTCATTGACGCGCGCCACAGGCTGTGCATTGTCCGGTTTTCGATCAGAAATCACTACTTTTACCTTCATATCGTCAAAATGCTAAGTCTGCTATCATCAAAATTGTAGTTTTCGGTAATAGTCAGTACTTCTCGATTAAGTAACACCATTTATAACGTTTGGAATATGTGACCCCAAACAACACAATGGATGTACCTTTAAGGTGTCCTGTCGACATGTAAACAATTAATACACAAAGTCACATCCTTCCCTTCGGTCTTAACGTCCAACCAAGCCTCCTCCCAGATGAGCTAAATTAAATTATCCTCTCACTCATTACTGCTCTGCCCTGCGTGTGCAGTGGCACAACTGAAACACCATACCACTTGGGGATTTCAGCAGTTACGGTCAATACGCAAGTGCAGGCTATTGGGTGGAGAGGGGTAACCGACTGGGATAGGGTGTAGAGATATGACAAGTACATTTTAAAGGTGTGACCTCTATTTGTTAAGTTCACACAAACTGCCAGTCTCACACAGACTGGTATATAGTGACTTAGACTCTGGAAAAATAGCGAATGGTATATAGCCCCTGATATCAAAATTACGAGTCCTTGGAAGATATCTGGATATGGATATGGAGTTTTCATTTTCACTGACGAAGCACATTGCATCACATAGTTGTGGATATGCAAAATATCTAGAGCATTGACTTCAATAAAATATTATTTGTATGTAGTGTCAAGTAATAATCCATTTACATCGACAGGTGTGTGTATATTCCTACAATGTTAGAAGATAGCAATACGTATACAATGTGCTCATACATGTTCAATTATACAGAACTGCGAGTACGAGACGATATCAATGTAATTTTACTCAAAACAACTGTTTATAACATGAGGTTTTAAAATCATTAAAACGAGTTCTCTATTTTTAACATTTATGTCTTACAAAGATGTATAGTAAATATGAATGACAATGCTTAAGCATATATTTGATAATGTTTATACCCAACTTCCGGTCTCGTTGATAAGTTTCTTTTGTTTATACAAGTATAGACAGACAGACAGATGTTTTATTTATAGTTGATCAGGGTCGGGGTTCGGCTCTGCTTGGTTTAGCTCCCACTTCGTGGGTAGAACCTAGCACCTCACTCGCTCTCTTGTTGGGGTTGGTTGTTTCTGTTACACCCTTAGGGCGTCGGGTTACAGGTTAGCTTAACCTCAGGGCTAATCGCTCGACTTGTCTCTCCCCGAGGAGCTCCTGGGCCGTGTTCAAGAGAGGTTTCAAAGTAATCGCTCAATTAGCGATTACTTTTAAACCTCTCTTGAACGCGATTGCTCAATGTAGCGCTACGTAGCAAAGCGAGCGAACTTTGAGGTTTTGCACCGTGTCGTTCAGGAGAGAATGAGCGCTATTTGAGCGATATTTGAGCGCTACTTGAGCGCTACATTGAGCAATCAATGAGCGATTATAAGCGCTCGCTGTTATGGAACGGGGCACTGGGGTGTACCTGAGGTCAGCAGTCATCGACGCTCACAAGGCTTCTTTCAATGGCATTTAGAAGTTGGTCAGATGAATGAGAACACGTTTTATGGATTTACAACTTCTGTATTGCAGGGGTGCACGTTTCGGTGTAGATTCAAACAACAAATGATACTGGACATAATTACAAGAGGAATATATTAGAAGGCTGCTGACTGATATGTCCACGGCAGATCTCGAAGGCATTTCTTGACTGGGTCCATAAGTTTTCGCTCAGGCGAAGGTGGTACCCCCTCCAGACCCAGGAGCGGACAGACATTTAAGAGGATAGTCTCGTGTTTGACTGGTTTGTATCTTCGATCCGCTTGGCGGTAGAGATAGTGTCTCCCGGGCTGTACCTTGTCCTCACCACAGTGTGGAGCACTCTTAGGTTAGCTTACAGACCCAAGAGGGACAGTCCTCGTAGAAGGATGGTCTCGCGTTTCATTCGATGATCCATGCAATTAATTTCGGATCGCATCGTTTGTTTTGTTCTCTTTGACCGTTTCTCGATAGCCCTATTTTATTCCGTGCTGAAAGCAAACGCTTTCTATCAAAAGAGTTAAAAGCTTTACGAAATTCTATAAATGCGATGTAGAACCACCTTTTCCGTTTGGATAAGAGCATTTGATACAAAAATATTGTCTACTGTCTACTGTCTTCTGTTGAATAGTATTCACGAAATCTCGCAGCTGTTCTGATATCTTAACAAATGGTTTTACCCATGACGTTGATGTTTGATCAAGAATAGTTGTGTCAAGTACACTCATTGGAGTTATACCTCTTTAGTTGTCAGTTGTCACATGGAATTCTTTCTGCTGGTACGCAATGAAAACAGAGGACGTAAGCTCATTATGACTTAATAAGAAAGAAAAAACTGATAATAACATGGTAGACTCAATGGTCGTAGGTTCATGTTAGTAAATATGCTGATATGCAAGAAACCGCCTTTTCTAAGTCGACCCGACTTGGAAAAAACCCTTAGATGGTAATGTTGTAAAACCATGATTAATCAGTGATGTCAACAAATCAGTGAAGTTGACATTGTGCTTGAATAACAATGGGAGACACCCACGCATGTTCTTATAGGGGCAGTAGCACGTTTTTTGCTAAATTTATTTTTTTCAAATTTCCCATTTATAATGATTGTTTGTGCCATTTAAATGTACTGTAGAGGGTAAAACATCCTATAACACAAACCAATTATCCGTAGTAGTGATAACGGTGTTGCGTATACAGCAAAAATTGCATGGCGGCCATTTTATTGTGAACACATTTTATTATTTCGAATGACAAAAAACGATCCCCATGGCATTACTGAGCCATGTACACTTATTTTTAACTTGATTTTCTGAAGAGAGAAGGGTGTTTTACGATTGGTGAAATTATTTTTCAAATACATTTCATCGACTTATTTGAGAAAAAAAAGTGCTACTGTCCCTTTAATGTCCGCTTAATCGTGATAGTCAGAGAGCGCCATAACAACGAAGAGAGCAAAATACACTAGTTGCTTAAAGGTACAACCATTGTGTTGTTGTGGGTCACATTTGCCAAATTTGATAAATAATGTTAATCTTTCGATTTTGATGATAGTTGATTCAGTAAACCAACGATATAAAGGTAAAAGTGTTGATTTCTGATCGAAAACAAGACAATGTACCGCGTGTGGCGCGCGCCAATTAGTCAAACGTAATTTTACGAAACTTATTTACATCAGACAAACATACAACTTAGGCTGGATACTGTTTAATAGGTCTTATAACTACTGTGCAGGTAAATGAGACATGTAGTTTCGGTTTCTGTACATGTATAATGATGTTGCTCAATTTTAATTAGAAACTAGTTATTATCATATATGTGGCGATTGGAGATGAATATGCAAGTTGAGTGAAATTATTTTAACTGAAATCAGCACATATCGAATGTTGGCACGTATTTCAGCCAAATACATTATTATGAAACGTAATGGATGTATCTTTAAAAAAAATCCAATCTGGAAACAAGGGTACATTGTTTCGCACACGTTGAAACTGAATGCCTGGTTTCTTTCCCGTCATAAGCCTTATGACTGTATCCGAGAGCAATAAAGTAGTATTACAGTGGGCAGTATAGTACACTTAAAAGTAGTACATTCAAGAATAGAAATTCAAGAGTAGTATATTCAGGAGTTATATATTTAAGACTAGTGAATTCGAAAGAAGAATATATAAGGAGAGCACAAATTGTAAAATAGATATATGTTTATTTGGAATATACTCTTACACATATAAATATAGAAGAAGTACAAATTCTGTTGGATTTACAACTTCTGTATTACAGTGAGATGAGAAAAAAACTTGTATATCTTTATCTTACCAACTTCTAAATGCCTATCTAAGAAGACATAAATAAAGGTAATATTCAACAGTTCGCAAAAATAACAGTTGTCGTAAATTAGTTTATGCAAAAAAAGGAAACATATGTATATAGTTAAGACAATCAAATTCATTTATTCCCATGTGTTTACCATAATTAATATATACATACAAAGGTATACCTCAACACAAACGCAATGAGAAAATGTTGTTAATGTGAGTCTAAACAAACGAATAGTGGCGTATCACATGACACAATGCATATAAGAAATCGGACGAAGGTCTAATGTCTCTTCAAGCTTAAAACCCTTTTAGAGCAATTGATTTTCAAAATCGATACACAATAACGTCAGAATAACACCCGTGTATACACAGAGAATACTAAATAACACGGTAGATTTATTAAACTGCGATATCTTCAACGGGTGAGTAATAAATGTATATATCACACGTTGATCTCACAGTTGCAGAATAACACGACATTGTGTATGTATGCACGGTAAAGGGACACCAAGTGGATTTTTTCAAGTCAGATATGCGAAACATTTGTACATGGACGTGCTATCATATTATCAGTTACGGTAAATAATTTATCGTTTCAATAATAGTCGACTTGCTATAGTGAAGATATAAAGGTGAAAGTAGTTATTTCTGGTCGAAAACCGTACAGTGCACCGGGACTTGCGCGCTTCAAATGTAATTTTGGAAATTCGACAGACAATAAACAAATTTGGGTTGGTAATGTTTAATATGTCATAAAGAAAACTTTGTATGTAAATGGGACGCGTTGTTTCGGTTTCAACATGTGTTGCTCGAATTAAACTGGAAACAAGTATAAAGTATCATAATACATGGCGATTTGAAGTAGAGTGAAATTATTTGAATTCAATAAGCACATATATCATTTACCACGTGTTGAAGTCAAATCACGTTTTCTGATTAAACGGAATATGTCACTTGAAATTATATTAACTACATAAATACGTCTGTATATGTGTTACATGTATATGGAGTAATTACTTACCTTTTCTCCCCCTGGCCCGGTTGCAAGGTAAACTCGTCCGAACGTTCCCGTCTCTAGCAAGGGGTAAGAGGTCAAGTTGTCCAGCACGTGCCTTCGGACACCCCTGTTTCCCGCCATGTGTATCTCCTTGATTTTACTTACTTCAATCCAGAAAACTCACGACCAGCAGGGACGGGCTAGCTACTATTTCGCCCTGCAAGAAAGTAACTCGGACCAATAATAAAGGGATTAGAATTGGCGCCTCGCGATTTTTGCCAGACTCAACGCGTTGTTTTGTCTCCCGTTTCCGTTAAATTGCGCATTGAACAGTAACAAGAAATCGTTGACAATTAATGCGTGTTACCCCGGTTTAGCCCCGTTTAGGGTCATCGTGGGTGAAAATTTACATTTGTATGTTGTGGTTTCGTAATCTTGATTGAGAATTTTCCATATCATAACGTCATGCTTGTGAGCATACATAAACGTTTATGGGTATCATTTATCTACGTGTACAAACAAATACCGAGACAACACCCAATCACAGATCGGCTGGTTGAAACGGGGATTCCCCTGTATATATCCCGGCCTGCGAAGAAGGAAATGTCTACAATATTATTTGAATTGACAGGTAACACCAACAGCAACTGATCTTGATTGATTGCTGTTATAATGAGTTTGCTTTTGATTGGATCTCATCTTCACGTAGATTTAGGGATACGGAGACAGATGATTCATTCAATTAAATGCAGTTAAAATGTTGTTAAAGGTGGCCAACACATAGTAATTTAAAGGCACAAACTTGCACATTTTGATTTAAAACCACAAATAAATAACTTTTTGCAAACATCAGCTTTACTATAAAATGCACCCACCTCATGAAACTTACAAATCTTAGTCTACATGATACAAATATGATATCCATAGCATTACTAATTACTGAAGCGCAATTCAAGGTTTGATTTTAACACCCTGTCATGCCCATATCTGAAGGCTGTTTTGACCAAATGAACAAATTAAAGTCTACATGTTATAAATATTCCATTCTGAATCAAATCCCATATTTGAGACGGGGGAGCAGTTCTAATGAACAAACTTCAGTCTCCCTGTGAGAAGGATGTTATTCTGAAAAAAAATTGTGAGATGGGGGATCACTACCCAATGTTAAATTTTGATCCCCAGGTTAAACTGCAAGGTAGATCCCACCAAAATTTCTGCTTTGAGGGTGCAGCTGTTCTGGAGGAGAAATCGAAAATAAGAACAATTTACTGACACCGTACGTAAGCAAATGGCATAAGCCCATTTGGCCTTTCAGGCCTGATGGGCTAATAAATTAAAGAATAATTTATTTGCTTGAGAATCAATGTAACTTTGAGGACTACAGGCTTAAAATGACGATTAAAATGTTTTAGACCTACTTACAGTAACATACGTCTGTTGAGCAGCTCGGTCAATCAATAAATTAGATGCGTTCGCTCAAGTGTTTTTACCATATTGTGTTCAGGAAACTATCAGCTTGCATAAGAAAATATCACTTGATTTCGTAATTATAAATCATTAAATAATAATGCTTATAAGGAAAATGAATGATTTTGTTTCTGACCAAACTATTGCAGCTTGTGTTAATATAAAATAATTTGTTAAATAAGTTCCTCTTCTGACTTGAAACACGTCACACAATAGCAACCTTTCCAGGAAATCAAGGTCATGCGATCTCTCTATGCATTCCAAGAAAGCAGAACTACGACGAAAATCGTATGATTTATAGCAATAAACAAGTATATCAGTTCTTAGGAATTTCATCTTAATGTGAGTGTTGATTGTTTACTTGCTACCATCTTCCGCACGCATCGGGCCATATATACACTTTTAGAAAATGTATCAGTATGCATTTTCTAAAAGTGTATATATGGCCCGATGCGTGCGGAGGATGACTTGACACCGGATTGGGCAAGTTGAAATGTGCTTTTTACTGGCAAAACAACGATTTCTTATAATCTACCCGAAAATCGGGCTATCATATGTTTACCACTGTCATTATAAATACATTGCTTCGACATGCAACAATGTTTCAATATATACATGTAAGTTGGAATGGTTATAAGCAAGGCAAGAACACCAATCAAATTTGGAATGATGGAGAGAGTTATCACACAGGAACTCGATATCGTAAGTAAAATGTAGGTAAAACATGGGTAAAACAAAGTTATATAGGGGGTAGGTTTGTTTAACCTCCATTTTACTTACGATATCGAGTTGCTGCGAGTTATTTTTAGTTTGTGTGCATTACGTGAATTGATAAAGACCCTCTGTTTCAACTACATCAAAACGTGTTTTTTTAAAATTAATAAAACCAATGATTTAGCTCAGATTGAACGTCTTGTTATACCGTGAAGAAGAGAACTATGTATGGATGATCAACTTATTTATTAACAATAGCGACGTTTCGGTATAGATCCTTATACCGTTATCAAGCATATGGGAGAGATGATAAAACGAGGTTATATACATGATACATTTTTGTATGATAATGAGATAACAAAGACAACAAGATGAGATAACAATGAGATGAAAGGTGTAACAAGCAGGTTGTGATAACATGGATACCAGTGGAAGGTAAGTTAATTGGATACAATGCAGCAGTGAGGGTCTCCAATGCTTGATAACGGTAAGGATCTATACCGAAACATCGCTGTTGTTAATAAAGAAGTTAATCATCCATACATATTTCTCTTCTTCATCACACCAACTTCTAGAATGCCTCTCAAACAGTTTAGTTTGTTATACCGTACTAATTTAAATATTCTTATTCAATGCGACGATTTGTATTCAAATCGTTTAACTTTGTTTGAACGTGGGTGTTTATCATTTGCATGTTAACTACATATGTCTCTGTTATAAATTCAACAATAAACTAATAGCGTTTCCTGGTCCGCATTTGGTCTTCTTTCTTAATTAGCATGTTCATGATGATGGGAGCATCCATGCTCACCTTGCTTTATCCCGGTCATGACGTCATCCCATTGTTATGATGACATTGTACCGGTAAGTATAATTTCAAGCAGTGAAATAACAGATTTTATTTTAAACAATAAATGCTGTATTTCACCACTGTAAATATAATAAAGATACATAAGGCAAACAGAAAGACGATGAACATTTATTGATTACATTTGAGATGGTGTTTATAACAACTGGAGAACAGATTAAAAACACTCTCTTATTTACTATTACTGATTTATAGAGAAGGGATATCTCATATCAATGTAGGAGCAAAAGCATGAGGAAACTATTGTATAAAACAGTAAAACAAAAGGTATGTCATCAGATGCATAAGATAATGCCAATAATTTAATATCAAACTGCTAGGAAACACAACAACTCCTTCCTTGTATATAAAACAAAGAAACTACAGAAGACATCTTCTTGAAATGTGATATTGAAGAAGAATATGATACGAAAAAGCAGAATCGCTCCATACCATACACATAAATTTACAGTTATTGGGTTATTATTTTCACTTTTGAACTATTTTCGGTAAAGAATATTATTGAAAATAGTTTGTTTTGGTTTAAAAGTGAAAATAATACCCCAACAACTGTAATCATCATCAATATATATATTTAAAAGTTTTGTTAAATTTTGGTCAACCCTTCACTTGTTGTAAGATAAGATTTACAGGTAAGTAATATAATGTACACCACTAGGTTCCTTTTATGAACTCTGCTGTACTGTTGGAGAAACAAAGGGAGGAGTGTTTCAACCTGCGATCTTATCATTGAGGCCTGGCGGTTGGAACGTTAGTAGCTCAAATATCCACCTCAGTTCTAGAGATCTTCTAGACTGTGTGGTTCTCTCTAGCTCAGGATTTTGTTTGAGTTGAGCGATTACTTTGTAAAATAAATCACAAAGTAAAAATAAATCGCTCTTGGAATGGTCAGGGAGATTGAAATGAATTCTAACTCAAAAGCAATCAATCCACATTGCCCCTCAACAGTTGATAGGGTCACCCCACCCTTAACCTCTGCTGTACTGTGTTGACATTCTGTATGAGGTATGCCTGTAAAGCAAAACATGAGGGGTAGAGAAACAAAACATGAGGGGTAAAGAAACAAAACATGCAGGGTATAGAAACAAAACATAAGGGGTAGAGAAACAAAACACGAGGGGTAGAGAAACAAAACATGAGGGGTAGAGAAACAAAACATGAGGGGTAAAGAAACAAAACATGAGGGGTAAAGAAACAAAACATGAGGGATAGAGAAACAAAACATGAGGGGTAGAGAAACAAAACATGAGGGGTAGAGAAACAAAACATGAGGGGTAAAGAAACAAAACATGAGGGGTAGAGAAACAAAATATGAGGGGTAGAGAAACAAAACATTATGGGTAAAGAAACAAAACAGAATACATAGTTTCCATTCTAAACTCTTCTATATATTCAAGAACCTCATTGAACTGATATGTAAAATAATCAGATTTTTAAAACCAGGTCACTTGAGATCCTACCAAAGAAGATCTTAAGCCTATGTTAGAATAAAAGAAACCTAAGAATTGTAATAATCATGCTTCCTTAGATACCTGCACTGTTTGTATCAACAAGCAACTAAAACCTGGGAAACAATTATAAAAATGGGCTTTCCTTATCAAGAAAGTGACCACAAATGTTGGCATCTAATTCACTATCATAACTAACAACGTTGTGAACCTTAAAGATAAAGATTGAAATTTACCATGTGATACATTAACTTATATTCAAAATTAAGAATATTTTTTAAATATTCATTTAAATTGAAAGATAAATAAAGAAAATATATAATATGAGGACGTGAAGGATATTACCAGCTATAAATTATAAGTACTGCATACTGAATGTAGTGTGTCAAATACAATGTTTATTTCATCGCATGTCATGCTATATTAGATATTTAGGAACTATTAAATGAAATGAAATATATACTGTATTTAATAAAGTACATTCAGTTGCTTAAGTCTCTTAAGTATTGTTTTCATTATAGATTTTAGCAGTATGTAAATTGATTGTTCTTCTATAAAACAAATTATCAAAAAGGAAAGTTTTTCTGGCTACTGGCTGTGACAATATATTATGTCTTCACTGCTCACATATCACTTTTGCTTGATTGATGGTTTATTTAAGTGATAATTCCACATTGATTACATTAGAATCATGTCTACCAAAGCCTACTATCTTAACCCTCCTTAACCAACCATTCAGGAAGGACACTTTCAGGAAGTATTACTTGTTAACTGTAAAACATACGGGGCCTTGATTTCAAAGCTCTCATAGTGCTAAGATAAGTTATCAAAGTCAAAGGTTACTTATGGTACTTACAGCTAGCTTAGCATTAACGGAACTTTGAAAATCTACACGCTTGGTTTGGTATTCAGCTAATGAATGGCAACCTGAAACTCACTGGAACAACAGGGTTGAGGTTAGCTTATCGCAGGTCTATCACACAGGTCGACCTGTTCAACATGAACACTCTATCACAGATTGCTTGTATGTGAAAACATGAGTTATTATGTACAAGTCCATGAGAGGTAGACATTAAGCATATGTAGAGGCAACGATTAAATATTAAATACAGGAAACGATTTGTACAAATTACACAGTTTGCCACAATACAAAACAGATCCGATAGTCACACGTAATACATCTTCCAGTCACACAAAAAGATCATCCAGTAACACTGAAAGAATGTGAGTCACACATAATGATCCGATAGTCACACTAAATGGATGTGATAGTCACCCATAATGATCTGATAATCACACTTATAGATCTCAAAGTCACACCTAATGAATGGCACAGTCACACTTAAAAGGTTTGGCATTCAAACTAAATGGACCTCATAGCAACTAATAATATCGTCATAGAGTATCAAGCAAAGACACTCATTTTCAAGAAAAACATGTTTGACCTGATGAAAAATATGATACTCCAGTGAACCCTAGTCACACTTAATGGATCTGATAGTGACACTTAATGGATCTGATAGTCACACTAAATGGATCTGATAGTCACACTAAATGGATCTGATAGTCACACTAAGTGGATCTGATAGTCACACTAAATGGATCTGATAGTCACACTAAATGGATCTGATAGTCACACTTAATGGATTTGATGAAGACCATCTAATGGTCCAAACTTGTAAGCAATGAAAATTCTCTGGTTACGATTTTCTATCTTCCCTTTGTTCCTGTTCTTGACAGAGATATTGTCCATAATTCTGGTAGGAGGTGTGTTCACTTCTGTTACTGACAGAGATATTGTCCATACCTCTGGTAAAAAAGGTGTTCATTTCTGTTCCTGACAGAGATATTGTCCATACTTCTGGTAAGAAATGTGATCACTTCTGTTCCTGACAGAGATATTGTCCATACTTCTGGTAAGAAATGTGTTCACTTCTGTTCCTGACAGAGATATTGTCCATACTTCTGGTAAGAAAATGTGTTCATTTCTGTTCCTGACAGAGATATTGTCCATACTTCTGGTAAGAAATGTGATCACTTCTGTTCCTGACAGAGATATTGTCCATACTTCTGGTAAGAAATGTGTTCACTTCTGTTCCTGACAGAGATATTGTCCATACTTCTGGTAAGAAAATGTGTTCATTTCTGTTCCTGACAGAGATATTGTCCATACTTCTGGTAGAAGTGTTCACTTATGTTCCTGACAGAGATATTGTCCATACTTCTGGTAGTTCCTCCATCCAATCAGGTCCTGAAGCTGAGCCTGCCAAGCAGAAGAAAACAGACACAAAATTCAGTTGTCAGCAAGTCCAACTTGTATCATCACTTGATCATGGATCTTGAATAATTGCTTGAATAATTGGATTTTGTTTGGAATTGATATAAACCTTCTGTTTAACATATTTATCAAGATTATCAAATACACAATTACACCCTTTGCATTAATAAGATATTAATTGTATAAAGTTTAATTTGAAAATAAAATAAAAGATAATGACAACTTTGGAGAGGAAAAAAACCCAGAAAACCTGAGATTAGTTTGTTAAAACTTGCTTGTAAACTAGAGGCATCAAATTCATTATGAACTGGCATTTACTACCAATAAAAGTGTTGTATTGTCACATTGGTCGTACCGCCGTCATATTTCTCGCAAAAAATCTTATTTTTGGGACATTGTTGGAAAATTGACTTGATTAATTTGGGCAAGTAATAAACAGAATACTAAACTCATTCTATATAATAATTTTTTTTATGAAATGGTATTACATGGTATTTCGTGTAGTATCCTCCATCAGTGTGACATTACCTGTAGCAGTTTCTTGTCCTTAACCAGTTGGACCAGTTGTCTCGCTCTCCTCAACATGTCCACCCCCAGGTCACTCTCACACGACCTGTACAGATACACTCATGCTCATGCACATCACATACTCAGGTTTATATATCAAAGATTACACAGCATAGTGACAGAAGTGATAATCCAAAAAGTAGATCAAGCAATTTTGAAAGGCAGGTACTGATTAGGGAACGGGTTCACCAAGGGGGTCCATCAAAATTATATTCAAAATTAAATGTAAGTGGGGGGTGTTTTATCACAATGAACACCCCTCCCCTCTCTTGATCCGCCACTTAAATCCTGTAGCGACTCAAAGTGCATGGGTTATGTATCTTTACCATATATCAGTGTTATCAAGCATGTATCAGTTATATTACAATGTACCAGTGTTGGACAGATATGCATAGAATGGTTATGACAAACCTCTTTAAACTTGATTCAGATAAACTCTGCTGCACTTCATGTGTTTCATTGTCCTCTGCAAGGAGCTCAGATTTCTGGAAGACAACTT
Organism: Gibbula magus; assembly: GCA_936450465.1. Taxonomy (NCBI): domain Eukaryota; kingdom Metazoa; phylum Mollusca; class Gastropoda; order Trochida; family Trochidae; genus Gibbula; species Gibbula magus. The sequence goes on from OW388296.1 coordinate 76,521,007, forward strand.
TCTGACTCCGTGTGAAGAGAGTTACACTCTTGTCAATTACAGAATCTCCTTGTTTAGAAGATTTCAAACTCTGAAAATATATGGCATTTTAAGTTCCATCATCAAATAAACATATGTTGTAACTGTTTCAATCAAAACTGAAAACATGATTATAAAGCAATATGAAAATTCCTCTTAAGAAGGTTCTGGATATAGCATAAAACAAAAACATTTGTCCATGACTACAGTTTCTGAATTATCCAATTTGGTTATTTTACTTTATGTACAAGGATTGGCTACTTCATTACTTTTACCATTCAAATTTTCCCCTGCAGACTGTACTCACAGTAAGTGAAGAGCTGCGAGGTTTTGGTGTAGGTGGTTTCCTCTCAGTGGCCTTGATAGCTTTTCGCTTCTCTGCTGCATCTGTAAGTAGCACATCACCTTGTCTGCAACCTCTTCATACATATTGTGTGATGTTTTGATACAGATTGTCTTAAGTTTGTCTTATATGCTCTTGGATTTTAAATGCCACTCAGGAGACCTTTGAACAGTGTCTGGACTCTTGGGATATTCGACAACCTTGGTTTGTGACCAAATCAGAAGTTGTTTCCCTCACTTAAACAGTATCATATGTAATCAAGATGTGATATTAATCAGTTATCTACTAAATGAACTTTATTTAACCTCATGATTTTAAAATCCACTCCAGAGAAATAACTGGAATTCCCGTTAGCTTAATAATTCATGTCACATAAGTAATTTATTAACAATAACATACCTTTAAGGAAATTCTTTTTCTTCCTAGTTTTTCCCTGAGAGTCTGATAGCTGCTTAGAGTTAGAAACAGGTTCTTCTTCTTCTTCTCTAGAAACAGGTTCTTCTTCTTCTTTTGCCTGTGTTTGCTGCTGACAAGACACAAGATTTTTCCGAGCCCATCGTATCACCTCCTCTGGATCCGTGTGATAATCCTCGTATCCACTGTCACTCACAATATTTTCCTCTTTGGACACCACTTCCTGACGTCGGTCCTTCTTCCGTGGACTCTTCTTCACTGTGTCCACAGGACTTGGCGTCTCTCCATACCCTACATTGTCTACAGAACTCTGTGTCTCTACATACTCAGAACTTGATGTCTCTCTACACTCAAATCTGTCCACTGTGTCACTCTGGTGCTGTAGGTTGGTTCCAAACTGGCGTGTGAACAGAGTTGTCTCCTCTTGACTCGGACATCGAGTCATTATTGTTTTTACCGTCCGGGATAAGCCAGACTTTGTAGAGTTCAACACACTGATGTCAAAGCCGTTCCCTAACCCTGAAGCTGTACAGCTCTGGAAGTATGTCATCAGGGAATCAACGATGACATGTCGGTCGGACCTTAATGATGACACCAGGTCAGGAAGATCAACAGAGCTGCCCCGAGATGCTGCGGATCTTCTGCGACTCCGAGGAGAAGGCTTTGTATCACTCGATCTTGGTCTCTCCACGTTTGTCTGTTTAGGTTAGAAATATCTAATGATTTCAGAAGCAAATGTTGAAAATATTTTAACATTGGGGATGGATCCAAATGGGGTGGTGTTCGAAACGCTCATTTAAAAAATGTTTGCATGTAAATTTTATGGACTCCAAAGGAACCCCCCCCCCCCCCCCTCTTTTCAATGAGTGAACTCCCCTTTGAAAACTTCTGGATCCACTACTGTTTATAGTAGCTTATCTAATCTACATCATTATAACAGAACTAATATTGTGTTACTGAGTATTTGAACCTGCCTTTCTGGGATAGGACATTCCGGGAACAACCTGTCACCTTTCTGACACTTAGTTGTTCATTCACGTTGTTGATGTCTGTTTTAATTGGCATATTATTGCTGATTATTCTATGGATCTGACACTAAAGACTTGAGGACAAGTTCACCTGTACTTGCTTGACGATGTCGGAAGCATGAGGTCTTTCTTCTGGGTCAGTCTGCAACATGCTACGAGCCAGGTCGGCCATCTTGTCACTGTACATGGAGGGAGCATTTGGGGTCTAGGGAGAAAAATGATAATGATAGAACAACTTATGAGGGACTGTGACATGCTGTCTTGTTAACATGTAATAAACACCTCAAAAAGAAAGCTTCCACATAAGGTGTGTGCTATTACCTTCTGTTTATTTTTAACATAATCTGGTTGTCTTTAGTTTGATAGCTCTATTATTCATCTATACTCATAATTTCCAAAACCTTACAAATACACTGTTTTATCATACCATGAATGGTGTTCTCAGCAGGATAATGACAACAGATATTTTCTATATTATCTATATATATGCAGATACCAAAGCAAATTACTGTACAGAGGTCAAGGGATTAAATTTCTTTTAAAAATTAAAATGACATGGTGCTACAAGCATGAAATTGGGCTTGTTTGAAAGTTGATTAAATGGTTAAAGTCCAATAGGATTACATTTGACAATTGATCATAGTTATTACAAGATGAATTCCTATGTCAATCTGTTTCAAGGAAGTTTTTTTCACTAATGATGGCTGGCACGGTAATTTGAGGTTATCAATATCAACATTATATAAAGTATTCGGAACATGTATTTCGATTCACGGCCACATACCTTTCCCCGGAGTATTTTCTGCACCATCTGCTGCTGTGACGGGGACTCGAAGGCAAACCTCAGTGTCATCATCTCGTACAAGCAGCAGCCGAAACTCCACACGTCAGCCTGCAACAGGTGACCGTATCTTGTTAACCTTAAAGGGGCAGTAGCACATTTTTTTTCGTTCAAATAAGTTGATGATATGTATTAACTAGATCATCTAGTAATAAGAGATTGACACTAATAAAAGTACTGTGTGACGTGTAACTGTGTCATAATTTCATTTATAGAACTTTGTGTGCATAGTTTAAACACACTCTGCTCTACTCTTACAATAACACAACAGTTAACACAGGTATGTCTATAAAATGATAAAGATCACTCCTTGACAAATACAGTAAAGCTTATGATCTATATATCAATAACACACACACTGTGATCCACTCTTATCTTTATGAGTTGGCTCTCAGCCAAAAGGTTAGATAGACCAGGCCTCCGATTGAATGAATGAGAAACTTCAAATACTGTATTTCCTCTAATAGGGGCCTGGGCCATTATTAACATACAAGGATCCCTATTAGAGGCCAGAGCCCATATTTTCGAAGCTGTCTTAGTGCTAAGATAGTCATAAGTCAATGTTAATATATGACACTTACGACTAACTTAGGGCTAAGAGAGCTTCGAAAATATGGCTCCTGGCCCTTATTGGAGGCCCGGCTCTCATTGACCTCTAGGTACCTTTACCCCCAGCTGCTATTAGAGGCCCGGCTCCTATTTGAGGCCCAGCCCCTATCGGTACCCCAACTGTTTTGTAAAAAATATTCATTTAGGCAGAAAAGGGGGTCACATATTGAAGAGGAGGGGGATGGGTTTGAGGAGGGGTGTTCAATTAGAGTCAAAATACATAAGACAATTGCACCTGAAAGCAGCCTTACTTAACCTTGCATTCGCTACATTAAAGGTGCATCCATTGTGTTTCATAAAATTTTATTTGGCTTTAATACATGCCAACATACGATATGTGCTGATATCAGTTCAAACAATTTCACTGAACTTGCATATTCATCCCCAATCGCCAATAATACTATAATTACTAGTTTCCAATTAAAATTGAGTAAGATCATTATACTTGTGAAGAAACTGAAACTACACATTCCATTTACATGCACAGTAGTTATATGACCTATTGAACATTATCAACTTTAAGTTTTCGTTAAGTCTGCTGTAAATAAGTTTCCAAAATTACGTTTGACGCTCGCCACAGACGGTACATTGTCCGGTTTTCGATCAGAAATCAATACTTTTATGTTTACATCGTCTGTATAGTGAGTCGACTAAGATCAGTCAGTACTTCTCGATCACATAACACAATTTATAACGTTTATGTGACCCAAAAAAACTCAATGGATTTACCGGTACCTTTAAAGCATTACAAATCAAACTTCAGATTTTCACATAATTAGCCTTATTGCTATGTTGGTACCTTGTAGCTGTAGGGTTGGAACTGGAATATCTCTGGACTCATGTAGAGAGGGGTGCCCAGGAACGTGTCCGCCTGGGCCAGGGTGAAATCAAGCTCTCTGAAAAGTGGCATTGAAATACTGAATACCCAAAAGATGACTCAAGTGTTTGAGTTTCAAGGTTGTAACCATGCAATCTTAAATGAAACACAGACAATATTGACAAAGGAAACCAGATTTTCTGGAGAACATCTTCTTTATTGTTCAATGTTTTGGAGCATAAGCTTACTCCTCCATCAGTGATCTACACAATAAAGAAGTTGTTATTCAGAAAATCTTGTAAATAATGACATGATGAGAGGCAATAAGATTGTGGGTGCTATCCTACATTGTAATTCAGTGTAAACTACCTATGACTAATTCAAAATATTATAGCAGTTCAATTATAACAAAGAATCTCTTATTTACCTTTCATGTAATATCAGACATTATAATGTGCCAGTGGAAGATACTGCAGTGAAATATTTATAAGGCAATATTAAACTAGTGTAATACCGCTGCAAGTATGATGTGACAATATTGTACTGTTGTGGCATCACATTAATCGTGTCACCATCATAATGGTGCATGACTCGCAGTAGTCTTTGTTTCAGTACACTGTTAACAATTTCGCTTGATAAATATGGGCAAGTAATAAACAGAATACTAAACTTCCTTCCATATAATACCATTTTTATTAAACTTGTGAATGATTTGATAAAAAACTTGTGAATGATTTGGTAAAAAAAACTTGTTAAATATAAATGATATAAAATCGACGGTTGTTAAGTATCCTCCATTTTCAGTCTCCTCTAAGGGAAATTATGGATTAAAAAATCTCCTAAATAGGCATCCAAATGCGAGGTAGGTTCATAAAAAGGCAACAACAACAACATTTATGCAGAATTTCTTTTAAATTTTCTATTTCTAAGTCATATAATTTATCCTTAAAATATCAATGCTAAATATTATCAGTGCTCACTTTGCTATGCCAAGGTCCCCAATCTTGACAGTGAGGTCGTCGGTGAGGAAGATATTCTTTGTCTTGAGATCTCGGTGCAGTATCTTCCTCTCATGCAGGTACTGTCCAAACAGAAACTTACTGGTAAAACATTATCATTGCTTAATAACAATAATAATAATGCTAATTTTAATGCCAAATAATGGCAAATATCCAGCACAAATGCTGCTCACTGGTGATACATTATGTACAGTATTACCCTGAAGGAATTGTACTTTCGGTGCCGCTACCAAGCGCTCAATGTGACCATATAGGTCCGTACTTCCCATGTCCAGGTACCCATTTAAACAGCTGGGTGGACTGAGTGCAATGTGGATGAAGTGTCTTGCCCAGTGACACAACACAGTATGAGACCAAGGTCACAAATGATTGGTGTCTCCATAGAGATTCGAACCCAGGCCAGCATACCAACCACTACACCAATGCACTCCACCATTTACCATTATTTACTTTGATGAATGTTCAGAATATTGCTTACGCTACTTATATCCCTTAGCGTCCTTTAGGTTCAAAAGTAAAGAAACATAACAGATTCTATTATTTTTAAAGTTAACTTGTTTTATAAGAAATCATCCTATACTAGCACTTATGTTTAATACAGCAGACATGGTGAGCAAAAATATGTGTATCAATCTCTTATTCGCCACAAAAAATAGTAACTTCAAAACACTGTTTTGATGATCAAACTGTGTGAAAACCAAATCTACATTTGACTCTTCTGGAATGAGTTGATTCATTGTGAGCAGTTTTGCACTTAAGTCATTAAAAGAAGACAAACACCAACATAGATATACCTGTAAAGCCTTTGCAATCTGGTGGACCCACTTGGTAATTCTCTCCTCCGAAACTGGTGCTGGGGGCGTGGCATCTCTACAGTTGCCTAGGTAACCATACATATCACCCACAGGACAGTACTCAGTGACGAGGAGAAGATGGTTTTCAAACTCAAAGGCATCGAAACAGGCACAGAGATTTTCCTGTCGCAACTTCCTCATCAGCTTGGCCTCCTGTATACACTTATCTCGCTCGTCACTCGAGAAACGGTCCTTGTCGATTACTTTCAGCGCATACTGCAGAACATAAAGCTTGTTTAAACAGAATACTAAATGAGCTTTAATGTAGTACCATGTCTGCATACTGGAGAAAATACAACTTGTATAAGGAGAATACTAGATGAATGTCCATATAATACCATTAATAACATACTTGAGAATATATAGCTTGTTAAAAGGAAATACTAAATGAGCTTCCATATATTACCATTACTACCATACTGGAGACCGTAAGGCTTGTTTAAAGACAAGGCAGAAGTGAGTGCAGTTCACATACCCCGCCTGTAGTTTGATCGCCTTTATACAGTAAAAATAAAATGGAAAACATAATCTAGTCAATCATGTCAATGATTCACTGATTGTTTTTAATGAAAATATTTTGTAATTATTTGAACCGTGGAGTTTAAACCAAAGAAAGGCACAACAATAGCATATAGGCAATATCCAAAGTAAAGTTTTCAAGTTATATAGTTTTTAGTTATGCCCCAGAAATGACACAAATGACACAGAGTTAAACTGTTTTTGGTCAAAATTTCAGAAATTATTTGGACCTCTGGACCCCTAAAGGGCACAACAGCACCATATAGGTTACTTTGATACCAAATTTGAAGTTTCCAAATCACATAGTTTTTTAGATATGCTCCGGAAACAAGATGGCCAAAAATCGGACCGTTTTTGGTCAAAATTTCATAAATTATTTCAACTTTGGAGTTGAGACCCCTAAAAGGCACAACAGCACCATAAAGGTTACTTCCATACCAAATTTGAAGTTTCCAAGTCATATAGTTATTTAGATATGCTCCAGAAACTATTTCGGAGGGACTCTCGGACGGACACGCAGAGCGCTATATACCCGACTACGTCGTAGCGGGGGTATAACAATCTAGATGAGCAAATTGGCTGAATCCATGTGATACCATTAATATCCTAATGGAGAACGTACAGCTTGTTTAAAGAGAATAACTGAGCGTCCATATTAGGTCATTGATTAATGTTTGGTATCATCTGATACTTGTATTTCATAGCAGCAAGCATTGGTTTATTTGAAATTAATCTTCACTACAAAATCAATTACATTACATTATTAGATTACATTACAACTTACAGCTGTAAATATAAAAAAAATTACAAAAATAAATAAATTGGTCTACAGATCATTCCCACTATTTACACATGTTTACGATATTGTTAATATAGGAATCACCTTCCAATCCTACAATACATCTGTAAACATTTCTACAACTTTGTTATGATTATATTCTTACATTGTACAACATTGTTTTATTTGCCTAAAACTCTCACATTATTATCACATTCATAATGTGTATTTCATCACATAATTTGACAACATGCAGCAACATTCTCAGCATATTATCACAGTAAATCTAACATTATAACACATTTCATAACATTATTTTATTCATAAATACATGGCCACTTTAAATAACTGGCAATCAGAGCTTGAGGTTTGAAAACTCAATCTGGCAGTTTCAAAATTTGATAGGCCCTTCAGTAATGACACTTGGTTTATTGAAATTCACACTAGCCAGATAGACTTGCTGGCTACTTTACAATTGGCCTGATCTGAAAAACGGGCAGGAGCTTATTCTAACAATGATCTCCCAATGATTTTATATACAGTCAACCCGCGATAATCCGGCCACCGATAATCCGAATCTCGCAGTTTCCGAACGGTAGGAAGATGTAACCAAACTAATATATTTAGTAGTCCTCAGTACTCAGTAAAACCGAACATTTCACTATCCGAACGTTTTTGATGAAAAACGGAAGCGTTCGGATTATCGAGGCCTGACTGTATTTTTACAATGACCAACATTATGGTGTCAAATAATCACAATGTTGATCACAAGATATGCAAATATTAGCTATTGACATGTTTGATATTGAAATATATACCTAGTTTAGCTTATAACTAGACATCCTTGAACAATACTAAGGTGTGATTCACTGAAGTTATCATTGAATGGTAGTATATATATATAATGGACTAGCTTCTTTTCCTACCTTGGTGTCATCTGAGTTGCTACATAAGAGAAAAACTTTAGCGAAACTTCCTTCTCCCAGCTTGTGTTTCACTCGGTACTCCATGCTGTGTTTTATTTCATGCTGCCTGTGTAATACAATTATACAACAATGAATTTAAATATTTTGCAAATTGAATAGGCCTACATATGAAAATTTCATAAACATCATATTATATATATATTTTTTAAAAATCGATTAATTCCATTATCATGTTTGCTTATCTTCATTTTAACTGTTAACTCTAATTTGACCTGATGAAAAACATGCATCAGGCAAAAATTCACCGAAAACTATTTCTAACTAGTGAGGATTCTGACAATCTAAGATCTTTGAAGTGAAACCGACTAGGACTAGTTTACAAGTTATACATTTACCAGTTCTTGACGTATTCAAAAACAAAGTCATTTCAGTTCAATTCATATCAAGTTGGAACATTATCCTCCTTCACAAAAACATGCAACTGCAACAGACAGTGTATGCAGAGATCAAACCCGTGGAATTCATGTTTTGTAAACAGAAGAATCTAGTGGCCGGAAATAGACAAGAGTTACCTCCCTTTGAACTTCCGCGTTCCGTTGCCTTGAGAACGAGCACCTGCAGTGAGTTTATGTGCGCTTCATTCGAAGACTCACTGGTCACAGGAAGGCTGATGAATGATACCCAATATTATGCATCAACAATATGGACGGAAATATCCATATTGCCCCTCCATACATGTTTCAATGCATAAACATCTAGGTCCTCAAACAGTTGGAGTTTCCAAAATATGACATTCCATTATATAATTATATTTTTGAACGCATCTTTAATCTTCAATCTTCAATAGTTATTTGTACTGGCCTCAGGACTATAGTACATCTGCGTACATCGGTTAACATATACATATACATCGACAAACATATTTACATTAAAGTGTTATGAAATTTGTTCTGTATACCACTGCACAATGAATGTATATAGCATGCTTTTGTAAAATAGTTTAATTTTACAATTCCTTAGATGTAAAACAAATAATATGTTTCAGTGAAAAAAAATCATTTGTAAATTTTAAATGATAAAAACATTTTCTTGAAAAACAAATTCTTTCATACCATTTTTGAATAAATACATGTACATGTGGTTAATGAGTGAATGAAGAATGAATGTGTTTTTTGAACGCATGTGGAACAATACAAATATTTTATCAATTTTAACGCATAATAGCCTATTAGTTGCATTTGCACACAGCATCAGTAAAAACATCATCTACGTCATTTACAAACTTGACACAAAGATGAACATTACTATTGGATATGAGTACAGTATATATAGTGTTTTAGTCCTCGGCTATTCCAGACTTCCAGTCCTAGTTTTGGACTTGTTTGACCACTACAAATACCTTCGAATATCGTAAATCAAATTCCAGAGCCATCGGGCAAGTCGGGGCTTCCATCTATCTATCTATAAACAAGTCTCAGCGGGTGTTTATGTAACGTATTGGACTTCAAAATAAAAGCAATTTCTATAAGGTGATGCTACACACACACGTGTCTAGGTATATTGCGGTTTTTTGGGGTGTTTTTTTTGTGTGTGTGTTAAAAACACTCATTGCGAAAGAATTCAAAACTTAATAATGATCAAAGGGGGTAAAATATATCATTTGTGGAGGTATGTAAGGAAATGTTACGCAAAATGCCCTGACCTTATCATTAAAAAATCCCGAACCATGCAACACTCAAAATCTGTTGGTATTTTTGTTGTGTAGTGTTTATGCATATCGTTTGCTTGTCTCCTACTAATCTGCATTCAAAAATACAATGTTTATTGCTCATTTTCAAGGATAAAGAATAAAACATAACTAATGAAGAAGTGTACGTATTCACATTTTGAACAAAACTTTGACAACAAAGACATTTATAAGAGAACAGCGGAATCAGGCTTCGTTTACTTTGATAATGATGTCACTCATTTTGACAAAGCCAGTCTTATTTTAGCTGATATTAAATTACACTTGTGACGTCATCCTATTGTTCTTTCACTCCATTATTTTTCAGTAATGGAGAGTTGCACATCACATCATATTTTTTAAGTAGAAATTTAATTTCTTTAACTTTTTAAAGCAATTTTGATAAGAGCAATCCTTTGAGTGTAATTTAAGTAGGGTAATATCCTCGTAACTCTCCATTCCTTAAAATAATGGGCCTCGGCCCCTCCGGGGCCTCGGCTCCATTATTTTTAAGGAATGGAGAGTTACTCGGACATTACCCTCTACATAAAACCCTGTACCTTATATTGCCAAAGTGACTTCCCTGGTGATAACTGTCCATTATTCACATATTGCCTTACTGAAACAAGATAACACTAATTATACCAATGTGAAAAGGATTGGGTTTTTTCTTAAATGAATAAGCTTTTGGCTCTGTAGTTCATTGAGTTTTTGTATGACTTATTAATCGTTGACGACACGTCATCTAGTAGGTTTTGGGGATGATGTGAGTCGACAACAAACACAACTTATATGTTGCTAGTCAATATACGTCTTAACAGAATATTTCATAAGTTTAGTGATTTTAATTCATCAGAAAAAAAGTCTCTCAAAAGATGTTTTGAATTGATGTCCGTGACTCGTACATTGTAACCCAATGTCTCACTCACACATTATAACCCAATGTCTCACTCACACATTATAACCCAATGTCTCACTCACACATTATAACCCAATGTCTCACTCACACATTATAACCCAATGTCTCACTCACACATTATAACCCAATGTCTCACTCACACATTATAACCCAATGTCTCACTCACACATTATAACCCAATGTCTCACTCACACATTATAACCCAATGTCTCACTCACACATTATAACCCAATGTCTCACTCACACATTATAACCCAATGTCTCACTCACACATTTCCTCTCAAAATTCATACTTCAATGAAAATGTTTCTTTCACAAGCGTTAAATGGCATTACTCAGCAAAAACACACCTAAAGTAAACCACCCGGTCAAAGAAACAAACACAAAATTCAAAAGAGTCAAAAACAGAATACTGATGATGTATGTAATTATGCATGTCTCTAATAAGCATGTGTTACATATGCAGATAAGTGTATACACATTTCATAAGTCTAGGATACTCACTTTTTATGCATGTTTAAACACACGTGGGAAGCTGAATTCGACGGTTTTTAAAGACGTGATTTAAAGAAACATGAGATTGAATAACACACACTGAAAGTTTGTCTTTGTCAACTGTAAGGGAAAGATAAGTACCGTTGGTGAGTTTGTACGAAACTCATCACCACATAAATATAATGTATAGAAGAATCGAATCCAACAAGGGACTCAGCCCGAAAAAGTACAAGAACTTGTACTATTGAAATTTGAAGGTAGTGTAAATTGTAAAAGAAGGTTGTTTGTTACTGTCATTCGAAAACAGCTCATTATTTTAATTACAATAATATGCTACCTCTGTCAGTATTTCAATATTAGTTAATACCTCTGCCAACTTATAGATTACCAATGGGTATTAGAAAAACGCCATCTCAGTCGTTCTGCAACACCAAACAATATTATTGGTTGCATGTCAAACTTTAGATTCTGTATTTCTCGAATAAATTACCCATGGTAACTTGAACTATGTCAAAGTCAAAACAAATACATGTTTTATTCATTTATTCTGGTTTCAAACGTAATGTGAGTGATCAAATTTATACAGTCCTAAATGTCCATCTATCGATTTACCTATTATTTTGATAACTATCGTCAGATTCATAATATTTTATATACAAGTTTGATCAGCAATAAAATGTATCAAATACGAAATGCGAAATCTTAGATCTACCATAAATATCATTTTAAATAGCTTTTATATAGATACTGAACGCATGTTGTATTGGGGTCATACTATCTGCAATGGCATAACATATCTTTTTCGATTGGGATTCCAGCAACCCACATCCTTGACGTCAATTACCTATTGTCTCAATGTCTTTAGTAGCATATACACAAAAAGAAAAAAGTTAAGCATCCCGTGATATTTTCATATAGCTGAACGTCAGAAACAAGTAAGCTCTGCTATGAGCCTAAATTAGTCTGAGATTATTATTTTTCAGATAGAACATCCATCTAGCAAGACAGAAACGTTACAATGTGTAGCTGTTATCATTATTTAATAGCGATGATGTCATGTTTACACAGGTATTGTTTTACCATGAAACAATGTCCAAAAAAATATGGAGCTGCAAGTGAAACAAAACACATTCACATTGGTATTGTCACTTCTAAATGTTCTTTGTAGACCCTAGTGTACATGTTCAATAAGAATGCATGATCAGTATCTGGTAGGACCGCCACGTACCCAGATGACCTACGTCTCATGCCTCCAGTCAGACGTGGGATCTGTTCTTATGTCAATAACATCCACTCAGCATGCAGAGCTGCCTCCAGTCAGACGTTGGATCTGTTCTTGTGTCAATAACATCCACTCGGCGTGCAGAGCTGCCTCCAGTCAGACGTTGGATCTGTTCTTGTGTCAATAACATCCACTCAGCGTGCAGAGCTGCCTCCAGTCAGACGTTGGATCTGTTCTTGTGTCAATAACATCCACTCGGCGTGCAGAGCTGCCTCCAGTCAGACGTTGGATCTGTTCTTGTGTCAATAACATCCACTCAGCGTGCAGAGCTGCCTCCAGTCAGACGTTGGATCTGTTCTTGTGTCAATAACATCCACTCAGCGTGGAGAGCTGCCTCCAGTCAGACGTTGGATCTGTTCTTGTGTCAATAACATCCACTCAGCGTGCAGAGCTGCCTCCAGTCAGACGTTGGATCTGTTCTTGTGTCAATAACATCCACTCAGCGTGGAGAGCTGCCTCCAGTCAGACGTTGGATCTGTTCTTGTGTCAATAACATCCACTCAGCATGCAGAGCTGCCTCCAGTCAGACGTTGGATCTGTTCTTGTGTCAATAACATCCACTCGGCGTGCAGAGCTGCCTCCAGTCAGACGTTGGATCTGTTCTTGTGTCAATAACATCCACTCAGCGTGCAGAGCTGCCTCCAGTCAGACGTTGGATCTGTTCTTGTGTCAATAACATCCACTCAGCGTGCAGAGCTGCCTCCAGTCAGACGTTGGATCTGTTCTTGTGTCAATAACATCCACTCAGCGTGCAGAGCTGCCTCCAGTCAGACGTTGGATCTGTTCTTGTGTCAATAACATCCACTCAGCGTGCAGAGCTGCCTCCAACTAACTCTAACTATTTTAAATAGTCTCGAAAAGATTTTATCACATATATCAGGGGGTGCTTAACCATTTTCTTTGTGTAAACATGGTAGTGTGAGCAGTGATGTTTATGAAATCATCAGTCACAGAATGCGACCAGGAAATCACCGGGTATCACAAAACTGGACTCCTGGAAACCGACGAGTAAGCAAATGGATTATCTTCAGTACATGTACTTAATTTATCAAATGGTATCAAATAGATGGGGTGTCTGTATCAATAAATCTTGTTTATTTAATATTTCAGGCCTTATGATCCAGGGTACAATTGTATTTCAACAATTACATATATGTCTGTAGTATTGTATTGTAATAAATCAACTGTTGTAAGATTCCAACTGTTATCCTTTGACTTTCACTAAAATTTAAAATAAGAAATAGTGAAAAATTACAACAAACGACCGAAAGGGTAATAAGATCATGAATTGTTTTATCTAATTGATGAGCAATATCACACACAGATTTATCTTGCTTTGACATCATTTGACAACTTGATTTATAACACAAATATAAACATGCAACTCATTTATGTACAGACAATTCATTCACTCTCCCACAAGGCATAACTCGCGCCAGTCTCTATCACAAGCTAATTTAAATGTTGTTGCAATTAGTCAGTTTTCTGCGCCAGTCTGATTAAAATCGGCCTTGTTCCGAGGAATAAAATTTGCAAAATAATATATCTACCGGCATACGAACATGTTCTGTAGATTCCTCTCCACAAGGTCTGAGAACATCTTGTGTTCCGAACCAGTTTAGCGCAGCCAAAGCCCAGTCAAATAGCTGACCAATCACTTCATAGTTTTTAAACTGTTGCTGTTTGGAGTTATCTGCCCCTAGCTTCTCGCACCGAAAGCTTTTGTTGGACGTCTTGTGATTGGTTTACTGAATTGCGTCAGAACATGGGAGTCTACGGGCTGTTACCAGACGGTTTGGCGTGGAAACCACCGAACGATATACCGTCGGTTTTAATCAGACTGTTTTCTGCGCCAGCGTAGCTATGTGCTGCACCATCAATATCTAGCACAGAAAAGTCTTCTAAATGAAGCAACGCTTTATTCCTCAGTGATAGAGAATGGTGCTGGTCACGCGTTGCGGGGAAGGATTACGTTTCGCATCAAGAGCAAAATCATTAAATATGAAATTAATTCATTTCTCATTTTGCAAATCATACTGAGTTATATATTTATTACACTTATTACGGTTATAAAATATCTGCTATTTGAAGACATAAACGTTCGGATAATATTGAAAGCAAATGTTGGATGTGTAATAGAGACAAAACGTACCACTGTCAGTACACGACTGACTCTAGAATACACATAATACATGTACACTATAAATTCATTATAACATTAAACAAGTAAACCATAAACTCGTTTCTCCTTGTCTTGACACTTGATACGCATTCATATATATACATGCGGGGTTCATGAAGAAACAGGAATGCCCATACGGACTTGGTAGACTGAAGTACTTTGAAGGAGAGTAGTTCAGTAGAACGTAATTCCGTTACTCCAACGCGGATTGGACTATGATAGGAACTGATAGACCAATACACGCCATCAAGGAACTGGTACACGTTTAAACATCGATTAACTTTTTAAATCTTGACTTGAGAAAATTAATTTCCCATAGCTTGTTAAAACTGAACTATCAGAAGTCCAAAACAGTGAAAGTTAAGGTCTCGTCATTGATGCTAAACTAATACGAAAGGAAGCACTTCGAAATTGTCGACAGGGGCCCATGAATCGAACATGCATTCAAACTGCGGCAAGTTGATAGTTGCGCTTGTCACTTGAGTAACGCTTGAGTTACCTTTTGTTGGGAAATATTCGAATGGATTGATGAGGTGAACATTGCATAATGACATTTACACATCAATGTGATTAACTCGTTTATCTCATTTAATTAAGTGCCTTGTTTGTTATAGTTGCAACCACCTCCGCAAGTAAAACTATCGCAAGTCCCCATCACTGCCTATGAAAAAGCTTGCTGCATTTCCTTACTTTTCTGTACTAGCTTTAGAGCGTGTCTTAGAAGCTAAGGTACTACATCAATACGCTTGTACAGAAAAGATTACGAGGTACAGCAAGGTTTAATGAGTCAGTGACCGAGACAGACGCCAGTTATGATTAGCGAGGGAAGTGTGAAGTTATCTGCGTATATATAGTATTGGATATAGGGTATATACCTCTGTTTGAATTAAAATCTAAATTTTGATCTATGTCATCTATCTTCACTTACTCCGAGCTGCAAGTTCCACAGTAATGTGCATATTGTTGCAAAATAACGTCTTTGAATCGGCACCTGAGCCAAAACACAATCTTAATCACAGTGATAAGTTACGTTTTCTATCATCAATTATTTATTTATACAGTTGCAACATTACAGAAGGGTGGTATAAAATATTAGAATATTCATTATGATGTTTAGTATTTATAAACAATATAAGGCTACCTTTGCCTCTCCCTGATTAACAGTAACTTAAGACAATGTATTTACATGGAATTGTATTCCCTTTAACTGCATATATACACAATCTCAATAGCTTAAAACAATAATAACCAAAAATACACATCAAACACTTGCAACTGACCTGGCGCAAATGATTATGGGTAAACATAAATACAGCTTATATAGACTATTAGTGAAGTATAAATATGCTGTAAGAACACCTTTTGTCTAGCAATTTTCTAAGAAAGAACATAAATTACTTTGATAACAATTTACACAAGAAGACAAAGCTACAAACGTTTCTTTATATGGTTCACATTGTCCTGAAAACGTGTCTAGGATATGAAACTTAGTTTCGAAAAGAATTTACAATTTCCATAGAGCTAGAATATCTCAAAAGCACATTTTCTCCGTTCTATTAAGGTACCTTTAACCAGATATCAGTTGATGGTACAGTCTACTGCTTGACTACGATTGACATGTGAAACAACCCCAGAATAGCATGTTTATTGCTGTAGCACATTATTGAAATTTTTATTTTTTAAAATTTCCCATTCATATGACAGTTTATGTCATTTATATTTACTTTAGATTATAAAACATCATATTACACAAACCAATTATCCGTTATGATAATAACGGTGTTGCGTATAAAGCAAAACATTCATGGCGGCTATTTTAATGTGAACACATTTTATTTTTTCGAATTACTAAAACGATTCTCATGGCTTTACCGAACCGTGTACACTCATTTTTAACTTCATTTTCCGAAGAGAAAGGGAGGGGTTTGTTTAGGTAAAATTTGTTTTCAAATACATTTCATCAACTTATTTGAGCGAAAAAACGTGCTACTGTCACTTTAAATCCTTTCTTTACAACATAAATAGGTTGGGGTGCTAAGGGATCTCCATGAAACGGTTCACTGTGAAATCTAAGTTACTTACTATTTCATTATAAAGAAGTTAATATTGTTATGTATTGAAATAAGCAGACGAGCAAATGTCAGCATGAAAGAAAGCTGCATCAAAGCCAATTTTTTGACACATAAAACATTCTCATTCTGAACATATTTCAACACGTTATTCTATCTGAAACTATTTCGTTAAATTCATATTGTAGCTTATAAATACTTTAATTTTCATATTTACACATTTACACGCACTGGTTACCAAGCCGAATTTGGTCTCTTGGACTATGAATTCGGCTGAAGCTCTCAATATGTCTTTCAATGACTTCATACACGATTCAGGACGTCTTTACACAGAGTTATTGAGTACGAAGACACCCGATCTGAGCCGATGTGAGCCGATGTGAGCCGATGTGAGCCGACTGACTACCCGAGCTTGGTCTGTACCTTGTTGAGCCCCACCTCGAAGAGTCGAAGGTACATGATCTTGTCCCCGTATTGTTTGAAGTTATCCTCTCCGAGCAGCCCGACCAACTGGGCCTGTTTGGGAAATCATAACAGTATGCATTTTACAATACATGTATTTCTAGAACATCTCCATGCCTCATCCTCGATAATCCAGCGCTATTGTTCCGATAAATCTACACACAAGCGCGCTTGTGTGTAGATTTATCGGAACAATAGCGCTGGATTATCGAGGATGCTCCATGCCTATCATCGAGGTCTAAATGCAGGAGAAGACACACGAGCTATTACCACATGATCTTCTCCTAATAACTTACCATCTTGGTCGTTCATTGGCCGATATTCAGTCTATCACAAGCCAATCCTTTAACAATCGGTTAATGGAACGGCTAGCTGGATGGATATTACCAAGAAGCCTATTAGAAACTACGAAAGTGGTAAAATTCTTCAATATCCGTGAATACTGTTTAATTGTTTACTTCGATGCTTTTAAGTAAAGCTGTAAGTTCACACACCTTGAGTTGTGCTGGGTTCGGCACGGTCTCCAGAATTTTATAGGCGTCTCGGAGTGTTTCTTCACCAAGTCCCTGGGCACAATGTCTGTGGGGAATACATAGATTACATACAGACAGACAGAAATACACATTTGTGGTATCAAAAGGTCATAGGCCCATCCGACATGATAATTACAAACAAATGTTTTTCCTGATATATTTATTCTGGTGATATAATAAGCAAATAATGGCCCTTCATACAAATAAAATCATCTGCCACATGTCATAACAAGCAATTATCACTTCAAAATTAAAAAGAAAATTCCAACCCAAACACGTAGTAGAAACTTTGTGTAAGATTTGAAGAGAACTGAAAGAACGGCACTTCAGATTTCCCACTGACACTCCAAACGCGCGAAGGGGATAGCATATGATTCAAGTGTAATGGCGTGTTTGTCAGTTGTTTTTATGAAGTCTTATAAGTTGTTGATAGTTTGTAAAGCAGTTTGACAAATATTTTCGACAGTTTTTTTTTTATTTTACTTACTTCTATTAAGAACCTAGCTGTGACTAAATATAAACGAACTACTTCTATACATTGAGAACACATTCCCTCTCTGGATGATACCAATTAATGCTGTCTCTATGACATGAGTTATACTTCTCATGCAAACTGTTAATGTTACAGAAATGAAAATGTTAGCAAAAGATTGTTTTGAAGCATTTAAAACCCGTAACTAACTAACTATCTCACTGTGCATCCTCCCCCCACCTTTCATTACAAATGTATGTGTAATGGCCAGAGGCCAACATGGTCTGTGCTAATAAAGGTATCTGTCTGTCTGTCTGTCTGTCTGTCTGTTATAGAGTAGACATTCAACTGCTCTAATGTGTCTTTCTATATCGATCGCTGCGAGTATTAGGGTCTACAGCCTTACCATATCCGAGGTAGAATGGTTTCTCTATAAAACTCTTTAAGTGTAAAACAAGTAGTTGTCACTAAGGTGACATGACCCCCGCCGCAAATTAATACTTCAAAATTGAAAATAATGTCAAGATCAGCAAATCGACTGGGCCCTGAATTTTCCCTTAAAGAACCACTGGTGTAAGAACGATGAGAATCCAATGAACAGTTCTTGTGATATCGATGCCCCTGACAAGCTTAACATGTCGACAAACTCAAAGTTCTGATATCATATGAAATTCGAAGTTCCGCTGTGACCTTGAGAATAATGGCCAAGGTCACCAAAATCTAATCAGTCCTTTGTTTTCCCTTGAAGAAGCTATATGTAAGATATGAAGAGAATCCAGTAAATGGTTCTTGAGATATCCCGCTGACAAGGGCAAAATTACAAAGTTTCGTTGTGACCTTGAAATGAAGGTCAAGGTAAAAAAAACTCTGTAGGAACATTACTCTCCCCACGATGAACCCATATGCAAAATATGAAAAGAATCCAGTGAATTATAAGATAAATAGTTGCGTTTGTAAAATTTTCGGGATTCATTGCTATTCAACACCCGCAAATTTTGTTTAAAACCGACGGCGTTAGCCGGAGGTTTTAAACGCTGAAATTTGCCGGTTTTGAATAGCAATGAATCCCGGAAATTTTACAAACGCAACTATTTATCGGTATTGTAACATGATCGTTAGTTATCAGGCGTTTTGAAACGAACTCTCTTTTTGCGTACCTATCTCTGAGTGGAAAGGAATTTGCGACTGTTCCATATTTGTAAGAGGTGTGGTCAGGTCAAAACAAATGTAAATACTCGGCGTAATATGTACATTAGCAACACTTTACACATAAGCTCAAACAGTGTCACTCAACTATGTTCACTTCACACTATTCACGTATCCTTTTAGATGGCGGTAAACATTTATCTACGACATAAACACAGTAATAGACCTAGGAACAAAAATCTTAAACTTGCCCTAATCCATTGTGACAATGACGCTAGCATTGTGACGTCATAATAATAATAATAATAGTGCATATTTATAAAGCGCACATATCCACGCTCGAAAGCATGCTCAAAGCGCTAAACATATAATGCTAATAAATAATGATAATAGTGATGCACATTTGAATGTGCTCACTTCACACAAACAGCAATAACAAATCAATGTGTACAATTGTTGCAATTGTGAAAGTCCTTATGAACTTATAACGGTTGATCACTATGACGTCATGCCATGGCAACGGCATTCGGTAAACACAGCCGCATGGAAGAAGGCGTCAAACTTGGACAAATCTTACTTGTTAGAAACATTTTAGTTACTTGAAACTAATTAATTCTGAGAGTTATTTGTGACCTATACTGCTATGCACAAGTAAGAAAATGACAATGCCACCTGTCAAATTTGAGTAAGGAGCACATATAACGAGAAATAGAAAAAATAAAGTTTGAGTCGGGCCGAATCTTGTGAACACGATGTATATGTTCGCGGTGATTCGCCCCGAGTAATTTGCGGGTATTCATTGTAATTCAACATAGGCAAATCAACCAATCAGAATCAAGGATACACCGAAATCATGTTACAATAGTATTTGAGTTATTCCATTTCGTACGGATGTACAGACGGACGCAGCCGAATACTATATCCGCCGCTTTGCGCTAAACGCACGGCGGGGGATAACAAGCTTTGTTATCGCGTTATATTGAGGGTCCCTGGTAAATAGAGTCGTTAATAAAATCCTTGTTTGGAACCTGAAATCCCTGTTTACAGCGGCGATATAAAAGTTGCATGTGTACCGTTCAATCTCAACTGCCTTATTGGCTCAGTAGACTAAAGCGCTAGCTCACGTATTACAGGTGTAAGTGGATATGGTTCGAGACGTACTTGCTGTTCATATTCTGTCATATATTTGAGAAATTTTTCAAAATTAGTCTAAGATAGTTTCTTCAGATCTATACCATCCAGCCGTCATCTTAGCAAATATATCAGGGTTTACAATCATTGTATTTCCTCCTTAAAGGATTTAAATGTTGTAAGTCCCTCGTACCGGGTGATACGGTTCAGTATCACGTTATATGGCTAGTACACCTAGGTTGATAAATAGGGGTAGTATCACGTTATATGGCTAGTACACCTAGGTTGATGAATAGGGATAGTATCGATACCTCTGTAAAACTTCTATCTGTCTCATCAAGAACTTGGCTTCCACAG
Organism: Gibbula magus; assembly: GCA_936450465.1. Lineage (NCBI taxonomy): Eukaryota > Metazoa > Mollusca > Gastropoda > Trochida > Trochidae > Gibbula > Gibbula magus. The sequence goes on from OW388296.1 coordinate 76,541,947, forward strand.
CTGTAACAAAGACAAAACGGTTTCTTTAATAATTCTCACTTACTAAGTCTAAACAAGATTCAAAGAGATATTTCATGAAAATCGATAAGCTTGTTTAACAGTGCAACGGGACGGGTAACTATAAACGGTTACGATGGACCAAATTTATGATAAAATAATTCTAAAAAGAAATGAAACAACATCTATATCCCGATATTAATGACACTTATCGATTAAAAGAAAGGTTATTAATAGACATTAAAGGTTATCACATTACCTTTTTTGGTAGTGGTCCCTGTGGCACCTGTAGCACAGTCTGCACCCTGTGAGAAGCAATGTGTAGTGCTTACTTGGGTGAAATATTGGCACACAGAGAGAGAGGGGAGGAGGTATGAAGAACTTATCAATACCACAATATACGGGTGAAATACTTTACTATGTCAGTCACTCTATAGATACGTATTGATATACGAAGTATACAGGCTTAGTACCGTAGTGTTCCAAACATTATGTTTGTTTGTACATATATATATATACGAATTGGCAAATATTAACTACAGTTTTGCTAACACATAAACACATAAACATGATCACCCATGGGAAATTTCATCAGAGAAATATGTACTCAAATTACCCGCCCTGAGCCAATCAAACCGCTACGCAGCTTGGACCTGCGAGCCAATGACAATTCATATCACTTCGTTGCAAAGCACACGAGGTCATTTTGTTAGCCATCCGTCACCGGTTATCTCCCTTGACCATTTCCGTCTTATCGCATTGAGTATTTTCTTAGGTTACTGACTTCGTCACGCCGGCCAAGGGCGGGTAATTTTGGTACAGATTTCGCTGACAGAGTTTCCCATGGGTGATATAGTGGAGAGTAACGGAGTATATATAAAACCATGGGTAACCGAGGATGTAAGGATATAGGCAATGAATGATTTGATACTCACTTCTGATCCTTCAGCAAGTGATTTCATTTTTCGTGCAATGGCCTCTCTTCCTTCAGACAGTTCCTCTGATCCGCCATGTCCACCTTTCATAGTGACGTCCATATTCTTCTCTCCTACCTTGGCCTTGACCTTTTGACCTTTGGGTGCCTTTATGGTCGTGTAGATATCAGCTTTAGCGGCCGGAGGGGCGACTGCAGCGGGCCGGACGTCAGCTCTTGGGGCTGGTTGGTCGCGTTGCAAGGAAGGTAGAGGACGCCTTACCCCCAGGCCTTGTCGCTTTACCCTCTCTCTGTACACTGTGAGAGCTTCTTTAGGGATATGTATGTCTGATTCGGGGAATTGTCTTGGGGCAATCATCATCGCTTTCAGAAGTTTCATTATATTCACTGACGACTCATGTGTTCCCCACTTTGTGCTGAATTTGCTCTCTTTCATTATATCTCTTGGCTGCAAACGTTATAAACAATAACCTCTTTGAACTTCCACAGCTTTATTGACTGTCTTACTCTGTACTTTGAATAATACTCAGTCTAAATTGGTATTTGTGGATAAAGTAATTAACAAAATAATTATACAAATCGAGATATCACAACCCAAACAATCCTAAACCTGAGCAGTTAGATTGACTTGAATTCATTTTTACTATTATATGATATCCATATAGCGGTATGTTTTTGTTTTTATGTGGGATGAATTTATGAGTATATATCTGGCTACTTTGTATTCACAGCAACTCAAAGTAATTGATTAATTTGTATGTTTCAAAGAAACATCATATCTACCCTTCTCGGTCTCGCCCTGAATTCTTTCACTGGACTTCTGTTGAGCAGTTCTGTTGCACTGGGTCTTGCATCCGGGTCTTTAGCCATCATAGCCTTGACGAGAGTCTTCAGTTCAGCACTGTAGTCCCCTTCTATCGGGGGCACCTGTTTTAGAGACCATGTGAAAGAGGTCACATGTCTTACAGTGCCAAAGAGTAGGTGTATGTGACTCTCGTCTAATGCAATGGTCATGGAAGAATACTTACAAAGGACTCATTCGGTTTATATACAACCTTTACATCGGATCATCCAGAGAGATGGGGGCGGGGTTGTCAGTTGCGAAAGTCCCTTCTAACGAAAATCATTGATCCGACCCTGTTTTATATTTGCTTTGTCATTTAAATTCACCAAACCTAACGACAAAATTCTACTCTGATTGCTCACTTCCGTCTTATCGATTCGGATAATTTATATCGTACTCCTATTACTCAATCCTTACCATTCCTCCTACTATTTTGAAGATGAGAAACTGAATAATTGGAGCGTCGAAAGCTCTCTCTCCCGCCGCCAGTTCGTAGACAACACATCCAAAACTCCAGATGTCTGTCTGAAACACCAACCAATATCTTCATTACTTAAAATTGCTCCTTACTTTCCAATATCTAAGCAGTTCACAGAGAGAAGAAGAGAATAGTGCATAGGAAATTCAAATTATGTACTAAGGCTTTTTCTGAACTATGGCCGATATCTTCGATGCTTTGATTTTAAACAAATTTAAATCCTGAATGTTAAATATTGATATAATTAAGAAAGTCGTTGTAAAACGTACTGTCAGTGTCAATAGTGCTCAGTGTTATTTCAAATGGTAAATATTGCGGTAGGTTACTTTTCCTTCTGTTAATGATCTACAATGTTTTCAAAGACTTGTATTCATTTTTTCAACTCGTAAAAAAATAGTAATCATGATTAAAGTGTCAATAACATGGGCGTAAATCTTCACTCGTATTGTCATTGAAGTACAAATAAACTATTATGCATGTTGACACAACTGAAACACACGAATGCAATAATTTTGTTTTATATCGAAATAAAAGGAGAAATATTCCAAATAAAACAAGCAGTTGTCACAAGGGTGACATGATCCCCCGCTGCAGATTAATACTTCAAAATTGACAAATAATGACAGGGTTAGCAAAATCAACTGGGCCCTGAATCTTTCCTAAAATAACAATTGTTATAAGATGATGAGATGTAATATCCCTCTGACAAGCTTAACATGTTGAAAAATTCCACTGTGACCCTGAGACTAATGTCAAGCTGGCCAAAATCTAATTAGCCCTTTGTCTTCTCAAGGAGAAGCTTTGTGTTCTGCTGTGATCTTGAGAATAATGTCAAGGTCACAAAACGCTGATCAGCCATATGTCCTCCCTAGGAGATGTTCTTGTTAATCACAACTATATGAATTACAGAGAACATGAGTGTACTTTGAATTGGAAGTTTTTAAAATCATGTAACACGGGAGGCCACCGGAACATTTATTGTCAGTAGAAAGAGCCGAGAAATCATTATGCAATCGACGTTCAAGGCCCGACGGGAAGGGATGTAACGAGGTCAACACCCGGACAATGTCCGGTGAAAATTATATTTAATATCGTCCTACAATAGCTTATATACATCCCACTAACACCTCGGTGTCCGTGGCAACCGTTCATCAAAGTGCCCTGTTCATTATCGATATCATGACAAAGAGTGAAGACATCAACAATGAGCAAAATGTTTCATTGAATCAGGCCTCGGACGGGGCCTCTCGGACAAACTGTCCTGGTACATTCCGATACAACGAGGAAAGTATGACAGTAACTAGTACATATCTCTTAAACTCCAATATATTTTCTTTTGAAATAAGCTGTTAAAGAAGAAACTCAGAATATTTACAAAGATATACATTTGCAATTTTTCAAAACATTAAATACAAGCATTTCTCTAACTGAGCAATTTGAATGACCAAAGCTTTTGAATGAAACACTCTGATCTGACCTTATGGTTGTAGCCCTTGCCCGAGAAGATCTCGGGACTCATATAACACGGGGTACCCGCCATTGTGGACGCCAGGTCGCTGCCTGCTTCTAACACCCTGAAATTGAAAAGACTTACTAACAAGACAATAGCTATCCGACGTCCTTACATTGGAACACGAGACTTCGATTCCAGTTTTGTAAACTGTAGATATTGCAACCTTGTTTTAGTTCGACTCTCGACCTTCCGGGTGTTTCCATATACTTTACCATAATACTACAGCAAGGATTAAAATTGTCCAATGCTTTCCACCCTCCCTCAGACGTGTTATCTATGTCCCAGTTACTGTAACTATTATAGAAATTATGGCCCTACCTGTTATCCCCGTGAGGCACAGTTTATGTTTAGAGGAAGGTGTCTGTGAACAGGACTTTACAAAATAAAAGTGTCCTTGTACAAGTTTATGACAGTCATTTGGATGCAATTTTACTGTGAATCTCTATTACTCTGCAATTAAAGATCGGTGTTATCAAATATCTTTCAGATTCAATTGGAACACACTAAAGGAACAACTAGATACAAAGCGGTAGGGAGCGACTTGGTTTTAATCCTACTAAGCAAAACGTTCTATCACCTGGCTATTCCCAAATCCCCGAGTTTGATGTCCGCCTCCCCGCTCAGGTAGATGTTCTGGGGTTTCAGGTCACGGTGTAGGATCTTCCTGGCGTGCAGGTACTGTAATGGTCGTGTCAGGTTCAAAATATTTTAAACTTAAAAGTCACTTGATTCAATAGCAATAATATGTTAGGTTCACTGGACCACAATGCTACAGCGTTAAGATACACACAATGGTACACAGATAGCAAAGGATCAAGAGTATGTGGTCAATATTTCAGCAACACAGCTGAATTGTTTGGAACACTATGTAATATTAGAGCGAAGAAAATGTTCAAAAGATAAACTTCTTAGTATTTTGCAAAGTGAAACTAAACTGTCAACTTGTTTTAAAGCGCTGTAAACACAATATTCTCAATTGAGGTGTTCAAAGCTAATTCGTAATGAGAAATGTATATTCCTTCAGGGTCGCTTCAGATTAAGCCTGACATCCCAGTGATTGTAAACTTCTTTGTTTCCATCAAGTTATTGCAATGATTCAAATTAACCGCGGTACTAACTTCCAAAGCGGAAACCGTCTGTGCAACCCAGCACACGATCAACGGCTCAGGGAGACTTCCGGTCGAGTCTTCCAGGAAGTGAGCCATGTCTCCTCCCTGGCAGAACTCCGTGTAGATGAAGAGTATTGTCCCTTTAAAGTAGGAAGTGACGTATCTGACCACGTGATCATGATCCAACTCGCTCATCACTTTCGCCTCCTTCTCCGCACTCTCCTTCTCATCCCGGCCAGCCCTTTCCAGGGACACTGCCTTCAGTGCGAACTGAAGAATAGAATTTTGTATATATCATATTAAATTTGAGTTGTTTGTGTAAACCATAACAGCCTCACCAAGAAAGAAGGGTGTCTGTCAATCTATCTTTTCTGTGGTACTGAGGAGGCCTATAATACATAGAGGATATTTGACATGTCACGTCGAATACCATAAATATCTCATCGAGTGAAGTAGAAATGTATGGTTTCACGAGCGGCGCAACCACAAGTATAAATATATTATTTCTTCTTCACGAGATGAGATATACATGGTATTCGACGTGACATGTCAAATGTTCTATTTATTAGTTTTAACAAACCATGCATAGTTGGTAAACGACGTTCATTTTATAAACGGAGCCTCCGAGATCGCCTTCCTTTCCACGGCCATCCTATTGTTACGATGACGTCATATGATTGATAGTGTTATTTCACGGAGTAGAATAACATATTATTTCACTCAGTGAAAATTCCGATTTTATTTTAACCGATAAACGCCGTATTTCACCACTGAAAATCGAATAAATGAGACATATTACATGCACTAAACTCTTGTTCAATGTTATTGGATGTTCGCATCCTGTCTCATAGTATGACGTATACGCTACACTTCCATGGAGCGCACACGATATACCCTGAGACAGGATGGGGTGTTCGAAGTGTTTAGTAGTAATCTAAATTTATTTGGATAGACATGATTGTTTTTATATATTTATACATTTCGGATTGTGTAATAGATGGGACACACAAAAAGAAAATAATATTCATCTTCGACTTCATTTAAATTTCAAAACTTTACAAATTCTAAATTGGTACATTTACATATCTGTCTTTCTCAATTCTCAGTTCATACGATGAACATCTAAAACGTGTTATATTTACCCGATATCTTCTATCTTCATGATAGATGTAACTCGGTATTCATCCTCTTTTATACATGGAATAAAGTTTACATTTACTTGAATATGTTGTCTTGCTAAATTTTGCGGCATATATCCTTGAATCGTTGGGACAATAAATTCATGAAATCAACATTAACATCGTACTCTATGCTAGATATCTCCAAAACCAATTGAAACAAGAAATATGTGCATGTGATGCACTGTGATGTCCCCCGCTCCAACTTTCAATCCAACCTAGTCGTATTACCCTTATTGTTCACTTATGCTAAACACTAAGTTCAATACTGCATTAATAAAAGAAATAAAAAAATTCAGAATAGCCAAAGTAGCAAAAGGCACCACTCTATCAATAGGTCTAAGCAAATACAAAGTTTGGTGAAAAAAATTGAACGGTTTTGGAGATAGAGGCCGGAAAAGGTCCCTCCCATCAATATGCACTAAGTTCAAATTGTTTGCATGGAAACCAGAAAAAATTTAATTCAGAATAACCAAAATAGCAAAAGGCACCACTCCACCACTAGGTCTAACCACATACCAAATTTTTAGTAAAGAAATACTAAATAGATTTTGAAATGGAGGCCGGAAAAGGTCCCTACCCCCAATTTGCACTAAGTTCAAATTGTTTCCATGGAAACCAGAAAAAATAAAAAATTCAGAATAACCAAAATAGCAAAGGGCACCACTCCACCACTAGGTCTAACCACATACCAAGTTTCGTGAAATAATATTGAACGGTTTTTGAGATAGAGGCCGGAAAAGGTCCCTACCCCCAATTTGCATTAAGTTCAAAGTGTTTCCATGGAAACCAGAAAAAAAATTCAGAATAACCAAAATAGCAAAAGGCACCACTCCACCACTAGGATTAACCACATACCAAGTTTCGTGAAATAATATTGAACGGTTTTTGAGATATGGCCCGGAAAAGAAAGCATTTCGGAATAACGGAATAACGGAATGACGGAATAACGGATGGAGGCGAAAACATTATGTCTCCCGAATTATTACGTCCATTTTTACGATACAACATAATCATTTCATAGCATTTCTTTATTTAGTGATAATTTTTACCAAATACCGAATCACTTTACAATAAGAGTAAATATATAAGGAAATATGCCACATTCTTCATAAACCATATCATTTGGAGTATATTATTTCACACCGAGGCGTTTATTACATGCATAGAGATGTACAATTCCTAATTTTATAAGTAATACTTTATTTGCCTTTATCGCTGCATAATTTGCTTGTGTAGACCATGACGTGTATTAGAGAAATATACTCCAAAGTATTTGTAGGAGTTAGTTGTTTCAAGCTCGCGATCTCTACAGAACTATTTTCACTTTTTTTAATTTTGCCACCATTTTGTAATACTAATAGTTTTGTTTTAAACAAATTGATTGTCTACGGGTGTTTGTCCTTATCTTTATAAACCTATAAAAATAGAGCCAAACACGTAGCTTATGGTGTTCAAGTGCTCAGATGTTAACCCATCTACAATTTATAATCTTTAGATCTTGAAAGGAAAATGAAACTAAGTTTCAAGGCCTTTTCGTTGTTGAGCAGATGAAAACAGGTGTATGGTCATGACCCCTGTGACCTATATTTGGGGTCACATGGTCACCAAATCTACAATTTGGAATCCCAATTGGTAAAGAGCCTGTACACAACATTCCCGCTTGTTTTAAGGTCGTGAGTCCTGTGACCCATGTTTGGGGGCTCAGAGTCACTAAATCTACAATTTGGAATCTTCTTCATTTATGTATGTATGTGCATCTTGTAATCATTTTCCATTTGCGTGATAACGGTGTTAGAATCTACACCGAAACGTCACCCTCCTGCAATAAAGAAGTCGTATATCCATAGAACTCGTTCTCCTTCATCTAACCGACTTCTAAATATCATGGAAAGAAGTCAAATTGAAGTCAAGAGAATATAGTGCACCCGCCCTCCCCCTCCCATTCCGAGAGAGAAGGTACAGATCATATGTATGATTTTCAATTGCAAATATCTCATATGTCATAATCTAAAACTTAAAAGAACATGTGTTATAGTCAGCAGTCAAAGAATACTTCTATGTGTTTGTTTGTTTTAAATTAATGAATCAAATTCTGAATTTAAAATTTCTTCAAAACTTATTGTTGATGATACACAACTGTTCATCGACATATAAGACATATTCTATGTGAAAATTAATAAATGTGCCTGATTCTGCACACATTTACAACATTTTAAACATAGTAGGGGTCAAGTTGGAGTAAATTTCATTTCTTAACTGTCTTCATTAAAAAAAGATATTTTAACTAAACTTTAACCACACTCACCAATCAATTCATTCAAACTACTGCAGATAAGTATTATTTTATCGTGCCATAGTCAAATGCATCTGATTTCTTTCAAATATTGGAATTAATCGAAACCAACTGAGGTGAGTACTTTCTTTTGCATGGTAGTTTATACTACGGTAGGTATGGTACACTAAGTCTTGGTTTGTCACCCTGCCGCTCAATGAACCACCCCCTCTAAACTATCTTTTCCGTCGACAGATAACACCCGCATTATGACACGTTTGTCTGCATGACTTACGCGACCGTTATCTGTTGTGAAATCGACCCGTTGTAAAACTGAGCTTATAGTAGATAGAACGATCGAATGCATAGTTGGATCTATAAATAGAAAGAGAAACTGTAACCCCGACACACCGCGAGACGGGAGACGGTTATTGAAGTATAGTTTTAAGGAGAGGTATAGGTGTGTGGGCTATATATATATATATATAAACACACCTTGTCACACTCTACTGAATTTCTAGATTATTATAATCAGTTTTACAAAATTCTATTTCGAAATAGTCCTAATAGTATCCGTTAGACGTGTATTATATTTGTTTTTTTACACAATAGGGCTATTCACGCAATGCAGTTATATGCACCACACGAGTTCATACCTACAGTATATGACCACTGACCTCTGTCTAATGTACAGATTGATCTAACACGGGTCCAGCCAACAGTATATCTACTGCATAGACCTAGACAACAGACTCAATACCAAAGATATTGTTATTTGGCCTGTGTTAAGGTGTACCCGAGCTAATCTCGCACTTAGTAACGCTACCACAACTCCCCTTATAGAAGGCCCCGCCCCCCTTACCACTTCGTCGTCTGTCCTGTGCTTGATGAGGTACACAACCCCGAACGCTCCCCTCCCCAGTTCCTTCACGATACTGTACTCCGACGCCATCTTGCTCCAACTGCAACTACTGGAAAGTCCCCATACTATTTCTCAGGAATCTACTTTCGGTTTAGGACTTCCTGTTAGGATGGACGCCGATTGGTGGGTTGCGTCACGTGGTCTGTCTGTACAGCCTTAACGGGTACCGCGAAAAGACTGCATTGCTTGATAACAGTCTTGATTTTAATTTTGTGAAAACATTCATAAATACGTAAGATGAGAAAAAGAGAATAAGGGAAACGATCTTATATAATGTAACTAGCTACAATTTCTCTTTAACTTATCGTTTCTTAATGTGATCATTCGTGTAACACTTGAACTTTATAATATTATGCGTTGATTTGCCTGAAAAATGAAAAGTAAAATATTTTCTAATTCTAGTAAGGGTAGAAATCGTAAACTGAACCATTTCATGTTCAACCAAACTGAACCCCAGATATGATCAATGATTTTTAAAGGCTACTGGTAACTAAAATCATTGTTAAACTAATTGGTATCAAAACTAACCTACCTATGGCTGTACTATGAATACGTTGCGGAAAATCAAATCGATAGCCATGTACAATAATAATTAAAAATGTGACACAATTGCAAAATCATAAAAGCTGTTTTCATGAGATAATCATTGCTTAATAGCTTATCGGTTTATACATGATTTATTGTTCCTTACGATTGTGTTTGCGTCTCGTCAGCTGTCAGATTCAGCTGGGCATTATAGCCTCTTAGCCGAATAGCCCTTATGAACATTTTGTTGACTATTATTTCTATCAAAGAGTGCTTGTTTCCTGCAAATCTTAAGATTAATTGAAATCAACATCAGTGTTTAACAGATACAATGTTTTTGGTAAAATTTCAATTTAAGTAAAAATGCTTCAAAATAACAAAAATGTTGTATTTTCTTCTTGCACGTGTAACCATAAACCTTCTATTGAAATAAAGCCAGAATTATGAACTATTTTTGTTGGTTTTTCATAATGATGGTGTGAAATGGTAGTGAAAAATGTAATTTTGTTGCGACACCCCACCTACATTGGGAGCTCATATCTAAAAAAAGAGCAGGGTGAACCCTATTTTGTTATAACAGAAATGGATGTAGCATATATATGTTTTTCATGTATATATAATGAAATATAAGCAATTTCCTGACATTGTTTAAATTGGTAAGGAACCTCCTGAAGGAGGTGGGATACCGTCAATGGCCAGTTCTAGATCAACTTCCAAACGCAATGCATAACTCTTGCCAGTCTGCATTACTGGCTGATTTAAGCCTTGCGGTATTTCCCTCGCTTTGTTGTGTCAAGATAGTGATTCGCTGCACCAGAAATGCATAGCGGGCCTGGATTTCAAAACACAGGTTTTTAAAGGAAATACTGCAAGGCCTAAATCAGCCAGTAATGGAGACTGGCAAAAGTTATGCCTTGCATTGGGAAGTTGCTTCTAGATGTGCATGGCCTGGTAGCGTTTGTATTCAAAAGATTAAAAACATTTAACAATTTCTTGAAATGTTGGTAGTTTGTATCTTACCTCTTTAATAAAGATGTTCTGAAAAGTTGAACAACGAAAACGAATTTGTCTAAACAGATTTATTTAAACGATTCATAAGTGCAAAGTTTACTGTCCCAAAATAGATTACATGTATTCATATCTTCCCAAGTACCCTCTTTTACATTTCGCTGATAGTGCAGCCTTCCAGAAGACAACTTTAGCGGTGCAGTCGTCGTTTTTATCAAATTAAAGACTATACATTTTGTTATAACATGACTGGCTGTGTATAAGATAAATGATGACGGAACACTGGTTTTCGTAATTGTTACGGGGATAGGCCGAATGCTAGTTAAATTTCGTTGTAAATATAACTCTATCACTTTCACCAGAATAGGTATATTAGAACAGAGGTAACGTGGGACGACATGTGTTGAATGACCTCTAAAAGGAGAGAATGGCGGACGACGAGTCATGCTATCATGCCGATATGATCCTACAGGCTAAACAACCATCATACATGCATTGAAAATAAAAAAAAGACAGAACAATGATTGTAGAAGTTTTATATTTTTCAAAAGATCAACAATAAGACTTTTACATAACAAATAATAGTCACTCGTCATCGTAAAGCATGAGACAATTATTGACATTTCGCGTAATAAATTAGAAATAAATTTACATTTATAATTGAAAACGTTCATAGTGTATTCTGAATCACCGAGATCAAATTCTCGTTCGTCGAGTTGGAGCAAGTTTTAAACAATGATTTAGTATTTACATCTTGACTTGATCCATACATTTCCCTAAATGTCTACGACACCGGTGCCATGTCATGTCATTAGCCCATCTGACATTCCAGGCCTGATGAGTTTTAGATCGTTGTATGTCAACTACACTATGAAAATAACATGAGTGTTATAGGGGTGTAACAATACATTTAACTATCGATGCATCGCAATAGTTGGCTTGGCAATAGTACTATATCGATAGTATATACAAAAATACTATCGCTATCGCAATAGTAAGGTTAACTATCGATACTATCGAACTATTAAATTTCCCTTAATTATGAATGATTTACACAAGCCTCACTGCATTTAATTCAAGATTTTCCATTTTAGACGGTCAAAAGGGGAGAACTAGAGATAGGAAATAGCAAAATGACAAAACGTGTTTTCATTTATGATTTCTTTACTGATTTTGGTTCCATAGTCCTTACATCAATTACAAATTTCTACTAAAACCTATAAGAAATCTAGCTGATTATTGCGTATTTGTAAAAAAAAAACTATCGCAATAGTTATTGCAATAGTGAGTTACAATAGTCTATCGCTATCACAATAGTAAGTGGCAATTGACTATCGCTATCGCAATAGTATCTTTGGCTCAATAGTCACCCCTTATATATATTCAGTGCATAGCATGCCGCAATTTGGCCCTAATGAGGTTGAATAAGCGTTGTTCCATCTTGAGACTCAGAGTCCATCTACGGCAATCTAATTAAAATCAAATCTTTGATTCGTTTCTAAGGCAAGACCTATTTGGGTTGTCACTCATCCAAGATCCGACGGAATCCCGTAGAGCTCCATGTTCGCCGGAAGTTGTTACTTTTCCGATGAAAATGCATGCTTTCAGATTTCTGAAAGCGGACACGGGACCCTACGGGATTCCGTCAGATCTTGGAAGAGCGACAACCTAAAATGTTTAAGCTTAACCTTGGGAACGAATCAAAAATGTGATTTTAATGAGATTGCCATCTACGGAGTCATCATCTCACTTCCTTAATGCAACACACCGTCATGTTATCACTACTGTATATCTGGTATCCGATATTAAACTATGTATACAAGATCGCTCATGGTCCCTATTTGCTGGAAGTCGAAAAAGTCATGCTTGGATCGGAGGTGTCACAATACGGAGAGAATCGCGCATCGTCATCACTGTCATAACTATAAAGCAACAGCCAATGACTATTATGTATAGTTCTACACTCTCGACCCAAGCGTCACTCAAGGACTGGATTGCATGATGGACTCGAAGAGTTTGAGAAACATGATGGTGTCTCCGAACTTGACAAACATCTCCTCTCCCATTAGTTGCATCATTTGGGTCTGGAAAATATAAAGGTATCGTAATTAAATTAGAATGAATTAAAATAACGACATTACTCAAAATAGTTTAATATGTTCAAATGGCAAACAAAAACGAATAGACCTCAGGCTAACTTAATAATTGATTTGAATTTCGTCATTTGTAATATTCAACAAATCACTGAAAGGTATGTATGGATTTACTGTAAATTCTTGAGCAACTTTGTGCTTAACACAACCCTATCTTAGCTCTTTCTTGATCCTACATTATCTCCAAAGGGAGATCACTCAAGCCATGCATTCCTATATAACTGTTGATACAAAGAGTCCATTGTAGGTTCTTTAACTTCTGGTTAACTTAAGCCTAAGGTGTTAACTAGTTGGACTTTGTCGTATACGGGATACTGTCCATGTCTAGACAACCTTAAAACCACGGGAGAATGACTGCATGCTTATTTTGAAACATTTTTGCCGATTGCAAAATAAATCTTCTAACCGCATAGCCAATATATCGTATGTTGACGCCATGAATACAGGCCTAATGTAACATAATTGTTATGAAAAAAAGATTAAGAAACAGTCTCGTTGGCAAGATAATGTTAAAAGACGTGAGAAATAAATTAAGTTGCTACCGATCAATTCTACTTTATAAATTAATTTTCAAAGGAAAGATATCAGGGGCTTTGTGTACGAACAACCTTAACACTTAACGCAAGGTTAACCTTAAACTTTAACATGACTAAGTTTACCTTAATAAGCTATGGCTACCTTAGGTTTTAGTCCAGTAAATAAAGAGAAATGGTTGGACAAAATTGCTTTATTTTGTTTCTTACCTGAAATTGGCAGGAAATCATGCCTACAAGCCAGGATTAAAAATCTAGCAAGATCTTAGAGGTGCTAGTGCACTAAATTTTACAAAATCCAAGATGGCCACCATTTCAAGCCAAAAATACTAAAAACTGTCATATCTCCAAAACTAATAGAGCTACATTTGCAAATAAGGTGTCTAACCCAATGTTTTTGGGGTCACAGAACTCAATTATCACAATAGATTTTGTGTACAATGTCCTAAATTGGTGACTTTTGCAAATTCGGTGTATATTTTTGGTAAAAAATCCAAGATGGTCACCCGAGCATGCCATTTTCATGTCCATGTAAATCATTTTTCATTTTCTTTTTCTTTTTTTACCTAACAGTTACTTCATTAAATAAAATAAAATAGTTTGATGACTGTGATCAAAGTTATATAAAAATTCCACGACTAAATGTAGACCTTGAAGCCGTTAGACGTCTGGCCAAAGTAAATATTGTTAACCAGAAGGACCCTAGGGAAGTCCTCTCCAAGATCGTTTATCAAAAGGTGGATGTCTACCACCATTGCATCTGTAATGACAGTCTTGATATCATGTGGACAGTAGCCTTTTACCTTCCACAACCACAGCCTATGTGCTCTGGCTACACATCCTGGACCGAGCTCGGATATCTTCCTCCCTATGATAGACCTGACGCCTTCAGATCCAACCTGCGTCTGCTCAACGTTGGATTTTGTTGTTCATCATGCGAACAGGTACAATTCCACACCAGTCATTACCTTCGACCAGCAGCTATGGTGGATAGCACAACCAAGACAAAGTTCTCTGCACCAAGTCGTCCTCATGCTAGGGGGTTTCCACACTCAAATGAGTTTCTTAGGATCAATTGGCAGTCTGATGGCTGGTTCTGGCTAGAAGGAGGTCCTGACTCAAGTCTATGCTGAAGGCAGTTTTGAACATATGCTGTCTGGGAAGGTTATTACACGAGCTGTTAGGGCTCATTTGTTGGTGCTCTAAACACAATTGCCACAGCGCAGGTGCTTGATATGACAAAGATTTCACTGACAAGGTGCAAGATATGATGGATGAGCATGACGATAATGAGACTGCTGCTCATGTCTGTATGTTGTACTTTTTAACTTCATGCATCTGTAATTGAATCAGTTATAAACTAATCAATATGTAGGACAGTACTACAATACATGACAGCAATACATCATCTTGGCAAACAAGATGGAGCTCTCTCATCTACTTCACTGTCACAACTAAGAGAAGCTTAGAGATTGCGTGAATCTCTAAGGGAACACCACACTGCCAAACTTTGGCTCATGTACATGACACTAGTTGCTATTCTGCGTGCATTTATCAGAGCAGAAACTGGATGCTGTATCTTCAGTCTCTGCACCAGATGTTGCCCCATCTTGCCGCATCAGGACACCACAATTATACAAAATCCCTTGTTATATACTTAAACATGAAGGAGAATCTGATCGAAACTCATCCCCAAATCTACAACAAATTTATTGATGGGTTATATGTCTTGAGAAGATCTGACAAGTACTTGGCAGGAATCTACAGTGGCCTGTTTATTGAGCAAGTTCTCATGAGGAATGTTAAGGCGGTTGGTGGTCTTACTAGAGGTCGAGGATTTGAGCAGTCAACAAGTCTGTTGTGGTTGCTCTCCACTCCTGCATGTGTAGAGGTCAGCAAGGCAATGGCAACGGTTACTGATCTTCAAGACATCGACTCAGAGCTTCAAAAGGACAGGTCAGTGGCTCGGATGGCAAGAGATACCAAAGATGTACAGACCATACTGAACTACTTCTCTGAAAAGAAACCATTCTCACAGAATTCAAAGGAACTGCGAAGTCTTTCATCTGGACTCATAGGTGACAAATCTGTAAATGCTGACAGAGCAGACACAGTTGGGCAGGCAATCTTAAAGGATAGATGAAATGCATTTTTCACAAGAATGACAAATGATTACCTCTACGTATATTGTATATCGGAATCAATTGAGCATAAAATCGAGACAATATACACTTGCAATTGATAAGTAAGACGATTTTAATTCACCCATTTTAACACTTTCGCAATTTGTTCGCCGAAACCTTTTGAAAATGCTCACTGAGGCGTGACTGTGATAAGCGATTGACGGGGCAGCTAGATAGCTTCTCCGCCGATGTCTCGTTAATTAATTAATGATAATTATCACTGCCGCTAAATGAATTTATGAGGTGTATTACATCGCCAAAAAGACATGTTTATGTAATAATTGTGTAATTGTCATCTGCGGAATTACCTAGTTGGATATCTAAACATTCGATATATGGGAAATTTAAGTTGGTTTATTGAAGATATCTTTGTGAAATTAACAATCAAAATGTTGCGAAATTACGTTGAATTGTGACTATCGCTGAAAATCAAATTCCTCCACATACGTCACAGAAGTCATCCCTTCACTGGTCACAACCCCGCAGACTTTCATTCTGGTCGCCGGGGCTAAATCAGGCGGTTTTTTAAAAAGCCGTATATAAGTAATTTATGGACCGATTTCAGAAATTTAAAATCGAGCAATTGTCAAATTGACATCCCCTTTTAATGAATCCGATTTGGACCATATGTCATTTCATCCATCCTTTAACATCAATACAAGGCAAAACTGTAGCAGAGTACAAATTCTGCAAAAAGGACCAGGTCAGCACACTAGGTTATGTCCTTGATGGTGGTGCTCTCTTGCAACGCTTACCATGGAGTCCAAGCCGGACAACAGACTCAACACTATAGTCATGCTATTGTGGTGTTTGATGGTTACGAGAGTGACCCCTCTACCAAGGATGAGACACATCAAAGACGAGAAGGCTTCCACAGCCTTGGCGCAGAGGTCAATTTCAAATCAAATATACAAGTGACCATGACAAATAAGGCATTCCTTGCAAACTCAAAGAATACACAGAAATTCCTCTACTTCCTTGGCTTTGAGATGGAAAAAGCAGGCATAAAGGTCCATCACAGCTCTGGTGATGCAGACTATGACATTGTTAAAACTGCATGTACGATAGCCACGAAGGGTCCTGTGATAGTGATAGTCCTGCTGGTCTTGCTTCTTCACCATGTTAGTCCAAGACATCATGTCATCTATCTGCAAACATCAACAAAAGTCATCAACATGCAGACCCTACAAAATGGAGTAGATCCTGACCTTATTGCAACGGTGCTCTTCTTGCATGCAATCACTGGATGCGGTACAGTGTCGAGACCATATGGCATAGGGAAGACCATGGCCTTGGGCAAAGCTAGCCAACTCAAGGACCATGCCAGTGAGTTCAAGAAACCAAATCAAAAGCAAGATGATGTCAGTATGCATGGTCTCGAAGTTTTGTACGGATGTAATCCTGGACGCAGTCTTGACTTTGAAAGAGCAGCAAGGTTCAGCAGCAAAGTGGCGTCAAGATCAGTCTATCTACCCCTTGAATCCCTTCCAGCTACCACAGATTCAGCCAAATACCACAGCTACAGGGTCTATCATCAAGTTCAAACATGGCTTGGTAATGATCTTGGTAAGGATTTCTTCTTCATTGAAGGGATTTTGTGTTCATTACTGAAATGATTGCATTTTACATATCATTCCCGTAATGTGTGTTAGCCCTTTCCTAAAATGTCATTTATTAGTCAGCTGACATGGAGAGAATATACCATACAAAACATGGCTTGCTTGGTTGACCATCTTGGATTTTTACCCAAAATATACACTGACATTGCCAATATCACCAATTAAGGTCAATTTACACAAAATCTATTGTGATAATTGAGTTATGTGACCCCAAAAACATGGGGTTAGACACCTTATTTGCAAATCTAAATCTATTGGTTTTGAAGATATGACACTTTTTAGTATTTTTGGCTTGAAATGGCGGTCATCTTGGATTTCGTGAAATTTAGTGCACTAGCACCTATCAGATTTTGCTAGATTTTTAACCCCTGCTTGAAGACATTATTTTCTACCAAATTCAGGTGAGGAACAAAATAAAGCAATTTTGTCCAACCAGACTGCCTCTTTTTACTTCGTTTACTGGACTATTTTTGCGCAAAGGGAACCTGCCCAATGCCCATTATACCTCATACATGAATCGTACTTATCCGGCTTACTCTGAGTAGAGATATGTCGGCGTCACTGTCGAGTAGAGATGTGGCTGTCACCATAAGTTCCTCCCCCAGACCAGATACACACTGACTGCAATACACATTGACCAGAGAACCATATAGTGCACATGTATTGGAATTTGAGAGTCACATTTAAATTCACTAGCTTGAAACGTTGACTATGAAACACTGGCACCAATCGTCATTACTTACTGACTGAAGACATTGACCAACTATTGACTCCTACCATGAAATCTACATTCATTCACTGGTAGTTACTCAGTGACCACAGAATATTTGAAATCATCATATGAAATAATTCCGACAGAGTGGCATTTGTTCAGATGGTATGATTGAAATATACATAATGGGGTGTATATACAGATATACCCGGCAAGCAGTTGATTTGATACAGGATACGCATTGTGTTACGGTATAACCATAGACATTATATTTTCTGACAAGTTGATAAGGGTTGAGTCCTGACAACTCACAATTCAATAGTAGGACAACCACCCTATAACCGAATGTGAATGCTGGTGATGCTTTTTATACTTCATGTTACTTCACCTCAATAATTCTTATTATCAAGCATCATCTCAAAATTACCTTCGTAAATCTTCAGTCTGTTTCGCCATTAAACCTCTTCTGTCTCCTGAAAGAGGAAACATATCTTAATACATGATATAAACAACCACGGTGAATACACTGATCACCGGGCGCTATTTCACCCCAGATCAGATTATAACGCATGTAAACTAAACGTGAGACAGAATCAGGCAAAAGGGCAAAAGGTAATTCATGCATTCAAGCGATAATTGACAGATGCTACCATGGTAACCATTTTCGAGAACTCCGTTTAACACTTATATGTGCCTTGAAATTGGTTTGCAGTTGCAGATATTTAAAATTGGATTTACTGGCCTTGTTTTAATCTTTTAAACGTGATATTTCAGCATCGAATGAAACCATACACTGCAGGGTTCCTACTTCTTACCTTCCGTTCTCGGGCTCCACTCGAATGCGCCACTGTCTGAACTCTGTAACAGTGCATATGTGTTCAGCTTTATAATATAATTGGCAATAGAATATTGGGATTCACAAGTAACGATCAACATCTACCAAGTAACAGTACCTGTGACAGATACTTCAAACATTGAACCTACAACAATTGCAGAAATGAACCCAAATTCACTACCGTCTACCTTGTAAAAATATTTACCCTTTTCCATAGAAGTTAACATTCACATAAGTAAAGAGCAACTGCTATTAGTGATAACTGAAACATCACTGATAATCCAATCGGAGTAGACATAAATGACTATCGCCTGAGAAGTCAGGCATAAATCACGTTGATCTAGTTGATGAATATTTAAAATGCGATGTAGGAAAAAGCGAAAAGGGAGAAATATTACATGACGAAACATCTCGACACTTACGGCCATTGAAGACAGAGGCAGAGTCTTTAGAGTGTCCGTCATGGTCGCCCATGCTTCAAAAGGTTTGGTTTTTTCTTGACTCTTCCTCAGGGTTGCTTCCGGGTCTTTTACACCGACCTTGACCTTTGGCTTACTGCCTTTTTTTGCTTTGATGTTGGTGTATATACTCTGTTGGGGCACCTTATCACGTGACAGCCTCTTCCGATGAAGAACCAATGAATCCATTGGTAGCTGAATACCGGAATCGAAAAGGCTGGGGGTACTTCCGGTCGAGTCCATAGAAAGAATGGTGCTGAGGTCACAGCTCGACTCGCAGGTTCCCCATGTCGTCTTCAGCCTGCTCTCCTTCAACATTTCCCTCGGCTGAAACACGTGGAGTTCTTAGTAAGTCTACTTTCTTATATAGTCCATAGTCTTATATAATTATTTCTCTTAACGTGTTAATACCTAGTTAGGGTGTTGAGCTCTGAGTAAAATATGTTTAAAAGTCCATACAAGAGCGATACATAGAGTTTAATTTATAACAAACTTGATTTAGGAATAAATAAGCTTCGAATGCTGTCAAATTTATCACCCCAAAACAGTTTCAAATCTACATTAGATCCACAGAAAGTTAAAAGCAAATTTATCTCCTAATCGTTGAAATCGACAGGTGCATAAAATAGTAGTGAACACTAGGTTATCAAGACAGGTAATGACATATCGACCATAATTGTATGATGCTATTATATTTACAATTTCAGTAGACAAACGGTGAGTCTTAATATCTTCTTTAACGTGTTTAACTTCAACGAGTAAAAGCTATTACAATGTTATGGCCTGAGTAACACATAGGAATGATGTTAAACCCATCCACATTCTAAATGTATGTTGGTTTCTTTCGAGCGGTGTAGAGGAAACGTTTCAGGAATGAGCACTTGGTTTTCCTACCAAATACTCAAAGAGAATATCGATTATCGTCGACTATCGCTCGTGAATGTGACTGCTAAATAATTATGAGTGGTCAGTCTTAAACAATCCAAACTTGCTAAAATAAACGAAACAGAACTTATTGAACTTTCTTCAAAACCAGCGATAGAAAATTTAATTTACAGTAAATATAGTATTGATGGAATATGCAGTCATTTTCTTTGGGCTTTTTCATAACTGAAATAAGGCCATTTCAGAAGGCGCGAAAACGCCATCTTTCATCTAACACGAGTCGTCAATTTTAATAAAATCGGCCCTATTCCGAGTAATAAAAGTTGAAAAACGGTGCATCTACCGGGATATGAACTCGTTCGGAGGAAGCTGTTGAACCCGTATAGAACCCGTTTCGTATCCCGGTATATTTGGCAGATTTCCCCCATCAGAACAGGGTTGACTTTAATGAGACTGTATGAGTCCTTATTCACATATTCATCATTCATAGTCTCAACGCTCAACATATACATGTATTGCAATGTTCCTGACCAATGATCATTTACATATAATACCTACAGTTTTAGGTCTGGCTGTGGCACCCTTCACGGGACTTCTGGACAAGATGTCTGGCGCACTCGGTCTGTCATCCGGGTTCTTAGCCATCATCGACTTCACTAACTGCCGTAAGGGGGCGCTGTATTGGTCTCCGATGGGCGGAACCTGTTTCGGTTACATTGTGAATCGTTATTGTCAAAAGAATATGGCATTGGGAACGTCTCAGTTAGTTTGAGTGTGGTGTCCATCCATCCCTACCCTGCATCATCCCTACTACACACACTAATGTATTAATCTTTTACTCATTGTATCAAATGACTAAACAGAAATATATGTCAAAGCAATATAAATATGTCTCGTCAGTGGAAGTTAAATCAATTTCCGAAGAGAAATCTTAAAACAACGTTCAATTATGTTCAAGAGAGACATCAGACACTAGAAGCATTATTCAATTATGTTCAAGACAGACATCAGACACTAGAAGCATTATTCAATTATGTTCAAGAGAGACATCAGACACTAGAAGCATTATTCAATTATGTTCAAGACAGACATCAGACACTAGAAGCATTATTCAATTATGTTCAAGAGAGACATCAGACACTAGAAGCATTATTCAATTATGTTCAAGACAGACATCAGACACTAGAAGCATTATTCAATTATGTTCAAGACAGACATCAGACACTAGAAGCATTATGGTTGCCTCTTGTATGCCTAAACTTTCACTTTTTTAGATTACCCAATAAATGGCTCATTTTCCTTTTACTCATTCATTTCAAATTCGTAAAAGAGTTTTCGTACTTGTTTCAAAAGCCACCCATAGGTAGACAGGCATTTCGAAGGCGTAACTAGAAGCGCCTGGTGGATTTAACCACCCGTTTGGATCTTATTTAGTACCACCCATTTTGGCGACTTCAGATTTTGACATCTTATAAAGAATAGCATATATTATGAACTTTCAACAAAATGGAATCATTCACTACGATTAAGAAAAGCTTTCGTACGGCATAACAATATATGTAGATTGTTTGTCAGTCTAATTAAAAAAACTATGTGTTAGTTTGTTGTTATTCTATCAATAATGTTTTATTATTAAAAGTTGTAAAATTAGTAAAAATGAAGTGTTGTGCTCAGTATTACATATTGTAAGAAAACAAAATGGCGGATACTCCAATAGTACCATCCCTTTAAGATGAACAGTACATCAGTTCTGATATACGTCCAAGCACCGACCATCCTTACCTTTCCCGAGTTGATCTTCATGATAAGAAAGGCCATGCTCACTTCATCAAAGGCTTTCACTCTCGTGGCTAATTCATACACGATACAACCAAAACTCCAAATGTCAGTCTGAAATAAGATTGAGAGCAATCGTTCTTAAGCAATAGATGGTTATAATATCCACCATGTAATATAGTATACACGACGTCACCACATGTTGTCATGTTTCACACACACGAATGCGTAAAAGACGTGTAAAAGAAGCGGCTGAACATAAGAAGACCGCTTCGGTTCATGTGCTTATCAAAACCTATATGTTGATATTACAGATACTGATCCTCTTATTAGTTTGACCAGGGACTCTCTAATTAGAGTATATAGAGTTTGATTTTTTTAAAGCGAGAATACGAGCTGACCTTGTAGTTGTACCCTCTTCTTGCGAATATTTCCGGACTCATGTAGAAGGGGGTGCCAGCCACAGTTCGGGTCATATCCGTGGCCTTCTCCAACACCCTACAGTCAGTATATATTTGTTAAACCAATATCATCGTTATTCAAGCCAAAGATATTTTATTTTTACTTCAGGCCTCTGACCCATATACAATGGTATGTACACAATACACAGTTTAAGATAATTGTGCGAGGAAATAAAGGTAATTTGCCACAATGATATAAATCGTATAAACTTACATTTATTCTTTCAAATGAGTTGCGATGATCAAACCAATTAGATTAGAATATGAAGAAAAAGTGTTACTTCTTTTTCTCGTTTGACAAAAAAAACTTAACATTTGTTTCATTTGTTATTATTAATTACTTCGCAATCCCGAGATCTCCCAACTTTATATCCCCGACATCTGTCAAATAAAAGTTGGCTGGTTTCAAATCACGATGCAGGATACCTTTCCCGTGTAGATGCTGCAAGAGAATGTATACCTTAAATAGTTATAATTTACAAGGGACTATAATAAACAACAAAACAACATCAATCTTCAAATCATGAATATCGTTCTTGATGACAGCTACAGTTTACGCTTAACATCACCATTTCATCATCAACAACTCCTTATAACTGAAGTTTTGACATTAACCAACATTTTGTCAGTAGGCCTATTATGTAACGCTCGACAGAATTCATTTCTAAAGAACATTATCTGCATATCACTTCAGAGGGTAGTAGAAAGTGTAGTGGACCTCGAGAGCTGAAGCTGTTTGGTTCATCCAGCAAAGAATGAGAGGCTCAGGAAGCCTCCCGGGGGTGTCCCTCAGAAAGTGTTCCAAGTCTCCCCCCTCGCAGAACTCCGTGAAGATAAAGAGTGTGCTCCCTTGGAAGTAGGAAGTGACGTATCTGACCACGTGATCATGGTCTAACTCGCTCATCACTTTCGCCTCCTTCACCGCATCCTCCCTGTCTCCATCAGACGCATCCTGTAACTCTATCGCCTTGAGAGCAAACTGAAACAACCAGTGTTCTTATGCGTCAGTTTGTAGTTGGCACTGCAGCAGATGTGTTTTCATTTTTATATATTCCATGTTGCTATTTATAATAAAACTTTATAAATAAATAATATGAACATTTATAGAGCGCATTTATCCATCCACTCAATGGTTGCTGAATGATATTATTACCCTGTTCTAAACCAAGCTGACATATGTGTCACAACCATAATAAAATATAAAATAAATATAAAATAATAATACAAGTTTATACAGTTTATCTTGACTTAATAGGGTAAAACAGCCCATCACACGGGTCCCGTAGTCATGTATAAAACGATAACTGCTGGCGGCCATGTTATAGTATGAACAACGTTCAATAATTCGAGAATGGGAAATGGACGCTTAACCGAACCATAACCATTCGTTTTAGAAATGAATTTATACCCCACTTCCGGTCTCGTTGCTATGGTTTCTTTTGTTACAAGTGTATGTGTATTAGCCGATACACCTACACTTTTTCTGATTTACACCCTTGGGAAGTTATTTCTTTTGTTTGATTTGCAGGTTATATGCCATAACCATCATCTGCGCAAGTTGGTTATCTCATAACCACCATAGTCGGTTATGAGATCTATTCAATCTACGGAAACAGTTGGACTTGTAAAATTTTGGAAAGTTTGTCAAATTAGAAATGACAATTTTGTAAGTAACGAAAGTGGGATCCGAACCCTGGACCTCTATATCGTCGAGTAGCGCCTTTACCAATGTAGGTGCCGAGGATCCATACTGATGAGTGTTCATTCTTTTGTGTCATGGCTGTATTTACAATGTTCTAGTATAAATGGGTACCAATTTATGTCTACTTTGTGTAAGGAATAAATGATTAAGTTTGAAACCCCCCTTTCGAGTCAGCCATGGGTGTATTTGGAATATTTCACTGATATATTTTGATTATGTCGTATGAATCAACAAAATACTCCTTTAAAATGCATATATACAATTAGTTTATAAATAGAGTCTTCCGCGGGAGTTTAAGGCAAATAATGAACCGAACTGCCTCGCGTTATGACAATAAACTCTGCTCGGACTGACGCCCTCGCGAGTTTATATGCCATAACCACCGGCACCGGGTCATTATTTACTACATACCTATACTTTTTCTGATATAACAACTGAGAAACAATGGAGTCAATTTTCTAAATTTCCAAATCTAAGTGATGATACTTTATAAAATGTCAGATTATAAATGAACATATAAGGCACCTGGGATCGAACACGTGTCCTGCTGCTTTCTGGCCGAACGACCTAGCCATTACACCACGAAGCAAGTTGAAACTTTGAACAATTTTTCATGTCCAAATGAATATGGTTCTTATAATGCGTGAAATAATATCACAAATTTATGTATTTCTTTTTATATAAGCATGTAATTTAATTTTGGGTCTTAAAGAGCCATCAAGGATGTTAGTGTTTCAAATCAAACAAATATTTTGGAAAATATACTTAAAACGTCAATCGCCAGAGAAATCTTTTATCTACAACATGACATGTGATAAATAACTTTCATATCACGACAATGTAATGAAATCTGGTTTCAAAGATATGTATACTTCAAGTAGCGCGCGCTAAGGGTATCTGACGTCATATAAACATAATCCCCTTTATTGCGTAAAACGTACTACACAAACAGCAAGCGCTTCCGAAGCGTGAAGGCTCGTCTCTAGCGCAAGTCGCCATAACAACCCATGTGCTGCACGTGTTTCTCTTGCAAGTTACCCTTGTCACACATTTCTAAATGTGACGATTGCTTTATAAACAATGTTTCTAAATGTCCTGAGAATATACACATTATGGCCTGTTTAATGCACTTTTTAGTGAAATAAGACCAGCAAATTATGACAAAATTTTCCTCTCATTAATTATAAAATTCAAACAAATTACCTAGTTGGGTAAAAAAAATATTCCAATTTCTGTAGCAAATACAAAATTAAATGAAATGGTAAATAAACAACCGCCAAAAGTTATATATTTCAATTTCTTTCATTGATCATAAACTTTGTTATTTTTTCGTGTCTTTGTATACAGTGTGTGACTTAGACCATGATCGATGCTTTGCGGTTGAAAATAATAGACTGGATCTATATTTAGACTGGAAAACACCTTTACTAGTTAGTGCAATTTCTTTGCTTATTTTGGTAGAGATAGATTTTTGTCAGTTTTCCTATATGTTCATCAACATCCTTGATTGCTCTTTAACATACTGAAAGTTGTTTCGGTTTTCTCTAAACTTTGGCCACGTTGACATTAGCCATGCAGTTTATAGCGTTAGCTGTACATTTCAGCAAGATGAACGTGCATCTGCGTTGACAATACCTTCATTGGGCCATATCAATTAGATTTCGAGCCCCAAACATGGGTAACCAGACAACGC
Source organism: Gibbula magus (assembly GCA_936450465.1). Lineage (NCBI taxonomy): Eukaryota > Metazoa > Mollusca > Gastropoda > Trochida > Trochidae > Gibbula > Gibbula magus. The sequence goes on from OW388296.1 coordinate 76,567,740, forward strand.
AGCACGGACTGCGTTGTCACAGATGAGGCCGTATTTGGGTTGTGCGTTTCATACACAAGCTTGTTTACAGCTGCATTTGTTTAGAAATATTATGGAATAGTATCCGCTTACACTCGACCGTAAGTTTAGTGGGGTATAAGATAGATATACCCATACTTTCCCTCGTGTATCAAATGATACCCTACACTTTTCCCCGTTGGAGCCTAATTACTCGGCTGTAGGGTATCATTCGATACACCCGGAAAAGTATGTATATATCTCTCATTTACTGAATGAGGAGGAACGTTTTGCAATCGGCAACATTTCCTTTTCATGTTGTGAGATATCTTTATGTCCTTTGGAAACGTGCTACAGTCCATTTAAAAACAGTACGCGAAAAGTTTATCAAACGAACTAAATTTTCAGCTCATGTAAAATGGCCATCATGTAATGACCATCATTTGATCAAAAGTTCTTCCAAATAATGACTGTTGTAATCTGGTTTCGTAGTGCTTTCTATTTTCAAAGTAAAATTAAATGCTGAATATCGTAGAAATAAATTAGCATATTATATTGCATTGACAGCTATTTTGAAAATTTCACCAAGTAAAGATAAAAATGTCAGATCTATATTTTACGGTATGTTGATTTGTGTGAATTCCAAAGGTTGATATCAACTGACAAATTCGGCAATGCACACTTAGCAACTGCTATGTTGCTCCCGTCGGTCCTTATCTCAAATGACGCGTAGTTTCTGCAGTATCTGATACGTTATATTCAGACCATCAATTTTATACGTTAATATCATCCTATCTCTAAAAAGGAACCGGTGATAAATCGATTTAACGACACTGACTCACGGTACTTGCTTCGAGTGCGAGTACATACATACTTTATGACATTGATTGTCAACACCAGGTCATAGCCTGATAATAATACATTTTCTGTCAATTCCTCAATAAACATCAATTTAGTGAACCCCAGAATTTTATAATCTATAAATAACCTTTCTAGTTTTCAAAAAGGGAGAGGTCGTTGTCTCTACGAGGGTCGGGTATATATGATCAACACAGTGTGAAACAAAATGGCAACATGCCCGATATAAAGGTATATAGGTAAACGGGTAGGTGCCTACACGTCTCTCCTCACGTCACACACTTACCACCTCGTCCTTTGTCTTATGACGTATGAGATACACAGTTCCAAACGAGCCCTTTCCCAGCACACCTATCTGTTCGTAATCACTGTCCATGGTTAGAGTGTACAATCTTCAAACTTCACGGCATTTATACTATTCCGTTTTCGCTTGAAGGATTGGATCGACCGACCACTCAACTTCCGGGTTCACTCGTATATACGAATATATACATGAATATATATATATGTATATGTCAGGCTCGGGGTAGACTTGTTGGTCTACTTATTTATAGATAATGGGCAACTGGAACAATTTGAATTCGGTCCAATTACGGGGTGTTACTTACACTGTACATGCATGTAACGCATACAATGTATGTAAGGGACATTCGATATATGCGACTGTTGAGTGCAGATCTGTGCAGTTATGTCTCGTTAATTCCAACTACTGCATGTTTGAATGCTTTTGTATAGTAAATCAATACTTATCACCGTTGAAGAACGATCGGCTAGAACAATGTCTGCCAAAACATGACAAATTCATTATCTGACATGGTTTTGCAGTACATTATTACATTATCTTTTATTTCAAAACAATGACAATATCTACATTTTAAAATGATATATATATATATATATATATTCAAATGGTACATATACTGTTACATTGTAACAAATTTGAATATATAGTGACCATATCGATATAAAATGGATAATATATATATATAGAAAAGTACGGCCTTAAGAGGCTGTGTAGATGAAAGCGCTCGCCATTAAAATGGATGATTTTTACTTCTAAATCCATTATTTTTTATATATACATGTATATATATAGATTCACAATTGGAGCAAATATTTTAATGAAATTAAGGAATAATGGTGTATATGTAAAAAATAAGTCGGATAGTCGTGCGTGAGAACGAATGTACATGAACGTATTGTTTAAGCCTATGTTTTAAAATTTAAAGGCAGATGCAAAAACAATTTGTTTCCCGACCCGATAATGGATCGGCCTTTAATAAATTGGCCAATCCAATCAATGTAATTTTCGTGTATAAAAAATGTTTAAATCATATAGGTGTAATGTTTAGCAATTCATTATTTTTTATGTAACAAATATTGCATTTTTCAGTAAAAGAAAAAGGTGACTGGTGTCCAAAAATCAGTACTTTCACAATGAGATTCATAACATTTTAAATTATTTACAAGAAAAAGTTTTTTCTAAACAGAATAACATTAAACCATTTTCATGTAAACAGTGACTTGTTTTGTCTGTTCATCAAAACATTCGAAGAGTATCACACCTTTGTTAAGGACATAATGTGTTTCTATTATTGTTAGCATCTGTTATATTATGACACGTCAAAACATTCATTTAGTTTAGTAATTAATGAATTTTCGAACTCAATTTCATGTATTTTTAAAGACGTCAGGTTACGTTTAGAGTTTATACCTATTTCAACCCCAGATTATATGGTATATTGTGAATTGGGAATATTCCCGTTAGATGTTCTTATCTCATCTTCTCACACATTGTCCAGTATTTTATATAGACTTATGTTATCAATGACTGCTTGTGATCCAAATATAACTTTACTTCTTATCAAAGTTGTTAAAACTACCTTGGAAGATATTGGTTTAAATTACATTTGGTTATCTCAAAACTGCACAAACAGAATGTGGCTTAAAGGTACCTTTAAATCTATTTTATGTAACCAGCTTTTTTCAACGCTGGAACGATTGTAAATCTAAATCTTCTAAAGGCTACTACTATAATATGTTTAAACAATCCCCAAATCTAGAAAAATACCTATTACAATTTCCATTAAATGTTCGCATTTGGTTTACTAGAAATAGAACCTATTGAAATTGGAAGATGGTATAATGTTAGCAAAGAAGATAGATTATGTACATTTTGTAATAGTGCTCTTGGTGATGAGACTCATCATGTCCATTTTTTTAATAATATAAGAAGGTCAATTTTACCATATTATTATTGTAATAACCTTTCTATATATAAATTCATATCTCTTATGTCCTGTAAGCATAACACACTACTGTGGAAAGTTGTAACTATGTAAAAACTTGTCTACGTATGCTCCCATTATAATATTGGACATTGTTATTATTTCTCTATGTCACTTTTGTAAACTTCATGAGAATAAACCATTCATTCATTCGTATACTAACATAAGTAAACTCACACAAGCTAGCCCGCTTGTATCTCGTCACTCTCGTGCACACCAATCAGCACGAGCTAGTCCCCACACAACACACAGATCAATGTAGCGCACGTGTACACTAACATCACACGACTGACCCAGTGTCGAAATGAACGCGCTAATCTAGCAATCACAACACCCCATCAACTCAATCTGCTCTGACACAGAGCCGTCTCCAGGGTGTCAGCTATATCGTATATATGTGGAGTGAGCAGTGTTCAGTCTATCTTCAGCTTCGGGTCATCTGAAATATACAACACGCACGTGCAATAGACATCGCTGCTCCCAACATGCAGTCGTCCCACGTGGTAAGTACTTGACCTCGCTTGATTGGCCAAAGCCGTGTAAGCTCGCTTGCGATTGGGTGTAATTTGTCCTTTCATTGAATCGTTTGTCTTCTCCAGGTATCATAAATACTTGACCCCAGTGGAGTTGGGTAAGGATATTCGATCTGTGAGCACTATTGCAGTATCTCAACATTTTCATTTGGATGTCGGATTAGGTGAGTTTCTTCAATCGGACGTTCATGATAAGAAACTATATCATTTGATATATATAAAATAAAATTATTTATTTGTGTTTTCTTATTGTCTGATCTATAGTGAAAACTCGGATTTAGATGATTAGTAAATGACTTGTTGATTTAATGTACATTCACATTCCATGTCGCGCACTTGTTGTGTGTAGTGTATTCACATTGTTCTATATATTCACTGAACTTATAAATAAATAATCAAACCTCACGCACCATGCAACGTATTATTTTGAAATAAACTGCTTCTGTTTTGTTGATTATCTTTGCCATTACCTCAATATTTAAAAAAAAAATATAATGTGCTGATTTAGTATGTGCGTGTTATCCTAAGCAAAAGCAGCCCTTCATTACGCGTAGTCCCAGTTGGCGCGTGAATAAAGTTCTTTTGGATGATTATATAACACAAAGCTGCATAATGTTAATTAAATATTTATATGACTTATTAAACTATTAAACATAAGCCCCTTCTGTTGTGACATGTACTTATGTATAGTTTATTCACATGTTAAGTATTAACCGTTTTTCGTAGAATTAACATAACATTCCGATATTGAACTCGTTTAACTCTTGCAAACAGCCATTTTATTAGCATAGTGATATTATTATGTTACCGTAGACAGATGTTACTTTACAAATAAACTCTTTGACAAACATAATTGAAAAAAAACTGTCTGTACAAATTGGCAAATAATATATAAATCAGATCGAACCAAGTCTTTGAATGGCATTTAGAAGTGGCATACAAAAGAATAGGAATATTTTCGGGATAACAACTTCTTTATGTGAAAATACACGACGTTTCGAAGTAGCCTATAATCACTCACTGCTACATCACATTCCACCTGATTTCGGAATGAGTATATACTCCGTAACGTCGTGTATTTTCACATTAAAGTTGTTATCTAGACAATTTTCCTGTTCTTAGATTGAAGCAATGTCAAAATTTAACTATTATCATTTCTCCCGACAGACACCGTCTGACACGACACATCTCCTTGGCGACCAGACAGAAGTAACCCCTGACCTTGACTCCCTATTATGGCTGGCCCACCTCGCCGACGACAATAACGCAGACATTCTCGATCATCTTGATACTCTGGCCGCTGCGTGTGGACTCCACCCGACATCCAACCAGCCTATGGCGTTCCCTCCCGATATGTCGTCTGCTCAGAACCACCTGTCGTCTGCTCAGAACCAATTGTCGTCTGCTCAGGACCACATCTCTTCCCACACCACCGATAGCATATACCAGTTCAGTCATATGCAGTCTTCAGTGCACGAGTCGTCTGCAGCGGGATATAACTCAACCCATTTGGACGGAAACATCGCCCAGTTGAACAACACGTCTGCTCCAGTGGAACATATGAACAACATGGCTTCTTTTATTCCTGTAACGTCGCAGCACAGCATGGATCCTCACAGATCGATGGCAATGCAGACTAATGGACAGGCCTTCAATTTCAATGTATTTGACTATGCAAACTTTCGCCATCAGCCACAGTCAACTGATACCGTAGTGACCCAGCAGCCTCAGTCATCAACACATGAACGTGAAGAACCTCTCACTCTGAAGCAGGAGCAGATTGTTCAACATCAAGAAGTCGACCAGCAACAGTCGTCTTCTAACGTGTACAGTGTTCCAGTCCAGACATCTGTGGCACAACCTGAACTTTCCGCAAATAACACAAACCAGTCTTCCAATGAACAGCCACACCTGTCGACAATGTCCCTGTTACAGTCTGCAATGAACGAAGCCGACATAATCCCTCAAGCCCTTCCAGAATCCCCAGTGAAACAGCCCATAGTCGCTACCCACACTCTCCCACCAGTGCTAAACAAAGCTCAGACCGTCCCTCAACAAGCACCTATTCGAGTTCCTCAACCTAACCACCTCATCAGCCCGCTGCTTGCTCAGTCGAGACCACAGTTGCCCTTGGGACTCCGTAACTCCAACTATCTGGTGCGTCCAATCATCGCCCGTCCATCCACCCAACCACCAGCTCCGCATGTGTCATCAAAGGACGAAGAAACCATGAAGTTAGATGGAATTCAACAACAGCGTGATAATCAGGTTGGTTCTGGAAGGGATGAAAACGCCGTGTCGTCAACTAATGCTGAAAATACCTTGCAGATGCATCTGAACCAACTCGCTGGAGTCGCTGGATCAATGGGTTCCCAACATCAGAGTCCATCCAATCAACCAAGCTACGACAGGAATGTATACGGTAACGTACAACAGACTGACGTCCAGGTAAAGAGCACCCCATCCCAACCGGTCCATTCTACAGAGTTCCTGCTCCACCGAGGCCAAGAGCCAGAAACAAGCGTTTCCCAACCAATCAGCAGTCTGATATCCCGGATATCAAGTTCCTCCGAGTCCAGTGAAGATGACACAGAGAAACCAGATGAAGGAATACATTCTGATGAAGGCGACATGGATCACCTGAAAACTGAACCTCAACCTCAGCCAGATCCTCAACCGCAGCCCGTCAACTTCTGGGAGCAACACACAGCAGCCTCGAGATTGTCCGGAAGTGGAGTTGCCCATCCTAAACCTGTCAGACTTCCTGCCGGATATCCGCCCATGTTTCCTCCCTCGGCTTTCCCCTGGGCTAACAACGGCATGTATCAACAACCCTTCAACCAAGGGTACCCAACTGGAATAGCGAATGTCCAACAGAACCCTAAAGTCCAGAACAATGAGCACCCACAGCCCAGTCAAAACCACCCTCCTTCAACTCACGACCAGTCGACCGCAGCTCCACAACACCCCGTGAAGGAAGAACACCAAGAGTCAGCCGCTACAGTCTACAATCAATCCGAAACTCTCAGTGACTTTTTGAGCGACTTTCCCAAGTCTTTGGAGAGTCTCTCATCACTTCAGTCACAGCCGAACGTGTCCTGGCCGACGATGCAACAGAGACCTCAAGATGCTGCAGTAGTACCCACCTACACAAACTCAGAAGTAAAAGCAGAAACACCAGGGCTTCAGGCAGGGGGTGTGTTCTCGAACAACACGTTCATGTCTCCCAGCTTCTTCACCCATCACGCCCATGGGCGTCACAATATGCCGATGCCTCCAATGTCCTCCACGCCAGAAGCTACACCCAGCCCAACCAACAGTAAGGCATCTGATGGTATGTAGTAACAATGCTCTTAACTGTTAAACCTTTTCCATGTACAGGTGTGTCTTATGAAAGCATAAAACAAGGATGTCAAACTATCTGAGAACCTTAACATTGCAATCATCTATAATTTCATTATTATATCAGAACACGATTGTGCCAAACTCACTATCCTGCCTTTAGTCTTGATAAAGACAGATTTTAAATAGATACCAAATTGACATTATCTGTTTTCAACTACCAGATGACTCTGCCATCGACGTGAACACCGGCAGCAGCAACACCTCACCCTCCTCCTCCATCGATTCCCGGAGCAGTCCGGAGCTCCTGGCGCTGCACCTGCAGAACGAGGACTCCAACTCGAGTGTAAACGAACCCTCCCTGCTTATGTCCCGCAGTTCCTCTGTCAGTTCCATCTGTGACTCCTCGATCTCCTCCACCGCCTCCTCCTCCAACTCCTCCTTCACCGTGCCAAGGGGCAAGCGACCCAACCCGGACCCCGACATGGGCGGCTATAAGAAGAAGTCCAGGACCAGCTACACCCCGGGACAGCTTCGCGCCCTTGAGCGAGTCTACATGGAGAATCCTTACCCAGAGTGTGACGTCATTGACCGTCTGGCCAGAGAACTTGACATACCCGATCAGAGACTCAGGGTAAGAAACAATCTATTTCTATACTTGTAATTTAATATTATCCTTCAGCAATTAAATGTTACACAAAAACCACTGAGACTCAGAGGTTTAATTTGGTAATAATTACTACTTATTAATTACTTAGAAAATACCAATATAAATACTCACATCTGTCATTAGTCAGCGGTTGACAACTTTTTTCTATTTCAACAGTTTAAAGCATTAAGGGAAACATGCTTTTGTTCTAAAATAAAAACTAATGTGTCTGGTTCATCCATTAGGTGTGGTTCCAGAACAAGCGGGCCCGGATGAGACGTCAGGCCAAACAGAACAAGCAGGCAGCTCCTCACCCCCCAGTCAACCCGTACACTGCTCAACCTATGTCCGCAATTATGTCCTCGGCCTCGCCCTACTCATTTCTCCCTCCAAACCCGATGATGGCTTCGGGACAAAACAATCAGATGATGCAGCGACCCTACTTTCCTTTCCCCCAGGGAGGCCCACCTCCCATGATGCAACACAGCGGAAATATGCCCCCTGCTCCTGGTATGCCTCAACAGCCGCCATTGTTACCCCAGCAACCACTTTCACTCACACCTCAGCAGTCGCAGATTCAACGACTGTACTCCTTTATTGCTCATAAGACTCACCAGTGATTGGACAACTGAGAATAACATTTGTGGATGGTGAGGTGAAAATAGTGCCATCAACGATACTTGAATGTGCACACTCAGTGCTATGCAAAACAGTGACTAACCAGAAATGGTAATTTTGGTGCATATCTTTCCGTGTGACTGTGCTAGTAAATTATTCCTAACTGTATTAACAAACTAAATATCTGTTTTGTTGTTTTGTAAACTAACATCAGCTGACGTGTAAATGTAAATGTATTGGTGTCAACTGTATGCTCTTCAGTCTATTTGTGAATATTCTTTTATTTATTTTAATCTAATTATTTTAACATGTAGATAATAACGTATTTATGAATAAATAAAATTATCACTAAATGAATACTTTGTGTATTTTATTTTCAAACGTGAAGCGTTTTGATTCATCAAAGACGGCTGGTATCCTTGATTTTTCCATGCAGTCATGTTTTGATTTGAGAAGCAGCTACCACCTCAGCAGATCAAGCAGCGCACATGATCAGTTTACTTAAGTCTTGAACATATCTTGAAGCAGACATGAACAATTATAAATTCTTACCCAGGCAAGCAAAGATATGTCGGGTATTAAAGTTTTCATTATGGTCATGGGAATTACAGTTTTTCTAAATATAACTTGCAAGTTGACTGGTTGACAGTACTACTTTCCGCCCAATCTCACCAAGTGTCTTCTGATATAAAATATATCAACACGAGTTCATAAACGTTTCGAGGTTTGCCCAGGATATTTTTTCTTTTCTAAACGGATGTTTATTAATCCGTATAGTTCCTCGCAACTCGTTGATAAATATTATCTTACTTGAAAAGAATAAAACTTTGTATTTATGTTATTAACTTAATTAATTCCAATTCACGCGAAAGACGTAAATGAAGAATCAAATTTTTGAGACAATACGTCACTGTGTATATTTTCATGATTAAGAAGAAGCTTCAGTTCTGGGCTGATGCCTATGCCAATATATCAGTCACTGGCACGGTTTGGAGGCTATTTCACTATTGATATTTTCATTCGATATAGTATTGCAGAAAGGGTTTTATCTAATACGACCAAGTTATACGCGTTTTTTGTCGACTATTTAAAGGTTTTTCGATTTGGTTAATTATTAATACGTCGGAATTATACTTAGTAATAAATAGAAAGGGCGTGTAATGGTAATGGTAAGATCCATTTATGAATGTGATATGTTGAAATTATTTAATGCAGTGCTGGAGTATGACAAGGTTGAGTTCTCAGTCCTATCCTATTCTTGATATTTATCAACGCGTTATTAGATCAAATGGAATCTCAGTGTTATATCCAACTACATACTTAGCTAACTAAAGGTGAGGTGAGATGGGGGTAAACGCAGCTTTCAAGAGTATTTCACTTATATCGCAGCTGCTAGTATTACGGCAGGGAGAAAGCCCGCAACGCCACGTGGCTATGCATTGCATTGCATTGCGGTGAAACCTGCGAGAATCGGCTGGAACTAGTGAACCATGGGTTGTACTGCGCTGAAATTCAGTGTAGCATTGCACCCAAACCTTACTGTATGTAGAACAGTTCTCTACTGCCACTGGCGCGATTCGAACCCCGGACCTCTTAATTCGAAGCCGAACGCACTAACCACTACGCTATCCCGCCCCCATGTTAACTAAAGGTACATCCATTGTGTTGTTAGGGGTCACATATTGCAAACATTTTAAAATGTGTTATTTATCGAGAAGTACCGACCGTTACAGAAAACTACCATTTTAATGATAGTCGACTTAGTATATTGACGATAGGTAAAAGGTAAAAGTAGTGATTTCTGATCGAAAACCGGACAATGCATCGCCGTTGACGCGCGCCAATGAGCCAAAAGAAAGTTTAGAATCTTATTTAGAACAGATAAATTTGGTTTGATAATGTTTAATAGGTCATATAAATAATGTGCATGTAAATGGGACGTGCTGTTTCGGTTTCTACATATGCATAATGATGTTACTCAATTTTAATTGGAAACTAGTGATTATGATATATTTGGTGATTGGTGATGAATTTGCAAGCTGAGTGAATTTATTTGTACTGTAAACAGCACACACGATGGTTAGTTGGAACGTATTAAAGACAAATACAATTTTATTAAACACATGGATGTACCTTTAATTGTTCCTCCTTCAGTTTCTTACAGTCATCTTTCTGATACTATAATGTATATGGCTTGCAAAGGCTTTTCAAATTCTGGATCAGCATTGTACTGATTATATTTTTGCAGTTAATCTCAAATCGTGGTGTTTAGAAAAGGAGGAAATCTTTCAACAAAAGAAAATGGTTTCTAGGAAAGAACTTTTTTGACTGTGTCACTGTATATTAATACTTGGGTGTGCAATGTTTTTCTATCATGGTAAAAACATTTTGATATCTCTATTTCACAAGCAAAAAGCCTTTATTATAATTCGGCATCTGTCAAAGTAACAGTCTTTACAATAACGTGTATTTTTTCAAAATATTCGACTATATATATTCACCTATTCTACTGTATATGGAGATGAGGTGAAAGAGTTATAGATATCAGATCTAAAGTAGAGAATGTACAGTCCATGACTTGTTAGTACGTATTGTTAATACGTGGCACATAGGCTGTTAAACCACTATCTCGATTCTCTAACATTAACATATATGTATTTGAATGTTGCTGGGTTTTTCTCATGGCAAAATTAACTGGGCCTCAAAACTTCGTTTTCCGTGAATAGCACGGAGCTGGATTAGGTATGGGATTGTATTTCTCAGTTTTATTCATTTCTCAGTTCTGAATTCATGTTCAGGTTGTTCTAATGTATAGGGAACATTAAACTCAAAAACTTATTCTTATATTTACCATAATCCTTTTTTCCGTACTGACATTTATTTATCTATATAGATTTTTTTTTCAAAAATCCGTATTGATCACAGTTTCGTTGCGATTAAATATTGAAACTGGAAGATATATAAATAAGCCGAGGAATCTCATATTATACCCCATATGTATACGGATGTTCATATTGAGAATGAATACCATTTTCTCCTTCTTCTCTTTCTTCTAATATGTTCTGCCTATGACATCTTCGCACGATATATATATATATATATATATATATATATATATATATATATATTCATGTCACTAATAAATCTATTCATCTTTGCATAAATTTAATACTTTGAGTCAATAGACAACACCAATGTACTTGGAAACCTAGCAGTGTGTGTATACAATACGCCAAGCAGCGCCCAATGCGCCTGTAGGCTGTTTGATATCAGTTGTTTTATGGACCGGTGGCATCCGTACACCGGAATAAAAAATAAACATGAACCATTCTCAAAAAAATGTTTGGTAAATATGGGAACATCTGATATTTTAAATTTACGAAGTTAAAAGTCTCAAGAGTCTATAATACTTGTTTTCCGTCTAGTTCTGTACATAAAAAATACAACAAGCAAGACTCGTGAAGTTGATTTAATGAGTATTAAGGATCATCCCGCTCCATCATTCCGCAAGGGTACTTCTATCCTCTGGTTGTGTTCACAGCCTTTGACTCGTATCGCGCTATAAATAACCAGTGAATGGCATGCGGATACAAATAGGGGCCTACTCTTGATCGAGAAGGTTGATTACAGGTGTTACACTACTGTCACGGTCAATACAGGTATGTTATTATTCGTTGTGGTAAAATTGTGATATCTTCTGTACAATTTGTCTGTGCTTCAACATTATTGCATTCACAAGTGTGATCAAATCAAAGGATTGCAAAGGGTAGCATCCAACAAAGCAACTTTATCATCAAACTTTCCATATCGAGTTGAGCACCTTGAAGATTTGTGGAACAGTAGTTGCATTATGGTAAGACATTAACTTATGTTAACTGACTTGTCCCAGAATTTACAAATTACTTTGCCTGCACGTTACCTCTCAAAAAGTGAAATTTGTTCAAAAGCGTTGTAATTGATTATCGTAGTTCTTCTTTTTCATTCGAAAAAAGGATTAAACTTTTGGTTCGTTCTCTAGGGTGAAGGAATCATTCGAAAAAAATATGCTTCGTCAATGTAACCTTCAACAAACTGAACTGCTATAAGCGATCATTTTCGTCGTAAAATAAAAATTTTGAAACCTCGCCCCAATAGCCAATAGCCTACATCGTTTCTCTGGATATGGAAACCAACATACGCCTATATGAAGGTGGTTGTGGTTGTAGTAGTGTGAACATTCTGGACGTGGGGCTGTGGTGCGCATCCGGGATATCCCTGGGGAGGGTAGTGGGTGCCGCTATGAGGAGGGGGTGGGGGATTCTGAGGGGGGTAAGCAGGATTGTTGTTATTAGTTGAGGGCGGGGGTGGAGGCGGGGGGGTACACTTGAGGGGGAAAAGCAGGATTATGCTGGGGAGGGGGAGGGTAGACGTTTGTGTGGTTGGTGGCTGGAGGGCCGCTGGGTACAGTGGTCGTTGTTGTGGTCGTGCGCGTCACTGAAAATCAGAAACAATAAATGTGATCATTTATTGTGGTCATCAGGACATCATTAACAAAAAAGGTATACTTTTTCAACAAACAATCTATTATTTCGAATTTTACAGCGGGTAATATATGACCGCTGCGATCTTACTACCTCATTGAACTGAAGCTTCGATCCAAAAACCCATAGAATAATATGTTAACTTTCAATGGAGTGAGTATCGGAAGCTTACCTGCTACGACGCCAGTGTTTGACACGTTCAGTCGACGTAGACGCCTCCTATGAAGTTTCTTGTTAAACACGATAGCGAGGACGAAGACGGTGAAGAAGGCTACACTGCCAATAACAGCGCCCACAACCAGGCCGGCTGAGCTGCCCTTGCTGGGGAAATCAGAAACAATCCGTCGTCTCAATTATCACATTAAATTGATATTCATATTGTTATTGAATATGAAACTGATCCAGATTTCACAATAGTAAATAAGATTTAAATCTCGTAATTATCGCTCATCCCAATAACCAATTACCGGTAATATAAATATATATATATATATATATATATATAAAATATTATTATATTTATAATTCGAATAATTCCAATAAACCTGAATTTCAATCAATCAATTCCATTAAACCTTAATTTCGATCAATCAAGTCCATTAAACCTGCATTTCAATCAATCAATTCCACACTGATATGAATTTCTTCCAGCTTCGGACTACAGCAATTGATTGAAGCGTACATAAAATATTGGCAATGTAAATACTTACTCGCTACTGGCAGCACAGCAAGTTCTGTCATGTACGTCTCCACAACAGCTGGTGCTGCAATACATGGTCAGTAGATAGGCTCCCGAGTAGTAGGAGCACTGGGCTGAGTGTGTATACCCTGTAATTACACAGCCATAAAATTAACTTGTCATTTGTCTCTTTCCAATGATTGACAATACGTTAACAGAGCATAAGTGTCCTGTGATATTAGTGGCGTATTCAAAATCATAGAATCGCATTCTTACATCTGTCATAAGTGTGTATACTTTAGAAACAATCAGATGGTTTTCATTCTACAAAAAAAAGTAGGCTATATAAAATTATTCTATTCTACTTACCGATAAAACTTGATAATATCAAGGTGACCAACATCTTTGGAACACCGGACATCACAATTCCGCTGGTTACAAACCTCCTGTTTGTTCTAACTGGACACGTGAAGTGGACTTCGTGACGTCATTTGTTTGTGGTCAACATGGCAACTGGTGTTTCAATCTCGTGTTTAAAACACTAAATATATATCAAACATTAAATATATACACACTATACTTAATTGAGAAAAGGTTAATGCCATTCAAATGTGATTGTCAATTAAATATTTTCATCAAGTTAAAATACATATTTTGTGCACATGAACAGTTTGACCAAGGACATATGTTCAAGAGGCGATGTTGAACCGACGTCATAATCGAAATCTGATCACGACTGTATGGCTGTGACTAATCCATTCCACTTGATACGATTAAACAAGAATAGCCTTGATCCTGAGCGGTCTACCAGTGACCCTCAAAGTGAAATGACGCTTGACTATTTATAAGATCTTTAAGTCTACGATTCGAGGACGTAGGTATACACACGTGTCTAAAGAATCTTCGAGCTCAAGTCCTTTCCCTCGAAAGTCTTGGTGTTTTGGTTTGCATATAACTGTATCATTTTAAGGATAAAAGATACATTGGACTTCATTTCAAACTACAGTTACATACTTCAGGTCGACCCATCGATACGTCTAGGATCGCCCTGAATGGCTATGGTGAACAAAGTTAAATGTAATGAGAAAAGTTGTCATTGTGCATTGTGCATTGTGCATTATTACTATGTCTCTACGTCTATATAACTTCTACGGTTTTCTACGCAATAATTCGACCATTATCAGCGTAAAATATATTGAAGCCCTCGTAAAATATATATATGTTAAATGCATGTATGGCAGATAGTCGTCGTTTAACTATGATAACGGTGTATTTCTACGTATACAGTTTAGGAGCTGTATTGGCACCGTTATAATCTAGACCAATACACTAGTCAAATGCATTACGGTGTTATAAACCTTCTCCCTAGTTACGTCGTCTTCTTATGAAAATAATTTGTCAGTACATAGAACCTGTTTCTGCTTCATCGTACCAACGTAATGGCTCTCAGAGATGTCATATTTAAAACATTCTTACAGTTCCAAATTATAAACTGAAGTATGGAAGAAAGCTTTTCTATTTCTTCGCATATAGTTTGTCAAACCCTACAGTCATGTAACAGATGTATAATTGAATCTTTCTCGGTTTTGCAGATAGTTCATTTATTAGTTTTCTTTGAATCTCACTTTTGTTAGTTTCATCAACAAACTATGCAATATGCTTTTTCGGAATCAAGAATGTTTTACGCTATTATAGTATTCATTCTATCGTTATCCAAGTTTTATCATCGATGAGTTCGTTTAATTCTTTTTTGCCACTTTTGTCGGTATGTTAGTGTTTTGGTGGGTTTTTTTCTGTGTATGAGAATGTTATAAATGTCTCTACAACCTTTTGGATTTCCCACAATGTTTTGCAAGAAGTACGGTCAAACAGGCTGTTGTAGTTTCTTTTCAAAGATGACATTTACAGATTTACAGTAATATTTAACAGCTTCTATTATTTCTTGTGTTTGAAGGTTTTATTTGTTACGAGGCTAAAAACTTCCCCTTGATATCCACGATGTCATTTGTACATGTAATTCTTTTACGTGAGTAGTGTTTATAACTAATTGGTTTTCCATCTATCTTGATATTTTCATTTAACCATAAAGGTTTGGATAAGACATCGCTTGCATTCGCAATAGTTTCTGCTTTTTCGTTATAAATTTACCCCAGGATTTTAAAGTATCTTTTAAAAAAGTCATTTGTTCGTGGTGTTGTTGCAGATTCAAGTATGTGTGATTCGCAAGTTTTTATAAAACTGCTTGTGTGGCATTGGGTATTTGTTTGTAGCAATTAGGGGTTATACATTCTTTTTATTCTTGATATCTTTTGTGATTGCATGAGACACAATTTTTTTGGTTTCTCGACTAACTTTGTCAGGTTTGTTTGATTTCTCTTATCATTCGATCGTTTTGGTTGGGTACAAGTTACAAATGTATGGTTAAGTGGTAGTAAAAGTAGCTCTTTTAATACAATATGTCTACCTAGGAGAGTAAGATCCCTTGATACTTTATTGGTTGCGTTAGACCATTTCCGCAAGATTGTTCATAAATAGTGTAAAATGTGTGCACTTGTATATGCATGTATGTACATAGGGGTGCATAAGTGTACATGTTTGGGTATGTATATGTATATGTATGTATGTATGTATGCATGTATGTATGTATGCATGCATGCATGTTTGTAGTCTGTGTGTGCATGTATGTATGTATGTATGTATGTATGTATGTATGTATGTATGTATCACGTATCTATGTTACGAAAGTACATTTGTATGTGTATCCGTGTAGGTACACATGTAAGTATATGTGTGAGTGCCCATACTTGTGTATGTGTCAGACTCTTTATAAGTGTATGTTCTGAATTGGATATGTGCGCTCGAGTGCAAGTGTAACTGCAAGTAAGCATATTTATGTATGTATGTAATGTCTTTGTGTGCGTTTCTTTAGGTAATTTCTGTGTGTGAATGTTTATGTATTGTATCAGTATTATTTTATATCTAGAATATATTTGATT
The DNA here is from genome assembly GCA_936450465.1 of Gibbula magus. Taxonomy (NCBI): domain Eukaryota; kingdom Metazoa; phylum Mollusca; class Gastropoda; order Trochida; family Trochidae; genus Gibbula; species Gibbula magus. The sequence goes on from OW388296.1 coordinate 76,584,220, forward strand.
TAAATGTATATTCAGTGTCTCGTAGGCCTTTAGGCCGGATGTTACTTTTAACAATGTCTTATGTGTGTTCTTTTTTGAGATGTGACATGTGACATTATAATAAAATAATTTTCTTCATATTGACTAAGCGTTTTTAATGTGGCTTGTAGGCATTTTCCAGTGCCATCCAATATGTATCGTCAGTCTATTGAGAAATCAGGTATTCTGTATCTCAAATTTGTATCACTTTAATGTGTTTATTATTTCAGATCAATATGTCAAAAATGTCTGCACATTAGAGGAATATATATGGGGAAATGGGATTTCCTTGTCTACAACCTCGTCAAATTTTAGAGGAAACCATTTGCTACTACGCATTGTTGAATATTGTTGAAGAATGTTTTAATTCATCTTGTGATAGATGTTCCAAAATTGAAGAATGCAAGGACTTCTTGAATGAAATTCCAGTCGACAGAATCAATGTGGTGGTTGTGGTTGTAGTAGTGTGAACATTCTGGACGTGGGGCTGTGGTGCGCATCCGGGATATCCCTGGGGAGGGTAGTGGGTGCCGCTATGAGGAGGGGGTGGGGGATTCTGAGGGGGGTAAGCAGGATTGTTGTTATTAGTTGAGGGCGGGGGTGGAGGCGGGGGGTACACTTGAGGGGGAAAAGCAGGATTATGCTGGGGAGGGGGAGGGTAGACGTTTGTGTGGTTGGTGGCTGGAGGGCCGCTGGGTACAGTGGTCGTTGTTGTGGTCGTGCGCGTCACTGAAAATCAGAAACAATAAATGTGATCATTTATTGTGGTCATCAGGACATCATTAACAAAAAAGGTATACTTTTTCAACAAACAATCTATTATTTCGAATTTTACAGCGGGTAATATATGACCGCTGCGATCTTACTACCTCATTGAACTGAAGCTTCGATCCAAAAACCCATAGAATAATATGTTAACTTTCAATGGAGTGAGTATCGGAAGCTTACCTGCTACGACGCCAGTGTTTGACACGTTCAGTCGACGTAGACGCCTCCTATGAAGTTTCTTGTTAAACACGATAGCGAGGACGAAGACGGTGAAGAAGGCTACACTGCCAATAACAGCGCCCACAACCAGGCCGGCTGAGCTGCCCTTGCTGGGGAAATCAGAAACAATCCGTCGTCTCAATTATCACATTAAATTGATATTTATATTGTTATTGAATATGAAACTGATCCAGATTTCACAATAGTAAATAAGATTTAAATCTCGTAATTCTCGCTCATCCCAATAACCAATTACCGGTAATACATTAATATATATATTATTATATTTATAATTCGACTCTGAATAATTCCAATAAACCTGAATTTCAATCAATCAATTTCATTAAACCTTAATTTCGATCAATCAATTCCATTAAACCTGCATTTCAATCAATCAATTCCACACTGATATGAATTTCTTCCAGCTTCGGACATCAGCAATTGATTGAAGCGTACATAAAATATTGGCAATGTAAATACTTACTCGCTACTGGCAGCACAGCAAGTTCTGTCATGTACGTCTCCACAACAGCTGGTGCTGCAATACATGGTCAGTAGATAGGCTCCCGAGTAGTAGGAGCACTGGGCTGAGTGTGTATACCCTGTAATTACACAGCCATAAAATTAACTTTTCATTTGACTCTTTCCAATGATTGACAAAACGTTAACAGAGCGTAAGTGTCCTGTGATACTAGTGGCATATTCAAAATCATAGAATCGCATTCTCACATCTGTCATTAGTGTGTATACTTTAGAAACAATCAGATGGTTTTCATTCTACAAAATAAAGTAGGCTATATAAAAATATTTGCAAAAAAGCAGGACATGTCATGTAATGACCGAAAAAACAAACCGTCACCAACGTGTGGGATCAAATCGAGACATCCCTGATTTTTTTTATGGGACTGATCCAAATAAATTCATTAGTTGTTCGTCTTGTGACTGGAGAGTAATTTCTGTAAATCATTAATTTTGAACGTTCTTAATTGCAAAATACTTATGTGCATTTCACAGTTTAGAAGTGTTTCTACTTACCGATAAAACTTGATAATATCAAGGTGACCAACATCTTTGGAACACCGGACATCACAATTCCGCTGGTTACAAACCTCCTGTTTGTTCTAACTGGACACGTGAAGTGGACTTCGTGACGTCATTTGTTGTCGCCAACATGGCAACTGGTGTTTCAATCTCGTGTTTAAAACACTAAATATATATCAAACATTAAATATATACACACTATACTTAATTGAGAAAACGTTAATGCCATTCAAATGTGATTGTGTATTAAATATTTTCATCAAGTTAAAATACATATTTTGTGCACATGAACAGTTTGGCCAAGGACATATGTTCAAGAGGCGATGTTGAACCGACGTCATAATCGAAATCTGATCACGACTGTATGGCTGTGACTAATCCATTCCACTTGATACGATTAAACAAGAATAGCCTTGATCCTGAGCGGTCTACCAGTGACCCTCAAAGTGAAATGAAGCTTGACTATTTATAAGATCTTTAAGTCTACGATTCGAGGACGTAGGTATACACACGTGTCTAAAGAATCTTCGAGCTCAAGTCCTTTCCCTCGAAAGTCTTGGTGTTTTGGTTTGCATATAACTGTATCATTTTAAGGATAAAAGATATATTGGACTTCATTTCAAACTACAGTTACATATTTCAGGTCGACCCATCGATACGTCTAGGATCGCCCTGAATGGCTATGGTGAAAAAAGTTAAATGCAATTAGAAAAGTTGTCATTGTGCATTGTGCATTATTATTATGTCTCTACGTCTATAAAACTTCTACGGTTTTCTACGCAATAATTCGACCATTATGAGCGTAAAATTAATTGAAGCCCTCGTAAAATATATAGATGTTAATGTATGTATGGCAGATAGTCGTCGATTAACTATGATAACGGTGTATTTCTACGTATAAGGTTTCGGAGCTGTATTGGCACCGTTATCTAGACCAATACACTAGTCAAATGCATATCGGTGTTATACACCTTCTCCCTAGTTACGTCGTCTTCTTATGAAAATAATTTGTCAACACATAGAACATGTTTCTGCTTCATCGTACCCACGTAATGCCTCTCGGAGATGTCATATTTAACACATTCTGACAGTTCCAAATCATAAACTGAAGTACGGTAGAAAGCTTTTCTATTTCTTCGCATATAGTTTTACCAACTTTACATTTATGTAACAGATGTATAATTGATTCTTTCTCGGTTTTGCAGATAGTTCATTTATTAGTTTTCTTTGTATCTCACTTTTGTTAGTTGATCATTCGTTGGTAAAAAAATACCTATGCAATATGCTTTTTTGGAATCAAGAATATTCATTCTGTCGTTATCCAAATTTAATCATCGATGAGTTAGTTTAATTCTTTTTTGCCACTTTTCTCGGTATGTTAGTTTTTTGGTGTTTGTTCTGTATATGAGAATGTTATAAATGTCTCTCCAACCTTCTGGGTTTCCGACAATATTTTGCAAGAAGTACGGTAAAGCAGGTTGTTTCTTTTCAAAGATGACATTCAGATTTACAGTAATATTTAACATCTTCTATTATTTCTTGTGTTTCTAGGAAATTAGTTTTGCATCCGAATAACTGTTTAATTCGTTCCGAGGCTAAAACCTCCCTTTAATATCCACGATGTCATTATTATATGTAATTATTTTACGTGAGTAGTGTTTATAACTAATTGGTTTTCCATCTATCTTGATATTTTCATTTAACCATAAAGGTTTTGATAAGACATCGCTGGCATTCGCAATAGTTTCTGCTTTTTCGTTATAAATCTACCCCAGGATTTTAAAGTATCTTTCCAAAAGTCAATTGTTCGTGGTGTTGTTGCAGATTCAAGTATGTGTGATTCGCAAGTTTGTATAAAACTACTTGTGTGGCATTGAGTATTTGTTTGTAGCAATTAGGGGTTATATATTCTTTTTATCCTTGATATCTTTTGTGATTGCATGAGACATAATTTTTAGTGTTTCTCGACTAACGGTGTCATGTTTTTTTTATTTTTCTTATCATTTGATCGTTTGGGTTGGACAAAGTTAAAAATGTATGGTTAAGTTGTAGTAAAAGTAGCCCTTTTAATACAAAATGTCTACCTAGGAGAGTAAGATCCCTTGCTACTTTATAATTGCGTTCGACCATTTCCGCAAGAATGTGCATTTAAATATAACTCCTAAAAGTGTAAAATGTGTGCACATGTATATATGCATGTATGTACATAAGAGTGCATAAGTGTACATGTTTGGGTATGTATATGTATGTATGTATGTATGTATGTATGTATGTGTGTATGTATGTATGTATCACGTATGTATGTTACATTTGTATGTGTATCCGTGTAGTGTCCGTACTTGTGTATGTGTCAGACTCTGTATAAGTGTGTGTTATGAAATGGATATGTGCGCTCGAGTGCAAGTGGACAAGTGTAACTGCAAGTAAGCATATGTATGTGTGTATGTAATGTCTTTGTGTGCGTTTCTTTTGGTAATTTCTGTGTGTGAATGTTTATGTATTGTATCAGTATTTTTAATATCTAGAATATATTTGATTTAAATGTATATTCAGTGTCTCGTAGGCCTTTAATCCGGATGTTACTTTTAACAATGTCTTATGTGTGTTCCTTTTTGAGATGTAACATGTGACACTATAATAAAATAATTTCTTCTTCCTCTTCTTCTTTCTTCTTCTTGTAAAGGAGTCGTTCTTCCAATCTAGGCCCAAGCTTCTTCAAATGTGTATTTTGTACCAGTGTTTTGTTGATATTTAGGCCTGAAAAGAGGCATATTGACTAAGCGTTTTTAATGTGGCTTGCAGGTATGTTTCAGTGCCATCCACTATGTATATGTATCGTCTGCCTATTGAGAAACCAGGTATTCTGTATCTCAAATTTGTATCACTTTAAAAATGTGTTTATTATTTCAAATCAAAAGGATCATCGTTTTGGTATGCAATCAATTAATAATATATAACCAATAAAATCTACACTAAACATTAAGAACTCGGTATCACACGAGACGAATTTAAATATTCTACAGTCAGTTCGTTAATTCATTATTTCATCAAAACGATTTTTATTAATGTGTGCTTCGTGTTTGACTTACTTTTATCAGCTGACCACGAAAAAAAAACTTGGGTTATTTCATATCATATTAAGTTTATGATTATTGTGTACAGCATTCTGTCGAAATGTGAATTTATGTACCCTGGAGCGGCATTAATATAATAAGCCAGTTGGGGTTGTTTGTTAATCCATTTCCATTGAATAAAATATGTTTAAACCAAATAAACAACTCAATTATTCCATTAAAAAAAAGAACGAAACTCGTTCAGAAAGTGTTGACCTTTATTTACACATGCCAGTGTTTTATTCCATGACGGTTGAAACGTTCATAAAATCGTCATCCAGTTCCACGTCCCTGTACAGGTTTCATGTACAAGTGTTCATGATCTGTTACGTTGCAGGTTGATGTTCTTGTTGTCTTCAGCTATACCAATATTTAAGTTGATATGGGTCACATAGTTTTCACCATCTATCACATTATAAAGATTTCCCCTTACATTATCCCACTATAATACAGATGCACGATTTCGTTTTTAGGAGGGCTGGTAAGCTGGAGGGTAAGACGGTACGCAGGACATATCATATGAACACAGCTGTGTTGGTCTGGTACGCCGCGGGGTGGGGCTGGTTATAAGGCTGGGACACTGGGTGTCCTGGGTAGGGAGGGGGTGGGGGTGGGTAGGGAGCAGGGGGGTAGGAAGGGTTGCCTGTGGGTGGGGGAGGGGGGCCTGAGGTGTAGTGAGACGTGGCGTAAGCAGGGGGAGGCACCGGGACAGTCGGGTGTGTACTGCTCACTGAAACAGAAGGATGGGTTTGATAAAACGAGGGGTAAGATGGATATTATACGTCTTTGGATAGATTGAGCAACTTTTTTGGATACATGTATACACACGTAGTGTTTGTAAATAATGCCAAATTTGATCCGTGTTTTTCGTACATATATTTCTCTCTTGATTTAGTACACATATTACTCATTTCAAATTAAACTCTCAGTCTGATTAAAATCGACGGTTTTCCCGAGGAATAAAAATTGCAAAAGAGTGCATCTACCGGGATACGAACTCATAATGTTCGGAGGTTTCCTCGCAAAACCGTCCTTGTGGCCAGAAATCTACAGAACCTGTTCGTATCCTGATAGATGCATTATTTTGCAATTTTTATTCTTCGGATCAAGGTCGATTTTAATCAGACTAATTAAACTATAGTCATACAACAATACTTAGACTAGTCTCAGAAAAGAATATTCTGAAACATTTTGAAAAATGAAATAAGTAGGCCTTTAAGGGCTCTTCATTTTTCAGATAAAATTATATTTGATCTCTAACAAGAGCTTCCACTTTTATAGACTTGTTCATGCTCCTAATATATTTGTTATTGAAGTATAAATTGTGCGTTCAGTTAAAGAATTCGCAGACCATGATCTAAGCTAGTGTCCTGTTAGACCTGTAGCGTCTCTCACCTGTGACGGTTTTGTTCCTGCTTGGTCCGATGACGACTCTGCCCTTGTGTACACGCTTCTTGTAGTAGAGAGTGAAGACAATGAACAGGACGAACGCGACGATGCATCCGCCGACCACCGCGGGGATCAAGACACCGAGGTTTACACTGTGGAAGATGCAGTATTGTGGGTTAAGTTAAGTTAAGACGATTGTCCTATATTATGGTAATTCAGTGAACACGGTATAAGCTAATGTAATAATACTGTTGATCTAACTTTATTTAGATTGGGTTACAGAAAGAGTTTGACGTGAAATTACCTAATAACTAAATCTTTATATAGTTTGCTCAAATAATGATACGAAAGGGGTCATTAGCATGGTGTGTGTGTGGAACATGGTTGGGCTTTCGGCTATGCAACGTTATCAACGCAACAAAGCAGTTTAAGAAATCACCACTCATTTGCATATATATATACACATAAAAGAACATCCAAAACTGTTGAAATAGCCTGAAAACGTTGGTGTCAGTCAAAAGAAGCGCTCATAAAATGTCCCGGTCTACTCACGTCTCACAACAGGTGCGTGCGGTCATGGATCCACAACAACTTGTAGAGCAGTACTTGTAGCTTGTGAACACACCCACATTGTAGGGACATTGCACACACAAGGCCGAATCTGAATAATGCATCAATGGTATAACACAATTAATATAATAACTTTATTTTCTTGAGGGGTATTTTGGAGCCAAATGTCAAATATACGTTTCTTGATTAAGAATCATTTGATTGTACAGAGTAATCAAATCAATATTGTCATATTTTTTTTAATATGGTCTTATTAAACTTGTCAAGATGTCTGATCTACAACTAATCGTCTTTTGCTCGTTTCGGTTCCAACCATAAACTTTGGTTCCTTATTAATTTCAAACATCATTATACTTACAAAGCAAATCAAATTGTAAACGTTTTGCAGATAATTGCAGTATGAAGTTTATTGCCAACTCACCAAATGAAGCTAAAATAAAAGCTCCGAGTATCCACAACGGAGAAAAGGTAGCGGCCATTCTTTGTCACACTGTTACTTTTGATTCATGTGGGTGCACACACTCGCGAAATAATACGGGTACCTGGGTCTTATGACGTCACTTGTTTGTTGCGTTATCTTAGCAACGAGTCTAGATTAATTTGGATTATTGGTTAAACATTAAGATATGCGTCAATAACTGTGACAAAATAACATGTATTTTATTCTTCAAAACTTACGTAGTCTTACTAACTTAACCATCTGAAGAGTTTTTGTTGATAGTTTATAGGTAAAGGATCACTTATCCCATTAAGTACTATGACCCTGCCCCTGTTTGACAACTTGAATCATTATTAAGGAGGGTGACTTGGGGTTTAACGCCGTTTATCATTAAACTTATTCGACAGTTTTGGATTTTGAAACTTGAAATTTAAATGCTTGGAACACTTGAGAACGTGAATATACCATTTCCCCGATCCTGTGGTTTGAATATAAACACATATTTACTGAAATCTGAGAGCACTTCTCTTGTTTTTGTAATATCTGCACCGCACTAACACTGTCAATTTGAGTACACGTGCATCAGTACTTAGTGAAAATAGCAAGTACATCGCTCCTACACTGTGTCACCGAGATCACTGCTAAAGAGGCTAAATAGCAGTTTGTGTTTCAGAAATGTTAATTCTTTTGATGATAATTGTTGAAGAATGAATTGGAATGATAAATAAAATCTCACCCTCGTGTCTTCTGATATCAAATATATATCAACACTCGTTGATTAAAGTAAAAATGCCTATATTTGTAACTTTAATCAACTGCTGTTGATATATATTTGATATCAAAAGACACTTGTGTGAGATTCTTTATTTTCAAGAGTATTTTACAGGAGTAACATCGTTATGCATGTACAGAAACCGAAACTGCACGTTCCATTTAAATGCACAGTAGTTATATTACCTATTGAACATTATCAACACAACTTTATTATTTTGTCTATTTTAAAGATTCCAAAATCTCATTGGACTCATTGGCGCGAGTCAATCGCGATGCATTGTCCGGTTTTCGGTCAGAAATCACTACTTTTACCTTCATATCGTCAATATACTACGTCGACTATCATCAAAATTGTAGTTTTTGGTAATAGTCGGTACTTCTCTCGATAAAGTACCATTTATAACGTTTGGAATACGTGATCCCCACCAACACAATGGATGTACCTTTAAAGAATCATACTTTAAGTAAATAAAATGTTATACTCTATCATTTTATTTATTGTTTAGTGTGCGCTAGCCTTTATCAAAATTTGAAAATGTAAATTCATAAAAATATTACCCTACGTAATATGTTTCATCTGGATTCATTGTGCTAATCAATATGTGTGGAAACGAAATTCCAAGGGACAATTAAAATCGTCTATATTTACAACTAAGACTAAGTAGGCCGAAAATTGAGGTGAGGTGAGGTAACGCCGCTTTCAAGAGTATTTCACTTATATCGCGGCTGCTAGTATTATGACAGGGGAAATCCCGCAACACCAAATGCATTGCGGTGAAACCTGCGAGCATCGGCTGGAACTAGCGAACCAGGGGTGGTACTACGCCGAGATTCAGTGTAGCATTGCACCCAAACCTTACTGCGTGTAAAACAGTTCTCTACTGCAGACAAACTTGCCGTGCCCCCTCTTGATCCGAAACCGAACGCGCTAAACCACTGCGCTATCCCGCCCTCCGAATATTGATAGAATATCTACAATTTTACAAATTAGATCTAGTTCAACAAACTGTTCAACAAACTGTTCAACAATCTCATGTTGATTGGCTTTCACGGGGTTCTATCGTGGAAGTGTTGGTGGAAACGAAATTCGAAAGGGTAGATACCGGCAAATTTGTTGAAAAATATAAACAGTGAGAACTGAAGATCGGTGCTGCGAGTGGGGAAAACTTTATTACCAGAATCTTTTTTTCGTTTAACACGTTGTTTTATGTTAAAAGTATGTCAGTGTCATTCTTTTTTTATTTAAAAATTAGGTACAATATAGCGTGTTTTTATTACACGTAATGTCAAAAAAACAAGATTGTCGATATGACATGAAAAAAATTAATGTGAATCGAATCGAAATTTTGATTCATGAATCGATTTTCGATGTCTTTAGTTTGTTTCGATTTTCGATACATCGTAGTGAATCGTTGCAGCCCTATTGTCCCTTTTTATTTAGCGACAATGAATGGGTTGGCTTTCTCCTTTGGCGCCATTTTGTTTTCTTTTTGAATGTATGTGCGTTATTCATGTCTATCTGACGACACCAAAATATTACGCACAGATACGTGTATAAACAAGAATGTCCCTATGACAAAACTGTAGACATTATAATCTTAGGCAAACACCCTACTGTAATTAGTGTAATAAATTAGTAAATGAACCAAGGCGGGTTCATGTCAAATCATCACACAGACACTTCCCACAAATCAACGTTCAAGCATGGTAGCTGAGAATAAATGACATTTATTATAATTTTTTATTATGTTAAACAACATCGTAAACAAATGTATTTAAGGACTGGATCAGTGTTCAGGTTCAACCCACGTGGCGGAGAAACGAACCGGCAAGCAGCTCAAGTTCCGTCGACGCCATAGTTTATCCGTTCTCAGCATCATCTCCAGTATTAGGTTTGGTGGCTTCATCGCAATAAAATGCTAGCCAGCTTGTTAATATCATTTCAACCCGAAGGTCGATCAAATAAGATCAAAGTATCATCGCAATAAGAAAGACAGAGTGGATAGACAAGAGAGAGAAGAAGAGAAAGCGTGTGACAGAAAAATGCATGCGAGTGTGAGAAACAGGAAGAGGAAGTGAGAGGGCTAGGTCGCAGGTGCTTGCTGGGAGTATGTCCAAATATAGAAGAAGCCGGCCATATTTTCGTGACGTCATAGCTGCGGAAGCTTCCGACATCCATCAAACAGGCCAAATCGTAAGTAAAGTCGATTGTTGTTTAAAAATTTTCAGATATGACACAATCTCAACATTATGAATACATACTGGATATTGTTTTAGATAAATGAATAGTTCATTTACCGATATGCGTCGTGTATAACGCCAGATGTGGACTGAAAACATGAGAAAAGAGACGGAAATGTCTCGCTAGACAGGGACTGGTTCGATGTGTCTCTCATCATGGGTTGAAAACCAACTTGTAGTTGTACTGCTAGTCTAGATGTTCTTTATCACTATCACTGAACATCCTCTGGTGATGTTAGGTAGTTAATGAAAATTCATTGTCTTGGTGTTATTTACCAAATGAAATAAAACTCATCAGTGTTTTACACTTACTATTCTTGAACTTTGTTTTAACATGTTTAATTTACAGGTATTTCAAGTTAGATGTATATAATAAAAGCTGTAGACTACCAGACTAACGTTTGTAACTGAAGTTATTACGCGATCATATCAAGAAGGATTCAAACCTGTGACATTGGAGAGAGAGTGACGTTTTACCAAACGGGCTAAAGGGTTATCCCACTCGCCTATCAGACTGTTGTATGAGGTTCCAATTTTTCAGGCAATTGCGTTTGAGTTAACTCCTGAGATAACTACATTTTCTGTTGTTGAATAAGCGTGTTTACATTTGCTAGTTTCACAATAATTTTCAACTTGTTACCAGTATGTAAACATTGACAAGTCAGGTTCCAGTTAGATCTAATCTGTCATTACAGTAAGAATTTCATACGAGTTTGACAGATCAATAAACGTTCCACTTGTTTTTACAAAAATTAAAGTTGCCAAGATAAAGTTGTTGTCTTCCCATGTATTAAAACTACATACTACAGAAACAAAAGTACTAGTTTCAAGCAGCATAAGGACAGAATTACCAAAGTTTATAAAAATTATTGTGATTCAGCAAAACAAACTTAACATTAGTGCCATCCGTTTAAAAACCGTTTTTCAACACCTGCCCATCAGCTTCCAGCCAAAGCTTGAAGGCTCTACAGTATTCAACACAGGAATAATGCTTCAGTTATAGTGAAATACTGTAACTGTGTAGACCTCTGTTTAATGCAATAAGTGATCTAGTTCTTGAACTTCCTTTTATAATTAATAATGACATCTTTTAATGATTGTCATAGTCAAGTTTTTACTGTCCACATTGTGATAGTAGGGTCAGGGGTTACTTGTATAGTCCTTATTTAGTTCAGTTCTCTCATGGAAAATTTTGAATAAATTGTAAACTTCATATGCTATTCATATGTCAATTATCTACTTATTCCAAAGTGATCTATTTTTAGCTAAAAGTCATAGGGAAATTATATAAGTAGCGTGACAAATACCACATCATTAGCATGATTAGTATGTGTAGGTTTGTAGATGCAAACCAACGCAACTCAAATTACTATGTAATTGTTATTGCAGAGAATTGTCAACACAAAAATATGACATGTGCAAGTCACTGGCGAATGTTTAAAACTAATTATACAGCACTATAAACACATCTGAGATTCTGTATTATACAAAAATTAAACTAGACTGGAAGTACCAGTTCAGTTGTACCTGCATATCACTTAGAGTGAAAGTACCCATTGTACCTGCGTAACACTTAACTAGATTTGAAGTACCCATTGTTATCACATTACAAATTAAAGTAGAAGTGGCCATTGTACCTGTTTTGTATGTAGACTAGAGTGGATGTATGTTGCTGTACCTGTGTAACACTTAAACTAGATTGTAAGTACCCGTTGTACCCGTGTTGTACTTGAACTAGAGTGGAAGTACCTGTTGTACCCGTGTTGTACTTGAACTAGAGTGGAAGTATCTGTTGTACCTGTGTTGTACTAGAACTAGAGTGGAAGTACCCGTGTTGTACTTGAACTAGAGTGGAAGTATCTGTTGTACCTGTGTTGTACTAGAACTAGAGTGGAAGTACCCGTTGTACCCATGTTGTACTAGAACTAGATTGTAAGTACCTGTTGTACCCGTGTTGTACTAGAACTAAATTGTAACTACCCGTTGTACCCGTGTTGTACTAGAACTAGATTGTAACTACCCGTTGTACCCGTGTTGTACTAGAACTAGAGTGGAAGTATCTGTTGTACTAGAACTAGATTGTAACTACCCGTTGTACCCTAGTTGTACTAGAACTAGAGTGGAAGTATCTGTTGTACCCGTGTTGTACTAGAACTAGAGTGGAAGTATCTGTTGTACCTGTGAACTCTATGATTACAACATAGCTGCTAATATTGTTTATGTCTGAGTGAATTTAAAATGTTGAATAGAAAAAATCTCAAATCTTTTGTTTGCTTTTCAAACTGTAGAAGTGGTTTACATGATCTTCCTTACATTTATCTGATCACTGCAATCTTTTAAGTTAACATTTGAGTTACTTATTTTGTAGTAAAATTGAATCTTTCGATATTTGAATAAGTACATTTCATGAAAAGCTTTTAAATAAATGTATCAACGATTATAAAGTGGTTGTTAGTGTTTCTCCATATCGCAAGATCTCAGTTTTATTATTCTCCTCGCTCTTGTTCATGTGTACTGGTAATTTGTGAAAACTTTATTCAGTAAATTTATTTAGTAGTTGTTAATTTTCATTACAGATCATTTAGGAAAACTAGCTTTATTTATTTTGTGCTATTACCCCATGTTGCTAGGCAACAGTGCAAGATGAGGCAGTGGTTGTTTGTATAGAGGAGATGCTTGTGACCCAGATTCAAGAATCAAGTTGACACAGCATTCAAGGGAGAAATATCTCTGCTCTGATTGGTCAGATCTCTGCTTGGAATGTCAAGTTATTTACCATTTTCTGGCTTCTCTGTTTCAGGCAATGCTCTAAATGTTAGTTGGGTCTCAACAAGTGATCAGCAAATGTTTATGTCTGCCTTGCACATTCTATATGTATACACATGTCTTTGTGATCAATCAAATCTTATTCAACTTTTTAACCATTTGCTGTTTTCTTATTAAACTTATAAGGTTTCTCAATGGCAGCACATAAGAGAATAGAGACTTAAATTTTTGCTTCATAATTATAACATTAAAAACATATGATATTGTTTTCTTTATATGAATTACTTCACAGTTGACAAATAGACATAATTTCATAATTGGATAATTTACAGTGATTTTGAGTCATTTTGACGATATGTTTGTGAATAGTAATTAGTATAAACAATTAAACATTCATCTCAATTTAAAAAAAATAATTGAATATAGTCTTTCTGAATTGTATCTCTCTTTTGATCTTTTCGATTCTATTGTCATAGATTAAATCTGATTCTATTGTCATACCTGCTATGAAGTTTAAAGGTCACCTTGTTTCCTGAAAGCAAGATTCATTGATCTTAAAGTCCACATAGCAGCGCAGTGTCTTCTGCAGTCAACATAATTAGTGCCCACATCCTAAAGTGCTCCTCATTACAATATCAAGCACTAAGAGAACCCTACCCCTTGAAGAGAGGACACTGATAGAACCCTCCTTAAGGACAACAGTAACTGAGAATCATAAACTATGTGCACTAACATTAGGTCTGTTCTTGACCCCACAGTCAGTGCTATAATGATGAAATCCTGTATAGTGGAATGCCATGTTGAATACACATATTCTTAGAAATTAATATGCATAACGCATCTTGACTCAATGGTGAGTCAATGCTCAAGTTCTTAAATAGTGGCCCTCCCGAGGTGAATTCAAGTGACAGTCTCTATGAAATTGTTTAACTAAGGATCCTGGACACTTATTCCATGAATTACAGTATAATGTTGTAGAGAGGAGAGTAGAGGGAGATGAGGAATGTTGGGACCTCTTGTCCTACCAGTCTCCTCCCAGTTTATATCCTTCCTTCATAGTCTCGTCACATGTCTCCCTCCCTTATATGTCTTTATACCTTCCTTGTGTGGTCAGTAGCTTTATTTATGTCTCATTCATTTGTGGTTTTTATAATCAGGGGTTAAACAAATTGTAAGTCCCAGGACACTGACTTGAAACTTTTTACATTTGACCTGCCCAAAAATAAGCCAAAAGTCTAGTGACTTGCCTCTTTTTCAAAACCATTAATTAACTACCAAAAAACTTCCAGATATGACTCTGTAACTTTGTGGAAAAAACTTTTTTAAGTTCATGACTTATGAGTTACTGACATTGACAAAATTGTTCAACCCCTGATAATCATTTTAACCCTTGACAGACTGAAGTAATAAATATCAAACAATTCCTGTGGCTTTCCTGCAATATTGTTCCCTCAGCAGTTTACATGTTAACTGAAGTAAGAAGGATTTAAACTAGATATACAAAATGGATTTTATTGTGCAAACTTTTCTTTTGAGTAATATAATATGATATTTTTTAGAATGCCTTTCAATCATTTGATATCTAGCTGCATTTGTCCAACAGCTGTTGTCTGGGCTTAGTTTTTAATTTTAAAGCCTAATATGTTTTGTTAGAAATAGTAAGTACTTTTTAAACATTTTAAAGAAATTTCGGTAAACATTTTAAAATCATTTTTAAACAGTTTATTTTGTCAGTTTTAGTCAAAAAAGTATTATTTGAAACACTCTCAAATTGTTTTCTAAAAAGGAACAGAGTATCTATTGTTTAGCGTGGCTGGGTCTAACTAGAATAACACATTGCTTGTTAACAGGAGGTTAATTTCATCTTAATAAGCATAATTGAATAATGAATCATTGTTCAAACAGAATGTGCTGTTTATCTTTGCTGGAAGTGGCTATTTCTGGTGGGGCTTGGTACAATGATCTGTAACTAATCATTCTGCCACAGCTCCTGTATTAGCCATTGACTGACTCGGGAACATGACTGAAATAAATACCGCATTGCGGCAAACAATTCCAGAATCTGTCTACAGACTCATGTTTTGTATCGTCAGAAATGAAAATTTCAACAAAAAAATCCAATTTGTAAAAAAAATAAAATAATGACCCACAGAGATCTCCTAAAGCTCTCTGGTCTAGTCCTAGACTTGACTGGGCTTCTATCTTATCTTAGGGTCTATATATGACAGAGTACTGAATTGTCTCTTGGTATTTTATACACAAATTGTCACTATGATATCAATGCACATGTATATGATACTTTCAAGATAATGAATACATTCTGATAATAAAATATGTTAAAGAAAGTAAGAGAATTATGTTAAATATCAAAGAAACAATTTTCATTTCTGTAGCTGAAAACTGCTCGTCACTAGTCAGGCAAATTAACATGAGCATAACATTTAGTCATTGGTGTGTAAACATTGACTCACAGACAAGTGGCCATGTTAAGCAGAGCGGGACCAGGTGAACAGGGTCACGGCTGTTAATGGGGGACTTCTCTTGACCTCTGTTATACACTATAGACAAATAGACACTCCTTCAGTGTAGTTTCTTGGAGACAAGCTGAGAGGTATTGGATATACTGGATAGACCAATGTTCTCTAAAATGAAAATTTAAAATTCTGATTTTGAAAAATTTAGAAAGAAAGAGCCACTAGTCTGAGATCTCTTCATATAAGCTTTACAGTCGTCGTTATTATTGACTTGTTTGGCATTTCATTTTATTTAAGGTTCTGGACGACAACAAGCTGAGGGTCTTTTTGGTCAATTCTAGACATGAGAGATCCTTTGCTGTGTAAAGTACTGAAATTTTCAAAACAATCAACGCTTATTTTGCTGATGATGTTAATAGTGTCCAAACCGTTATTCCCAACTTTTAACAAAAGAAACAGTCAAGGATTATGCACTTGGTAGGGCTAGTGTATTCTGGAATATTCTGTGTTGATGGACAGCAATTTCATACAGTAGGCGCAAATGAAAGAAAATGCTTCTTTTTTGACAATGTGAATTTCAGAAGAAAGTGTTCTCAATCTTTGTTTATTCTTGATGGTACTTTGCCTTTGCACTTAAACTTATAATGCAGATTTCACCTAACAGTTGACATTGATCCTAGCTTGAAAAAGAACTCATTAGGCTGTCTTGAACTCAGTTCACAATTAAAGACATTTGGTACTTCATGTCCCAGTATGTATGACGTTATTTAGACAAGAGCTAACCTCAACACAAAGCTTAGTCCAGCTTAGTATTATTAAAGAATGGAAACTTGTCTGGACTGTATGTGAAAGGTAAACAGGGGTCACAGCATGTAGATCAGACTCAACTATGTCTCATGACCCGTGTTATGATGAGACATACCTTCCACGTAAACGTATGAATGTAAACACTGACTTATGTTAAGTAATAACTTAATCCAAGGGCATTATAAGGTCTCGCTGTACATGTGCTTGAGTTGATACTGTTGTAGTGTTGTGTACATTGACTACAGTGTATCAATCTTCTGATAATATTGCAGAGTCGTGAGGATGTTTGAGTTTGTTGTTCTGTAATTTCATTCAATACCTGTATCGCTGGACACTTGTGGTTTTCCCCCCATTTTAATGTGTTCCTGGTTCCTTGCGTTGATGATAAAAGTCATTAAATAATAATTAAATTGTTGAGTAGCTTTTGTCCAACTACTATAATATTGCTCATTGAGGCTGTTGAAAAAGGAACAATATTCAACAAAAGGGAACAATAGTCAACAAAAGGGAACAATAGTCAACAAAAAGGAACAATAGTCAACAAAAAGAAACAATAGTAAACAAAAGGGAACAATAGTCAACAAAAAGGAACAATAGTAAACAAAAGGGAACAATAGTCAACAAAAGGGAACAATATTGAATAAAAAGGAACAATATTCAACAAAAAGGAACAAAATCAACCAGAGAAAATTATGGTATTCTTTGAGGATAGATATTTGTGCAATTAAATACTGATAATTTGTGTTTAACTGGAAAGTGGAAACTGTTAGAAATACCTACTTTCTTCACAGTGGTTTTAAATCAAAGAGCACAAGCTACTTCAATTCAATGGGGGGGGATAGTGAAGTGGTTAGCGCGTTTGGATCAAGAGGTCCGGGGTTCGAATCCCGCCAGGGGCAAGGCAACTTTGTCTGTAGTAGAGAACTGTTCTACAAGCAGTAAGGTTTGGGTGCAATGCTACACTGAAATTCAGAGTAGTACCACCAATGGTTTGCTAGTTCCAGCCGATGCTTGCAGGTTTCACCGCAGTGCATAGCCACATGGCGTTGCAGGCTTTCTCCCTGCCATAATACTAGCAGCCGCGATATAAGTGAAATACTCTTGAAAGCGGCGTTAAAGGATAGATGAAATGCATTTTTCCTCAAGAATGACAGATGATTACCTCTACGTATATTGTATATCGGAATCAATTGAGCATAAAATCGAGACAATATACACTTGCAATTGATTATTAAGACGATTTTAATTCACCCATTTTAACACTACCGCAATTTGTTCGGCGAATCTTTTTGAAAATGCTCACTGAGGCGTGACTGTGATAAGCGACAGGCGGGGCAAGTAGATAGCTACTCCGCCGGTGTCTCGTTAATTAATTAATGATGATTATCACTGCCTTTAAATGAATTTATGAGGTGTATTACATCGCCAAAAAGACATGTTTATGTAATAATTGTGTAATTGTCATCTGCGGAATTACTTAGTTGGATATCTAAACATTCGATATATGGGAAATTTAAGTTGGTTTATTGAAGGTTTCTTTGTGAAATTAACAATCAAAATGTTGCGAAATTACGTTGAATTGTGACTATCGCCGAAAATCAAATTCCTCCACATACGTCACAGAAGTCATCCCTTCACGGGTCACACCCCCGCAGACTTTCATTCTGGTCGCCGGGGCTAAATCAGGCGTTTTTTTAAAAAGCCGTATATAAGTAATTTATGGACCGATTTCAGAAATTTAAAATCGAGCAATTGTCAAATTGACAAAATTAATATTCAGCTTTTATTCCTGCTAATGTCAGGAGTATCCTTTGAATAATTTGGATAACAAAAATGAGTGAAATAATTAACACTATTAAAGTTTTGCAGCAACTTTGTAGCAATTATTTATGTAAAGTTCAGATATGTTAGAATGTACAGTATATAAACCAGGCTGCTCACAACTGTACTTGACATACCAGTGGATGAATGAGGCTTTGAGCCATTAAAGTTTCATGCCTAATGTCAAAGCTGCAATGCGACTTGGAGTATTAAATTGAGGAAGTTCTGTATGTCATTGCATGATATAATGTTGAGTAAGGATGTTCTCAGTATGTGGAAATTGTTTACCAAATAAGTTTCTCTGGGAATTTTTTTCTCTCTACAAACAATAAGATAAATTGTTTTGTTAACTGACAGATCAGAGACATTGAAAGTGTAGATTTGGAATATGTTTGGTTCTTTAGGATTGTCTCTGTTGTCAATTTAGTGTTTGACATAGTTTCTAAACTAGTTTCGGACATTCCGGAGCTTTACTAAACTGAATCTGATGTTCTATTGGATTTCTCGGCTCTGTAGATCTACATTGATATATATATAGTTTGCCTTTAATGTGAGAGAATGTATTGTAGCTGATGAGGAAACAAGGAATCTTTCGTGGGACAGTCAAGTTTCACAGAGATGACGATTAAAGAGAAAGATTTGATAAATAATGACGAGAAAACAATTACTGGATGTTGGGACAGTATTTCCCCTTCAAGTTCCTGTATACTGTAGTGCAGCTATAACTAGAGTTGAGGAGAATGTAATCGAGGAGAGGATCAGTGAGTCACATCCGACTCCTCACCCCTCCTCACAAACCACAGTGTATCCTCAGTACTTTATTGATCTCCTTCTTCTCACCCCCCACAGTGTGAGTGTGGTTTGAGTGTAGTGTGACTGAACGGTAGATGTGACCTACTTTCAGGGATAGTCTGGGACTGACTGCCTGCCTGCATCATCTAGGGATGAGTCCTCTTGACCCTGCCCCTATTGAGTAACACAAGTCACTGGTGGGCTGAACAAGCCTCTAACCAGCCTGTTGTTGCCCCAGGCTTCCTTATAGTTAGCCTGTGTGGGTTTATCTTTCTATCTATCTACATATCTGGCAGTGTCGTAACTCTAGGTCTGTCTATCTTGCTGTCAGGGCAGTGACTGTACAGTCATATCTACTGTGTTGTAAGGGCCAGGTTCTGTGTTGCGGTTGTGTTTGTCTGTCTACTGAAGCTGTGAAAGTATGGATTATAGTATCTAGTATCTAGAGTGATAATTAAACTGCTGTAATGCAGCTGATCAGTGTGATGAGCATGTGGATCTAGAGAAGTGTTATACTTGTGATTGGGCCGGACTTCTAGCCCTGATTGTGTTGAAGTATCAGTGTAGGCTGGTCACATCTCGTGGTTTGGCTGTCTTCTAGCTTGTATTCTAACTAGATTGGATTGATACGCTAGTAATCAGTGGAACAGATTCCCCTCACATAAGTAATCATCTAACACTGCATTGTGTCTCTGTATGTTGTGTCATGTGATTTCTGCCTTTGGATGGTGTCTGGATTTATGCTTGTTAATTGAAAGGTAAATTTCTATTGTATATCATTTTTTAACTGAAATCTGTATTACCGGTAGATTTATTCAGTTTAGTCGGTCGCTTTGGAAAATAACTTTAAACAATTGTTTGTGATCCGAAGGAAAACCTTATGATCGAAATATTAATTATTCCCTCAACATTGTTGTAGTTGTTTGATATGAAACATATGAATAATTTGAACATCGTAAACTCTTGTCCTTATTCTGAATATATGTTGTTTATGGATTTCAAAACCTTCATTATCAAAGTCTAGTGTCTCTAATTGACTTGATTTGAGTGTATCATAGCTTCAGTGTCTGGATAGCAGACAATACTAAATCGAAACAAGGAAGTCTTGGTGATATATTCCGTATCATGTCATGAAGGGAATAACAATGACAGTGGTTGTGTCGAGTGCCGAGTTGAAGCATCCTCATCAAGGAGGAAGTACTTCATTATGTGACAGTTTTGACGAGCTATTTATTTCAAAATTAACTCTGGGGAAACATTAATCTTTTCATTTTAGATGAAATTTATGTGAATATTGTGTTCTTCGAACGTTGAATACCACTTTGCAAATTTAGTCAGTACCACAATTTGTTCGAAAGGACCTCTTCGCATAGATTTCTTCTTCAAATTTTTCAGTAATAATAACTTCTGTGAACCCAAAAGAACACAACTATATGGTTATATATACGGAGAAATGATATAATATTCAATTTCTTAAAAGCTTAATAACATGACATTTCTTTTATATAACTCTATGAAATTGAAATCATTATAGATGAATTATTTGTTATAGAATGTGAAGTGCATTGTTAAGTTTGTTATATATATGTGACTTTATGTTGTTGAAAGATACTGCTTGTTTTCAGACTTATGAATGGTTTAATATATTTATTAGAATTCCATGTTATTTCATGCCTCAAGCCAATTTCTTTTCAAGTTAATAATTCCAGTAAACCCGAGAAACAAAGTTAGTTTCATTCAGTGGCTGATATGCAATTATGATGCCAGAAGTGTGAGTTATTGATTGATGAGTCGGTGTATCTTCCCCACTTGAGAATTATATTCCCTTGTTTCTATCCAAGTTTCTGTTCTTCATAATGAAAAGTATTGATATTCGATAACATAGCTTTTGAGTCCCAATTCAGGAAGTTAAAAATAGAATTACATGTGTTTAAACTTCAACTTTTGCTGTATTTTTTTATTTATAGAAGACTGTTCCTATATTTCATGAGAACAAGGCGTTTGAATTAAAATTAAATGGATTTCAATTTCAACTTATGCTATTTTTTTTAAAACTTTTTTATGATTGTGTTTTTATCAGTTATCAACATCTGGCAGGATGACCAATGTGAAACTTGGCATGAAGATGTTATAATTAATTTTCATACAATTATGTTCACTGTATTCTAAAAGTGTACATGAGTGATGAAGTTCAACACTTGCCTCTCAAAGAGACAAGTTTTGAAAATGTGGTATTTATTGGATTGAGACCAAGATTTATTATTTCAATGTCACTCTCCAAAATTAAGGATGTGTCAAGAGTGGACTTTAAAATGGTGCACCTCTTCAAGGGTTATGATAAAATGTTCAATGTAATCATATTGTCAGGTAATCAACTTTCAAACGAGCCCAACTTCAGGTCTGGAGCACCATTTATAAGTGAAGGATAGGTATTTTAATGTATCTCACTGACTTGTCTTTTAACTGATAGCTCGCAGACAGGTCGGCTTGTATTGCCTAAACATTAACCAATTGGTCTATGTTATTTAACTCCATGTGCACAGTCACAACTGAATTATATTGGGGGTGGTTGTTGATGTTAGGTCAGATTGGTTGGTGGGTTGGTGGGATGGGGATGAAGGGCAGGGATGCAGAAATTGGTCTATTTGCCGGACATGTCCGATTGTGAATTCAGTATACACTGTAGGGGATCAGATGCTTTAGGAATAAATGTTCTACATTCTAAAATACTAAAAATAGACTTATTTACACGTGAATGTTTGTGTTTCAGATAAAGTAACAAATCCGTCAAACTTGTCACAATGAGAGAATACAAGATCGTGGTTTTAGGCAGTGGAGGTGTAGGCAAAAGTGCCTTGGTGAGTATATATGATATATAATTAACATGTGTCAGACTGTAATCAATCAATAATCAATTCAGTCAATAACAAATTCCTTTTAGATTTTATCATTGTTTTTATAGATATTAACATCGTATTTAGTAGTATGTTACCTTGATGTACAATTTCTGTTCATTGCCAAGGTGCATATTTTTGCAGCAGCAATTCTACCTAATCCCGGTAGAGGTTAAGCAGTACAAAAGCCTTGGCTGGGTTCATATTGCAGTACAGGACCCACATTTTCGAAGCTCTCTTAGCGTTAAGATAGTCGTAACTGCCATACATTAACATTGACTTACGACTATCTTAGCACTAAGACAGCTTCGAAAATATGGGCCCAGGACTCTAGTACAGGTTGAGAAGCAAGATTGCATCATAACTAAAATAAACACAGACAACATTCTTCTCTTGAAAATAATACTTTTTAGGAATGTTTACAAATATATTAAAAATAAATAAATTAAAATTGACATTTTATCATTTGAAATAAAAAAACATTAATTATTACAACATTTATATAAGACACATTAAATGGAACATACATGACATGTGCAGCTATGTACTGACAATGCACTTTCATACACGGTTCATGGAAGGGACAGAAAAATACCACGGTTCAAATATTGATGTTGTAAACTGTGTCACTCTTACTGTTCTGATGATTCACCATGCACTAAAGATGCTTTTTTCTACTTAATTGATAATGATAGGTTAACAACGCTTGTAGAAAATTTGCCCCCAAAATCTATATAACAAGTAATTAATTTGTTTGGCCTGTTGGCAGTATTTCCTATGGAAGGTGCAGACAACAAACGTTTCCATGAAATGCAATTCCAATTCAAGCAAATGTAATCAGGAATATATATATATATATGTATAATGTTCTATCGCACTGTCAGCTGGAGTTCTCAAATGTGCTGAATCAACCGTTCCTCTGTTGATATTTCAACAACCCTTAGTATTGAATATTGAGGCCGAGTCGTGTAGAGGAGAATAATTGGATGCTGAGTTGAGGAAGCTTGTGCAGATTGAAGTGACAAGCTGATGTACATATATATATATATATATTCAAGGTAGACTCTGTCTCCAGTACGCCGCCAGCTTGTTAAGTAGACCTGCAAATGTCACAGACAGCATTCTCATGGGACCGACCCACATTATTAGCCAGTAAATCCTGCAATTGATAGCTTCATTTACTGTCATCTGCCTTTACATCTACATACAGTTAATCTTGCTTTAGATAGGGCTTATTTTCTGAAAAGTCTCTTGTCATTAAAGTTGTTATTTTTTAAGTCAATGCTTTACTTTTCATCAATAATCATCTTTGAAAAATATTTTGTCAATTTTTAATAATACAATCTTTCTTTGGGTTAATATACTTTATCACCAGATCATTCATAATGACCAATTTAAGAGTAATATTTCTGAAGATATTTCCTGTAAAAGAAGATTAATGAATTTCTTTTCCATGGTAATAATAATTTGTACAAGAAAGCATTATTTCGTAATAAGAAAATTGCATTGAGGATTGCAATTCAATGATGTATTAGTTACTTACCAGTCTTCTCAGTTACAATTATCAAAATAAACTATTTTTTTTTGCATTGATTATTATTTGATATAATATTGAGAGAGTCACAATTATTGACGTATCATTTCATCGCTGAATGGTTAGCTTTACCATTGCGTCTTCACCCAGTAGGAAAATAAAACACCCAGTTTGAACCAGGAATTGAGAAATATGATATTTGAACACTAAATCCTGTTGTCTACATGTATATAGTACTGTATGTATACAATTAATACTGTACACACAGTGTATGCTGTCAGGCAGGACAAACAGCTGGTGTTAGTGCTATGTTAGTGCTCTGTGCATGAGTCACTGTGTCAGAGGATTGATCAGTCCAGTCAGAGACTGACACTGAGATACAGGGTAGAGTCAATAGATCCTGGGTGGACCTACCAGGTCGTGCTGACATTTGAACTAGTTTCTGGGAGGTGAAAGTTAATACTTGACCTTTACTTGAGGGCCAGGCATGTGTTACAGTCTGTATCTAGCCAGCTGGGTGTGCAATACGACACCCTGGCAAGTGAGCTAGCGGCCAGTCGGGATATAACACACCTTATTCCCTAGGGCGTTCCTCCTTCACTGGATAAGACAGTATATGACTGGAGTATAATTAATGTAATGATATATATTGATAAAGGATCACGCCCAAAGCTCTTAAAGATATCATGTATGAGTAATAATGGATTATGCAATCTGATAAGCTTGGGAGTCTTTAAGGAATGTTTTCTGAGATTCTTTACAGTGTTATTGTTTTTTATTGTGTTACAAGGAATATACAGCAATGAATACCGGGTTATTTCACTTTTGAAACCTAACACAAATTTAAAAAAATTCTCAAACATGACAAAATGTCTTTTTTTTATGTACGTGTATTGCGTATATATATATATATCGATTTCCCCTTCATCCAAAATTGTTTCCGAAGTCTAACTTGTAAAGCAATTGACTTCAAA
The DNA here is from genome assembly GCA_936450465.1 of Gibbula magus. Taxonomy (NCBI): domain Eukaryota; kingdom Metazoa; phylum Mollusca; class Gastropoda; order Trochida; family Trochidae; genus Gibbula; species Gibbula magus. The sequence continues at coordinate 76,608,854 of OW388296.1, forward strand.
TTTTATATGGAAGTAACCTACCGGTATATGTTGACAGTTGAACCTTAAGGTGCAAATATTGAAATTTTCACCAAAAACTGCCAGATTGTATCATAACATTTTCAACCCCCCAGAAGTTTGAAATGTAGGTACAAGAAAATTACTTGATTGTGAATGCCTGATAACATGATATTGTGTCTAAATACTAAAATTTTGTATTATTACTCATTGATTATTTATTGCCTTTGTGATTTCAGACAGTTCAGTTTGTTCAAGGAATTTTCGTAGAAAAATATGATCCAACAATAGAAGACAGTTACAGAAAGGTATGTAATAGTTGAAATATTCCTGTTAAAGAATCATATGGTTGGAGTATTTATTTGCTAAAACTATAGCATTCCATCAAGAAAGAAAAAAAGATTTTATGCAATGACATACCAAAAAAATCAATCTGAATTTAATTGTACATAAAGCCGATGATTTAAGGCCTTTTTGAGTAAAATATTTTAAAATATTTATTCCGACTGATGTTATGATGGTTAATATTACAATCAACTATATTTCAGTGGAAAGACAAGGTTAAGTCCACTAAAGTCTTGTTAGAACGATCAGAAAAATACCCTTGAAAGTGACGTTTAACCCCAAATCACCTCACCTCACCTCACCTTGTTTGAAGGACTAGAAACAAAATTTAATGTACATATAATATATCTATTTTGACTGTCAGAAAATCGGTAAAGGTTAATACTCTTAAAACTGCACTAGTCCCAATTGCTCATGTGTTTACATAGGGTTAATATTCAATCCATGTAACGTACATGTCTTGTGTTCCAGCAAGTAGAGGTAGATGGATGTCAGTGTATGCTGGAGATTCTCGACACAGCCGGAACTGTAAGTAATACTAGCATTCTCAGTTTTGTGAGATGTTTACTAAAATCATCGATTAAAATGCCTTATAAAATGAACTCAAGTTTATGTCAAAAAATTAATTTTTGTTTAATCCTTTTATGTTGTTAATACCTTACAGCATAGAAATATTTGTTTATGTGGCAAGCCACTTTCTCCGAAAGGAATAACTTGCTTCAGATCCTATCACTGGCTAATCTATCACTGGCTAATTTAAGCCTTGCTGTATTTCATCTCTCTTTCTGTGCCAGAGATTTCTGAGTTTCTACAAATCAAGTTGCAGCATGCTGCTATGCTAGCACAGAAAAACTGACAAAATGCAACAAGACCTAAATAAGCCAGTAATAAGAAACTGGCATGAGTAATGCCTTGCTGTGAAGTTGTAAGGCGAGATGAAAAAGTAATTTCTTCAAACAGAAAAGTGTTACGTTCACAGAAGTAGAATATCACATTTCTCTTCACTGTTTAAATATCAAAGAGCTACTTCTGGCCTGTATGTTCTTTTCACACTAGCTGGTGTCTATTTCCAGGAACAATTCACGGCTATGCGTGACCTGTACATGAAAAATGGCCAAGGTTTTCTTCTCGTCTTCTCCATCACCGCTCAGTCAACCTTCAATGATCTGGACGAGCTCCGTCAACAAATCCTTAGAGTCAAAGACACAGATAATGTGAGTACACCATTCTTGAAGAGCCCGTACAGGTTCCAAGTTACATGGAATATCCATTGGTACATCTTTCACAGCTATTATTGCTCCTTTGTTTGGGAACTTTCTTGCAATCAGCTGACTTCACCCTGCGGGTGGGTGGGGGAGAACGGCTTGTGAAAGGATTCCTCAGGCTCATATCTTTGCAGATAATGTCAGCACAGTGAGTTTGTCATTTTAAAGGCGCTGCTCAGCACGTTCTTCTTACTGAAATAAACTGTTACCAATTGATAAAAAAAAATACCGTCCTGTTACCAATTGATAACAAAAAATACCGTCCTACAACAATTTATATACTGTATACTGTTAGTTCAGATGATTGCATATTTAATGGGATGACAATTTTCTATGTTCTAAAACCTGTATAGAAAAATCCTGGACATTTCCTATTGTAATGATTTGTGATTTCTGAAGTCAGTCACACAGGAAAGGATTAGCACTACAATCAATTAACAGGTAAATTGTCATAATCATTGTGAGTTGATTACATTCTCCTTCCTTAAACATCTACTGTGTGTTTCACACGCAGTGCTTATCTTCATCATTGATTCTTCATTTAATTACTGTAATCAATGATTTCATTAGTCTGATCAAGTAAGCACGAGTCCAGTAATTGTGCAATGACTGCTAGTCTGCAGGGCTAGTTGAAATTTAAAGATGATAAGTTCTAGATTTAATTGATCAGCTCTAATCACTTTTGGCTACTCTCAGAAATGCACTTACCCAAAAGGTAACATTACTGTTGACCCTGATGTTGTCTAACCTTATAGCTTTCTATGGTGTAGATACCAGTTTATTTCTGTATTTGTTGTGAAATTTAAATATCCCACTAAGGACAATGCTATGTAAAGTATGCACATTAAGATTTATTTAGAATGCATAACTGAAGAATGTACACATTCTTGAAAATTAAATAAGCTGAGAAAATATTTACAGACATTTAACCAGTGGACAGGGAATATGTCGAGTCATTTAACCATACAGCAGGTAATATTTAGACATTAAAAAAAGGGAATATTTACAGACATGCAACCGGTTGGCAAGGAATATTTACTGACTGTAGACATATATGTGGTTGACAGGGAATATAATAGTCGTTTAACCATTCGGTAGGAAATATTTACAGACATTAAACTGAAGGACTGGGAATATAAATTAATAGACATTTAAACAGTGGGCAGAGAATGTTTAAAAAGCTGGGTGGAGGATATCTGTATTTTCTCTGAACTGACTGAACAACGCTCCCTAGTGAAACATCTGGGTGAAAGAACACCAATCATCTGTGAACAAGCTAGACGACAAATTCGCCATAACTGAGCATATCAAAGGCAATCCAAACCATCAGATTAATTGGACTGAAATCAGATATGTGGTTACGAATCAAACTGAGGGGGCGGGATAGCGCAGTGGTTAGCGTATTCAGCTTCGGATCAAGAGGTCTGTGGTTCGAATCCCGCCAGGGGCACGGCAACTTTGTCTGCAGTAGAGAACTGTTCTACACGCAGTAAGGTTTGGGTGCAATGCTACACTGAATTTCAGTGCAGTACCTACCATGGTTCGCTAGTTTCAGCCGTTGCCTGCAGGTTTCACCGCAATGCATAGCCACATGGCGTTGCGGGCTTTCTCCCTGTCATAATACTAGCAGCCGTGATGTAAGTGAAATACTCTTGAAAGCGGCGTTAAACCCCAAGTCACCTCACCTCGCCTCACGAATCAAACTGATTACTGTCAATGGAAATACAGAGAAACCCTTGAGATTAAGAGGATTAAACTGTACATGTGTATTTCATGAATAAAGAATTTGCTATCAACTTGTAAAATGCCTCTCTCAGAAAGTGAACTGACTGTTGCAGGTTCCGATGATCATTGTGGGGAACAAGTGTGACCTGGAGGACGAGCGGATGGTAGGCAAGGAGCAGGGCATGAACTACGCACGAGACAAAACCTGCTCCTACCTGGAGACCTCCGCCAAGGCAAAGATTAATGTGCACGAGGTGGGCAGATAGAAACCATTCACTTTCCTAGTATGAAGAGAGTATGAATAAAATAAATAATAAATAAAAAGTAGCCAGGTGCAGGCTCCTTAGTGATTTCAAATTTCTAAATCAAACAAGTCTCAGAGAAGTTCCAGCCCATTGGCTGGTTGCTGTCACCCAGCACATAGAACTACAAGAGTTATCTCCCTTGCAACACATCTCACTAGAGGTTATCAGATTTTGTGTTACTTATAGTTTGGCAGGAAAGTAAGTGACGCCCCTATTTCATACAATAACTACAAAACTATGTAAACTGGTATTAGGTTCTAATATAAAATTAAGATTGGCAAAAGATCAGTTTGTTGGTTTGCATGGTATTGTAGTTATTGTACGAAATAGGGATGTTATTTACTTTCCTGCCAACTTATAGGTTAAATAAGTATCCACAAATATCCACCACAATTAGGTTAAATTTAACTTTCGAAAGTAATTCCAGTTTTCTCTGAAATCCATAAAATTGACTATCCATAATGACATCCTCATGATATTTTACAACGAAAAAGATGTATACATTTGTCTTTGACTCTATGTTGCAGATATTTTCCGATTTAGTTCGAATGATCAACAGAAGGAATCCCGACACTTCCGGAAAGAAGAGGAAAGGCAGACAAGGAGACGGACAGAGGTCAAAATGCACTCTACTCTAACTCTACAGGTAAATATAACCAACAAACTGCTCTACTTGCAGGGCAGTACCCACATGATCTCATAATTCAACTCGAATCTCAAAAGTATCATCTGCAGTAACAAACAATGAGGAAACAGAAGCACAAATGACGAAAATGTGTCACTTCTATTACTGAGTACATGTAGTAAGTATGAGAATGTGTGACAATTCCATCAAGCACAGTTATAGCTAAGTGTTGACTGTAACAGGTTTATTAACCTCAGTTACAAATGAACACAATGTGTAAATATCCAACAAAAGTTTTGGTGACTTAGTACAAAACAAACTAATTAATTTGTTAACTAACTTTAAATTAACACATAATTGTATCCTAAAACCACAATTTTCAGCTGAATGTCATGTGTAACTATCTTGGAGGCAAATTGAAGAAATATTTTATGGATCAACATCTTCTTTGTCCTATGTAGCATGTAACATTTCGACATAGATTCTAATGTCATTGTCAAATCTATGTCGAAACGGCACCTACAAAGAATATACATTTTTTTAATAACAAATTGTTTCTTCATTCTTAATCACTTAAACTTCTAGAATGCCAATCAAAGAAATGTTATAAGCCAAAACAATTTATTTCAGAAAACTTGTACAATTTGACAGATAGCAAGAAAGACATCCCGTGTAAGAAGAGAGGCATAGGATTTGGATAGTGGCTCTCGGACAACAAACAAACTGTCTGCAATGTTTCGAAGGATGTGTCTGTCCGTCTGTCCGGGATGGCTTGTCATTGACTGATACCAACAACCTGTACATGTATGGACCACTCAACTGACTCACGCGTTGTAACAGGATTACCTCCCTTGAGTAGTGTTCTCACGGGCAGGAGGACGTCCGGAGGTTATCAAAAGTAACACATCCAAGTCAACATTTCTCTCATTTGGTCCTTTCATCTAATTTTTTTTCTGAGTGTCCCAAAATAATAGTAACAATTGCAAAGGTGAAGTGAGTTTGTAGCTGTGGCTGGAAGGTGATAGTGCTTTCTGTTGCTTTCATTGATACATTTCATGGGGAAGGAGCACATTCTTTTTAGCTTGGGCATTTCTCGTTAAAAGCTGGTGTAATTATGTATTTAATTGAGATGACAATATTTTGAAGGTACCTTCTACTCTCTCACTGAATGCACAAACCATCTGTGAATAGTAATATTTGGTTATTTTCTACTTGCAAACGTACGTACACACTGGCTACAGTAGTTTGTACAGGACTATATTATATACTGTATGTGATATCGTAGTGTCTTCTCCCTTAGAGTAGCATGGCTGGAGCTGAACCAGTGTGTATTTATTCCACTACATACTGAGTGCTGTATGTATGTATGTAAACAGACATTCAGTTATTTAGCTCTTTGTATGGACTAACTTCGTCCCCGTGTATAACCATCTCGTTTAATGTTGGAAGCTTGTTTAGTCAAGAACTTTCTCTAAGACGTACTGCGTATTGGTAAATCAGACAATATTAATACATTTTTAAGGTGTTAATCATTTCAAAGCAATTTAAGTATGTTTAAAAAAATTGAAGATACTTGTAAGTGAGATTTCTTGGTAGTTTAACTACAACATGATTACTTCTTTAGTTCATCAAGACCGTCCCTTGTGACTGAACTGTTTTGTAAATAGTCTATGATTAGCAATTAATCATGCTTAGTTAACGAGGTTCAATTGCTGCGCTTGTACTGTTGTAGCAGATCTTGCCATGTGTTTAATTGTACAGACTAAGGCAAAAAATGATCCAAATATCACTGTCTTCTTTGTAGAAATGATTCTTGTCATTCAATTCCAATCTTATGATTTGAAAAGTGTTTTCTCATCATTATTAAAACCGTGATTATGAAATATTATTTTATTGGGTTTTTCTCTGTATATTCAAATGGGTCGCTATGACAACGTTCTGGGACAGCAGGGAGATACGTAGTTGATCTGTAACCATGGTAACTAGCTAGGTGACGTGCCACACACTGTTCTTTTCCCTTATGTAAATGGAAGCCATAAAATGTTTCACTGCCATTTTCACATAAGATATATACTAATGTGGCTTTAACATATTTTATCAGTTTTAGTTTAACACCTCGCCGGTACTTGATTACAAAAAGTTGGATACAGAACAAAACTGATGTTTCAGGAGATATAAAAAGAGAGGAAAATTAACATTTATACAAATTATCAAGTCAATGAATATGTAATGAAAATTGTCATTGTTTTTAGGTATACCTAGTAGTGAAATGGGCTATGTTTGCTATGTTGATACATGAAATAAGTAAGAATTATTTAGATTTTATAGATAATCCGATTGCAAAGGAAGGAACAGGTTGATGTGGCAGAAATGATAAACGTGTTATATTGATGTCCATTGAACTAACCAGATGGGTTGCTGTGTATAGTGTACTGTAACTAGATACATACAGAGAACGAGTAACAGTCCGTGGAGGGATGATATAAGTATGGAACTAGAATGTTGGCATCACATGCTGCCAAAATTGACGTGGATCCTTTTCTACAAATCATGAGCACCACTCTGCACACTTTGTTCTCATTCTGCTCATGGTTCTCCTTCCACTCCACATGTGCTGACATGCACGTTTCTTCAATTTTAGTTACGTTACTTCCTGATTGTCAATTACGATGTGCACGGATTCGATAGCTGGGTGTCTAGCATCCCTGCCCTGTAACTGTTACGGAGGGCTTTTCCATATAGAGCCGCTTGTGCTTGACATTTTATCATCAACTTTATCATTCATTTAGGACCATTATTTTTCTTAATAAAAATAATTGCTCTTCATCACTTGTGTGTCGAGTTATTTCTGTGAGGGATACTTTTTGCAGTTTGATGAATGAAGACAATTTTATGGTTAGACAAAGTCCTAATCATTGCCTGTATAGAATATATAATATTGTTTGACCATGAAATTGTCCTCAATTCTTATCGCTTCTGGAATGATTGTCAAAGTTTTGCATTTTGCATTACATCAATACTGCCCTCTTCATTGATTGATCATATAAGATCAGTATCTCACTTATTGACCATGAATCTTGCAAAAAACGTCAATTCACTATGTCTGCATCCAGTGCAACAGTGGATATAGTTCTTTTGAAGACATAATTCAAGTGGATAGTACTGTTGGTGTTTTACTGTATTTTTGCGTGAGAATGTGAACACACTAGCTCATGTTTCCTTGCTTCCGACATTGGTCTAAGAAGCTTTAGATACTCATATTACAGAAGTCAGAATTCCATCTAAACCACAGAATAACTCTGATAAAGGTCTATCCCTCAAAATGCACATAGATGACATGCCTTTCAATTTTCTTGAAGCTTACATCTAAAATTTAGGGGGTATGCTTCCATGGAAATGCAAAAGCAGAACACTACCACTAGTAAACTCAAACCAAATGTGAAGATTCCAAAATTACGTTGGACTAGTTGACACGCTTTAATTGTGAAGCATTGTCCGGTTTTCGATCAGAAATCAATACTTTTACCTTTATATCATCATTATACTGAGTCAACTACCATCAAAATAGTAATTTTCAGTAACAGTCAGTACTTTTTGATAAATGAAAACTATGACGTTTGGAAAATTGGACCCCCAACAACACAATGGATGTACTTTATTAGTAATTTTTGAAAATTTTCGTATTTGTACCTCTTTAAGCTGTATTAGAATCAGGTGTGGCTGAATCCAACCTTTTGCAACTGTTAGCGTTCCATTAGCGTGCAGCTTACACACAGTACTCTGATGTTAAGCGCATCTGGTTTGGAGAGCCATGTTAACGTGTTCAGCTGCCTATCGTTCTGTCAATGTTTCCCATTTCCTTAAGAACTAAAACCTTTTGGTAAAGTATATTTGATAACCCATAATAATGGTTACACAGTCACTCTCTTAAAACCTATTTTTGTCTTCTCTAAAAGTAAAACCTTTAGAAAGCTGAAATCTTCCAAAGAATCCCTATTAGTGGCCACATCCTTAAAACCTACTTTTCCTCTCTTCTCCAGAACTAGAGCATCAAACAAACACCTATCTCCAATCTCTCATGTCGTAAAAAGGTTTGGATCCAAATTTCCATTCATTTTCTCGAAATACAAATAAGTGACACAGAACGTATATGGCATAACAATATTTATTTGGAGTATGAAAATGGCACATGTAAATAGACAACAATGTTTATACATGATTTACATGAACAAGTTACAACACCTAACCTAGTCCTAAGTAATATACCAGAAACAAGTTCAACTCGGGGGCAGGACATAACTGTTAAGAATTATATTCATCTTACAGGACAATGGCAAAACCTGTGAATCAAAATTTCTTTACAATTTAAAATGCATTTGCAATGAGGAGAATGTTGAAATTCTGCTTCAGATGTGAGAACCATGATTCTAAACTCATAACGTCTGTAAATAGTCAATCGATATCAGCACTTTCGCCAAGGATGAACTTATTCATTGACAACCTAAATAACTTGAAAATTTAAAATGAATATTACATGACAAGCATTCAATAAAATTATTGTGTATATCAAGGAAGTTCACTATAAAATATCAACTAGGAAACTAACCTTTGATTCAATAAATATATTTCCACACATGATAGTTTGAAAATGGATGATTAAATATTTCTTATTGCACAACGGAACTGACATGGTAGTCCTGGTAATCTAACCTTGGTTTTCATTGCTTAAAAGTACGAAAAGTTTTCATACAAGGAATTCCTCTCAATAACTATCAGTAACTACATTTTAAAAGCAATCTAATGTCTCCAGTCATCATAAATGTTACATGGATTGCATTAAAATATTGAAATGTATGAAAAAATAAGCTTCATTAAATGAAATGACAACTTGTAGACGAGAAATACTTCATCCTGATATTGTTTTAACAAATTGCACAGATGGCAAGGTATTTATTATCCAATTTGTTCTGTCTCTTAAATGTTATAATTGAACTTTAAATGTTGCTTTACACTGATCCAATAAGTTGTTTGGATTTTCAAATTTCATTTTATTACATGTGTCGATTTGATTTTATAGCGGCAAGATTGACTCTGTCCCTGAGGCAAAACATTGATTATGCCATTAAAAAATGTACCATTTAAGGGTGTAAAAATAACATTAAATTATCGAATTTCAATAATCAAAAGTGTTCATTATTTAATATTTAAAAACGTCACCACCAATTGTGGCAAAGTTTACTTATTTAGATAAAGAAACCTAAGAAAGTTCATAATTTCAATGACCTCAAGATTACTCCCAACTTACACAGTAACATCATGCTAAGGATAACTGCTTAACTGGTATTAAAAAATGCCGACAATTGCAATGAAATGATGAAATAAACAAGGGTGCCATTGTACTCAGTTATCACTCCGCTACAGCTCTTGTCAATGTTGAATGATTGGATGGGCGAAAGACTGATCTTGAATTATAAAAGAAATGAAACGCAGCATCACAAAGCAAGCATATTGTAGCAACCAAACTAATAAAATTGAAAAGATAACTTTGAAAGATTATTATTAATTTTTATGTCCACTCACACATTTGAATTTGAAAGTGATTCTGTGAAAGTTTGACTTCCTGTATAATGTGTTGAGAATTAACTTGAAAGATAACTTTAAAGGATTATTATTTATTCTTATCATGGAGAGAGCCAAGGGTATGTCCACTCACACATTTGAATTTGAAACTGATTCTGTGAGTTCCTGTATAATGACAGTGAATTTTCTTTCATTGGTTTGTTCCTAAATAACAGAAGACAAAAGAAAAACGTGTAGTTGTAGTTCTAATTACTGAAAGTCACAGACAGGTCTACACTTACATACAACATTGCTATTGGTGAGAAGAGACGATAAATATTGACAGCCAATTCTTGTTCCACAATAGGGATAAACATGAAGGGCGAACCACTAGCTACTCTATACTGTCTACTTCACACATAGATAATCAATATGATTTTACCCCATTCTTGAATTGTCCGATATCTTTGTGAATGTGAACATCACAAATTTCAACACTAAAACACGAAGTGCATATCCAGATGATTGTTTACATGATAAATGTATACATCAAACATCTTAATGCAACATCTTGTTCGGTAAAGGTGAGATAAACCTGTATATATACCCTTTAGCTGGGATATATACAGCAGTACAATACAGTAAGAAAGTCTCATAAAATAATCCGCATGAACTTGATCAATGGTAAAATGTATCGTCCTTCAATAAAAAGTGTCACAAGAGCTTGCAGCACCAGTGAACCAGAGACTGTCATTCAGCTGCTAATGCCTTTTCTTGACTGATTAGTCAGCACTATTTATCAGCGTCCTCTCACAGATGTGGAAATAACCACACATAACGTCTTTCACAGCACAGTGGGTCATTCCATGTTAATCTCACACTGCAACAAAAACGTATGTGTGACTCGTGGTTTCCCTGGCAACACACAACACACACACTTGCTATGACCCTGAAGTATAAATAAATGGTTGAATATTTGTACCCACCATCTATAATATTTGACATATATCATCTATCGTATGTCATGTGAGAGTGAGTAATTATCACAACTCGCCTGAATTCATCTTGAATCATTGTTTAATTCTCACTATATATAGGAATCGGTACGTCTCTGTCATCCTTTTAGCATTGGCTTCAATAGATATCTTGGAAAGGCTAAAATCAATTTTGCATTTTCCAATTATTTCAATTTACAGACTGTGTTCTTGACACCTGCAAGTGTACGCATGTAAATGCCTCCTTTACAGTTACAGATTTGCTAGCTTGAACATGAAGCTTCCACTCTCACTTCCTGTTACCCGTACACTGAGCGTAGTCCGTCACTACATTGCACGGCACTGAGTAACACACGGTCTTCATGCTCGTCTATGAATAGTTCCATAAACTCTTACTTCTACCATATTTAGTCACTGATGGTATTTCAATATCCCCTACAGGTCCACAGGAAACGCCGAGCCTGTAGTGTCTGCGATCACTTGTTCCCCTGTGTCTAACACTGTAACTGCAATCACTTGTTAGCATTCCCCTGTGTCTGGTCCTGATTTGATCCATCTTGTGACATGGACTGCCCGTAACTGTTGTGTCCATAGTTACCCATCTGACTAGACTGTGACTGCATGGGACTGCCCATCCCACCCATTGGCCCAAATGGCATCATGGGCGGCATCCCGTACGGCATATACATAGAGGGTGTGTTCATGAATGGCTGCATGCCTGGATATGGGTTGAGTGGGTTCGGGGCCATTCCATACATGCCGGGATGGAACGGCATGGGCATTTGTGGAACATTTGACTGGTTGCTAGACGTGACCGGCGGTGCTTGAGATGAGGTAAGGGTGTTGTCTGATGTCACTGGTGTCGGTGCTGATGAATTTGACATATTTGATTGTTGCGACATCTGGCTTGGCCCTCCGCTCATCCCGCCCCCCATTATTCCGCTGTGTCCTCCAAGCATCGACATGGAGCTGGCCATGGGGTTGGACATAGGAGACTGCATTGCGTATGGGTTGTAGCTCATTCCCGGCCCCTGCCCCAACATAGACATGTGAGAGGGGTAAGGGTAGGAGCTGAGACCTCCCCCCGGGAAGTAAGGGTTGTGCATCATCTGCTGACTGGTACTGCCCGAGTGTCCCTGATGAGACATACTGGAGCCCATGTTGTAGTAGCTGTTGGAGCTGCTGCCACCCCCGCCTCCGAAACCTAGGCTGCTGCTGCTGTTGTTGTAGTTCATGGAGGAGTCTGCATCGCCAAACCCTCGCTGAGTGGACATCTGAGACGACATGGTGGTGTCTTCAGAGTCTGTAATTAGACAAATGGAGCCTTTGTATTAAACAATATTTTGCAAATCTAAACAATAGGGCCTACATTTCATCTCTCCATAGCGCTAAGATGGTCATAAGCCAATATTAATCTATGTCACTTGCGACTTTCTTAGCGCTAAGAGAGCTTTGAAAATATGGGCCCTGGTGATTGATTTAGAATCTGTAATATGAATTGTGGTTTATGCGAGTTAATGGAACTACAGGAAGGCTGGCTGAATGATGTGGAGGAGAACATGTTCTGTGAATTACCATAGATCTTGTTTCTCGCTATGAATGCAAAGAAGATGGCAATCCATAGAAGTTGATAACGTATTCTTGAATTTCTAAATGAAATTATGAAAGGTGTGGTTGAAATAATCTTGTTCATGTACACTGCAGTACAGACAATGGGGAGAATGTTTTCTCTGTTCTATTGTCTCTCATCAATTAAATGTAAGCTGCCATCCTTTTGGGCTAGTGTCTACAGAAATCCTGGTACTGTGATAACACTTACCACTGTCTGTATCATATATAAATATATTGTTTTAGAACGGGGAAACATCTAACTGTTCACTGCTTATTGCATAACAGATACTGTACAATGATTTTCTGTCCCCTACTGACAAAATATGTTGTGATAATTGCTGATTAAAACTGAATGTGAAAACTAATTCAAACATAATAAATAAACACATTTCATCTCATGCTTAACAAAATCGTAATTAAATCAACACGGTATAAACGTTTTTTTTATAATTAAAATGTAATCCTGAAAATCAAATAATCAACTTAATCATGGTTAATGACTACTTCCTCTATGAAATTGTTAATAATTGAAAGTTAAAGAAATAAAATCATGGTCATCAGATTTGTGAGGAAATGAAAATTGTGATGCAGTGAATGACGGGTGCTTAGAAAGGTAGCGTGAGGTCACATGACAACAGTTCAACTACAATAACACTTTAATACTGACAACAAGGAAAAGAACATCTGACAGAACTCAATCTTGAAGAATCAAATTACTGAAACGAAGACAAACCAACCCAGGCCAGAAATTCTTGCAAACATCAAACTGACTTTGATCGATTATTCATACAATATTAGATTGGTGAAAACTGTATGAATTGGCATCAGTAGAGTTATTCTCAAGTGAGAAGGCTGATTTAAATAGATGTCATTATTAACACAGCATTAACTCAATTCTTATAGTGATAGATAGCAGATGTTGTATCCCAAGTATGGATCTATCCCATCTTAAGATGGGATAGATCCGTACTTCGTATACAACAGTAGATACTAATTAATTGAGAGCAAATATAACTAATCTGACATATACTCTGAGACGCCTACTAAAAAGTCTGTAAACAAAAAGTCTTATCTTAAGTGCTTTATGTTCAGAGACACTAATATATATCTGTAGTATTTAACCGAGATCATGTCCTCATATAAAGCCATAGATACATAACTTTTAGAGTTATTAAGTGCAGATTGAAGTCTTTATTTCTAATCATTACGACATCTCCACTGAGGGGAAGAGACGAAGCCTATGTTAAAGTCCCTTTGTTTTAAATGTATGTTATTCAAATGTACTGGATCGGTAAACAAGTACGGTAATTTGGCTTATATGAACACCTACAAGAAGTCTATGTAAGTCCCTATCTAGCCTACCCTGTGACCGCAGCCTATGTAAGTCCCTATCTAGCTTATCCTGTGACCGCAGCCTATGTAAGTCCCTATATAGGCTACCCTGTGACCGCAGCCTATGTAAGTCCCTATCTAGGCTACCCTGTGACCGCAGCCTATGTAAATCCCTATCTAGGCTACCCTGTGACCGCAGCCTATGTAAGTCCCTATCTAGCCTATCCTGTGACCGTAGCCTATGTAAGTCCCTATCTAGCCTATCCTGTGACACTGCAGCCTGTGACACTTACTTGAAGCCTGGGAAGATGCAGAGTCTTGTGACGATGTGGTGTGGCCAGGATACATCGGCTTGGGCAGGTACGGAGACATGGACACCCCACTTGGCTGGTGACTCGAACCAAACTGGGCCGTTAAGTGGGCGAGTGGATTGCCGAACATGGAGCCTTGCTGCATCCCTGGCTGGGAGTGAGACTGGGAGTTCTGTGTCGGGAACTGTGATTGGGCCATTGGGTTCTGTCTCGAGGGCTGTGATTGGTTCTGTGCCTGGACCTGAGACTGGTATTGCTGATGGGGTGAAGGTTGTGACTGGGTAAATTGGCTTGAAGATTGATTTTGTGATTGGTTGTGACCTGGTTGCATGGATGACTGTGATTGGTCAAAATGCTGCGAGTCTGTCATGTGTCCTTGATTACCGTACTGATTACGCATCTGATTGGATGAATTGTTAGTAAGGTTTGAAATGGAGAAGCTGGAAGATTGTGAATTGTCCGCCATTACTGTGGAGTCAGCTTGCTGACTGTTGGGACCCATCTGCATGGGGTTTTGCTTGGTGGACTGAGGATACACGGGAGGGACTTGAGACACGGGCTGCGAGGGCTTTGACTGTGAGAGGGGTCTCACAGTTGTTGTCCTCATAGAGTCCAGGTCAAGCAGGGTACTGGGAGGGGAGTTGTTCTGAACTGGTTGTGGTTTATGGGGAGGAAGTGAGGCATGCATGGGTTGCTGGGGTACAGAGGGCATGGTGGGCATAGTAGGAGCAGGTGCTTGCATGGGAGCTTGTACTGGAGTCTGTACGGATGGTAGCACTGGGGGTTGTTGAACTGGAGGTGGGATTTGGAGCTGAACCATTGGTGGAGCTGATGGCAGAGTGCTAGACTGGGTGTTGATCTGGGGCTGATTGAAAGCAGGTGTGAGTGGGGCAGGTTCAGAGAGTTGTGTGGATGGGGTTGTGGGCTTGTCGGAGAGAGCAGAGACAGCTCCCATGGACACTGCGGGTGGACTAGACTTGGCTGGGGACTGGCTCGAAGTAGGTGAGGGTGCAGGCATAGAAACAGGAGACTTAGAAGCAAGAGCTGACACTGACACAACAGAGGATGACACGGAGGAGGAAGCAGAAGACGACGGAGATGACTGAACCACAATGTTGGGCTTGGTCCACCTACCCGAGTTGAGAATACCTAGCACACCAAACTCAGAAGCTTTCTGTTCCTTGTGTTCGCCCACAGACGGAGACGAACTCCCCGACACTGGCTGAGAGTCTGGTGTGAATCTGGGAGAGTTTGAAGCAGAGAAGTCCTGACTTGATTCTCCTGACTCACTTATCTTTGGTTTGTCACCAGTGTCGGACTTGGCGTTGTTCGACTTGACGTTGGACTTGTTAATGATCTTGTTCACAGCCTGAGTTTGAGAGTAGATGGAAGCAAGCATGGATGTTCCTGCAGAACCTGCCGATGGTTTTGTCACAATCACACTACCTGGTGCAGAGGCCGCCTTCAGAGTTATGTTTGGTCGGACTATCTTGATGCTTGTTGGTGCGTTAGAGTTGAGGTTCTTGGTCCTAGGAATGACGATGGTTGTGCAGGTAGTCTTCGGTTTCCCTGCTAGGGCGCCTGTTCCATGAGAAACCATAGTAAGTACTAGTATCAAACAAATGTCTGCATTTTTCCTCAAAATAAGTATACATGTAATAAATATAAGATTTTCGAGTATGATAAAATTCAATGTAATTTAAATTTAACAAATAATTTTCTCCTCATAAATAATGTCCACAATAAATATCTGCATCACAAGGAATGATATGTGTACCCAAGAGAAAAAACATTGAACATATTGGGAGTTATGGATCAGAAAATTATTTACAATCAGGATTTTAACAAAGAAAAGAAATCGTGTTGACCGAAACAATATCGTCTCATTTTCCAGACAAGACGTTGTCCGATCTTCATATATAACCTCATATAAAATACTCCAACCACAGTGTATTATGTACTCACCAGAAGCTTTGGAAGTACTAAGGGTGATGACCCCAGACGTGGCAGTGGTGGGGACACCAGACACCCCGGCTACCCCTCCAACACCACCTGGGGTCTTAGATCTGACGGCAAACAGCTTGCCGTCACTTGTGCGGATGTAGACGCCTTTCAGCGTCTTGATGACGAGGACCTGCTGGCCTGCTGGGATACGTCGAGGCATTCCTGCCTGCGTGTTGGTGTTGTTACCTGGGAGTACTATGTCTGCAAATTGAAAATAAATATCAATTAACTTTCATTGTTTGAAAAATTAAGGACCTTGTTCAAGAAAATTAAAATGATGTTGGGAGGAAATAAAAGCTTTGAATCTGTGTTTGGTTATAATAAGAATAGACTCACAAAGAAAGACCGCTTAAGTTATTTGATAAATCAGTAAAAGTAATTCAGATCACTTATTCTGATAGAGTATAAACAACAAACACCCAACTCTGACATGGAATATAAATTCAGGAACATTTACTATTAATACATAAGACCTCAAAACCTAAGCCTCATGACAATAATTCATTCATTGATTTCAAATGCACAAGGGATTGAAGTTTTCATCCTGTTAATATTCTCTATAAGACCATACCCGAGCCTGAGACCTGGGGTTATTCTCGGGTTATAGCCCATTCCCATTTTTGCCAGATGTTCCATGGTCATACATAACATATATCTATAATAAAACTTTAAGTTAAGTGTCAAAAACCTACATAAAAACCTATTCTGACTGTCTGACTGTCTCCGGTATGAATTTTCATCCAAGTTGGGGTCTCTCCCGTCTAAAAGCCCACCCCCATGTTTCCAAGATGTTTGTTTGCCTGGCCCCTTGGTCTTATACCCGAGATATTATGGTAAGTAAGTTGCATCCTTAAAGATCTGATGAAATGCATTTTTCTCAAGAATGACAGATGATTACCTTTACGTATATTATCGGAATCAATTGAGCATAAAATTTAAACAATATACACTTACAATTGATAATTAAAACAATTTTAATTCACCAATTTTAACACTAGCGCAATCAGTTGGGCGATTCATTTTGTAAATGCTCACTGAGACGTGACTGTGATAAGCGACATACGGGGCCGGCTAGACAGCTACTCCGCCGAGTCTCGTTAATTAATTAATGATGATTATCACTGCCGCTAAATGAATTTATGAGGTGTATTACATCGCCAAAAAGACATGTTTATGTAATAACTGTGTAATTGTCATCTGCGGAATTACCTAGTTGGATATATCTAAACATTCGATACATGGGAAAATTAAGTTGGTTTATTGAAGATTTCTTTGTAAAATTAACAATCAAAATGTTTCGAAATTACGTTGAATTATGACCATCGCCGAAAATCAGATTCCTCCTGATACGTCACAGAAGTCGTCCCTTCAGGGACCACACCCCCGCAGACTTTCATTCTGGTCGCCGGGGCTAAATAAGGCGTTTTTTTAAAAAGCCGTATATAAGTAATTTATGGACCAATTTCAGAAATTTAAAATCGAGCAATTGTCAAATTGACATCCAATTTTAATGAATCCGATTTTGACCATATGTCATTTCATCTTTCCATTTAATATAATCACTGCCCACAAAATACACTGGTATAAGGGAGGTAACTCTACCAGTGGTTGTGATGACTTGATGCACAGTGACGCCTGGTCTCACTATAGTTCCTATGGGGGTTTTACCATCTGCCTTGAGTCGCATGGGAACTGGTGTTGAGATCATCGGCTTGACACTAGCTACAGGTCGTGACGGACCAACTCGTCGTATATACGGACCCCTGCAACACACCATAGTGATTATTGTAGTCAGTTTGAATCACACATTTGCTTATTCTATTGTGTTCAATGAACCCTTCATATGTAAAATTATTAAAGAATTGATAAAATGTTATCAATAGGATGATCAAATAGCATCTTATTAAGATTGAATGTGAATTAAAAAAATTTAAATGACCGTTTTCTCATAATCAATGAAATAGAAATAGTAAGCTAATTAATAAGGAACTTAACATACATAGCTGACATGGGAGTGTGGGACGGTCCCCGTGGATAGAATGCAGCATACGAGGGGCGGGTGTATGAGATGTTCATCTTCTTGTCCCGCGCATACGCTTCCTTCGCCAGTTGCTTCTCTCGCTTCGATAGTCGGAGTTCCTTCTTATCGATAAGCAGAGACTCATGGGTGAATGGTTCCTAGAACAGATTATATCATATTTAACAAATGGTGAGCTCCCATTGGACTTATTGTGACACTCTCGTCTGTAAGCAGCACGAAGTCCACTCAACATTGGGTCATTGCTAAAAGCAGTGCTTGGATAACCATGAAAAACCATCTTTGTTCTTTACTCCTTGAAACTTATGTAAAGTGTAAAGTGGTTCTATTTTTGGCAAAAAAACAATGCATTAATAAACTGCAATGACTAGCATATTTGGAGACATCATGATAAAAGAATATGAAGTAGATGGAAAATCAACTTCAAAATTTACATTTCTGTAGGTTAAATACTCCTGTGAACCTATCTTTTCCAATACTAGAGACTATATTAAAGGAACTCATGGTGGCCACAGGTTGACTTCCCTCCGAGGGGGTTACTCTGTCACACGCTGCATACCACTAAAGAATAAAAGGATGTATTATATCTCTTGTATTAACTCAATGAGACCATTGAGGAAGGCTCAACACATGTAACAAGAGGGAATGTTGAAGCCCATAATTAGGAGGAAATCTGCAATCTTGCATATTCGGTACAGCACTGGTTTATCTTTAATGCAGCCACAGTGTGCACTGGCTGGTCTAAAGGCACCATTTAAATATGTATTTCAAACAAATCTTACCTTAGAGAACCAGTGCCCCTTGTTTTGAAGCACACGGACCAAGACAGGATCTTTAAAGTTTTCGTGTACATTGCTAAAATCAACATCTGGAAGTTCCTTATCCTGAAAAGAGAAGGATTTTTGCTTTGTAAAACAACTTTTACTGTGAAGACTTAAAGACTGTTAGAAAATACATGAAATAAATTTTATATAGTGAGAGATGTGATAACCTTCTTGCTGTTTTATGATTGGCTCTTTTTTATGTGAAGAAACCTTACTATTCTCCTTTGAATAATCATATACTTCTTACATTACCATCTACACATATTACAGTTTCAGTGTGTCAAGAGTTAATCACACCTGATAATGTATGTAATTGCATACTTGGTTTTCTGCAGTATCAAGAGTTTAACATACCTGATAATGTAAGAGATTGCCCACTTGGTTTTGTGTGAACTGATTTTCTGGATTGAGTTCATCCACAACACGATCTGAAGGCAAAGAATTGAAAATAAAGCATACTGTTTAATTTCATTACATAAAATGGTTAAACACATTAAATCAATATCATATACCACATATTTAACAAAATTATAATCATTTTGTATATTTCTGAATGATACCTACCTCTAAACTTATATGCATCTTCTTGTTTGTTTACAAACACACCAACAACAATAGCAAGTCTAGAAATAGACAACTTAAACCTGTGAGTCTGCCTACCGCTCACGCAAAGCCCGTGCACCCGCATACACAGTCATGTGACCTGTCAAATACCTTCACTACTTTTTGTTGTAAGTAAGCGAAGACTGATGAACGGCTCCGTGGGGAGGACCGGGCGGGCTCCAAACTATAAGTTTAGAGGTAGGTATCATTCAGAAATATACAAAATGATTATAATTTTGTTAAATTTCCTTCATTCACTACCTCTAAACTTATATGCAGAATCCCACAGATCGGAGGAGGGTAGCGAATCAGTATACGAACCAGGCGACTCACAGGAGAAAATTGCCTTAACCAAAACCAGAAGTCATGAGAACGAAGCTCCTTCACAACCCAGAATGGTAGGCTGGTCAAAGCAATCGTGGATTTGCAACCATAAACTGCTTTGACCAACATAGGATTCCGAAGATTCCAGAAGGAACTCCGTCCTTACAACCTCTTAAAGATAGTAAAAGGTTGTAATTACCTATGTTATTTGTTCGCTGCTTGGACGGCCCCTGCTGCCACAAACGGTCCCAGCTGATGTAGGTCTTCCAAGTCCGTCTGTACGTCTCGTAGGTAAAAAGTCGAAAAAGTCGTCGACGAAGCCCAATACCCGGCTGCTACGATATCCTCGACCGAGGCAGAGTGCCAGAGGGGAGCGGAGGTGGACCAGGCCCTAATCTCATGGGCAGATACCTTACCAAAAACCGGGGTAACCGTCGCCGATTTGTGATAAGCTATCTTGATGGTTTTCTTTAGCCATGACGAAATGGTGTTTTTCGAAATGTCCTTGTCCGAAGAAGGAACACACGGGAGAAACAACCTATGTCTTCCTCTTCTAAAGGGTTTGGTTCTGGACAAATATTCTCTCAAAGCCCTGACTGGACAGAGAAGAAGATCCCTTTCCATGCCGTCAGATAACGCAGCGGACAAGGCCGGAACAGAAAAAGATCTTCTTCCTAATGGTCCTGAGATAGACTTCTGGTTTTTAGCGACGAAACCCGGGAGGGTAGAAAGGGAAATCGTCTGCCAATTCTTAGAATGTGTCAAGGAAGACATATCCAAAGCATGAAGTTCTGACACCCTCCCTGCTGAGGCCAGAGCCAGCAGGAACACTGTCTTCCAAGACAAGAACTGTAGAGAAACTTCCTTCAAAGGCTCAAACGGATCTGCTAAAAGAGCCGAAAGCACCACCGACAAGTTCCACTTTAGTTGAAAACGAGGTGACTTCAGATCCTCCAAGTGAAACGACCTGGATAAGTTGCGGATTGTCTGATCTCCAGTCAAGTCGACCCCCTGTAGCGACAAGGCAGATATTAAGGCGGACTTGTACCCATCGATTGTTCCTGCTTTTAGTTTATTCACTTTCCTCAGAAAGAGCAGGAACTCTGCGACGAGGGGGACGGAGACCACAGCATTAGGTTTAAACTGCTGCTTCCACTCCAAGAACTTGGCGAACCTGCAGTCGTAGAGGTTGGAAGTAGAGGTTCTGAGCCCTCCTTTGACAGCTTGTACAACTTCCTCCGAGAATCCCCCTTCTCGGAGATTGTGGTTGATAGTCTCCAGGCGTGCAGATGTAGAGACTCTGGATTCCGGTGGAACCTGTCTGACCTTGGCTGTTTTAACAGTGTTGGAAACACCGGAAGCTCTACGGCTGGATGTGTTGCTTCCATCAACAGATCCGGATACCACGGACGATTGGGCCATGCTGGAGCAATCAGAATGATGATGCAGCTGTGACGCCTCGCCTTCTCCAAGACTGCTGGAACCAGCGCGGGTGGAGGAAACGCGTAGGCGATGAGGCCGTCCCAGCTGATCGACATCGCGTCCACTGCAAAGGCCTGTGGATCCGGTACTGGGCTGACGTAAATTGGAAGCTGATTGTTGAGCCTTGTTGCAAACAGGTCCACCATCGGGGACTCCCAAAGTCCTGACACCATGGAGAAAGTTTCGGGATGTAGAGTCCATTCCGTGGACTGGATCTGGTTTGGTCGGGACAACCTGTCTGCCAGAACATTCAGATGACCTGGAATGTGTCTTGCCCTGACCTCGCAACCGAACTGATCGATCCAGTGAAATAGCTGGAGACACAGATCCAACATGTCCTTTGATCTTGTCCCTCCCTGTCTGTTGATGTAAGACACCACCGTGGAGTTGTCTGAAGCAACCATCACCCTCTTCCCTGCAATCTGCTTCTGCCAATGCCGAAAAGCTTTCAGTATGGCCAACGTCTCTAGCAGATTGATGTGAAGAGAAGACTCTTGCAGAGACCAAGTCCCTTGAACTGTCTGGTCGAGAAGATGGGCACCCCAACCCACGTTGGAGGCGTCCGTCACTAGAAGGACATCCTGTACAAAGGGCACCAGCTGAACGCCTAAAAGAACATTCTGGTCCAGATGCCACCAAAGAAGGGATCGTAGAATCTCCGGAGGAGGACAGCAAGCGGTTGAGAGATCGAGATATCTCACGGAGTTGATCCAACGCTGAAACTGTCGAAGTCTCAGTCTCCCCCTGTTGGTTAAGTCCTGCATGCTCGTGAGCCTGCCCAACAGGGACATCCACTGGCGTAGGGGTTGAGGAGACTGAGACATAGAACGGATCAGATTGCGAGCTACCTCTACTCTGTCCTCCGGAGGAAACAGTCTGGCATTCTCCGTGTCGAAGATGGCCCCGATGTACTTGACCTTCTGCGACGGAACCAGGTCGGACTTGTCTGGATGGATGATGAAACCGAGATGCCCCAAGATAGAAATGGCAAGATCTCTGTTGGACTCCAGATTCTTCTGAGACTGATCTGGGAGGAGAAAATCGTCCAGATAGCCGTGCATCCGAATCGAACTGGAATGCAGAAAGTTCAGTACCGGAGCTGTGATCCTGGTGAAAAGCCAAGGAGCGATCGAGATTCCGAACGGAAGAACTCTGAACTGGAACAACCTGCCGTTGAGAGCAAACCGAAGATACTTCTGAGACACTGGATGGATCGGCACGTGGAGATAAGCATCCCTGAGATCCAACGACACCATCCAGTCTCCTGGTCGTAGAGCCAGTTTCAACGCTGCTATAGACTCCATCCTGAAGTGAGGAGGTCTCTGCAGGAAGTTCCGGTTCAGAAACTTCAGGTCGATAATCATCCTGAGTTCGTCCGTATCCTTCTTGGGCACCAGGAAGATGGGGGAATAAAACCCTTTCGTCACAGTCTTCGGGTCCAGTTCCAGCACTGCCATCTTCAAGAGAAGTTTCTGAATGGCATCCTCTGCTGCCACCAGAGAAGGCCCGGACAGATGAAAACGAGGACCCTGTGGAAGGCGGGTTGTCGGAGGAAGCGTGTCGAACTGAAGTCGATAGCCCTGAGAGACCACTGACAGTACCCAGGGGTCGTTTGAAACAATCGACCAGTTGGCGGCAAATTGTTTCAGACGACCCCCGACCTGTCCCGGAACTACAGACAAGGGGAAAGTTGGTGGACGGGCGAGGGTCGGTAACTGGAGAGGAGGGGGAATAGGTACGTCAAAAACGTTGAGGTTGCCCTCTGCCTCGGCCTCGGCCAGCGTCCTTGCGGGGCGTAAATGTCTTATCAGCCGTCCTGTCCTGTCGGTCGTAATTACGTCTAGGAGTGGTCGGAGCCTGCTGCTTGACGTAGTTCTTCTTGGGAGTTGATTGCTTCTTCCAAGGAGACTGAGACTGGGTTCTTTTTGGCGAGACTGATAAGGCGAGCTGATGTAAATCCTCGTTTCTCTTCCTCTCTAGTTGTTTGTCTTTAATCTCTAGAGACTCCGCCACTGAATCCCCAAAGAGAGAAGCTCCAAAAAGAGGCGCCGAGTAAAGCTTGTCTTTTATCTTGTTGTCGGTTGTCTGAGGCAACTGCTTGATAAAGGCGGTCCTTCTGAGGAGAGTAAGTTGCGCATTGATCCATAGAAGGTGTCGATCTAAATCCAAGACAGCACTCCCCATGGAGTCAAAGAGGTCGTTAGCCGTTGACAAAGCTGAACAAGGGATAGGCGTAGACTCGTCCGGTTCCGCATCCACCGGTATAGCAGGGAGTTGCCTGGCAGCAGTAGCGGCAAACCAATGGATGTAGGTGGAGGTCTGCATGGCCTTGTGCACCGAAGACTCGATTTCCCTAATCCTGGCATCCCCGATCTTAATCTGTTCCGAAGGCGAACCCTTGCCCATCAGGTACCGGAAATTGCTGTCCAAAACGGTTTCCCCAGGCTTGGCAAATTGGGCGTCATGCACCTTGTAAGGAAATGAACGGTAGAAGGAACTCCTAGAGGGTTGCTTGTCAAAGCCTAAGGTCCCCACTCGCTCCGATAGTTGGGCCGCCAGCTTGGCTGTGGAATCCGGCGGTGGTAGCGAGGTAGCCTTTGTCGTGATGACCTTGGAAGAGCCTCTGCTTATTTCACTCTGGATAGGAGCCGAAGGAGCCGGAGGGCGGGAAATGTCCGGGAAATGCCGGTATACCTCGTCTAACTTGTCATACCAAGACAGACCTGAGAGAGCTGATTCATCTGCAGCATCCGCCTTTTTCCCTTTCTTCCCCGAAGAATCCGCTGACGTCCCATAGAAGGAGAGGTCCGGGGGCCCCGTGGATTTCCGTTTGTTCCCCGCAGGTCGTTCATTTTCCCTGGCTAGGCGACGGTTCCTCTCCCGGTTGGCCTGCTCCGAATGGGACGACTTGGAAGAGGTAGAGGTATTGTAGTCCACAATAGATCTATTCAGGCCCGCCGAATCCCTGGGATGGCCCGTAGATGAGGCCGGGTCCGTGGCGGCCGGGTCCGTGGAGGCCGGTGGCGGGTCCGCTGCACCCCCCGTCGGCAACATGATGGGCTTAATCTTGGATCCGTGGAGGCCCGTGACGGTTCCCTTGGAGTCCTTTTTGGCCTTGACCTTCCCCGTAGGTTCGGTCCCTGGATCCCCGACTTTGACATCTCCCGGCTGGACTGCCTTGCGGGCCGCATCCGCCGCACGGGATCCACTAATCCGGTGGGCTTTCTTATGAAGACGAGGGTCCCTCGATCCCGGAGTCTGCTTCATGGATTCCACCACCGAAGGGGCCAGTATGGAGATGATGTCTTCATTTTTCTCTTCACCCCCCCGCCGCCCAGTTATTTGAGAGATATTATCTCTCCCTGGTGACGGGGTGAGCCTTGATCCGGTCTTCTCCACCTTGTCCGCTAACTCGGGGATGTTGAGCAGCTTAGACATAAGAGGCATCATCTCGGCAGCCATGGACTTGAATTTGGCCAGGTCCGAGGCCAGAGAGGACGGTTGAGGGACCGAAACAGTAGACGACTTCGACGAAGAACGGGCCAAGCTTCTTTCTCTCGAAGTCACATAGGCCTGGAACTCGTCAACGTTAAGGTTGGCACACTCATCACAGGGTACATCGTAGGTACAGGATACCCCATAGCAACGTGGACAGCAAGGGTGAGGGTCAGCCGCAGCCACGAATTTATTACAGCCCTCGCATCTCTTCGAAGCGCTCATGATTTCTGTGAAAAGTTAAGGAGAATTAACACACAGAAAAACCATAATGAACAAATATAAGAAACCGAAATTTCATATAAGTGTATAAAATACTATATATAAATATATAGAATGAGTATATGATTATGATAACATGAAATAGTTTATCATAAAACATAGAAAATGCAGAGAAAAGGAAACTTTACCATAAAAGGTAAAATTGAAACCTATCCCCTCATAGTAAAACATAACGATATTTATTAATAAACATGAATAAATACCATCAAAAACTATACCGTATGAGAAATTAAATATCAAGAAATAATTTCTGATAATACATAAGGTAGATAAAGTTAGCTAAACAAAACGTGAAGCAAAAACTATACAGATACGCATAGTAAAATATAGCAAGGAAGCGGCCTTAAAATCACCACGCAAAGTCAATGCAATGCGAAGTGAAGTGACACAACACTATACAGCAAAAATCGATAAGTGAACGGGGATACCAATCCCGCACTAACGAAATTTAATTCTATCAAGAGATAAAATATAAAATACGTTTGTAATATAGTTAAATATACCACCAAACATAAATATATAAATAATATGAATATTAGGAGTGAATTGAATAAATGAAGCTTCAAGCCCGATGCTAGAAAAACATGAGGAAGCCGCCATTTTACAAGCCACGTGGAAACATTTGAACCACTAAAATGGCGAATAATAGCATCCAAATTCATATTCAAGTGAAAAAACAAATGGAAACAACAATCTCACGGTATCAGGATACGTATGGGATAAAGGTTTCGTCGAAAGGTAAGGAAATTCTAACTCAGTTGGTGTGAGACGTGTAGACACGTTGAACAACAAAAAGTAGTGAAGGTATTTGACAGGTCACATGACTGTGTATGCGGGTGCACGGGCTTTGCGTGAGCGGTAGGCAGACTCACAGGTTTAAGTTGTCTATTTCTAGACTTGCTATTGTTGTTGGTGTGTTTGTAAACAAACAAGAAGATGCATATAAGTTTAGAGGTAGTGAATGAAGGAAATAAACACTTTACTGTTAAACAATTCAAACGACTTGGTAAGATTTCTGAATTAATGACAAAATCACTCAGATGTACATATTTCAGAAACCTCAAATATCTCAGTAATCAAATTCTTTCTTAGCTTACTGTATGAGTATCGTGAAGAACGGTAAACTTGCCTGCCATGCCCTGTTTTGTGACCTGCCTATCATAAATCTTCTTCTCAAGACTGTTGTCAGTGACCAGTCTATAGATGTATGAGTTTTTATCCTGACCGAAGCGGTAAACCCGACACACGGCCTGACAGTCGTGACAGGGGTTCCAACTGGCGTCCAGTACGACGACACGGTTAGCTCCAATCAGGTTAATGCCCAAACATCCAGCTCTGAAACATGACACACAGAGGGTTAAAGCACAAAGGGTTACAACGAAAAAGATGAATGAAATGTTCTCTGTTCAAGGTTACTGTTGATCTTATTAGAGCGAAACCATTCCTAAGTGGCCGACTTCCTGGAATATTTTAACAAACAGAAGAATCTGGGATTGAGAAAACATTATACTCAAAATATTACACCATCTTAAGAGATAATTATTTTGGAGTTTCACCTATCATGTAATGTGTGATGACATAATATTTGCTCTCATTATAACAAACATGGAAATGAAAGTCTTTTTTAAAATTATTACTAAGATATTAAAATTTGAAATTAAATTATAAGGATATTGTGTCACAAAAGATATTCCATCCTCACCGTGTAGAAAGGAGAAAGAGCCAGCACCGCCTGTTTTCTCGGTCGTTGAACTGATTGATCAGTTTCTCTCTTTCAGTCCCCGGAGTGCTTCCATCAAGACCTGGAAATTTACAAGAATTGAAGAATGTTCCTTTGTCATTTAAGTTGTTTTCACTCATATAGTGTCGGCTTGCACAATAGTAGGCGGGAAAGCCTGCAACAACATAGCCACTATACATTGCAGTAAAATCTGGGTGTCAGCTGGAAGAAGCTTACCGTTATCGCTACTGCACATGTTTACAATGAAGCATTGTACCTACCTAAAAGCTTGAAAAGAGGCTCGGGGAGGGATGAGGTAAATTAATATAACATCTAACTAGCAGTTTAGCAACCAAGACAGAAGAACAGCCTCATGACTGTTTTCTATTGTGGTAACAGGTTACTTACGGAAGTAGGACTTGTTTTTCGCCCACTTCTCTTGCATATCTGGTCTTGGGACGTCAATCTGAGACAGCAGATCCTCTATCAAGTTTAAGGTGAATAAACTTTGACTGGAATGGAAAATAAATGTGTTAAAACAAAGAATTTAGAACACAAAATCAGTGAGAGATCAATCTGGTAAGTCTGATGAAGGGGGTTCAAACCCCGAAACATGTAACTAGATTTCCAGATTAATATTCCTCAAGATTTATAAAAGACTGGCCAATTTTTTAAGACATGATCTATTTGAGTGAGTGAGTGACTGAGTTGGGGTTTAACGCTGCTTTCAAGAGTATTTCACTTATATCGCGGCTGCTAGTATTATGGCAGGGAGAAAGCCTGCAATGCCATGTGGCTATGCATTGCGGTGAAACCTGCGAGCATCGGCTGGAACTAGCGAATCATGGGTGATACTACGCTGAAATTCAGTGTAGCATTGCACCCAAACCTTACTGCGTGTAGAACAGTTCTCTACTGCAGACAAAGTTGCCGTGCCCCTGGCGGGATTTGAACCCCGGACCTCTTGATCCGAAGCCGAACGCGCTAACCACTGCGCTATCCCGCCCCTTGATCTATTTGACACTATGTATTGATCAGATTTATTTTCCTTACATGTAAGATCACAGAATGGTACCACATATAAATCGAAATGATACTAGAGATTATTAACATGAAAGTAAAACATACATACCTGAAAACTATTATCTTTTCTCCCATTGACAATGATTGCTCAACAATGGAAAACAAGATCTCAATTTTGCCTCCATTTTCAACCAATCCAGGTTTGTAATCTTTCATAAGTTCGTGAGCCTGTGAAAGAAAGTAACAAATAACAATACAGAAGCAATTAAACAAAGATATTGTTCAAACAAAAGTAAACTTGAAGATGATGTTACGACAATATCTAATCCCTGACAACAAACTAAGCAGTAAATATAAGTGAAAATGTACTTAAAAGTCAGTGGAAAGTCAATTCTGTAGTCACCATAATATGCACCTCCTAATTAACCCTTCACCCCCATATACATATTTAATGGAGAACATTTTTCAATCCCATCATTTGCATTAATTGTAATCATCAGTTATAGGTAACTGTTTGTTTTTAACCTTAAAGTTGGCTCTTTGGAAGAAAAGAGTTCCAAGTACAACGACCATAAGGTTAAAATCAATTGTTCAAAACCGAGACACAGTTGGTTCTTTGGAAAAAAAAGAATTTGAAATATCAAGCAGGGTAGATAACGATCTTATTGCTCAACTGGTAGATAACATGGATTCAGGTTTTATTCCTTTACTTGAGTGAGTCCGATGGACACTCAGTGCTAACTATAAACATCATAAGATTTAAATCATTAACAGAGAGGAAATGATCATTTTACCCAGTCATAGCTGATGACATTCTTTTCAGGATCCTGAGCTTTTTGGTTCGGTTTCTTTTTCTTGGGACCTCCGCCCTCAGTATCAATGTCAAGGTCACTCTCAGGTGTGGCCTCGTTCTTCTGATGACTGACGAGCTTGTGCAGAATATCAGGGTGATTCCAGATCTAAAACGTGAACACAGTTCAGTGAATCAATAGCTTCTGGTAGAAAAAAACTGAACTTTCAATGTAGTGGAGCTTAATAGGTCATGGTGGAGACCAATTTTACAAAATCAATTCTGCGATGAACAAAAATGGCTAAAATAGGCCTACCCTGTGATAGACCTGTTAAGCACTCCTTAAAAGCACTTTCTCCTCTAACTTGGTGCCTTTGCACTAATGTGGTGTCTTATAATAACAAGTGGTTGTCACTAAGGTGACATGATCCCCCGCCGCAAATTAATACTTCAAAATTGAAAAATAATGTCAAAATCAGCAAAATCGACTGTCAAACATGTCGGAAAAGTCAAAGCTCCACTGTGACCTTGAGAATAATGTCAAGGTCACCAAAATCTAATCAGGCCTTTGTCTTCCCTAGGAGGTGATTTGTGTAAGATATGATGGAATTCCTGTGAATGGTTCTCGAGATATCCCGCTGACAAGAATTACATGTACATTAGCATGTCAAAAAATTCAAAGTTCCACTGTGACCTTGAGAATAATGTCAAGGTCGCCAAAATCTAATCAGCCCGTCATCTTCCCAAGGAGGTGATTTGTGTAAGATATGATGGAATTCCTGTGAATGGTTCTTGAGATATCCCGCTGACAAGAATTACATGTACATTAGCATGTCAAAAAATTCAAAGTTCCACTGTGACCTTGAGAATAATGTCAAGGTCGCTAAAATCTAATCAGCCCGTCATCTTCCCAAGGAGGTGATTTGTGTAAGATATGATTGAATTCCTGTGAATGGTTCATGAGATATCCCGCTGACAAGCTTTACAAGTCAAAGCTCAAGTGTGACCTTGAGAATAATGTCAAGGTCACCAAAATCTAATCAGCCCTTTGTCTTCCCTAGGAGGTGATTTGTGTAAGATATGATGGAATTCCTGTGAATGGTTCTTGAGATATCCCGCTGACAAGAATTACATGTACATTAGCATGTCAAAAAATTCAAAGTTCCACTGTGACCTTGAGAATAATGTCAAGGTCACCAAAATCTAATCAGCCTGTCATCTTCCCAAGGAGGTGATTTGTGTAAGATATGATGGAATTCCTGTGAATGGTTCTTGAGATATCCCGCTGACAAGAATTACATGTACATTAGCATGTCAAAAAATTCAAAGTTCCACTGTGACCTTGAGAATAATGTCAAGGTCACCAAAATCTAATCAGCCCGTCATCTTCCCAAGGAGGTGCTTTGTGTAAGATATGATTGAATTCCTGTGAATGGTTCATGAGATATCCCGCTGACAAGCTTTACATGTACATTAACATGTCGAAAAATTCAAAGTTCCATTGTGACCTTGAAAATAATGTCAAGGTCACCAAAATCTAATCAGCCCTTTGTCTTTCCTTGGAGAAGCTGAAGAAATATGAAGAGAATCCAGCGAATGGTTCTTGAGATATCCTGCTGACAAGGATAAAATGGCAAAGTCTCGTTGTGACCTTGAAATGAAGGTCAAGGTCACAAACCTCTGTATGAACATTACTCTTCCCATGATGAACCCATATGCAAAATATGAAAAGAATCCAGTGAATAGTATTTGAGTTATTCCATTTCGTACGGACGGACGGACGGACGGACGGACGGACGGACGGACGGACGGATGCAGCCTAATACTATATCCCCCGCTTCGCGCTAAACGCGCGGCGGGGGATAATAAGGGAATGCAGTACATACACACAAAACATACTCAAATGAGGCAACAATATGGATGAAAAAAAAATATGATGTGTCAATATGTCAAAACCAATCTGGAGCAGGGAGGGTCTTAATGTAATGTTTAATTAGTATGGATCCCCTTTTGATATTGTTCAGCTAGGTGCCCTGAGAGCTTTTTAGTTTGATTCCAGTCCCTGGATAACATGTATGGTTCATCTACAAAATATGTCTATAAGGAAAACATGGAAGAGTTTCATGGACCGAAAACCATTTCAACCAGTAATTCATTATTCATTTTCTCCTTGTACTAGTCTCATACTTACATATAGTAAGTAAGCAGGGGTAGAAACTAACTTCAAACATTTGGTAGCTTGCAGGGCTAGTCGTTTTGATTTTTACTAGCCCAATACAAATCCATATCTCCTAGTAATCTAACAATTATAAAATGTTATGTTTGAACTACAATGGCAAGTATTTTCCTACCAATCTTTTACATCTGATATCATTGTTGCTGATAAAAACAAGAATCTCTACTCATAATTTGAGTATTTCATAATGATTAAGAAATTTTCATAGGCCCACAGGGCTAGTAGAAACTAACATTTACTAGCCTGGTGTCATTTTTACAAGCCTCGGGCCGAAGGACTTGTGTTAATTTCTAGCCTTGGTAAGTAAGAAAACGTGGTGAAGGAGTAAGCATACACTCCAAAGTTCTTATCCATAAAATCTTGTTTCTTATTTACTCCATTTCCTAAATATCATATTCAGTAAAATATTGCTTGCTGATTGCTAAATTTTCCCATTATTCATGAATTCTTTTCTTTTTCAATAATAACGGATTTTTCCATTTTAAAATTCACTTCCAAAATTCATTTGATGACAGATTTATGATGTAGAATTGGACCCACCTTACAACAAACAGCAAACGCTTTGAGAGCATTCATTGTAGCATATGTCCCATCTCCCTTCGCATCCTCGATGGTTGTCATGAACTTGTTGTACAGTTGTCTTTGGAGTTTAGACATTTTGATGAGAAAGACATGTTCTGATTTAGGGGGTAGCGCTGTCTGTAATACTGTGTGACCACGTCTGATAACATAAAAGAAGAAAATGAAGAGGAGTTATTAAGTTGTAGTTGCAGTATAAGCTATTTAAAATTAGATGATGAGCTTGAACCATCAAGAGAGCATAATATATATCATGAACACATACATAGTGAATATTATTATAGTGACTAAATGATCTTTGTAAGTCTTCCTTTCACAGTATATATATATATTTTAATTGAGCTAACGATAGGTAAGTTACTGTTAATTTAACAAATTACTTTTAAATCAACATTCAGTAAAACCACTTACCTTTGAACGAATCCTTCCAGAAGGCTGTGCAACACGTAGGCTCGGTGCCTCATTAACTTAATATCACTAAGAGTACTGTCAGAACACTGCCCATTCATAATGGGTCGCTCGAACATGTTCGAAAATTCAGTCTTAGTTCCCAAGAAATTAGGTCTGACAAAGTCCACCATGCACCAGTACTCCATTAGATTGTTCTGCAGGGGGTACCCGGTCAGCACGACTCGTCGTCTGAAAAGAGAGAGTTATTGGTAGACTATTTTACAAATGTGACTGAATAAGATATGTATTAAATTAATACTATATGATAGTTGTTAAATTATAACTGAAATCCTGTGACTGAGCTAGGTTGAATCACAGGAAAGTTAACATCATTCAGTAAGATTTGAAGTGCCTCAAGATTTCAATATCCAGGTTCACTTCATGTTCACCGTCCATACACACCTAACAGATGCCTTCAGTCATCTCATGCACTGGAGGTAGTGAATCAAACTTTGTAATGACCAAAGTGAAATTTTATATTTGTCTTTTCCTTTAAAAGATTGACTCCAAGTAATCTCAACTAGTGTAACATATACTGTTACAAAAGTTCTAAGTGTATAGGTTCTCGTACATATGTCATTGCTTCCCTATCACAAATAACAGTTAGTTCACCTTGTTTTGATATTTTTCAGTGAATGTGAAATGCCAGTGTGACTGTTCTTGATACGATGTCCCTCGTCACACACCACTACATCTGGACCAGGGTTCACCAGGGCAGTCTGCATATCTGCAATCAATATTGAACAAAAGTAAATGAGCAGCTGCAAATCATCACTCACAATTTGACAATATATATTACATTTAAATATTGAAATAAATGTTCCAATGTAATATTTGAAACAAAAAGAGTACAAAGGTTAGAACTGATAGCCTAACTCGACTTGACGCTCAAATCCGAAAATAAAACACAGCAACGATTACACTAAAATCAAGGTACTTTGAGGGAAACATGATGATCTGCTTACCTGTCATGAGAGACTTGTTTTTATCCTCCTCATCTACGTCTATGACTTCGGGTTCCTGAGATGTTGGCGTTTTCTTGGATTTCTTTGGTTTTGTAGGGAAAGATCGGCGAGATGATAGGAGTCTGTACATTTCATAGCCCATCAGCAACACACCCCCCGTCTCTGTCCACTCCTCTGTTCAACAATCATGTTTGGAAAATTGTCACACTTGATAACCATGCTTATGAAACTTTGAAATTTATTTCTGAATTACAACAATATAGTCATCCATCAAAATCTATTCTATCTGTAGCGGTTAATATTTCATCTGACAATCATCAGGGACCAAACTTTGCATTTATAATGGATTATTTGATTGTTTTACAATAATCTTCTTATAAAATGTTATTTTATGATTTTCTTAATTGATTTTATCTACAAAATCAGAAAGGCTTAAAAAAATAACTGATCAATCCTCGATGAAATTAAAGAACCATGATATGCTTACTGAGCAGTTTTGCCCGGGCGGCTGTCGTCTTGTAGTTATCATTCATCAGTAGCACTTTGTAAGGGCGGGGAGAAGAGTTTGGAAACTCAGGGGGAGGCTCAATGGGAACCCAGTGGTTAAACTCGTACATCCAGTTCTGCAGAGTGTTAATTGGCACAATACACAACGCTGTCTTGGCGTCCGTGTAGCGGAGGAATATATCAATGAATCCTATCATTTGTATTGTCTTTCCTAAACCCATACTGTGAGCAAGTATACACCCAAATCCTCCACTTGAGCTGAACCGCGATAGAGACTCCACAAGATTGTCGTACAGGAAGCGTACACCGCCAATCTGAAAATAAAAGGATGAAATTTAAATCAAAATTAAAATAGGAATGTTCTCTCATTAAGAAATTAAAAAATAATTATAGTCGAGGCTTCAAAATAGAACAGAAGTCTCATATATTAAATCAATAAATCTAATAAGCAAATTTGCACTGACTTCTCCACTGTACAATACTGCGTTATCAACTCTTCACAAAAATTAAAATTTTTAATGAAATGAAACACTAACCTGATGAGGTTTGATATTTTTAGCAACCTTGTCCGACAGGAATATATCTGGGTCGGTGGCAGGATGTCCAATGTTGATGAGAACGCGGCCCTGCTCGTCAGCGCAGTTGAGTTCGTCGTTGATGTGACCGCCGCCATTGTTCATGTCCTCTTCTTCAATCTCCTCCTCCTCTTTGTCTTCCTCCTTCTCTACCACCATACAGTCCTCGTCAGAACTGATGTCGATTATATCTAGAGGAGGAAGAAGTAAAAAATAATTCTAAAGATTTAAATAAATGTTGCTAAATCTCATGATATTTACATTCAATCACCATTAACAAACAGTCCTCATCAGAACTGATGTCGATTATATCTAGAGGAAGAAGCAGTCCAAAATAATTCTAAAGATTTAAATAAATGTCAGTAAATCTCATGATGTTTACATTCAATCACCATTAACAAACAGTCTCATCAGAACTGATGTCTGGAGGGAGAAGGAGTCATCTCAGAAATAATTTGAACGATTTAAATGATTGTAAATATCATAAAGTTTAAAATCTCCACTACCATACAGTCCTCATCAGTCCTGATATAAAATCATATTGCAGAAAAATGAAAGGTTAGAGTGGTAGTCATAATCGGCCTACAGCAATGTCCTGTTGTGTTGAAAATAGAGGGAGGCTTTTGATGTTATATAATGTCCCTTGCTGCCAACGTTCAGTTAAGTAAGACACATTTACTAATTTTAATCATTTTGTCAAAAGGTGGTTGCATTAAGTGATCATCAAATTTGAAGACATTAGGTGGAATGATTCATGAGATTTCGCATTAACAAGAATTTGAAAAGTGGTTAATGTGTTGTGGTGACCTTGAAAATAAGGTCATGTTCACAAGAGTGAACTCGTGTCAGTGAAATTCCCCAATGAAATATATCAGCACATTTGAGGGCATTGGGTATGGTTCATAAGATATCACACTGACAAGAACGGGACGTAAATACAGACTGATGGATGTCACTGAATACAAAGTCCCCCTTCTTGAGTTGTGGCGCGGGAAATTACCCATTAGTCAAAAGGTCAAACAGAAAATAAGTATTTAAAGACAAAACAACCTGAAGTTTACTCTTGTCTTTATCATTACACAAAATACATGATGATACAATACAATGAATTCTATCAAAGAAAATATCAAGCAGTTTTAAATTTGTGATACCTTTTTCCTTCTCTGGCTCTGGTTTCTTGTCTTCCTCATCCAGGATGACAACATCGCTTTCAGCTTTAGTGGCTACTTGCTCAGCCACTGAATGGAAAACAGTCATTACTCAACAAGCAGTTATACACTGAAAGATATCCTCTTATAACAAAAGAGATTGTCTTACACATTGGCCAAGTTTACCTGATTTGTGTTATAATTAATTAAAGATTGACAATTATTAACCAGCCAACTGTTTTCGCCTTATTCCAAGTTCACTCGCTTTGAATTATATTCAATTAATAACTGAAAATTAGTAACCAGCTACCGGTAACTGTTTTCGCCTTTTCTGGACGTGGCTGACTGCAACCCACATATCTGGAGAGTACTGGTTGGGCTACTTGACTACATCCCATTGAGTTCAACTAGACTTCAGTCAATCGAGTAACAAGACCAAAGCTTTACATGTGACCATTGAATGTGCACATGTATATATCTAAAAAAAAATATACTAATTTTTGGAATGTTCTCCAGGGATATCAAATAATCAAATCAGCAAATCTTGAGGTTATCATGGGATGCATAGTGTGCACAGTACAATGAACACTCACTTTGCAACAGAGACTTGAGCTGTGAGTCCTTATCTTTATCTTTCTCCTTCTCCTCCGTGGCCTTCTGTCCGTGACTCTTTGCCAGCAACGACTTCTGGATCTCCTGCAGACGCTTCTTCCTCTCGAACTCCTCGTTCTGGGCGGCCAGCGTCTCCGCATCCAGCTCATCCTCCTTGATGATAGACCTGCACGACAATCAGTCATAAGCCGACTTCTTACATTTTTTAGTCAAAACTTACGTAATATATGCCATATGTGCACAAGCACAAAAATAATCTATGCGCTACTGCATGTCACTGATTGGTTTATTTTATGTAAGTTCACCTAACATTCCACTAACTTACAATTTACAGAATGTTGGATTTTAGCTTTTACTTTCAAAACCTTTCAAGTTTATGACTGTGTAAGTTGCATGTGTGACTTTCTGATACTCATTTCACTCACAGGAAAGAATTATAAATTTTAGTGTTTGATAAACATCCAAAACATTAATCTGACGAGCATGTGTAGAAATACTGAAAGTGAGTTGACAATTTAAAATGTTATTAAAATGATATCACATACTAACTATAGAAACAATTTAAAGGGGCTGTAGAACGTTTTTTTGAAAATTTTATTTTTTCAAATTTTCTATTCATATTATATGATAGTTTATGTCATTTATTTAGAGTGTAAAACATCTTATAAAATAAACCAATTATCTGTAGTAACGTAACATAACGGTGTTGCGTATAAAGCAAAAATTTATGGCTTTACAGAACCATGTACACTCATTTTTTAACTTGATTTTCCGAAGTAATAAGGATGTTTTATCATTGGTGACATCATCGACTTATTTGAGCGAAAAAACTTGCTACTGCCGCTTTAAAATCATACGCCACTTCACTGAACCTACCTGATATTTCTTCTTATATTTCCTGATTTCCGCTTTGCCTTTTTTGCTTTCTTCTCCCCCTTTTGCTTCTTTTTTCTTTTCTTACTTTTCTTTTCAGTCTTTTTCTCTTTCACTTCCTCGGAACATGACGGTTTAGGGAGGAGATCGACGGGAATATCAGCAGGAAGATCAGTATCCATGGCAACTGGTTCCGGACCGTCAATGATACTGGTAAGGTCAGGGGGCGCCTCTATATCAGTCGCTTCCGTCATTTCCTCATCTCCCTCCTCCTCCTCCTCCTCGTCCCCAGATCCATCTTCATCTCCTTCCTCAGATTCTTCCTCCGATTCTTCATCAGAAGCTTCACTACCCCCGTCCTCTTCATCCTCCTCCTCCCCCTCCGCAGGTAGGTAGTTTGGATCCTCCTCAGGGATATTAAGATCCTCCACGTCATCGGGGAGGTTCAGATCTTCCTCCCGTAAACTGATATCTTCAACTGCATTGCTTCCATTCTCATCCACATTTTCCGCTGCCTCTGCCGCAGCTTCTGCTGCTTCGACTGCGGCCTCTGCTGCCTCTACGGCCGCTGATATTGCTGGGTCATCTTCATAGTCGGGCAGTTTCTCAAAATTTGAATCATCGTCCAGTTGAACACCTTTCTCTATACTCTGCGAGTCCAGATAAGAATCGAGAGACAGATCATCTGATAAAACACTTGATAAGGCACTGGTCGGCACAGGCAGAGGAATGCTTTCTGTTGTGCTTTCCCCTGACATGATCACTGCTGACTCATCAGTTTTTGTCAAAGTTCATTTTGTCAAATCTGAAAGTAAGAAAAACACATCTGAATGATATTTTTTCCAAATCTTCCTAAAACAATCAAGCAACCAAAATAGATTTATATATATATATATATATATATATATATATATATATATATATATATATATATATATATATATATATATATATATATATATATATATATATATATTCTAAACAAAACATCCAGTTGTGAAAAATGTGCTACCCGGACCTGATTCATAGTGGATTATCTATGCTAGCTCTAAACGTGCAATGTTTAAAATAGAGCTGGACATCTGTTGTGCCAGTGATCAATATGCATTGAGAGATCTACATCAACAATACCTGACTGAGGGTGACCTATCATTGTGATCATATTCTTCAGCTTATAGCCTTGTACATCAGGTAAAGTGAAGTGAGGGAGACTGAAATTTCAAATCAAGATCCCAAAATTGTAAAACTTGTTGCTTTTTTAATGTTTAGACTTCAAATCATAAAAGAAGAATGAAGAATTATTCATTGTAACAAAGGACATTTTGTTTTTGTAGTTTCCTTTATCATTACGAATATAATGAGGTTATCGGTATGTTTGAACTGATTAAACTGGATATTTTCACAAAGGGAAATTTACACAGTAATTAGAAACCACCTCATACATGATCAGTATTAAAAAAATATACATTTATAATTTACATTTCTTGACCAAGAAAATATGTGTAATGAGCACTTATCAGATTGGTATGTTTTCATTTGCTAGTAGCAATACATTGTGTCCTTAATATGATTAAACTTAATTGTCATTTTTTACAGAAAGAAATGTAAAATTCAAATAGTTAAAGGCACATAAGTATGTTAATATTTATAAATAAAAGTTTTGTCAAAACATATGAATGATGTCACTCATTAAAATAATCTTATTGATCATCTATACATATCCAGAGACAATAATTTTAATATCACCACAAGACACATACGTTGTCGATTAGTGTGCATCACTTAATATGATGTCATTACAAGATTTTCCTATTTTGTTTATCTTGGTTACAATGTAATTTAGGATATAGAACACGGTAACAAGGATCCTTGAGGCTTTGAGATTGTCAATTGCACAGTCACTATGACAATGCACGTGCAAATGTATCTAATAGTTGCAGGTTGCTCTTGTTACTCATTGTGATTGTGATGTTAGTTTAGTTATAACATGTTTCAGATTCTAAAATAAAAGTTAAAGAATTAATTTATTTGTAATTATACCAGTGACATAACTTAAAATATAAATTCTCCCTAGTGACACGATTTAAGCAAAAGATCTAGCTGAGAAACACAGTTCTTCAGCAACTACAGGAGTTGTGTAACTGAATCAAGTGATAAATAGATAAACGTAAAAAAAACCATTTTATTTACTAGGAAAATAATAGTTTTAATCTATATTATGGGGAACACAATAAAGAAAATGAAGATTCATTAGCTTTGTATGTCAAATTATGCAATGAATGCATTGAATGCCCTCTTTCAGTTTAGAAATGTAATAAAATATAAACTATTCATGATTATATAATAAAATGATGCGCACTAAGAAATAATTATATGCACATTAAGCAAAATGAAAACACCATGTATTCTTGAAACCTGATTTACATTGATAATGCAATTTGATATAAACAATTTCATCTCGAATTAAGCTAAGTAAATTTACTTCAATGATCAAGTCAAGATATGAAATTTTTATTTGATAGATCTTAGTAATGTTTACTTCCAACTTTTGAAGTTAGTAATTAATTCCATACAATTAACAGATTTGTATATACATAACATTATAATAAAAATGCTACTTTGTATCATTTCACAAAAAGTAAATGACATATATAAAATATTAATTGTCATGGATTATTAATGACCATCAGTGTATTCTAGAATTTTAGCAATTCAAGAGAGAATATTTGAAATCAGTGCATAAAATCACTTTTGCAACTAATGCAGCGATCAAGGGTTGTATTTTCTAATTTACTGTTGCACAGCGTCCCATCATATTATGCAACTCACCCCTAGACAATAATGTTCGGGGACCACTAGCAGGAAACCGTCTGATGAGTGACCTGCCAATTCCGACTTTGATTGGCGAACTTTCGGTGCACAAGATCCATCACATTCTGTGTATTCCTTTCGAATGTGAATTACTGGCAATTTCGGCGAAGTATGGAAGACGTCTTAACCGTAATAACGGTCCAACGATGGAATTATTTTGATGAATTAAGATACTGGAAGAAAGCCCTCCATTGACCGTAAGAAAACTTCCGGTAAAATGACGAAGGGACAAAAGACAGGTGCTCGCCCCCATGGATTGTCTCCCTTAGAAAAAATATAAATAAAAACGACGTCGTTTACCCAATATATAAGACAATTTATCAAATGGGTATTATGTGGACAATATGGTTTGTCATGTTGTGATTTAATATTTGTCTTGATTTCTTCATTGTGTTTAAAATCGGTAGATGTCAGAAAAACATCTTCAGTTACTCGAGTTGCAGGATGAACCGGAAATGAGATTCCGGAATAGGCGCATAAAAATGCGCGGCGTTGTTGAATTCCAAACACATTCGACCTGTCACATCTTCGTGTAAAGATGAGGGCAGTGCCAACATGGGTAGATAAAGTGCAAGACAAGGAAAAGGTTGATCAATGGTAACGAGATGATATTTTAACAAACTTTTCTGATTATATAAGGGAGTGATGTCGCTCATTGAAGTTACAGGATGTAAATGTTTGGGTTGTTACCAAGGAATCGTCTGCATATGCAATTTGCCGGTGATCCGGTGTAGGGTCCTAAAAGAATCATTGCAAATAATATCATTTACTTTTTCTTTTCAGCAAAACTGTTATAAGGAAAAATAGTTGAATTTCATATTTTCCTGTTTTCTGTTTTATATTCTTTCTTTATTTTAGATTTATGTTTTAAACCCATAACTCTTTTAGGGGTTTAGGCAGACATCCTGCTCGCCTCGGACTAGCAGGGCTAGCTCCACTGTTACAGAACAGAGGTTTACTGGAGATAGTCGTGGCAAGCATTTCATCGCCTAGGG
This sequence comes from Gibbula magus, assembly GCA_936450465.1. NCBI lineage: Eukaryota > Metazoa > Mollusca > Gastropoda > Trochida > Trochidae > Gibbula > Gibbula magus. The sequence continues at coordinate 76,649,320 of OW388296.1, forward strand.
TAACACTTACTGTAAATGGGCTGTAGGTGAATATAAGTAGACGATGTAATGCTCGTTGTGACTATCTACGGTAAACCTCCATTCGGTAACAGCGGAGGGTAGCCCTGCATTTAGGAGAAAGACAGAGACGACTACGATCGTCTAATGAATTAGTGACTAGACGGATCTAGATCCAGTGGAATGATGCGTTAAGAAGTTGATGTATCAATCGAATTCCCCTCTGGTCAAACTGTTGTTTCATGATGTTATCTGACAGTAGTCGTAACTGTTCAAACCAAATTACCTGTTATGACTATATTTTATTCCTTTCCTTTTCTTTTTCTATTAAATACATACTACCTAAAACAATTATGGACTGGTGATATCAGTCAGTACCTGGTTTTTTGGACCCGAGAAAACAATTGACCGTGGACTTCAATGACCGGTATACACATTTTTTCCAACTTCATTGCAGTAAATAACCCAAACATGTGTTGATAAAATTGGACATAACAGCCAAACACCACTCAGCAGAATCACATACCAAGTTTTGAGTAAATTAATTTTGTTTCAAGAATTTGCAAAACATTTGCTGTCAATAGAAAAACAAACTGATGAGAAATGCACTCAACAAACATCATCTTCATTGTATCCTAGTGTAAAATTTGTCCAGTTGAAATTTCAATCTGACTAACAAGCCCTGAAATGTAACTAAATATGTCCTCGCAGTTAACCTTTTTTGCCACCGCCGCGGCGAAGCATGGAGGGGGACACGTGGTATTTAGGTCCGTACGTCTGTCCCGTTTCTTGTTAGCGCAATATCTCATGAACCGTTGCACCTAGAGTCTTTAAATTTGTTATCAGTCTTCATTAGGGGAATACACAGACACCAGTTTTTTTTGGTGACCTGTGTCCATCCTTTCAGCTCATTTCTTCATTGCGGTGGGAGACATGGTCACGTTTGTGATGTGCAACCCAATCCCCCTTCTATTCCTTTACTAGTCAGTCGTTCTTTAGTGGATCCCAACTGACATCACAGAGAAGACTCCGCCATCATCTCTGTGTGTATAACTGCCACCTTTGTGACAGTTAGTCACTGTAACTCAACTCACTGTTACAGTAATGACTGACTGAGATATTAACAAAATGACCAGTTGCTCACTCCAAAAACCATGATAATACTCAACTGTCTAATTATGACAATTTATGGATTGTGACTTTATTTGTAGCATCTGGAGTGTGTGCTTCAAACCAGACGGGAGTCAGCTGATAGTTGCAGCAGGACACAGAGTGTTGGTGTACGATGCCAATGATGGGACGATCATCCAGCCACTCAAGGGACACAAGGACACTGTGCACTGTGTGGCATACTCTAAAGATGGTAAACGCTTTGCTTCTGGGTCATCAGATAAAAGTGTTATCATCTGGACCAGCAAGCTAGAGGGAATCCTGAAATACACGTAAGAATTCTTTATGTTTCTCATATGTTACAAATCAAAATATAGTTTAGTTTTTTTGACAAGAATTGCTTTTAGATTAGATTTTGACTTGATTGAATTAATGATCTCCCTGAAAATGTTAGTTAGAAAATTCTATTTTCTTATCTTTCATAAAATATTAACATTGTCTTGAATAATTATATATGCATCATTGGAAAGAGGAAATTTGATGAGTAACTATAACTAAGAAGATATGATAATGATGGGTCCAATTTGATTCTAACAAATATGACAATATTTTTCTTATTCAGACACAATGATCCGATCCAGTGTCTATCCTACAATCCAGTTACTCATCAGCTCGCCAGCTGTGCAGTCAGCGACTTTGGTAAGTTTCTTTGATTTCATATATGCTGCTATATGTCATATAGTGTAAGGATCTATAACAAAACATTGTAGTCAGTGGATAAAGACATTAAAGAAGTCAGTAAACATTCTAACTTTATAGGTTTTCATTTGACAATCTGTAGTCGCAAGACCATATTAATCTTTCTTTTATGAAGAGTTCACAATAATTACCTACATTCCACATAAACGATAGAGCATCATTTTCATTGTGTGAAATTCTTTTAAATGAAATAATACAGTGACATGACATAGCCATCGCTTGTAAAAATAAATGTTATGATGTCACAGGATAAACATACATTACATGAGGCAATCAAGATGATAAAATTCTTCTTAATAATCGTACAAGTGACAGTAACCTGTTATAGAGCATCATTTTCATTGTGTGAAATTCTTTTAAATGAAATAATACAGTGACATGACATAGCCATCGCTTGTAAAAATAAATGTTATGATGTCACAGGATAAACATACATTACATGAGGCAATCAAGATGATAAAATTCTTCTTAATAATCGTACAAGTGACAGTAACCTGTTATAGAGCATCATTTGCATTGTGTGAAATTCTTTTAAATGAAATAATACAGCAACATGACATAGCCATCGCTTGTAAAAATAAATGTTATGATGTCACAGGATAAACATACATTACATGAGGCAATCAAGATGATGAAATTCTTCTTAATAATCGTACAAGTAACAGTAACCTGTTATAGTTTAGGATGTTTGGTACAGATGAACTTAATAATCCAACCAAAATTGAGATTTTATGTGTGCTTCAAGTTCACTGAGCCCAGAATTTATAACTACATACAGGATTGTGGTCCCCTGAGCAGAAGTCTGTGTCGAAGCACAAGGTAAGCAGCAGAGTGACCGCCTGTAGCTGGACCAATGATGGACAGTACCTAGCTCTCGGACTCTACAATGGACTGGTCAGCATTAGAAACAAGGTGAGAAACAGTTGTTAACCTCCCACACAAGCTTGAGTAGAGTGTTAAACCCTAGAAGTCCCATTTGTAGCATGATTAATATTTCAATCATCAACGATCAGAGATATTGTTGAATATCAGCTGACTGATGTTGTACATACCGTATGTATCTGTTTGTAGGGAGGAGAAGAGAAGGTAAAGATTGAGAGACCAGGCGCCAATGTAGCTCCAATTTGGTCTATTTCATGGAATCCTAGCAGGTAGGCTTGTGCTTAAAGATCTAACTCTTTTCTTCTCTTTTTAAATATTCATTCATCTGTGTTTAGAAGTTTATAAAATGAAAAATGTTTATTATTATGGTTGAAATTTTTAGTTATAATTTTTTTTATTAGATTTAAATAATACAAGATTTTAAGATTTCATTTGAACATTTTTCAAAATTCTAAAGGTGAAGTGTTGATTGCTAGAAAATATTATTTGAATCTGATGTTAACATGGTTAAGATGCAATGGTTTGTCAAATTCAACATATTTGTAAAATGTTTGGATTTTTGACGGCTACATCTTAGCATCGACATATATCATTGAGTTTGCTTGTTTGTGTACAGAGATGAACCTTATGATGTTCTGGCCATTGCCGACTGGGGACAAAGGCTCTCCTTCTACCAACTGTCAGGAAAACAGGTACTCTCTGAGATAACTTGTATAAATTGTATAAATCAAAAGGTTGTTTATATGCTTTGTGATTGGATTGTTAACTGTGAATAAGCCCAAGTTATGTTTTTATTATGTTATTGTTTTATAACAACAGAAAAAGCCTGTAATTCTCCTGATAGTGATTTTAAAGGCTTGTATCTATTTTTGTCTATGAGTTTGTCAAGCCAATTTCAAAGTGCTTAGATTAATAGTTTATTCATTGATTTGGACATATCGGAATGTTATAATTCAGCTGTATTGAGTGACAAAACCCTTGATTGTTTAACAAACAACAATTTAACGGATATTTCCTTTGAGTAAAATGTTACTTCCTCCAAAAGATTGATATATTTTCAAATTTGATTATTGCCAAAAGAGATGTCTGTGTTATATATGGAGAGTGAAAATTTTTCAACTGGAATATCTAATGAATATAAGATATATGCATTAGTTCACATATTCATAAACTTGAATGTTTGCAGATTGGGAAGGACCGGACACTGGGGTATGACCCGACCTGTGTGAGCTGGTTCTCCAAGGGGGAGTACGTGGTGGTGGGTGGGTCCAGCAAGCAATGCTGTCTACACACCAAGGAGGGGGTCAAACTCGGGGTCATCGGAGACCAGTCATCTTGGGTGTGGTCAGCTGCGGTCCGACCAGACTCAAACTATGTGGTCAGTTTGCAAGTTTATCCTCTTCCTGGTGAATCAATTCATGTCTCACCATCACTGAGCATATAACTTATAATTAAAGGGGAAAACTGGAATATTACAGCAAGATCTGCTGTAGGATTTTAGTAGTTACGTGGAGTATACACATGCATTGACTTTGGATAAAGATGGATTCAAATCCTGACCAGAGTTCAGCTATCTGTAGTAGTTAAGTGTTTCAGTCATTTAGGTTTGGATCAAATGTTACATTGATTTTGGTGCAGTACCACCAATGGTTACCGACCTCTACACTTGTTGATTCCAGGTCAATGCAGAGTCTCAATACAGTAAAAGCAACTTGATACATGTGAAATATTCTTGAAATATATTAAAAATTCAAAATGTTAGATTTGTATAAAAAATCTGTGTTAGCTATATGCGTAATTACTCCTACAGGCTGTGGGATGTCAGGACGGAACTATCGCCTACTATCAGTTGATATTCAGCACAGTACATGGTCTGTACAAGGACAGATACGCGTACAGAGACAACATGACGGACGTCATCATACAGCATCTCATCACAGACCAAAAGGGTGAGCAACTGACAGGGTTCTTCTACTCCACCTAGTTTCCTCAGAAAACCTTTCAGATAGTGATAGACATCATTTGTATAGTTGTTTTCACTGTTTAGCATTGTTTTCCCTTTTCATTTATCACTTGCAGAACTTAACGTATAATGTAGAGTGAAGCACATATCATTAATGTATGATGTGAAAGATATGGCCCTAATTTCACAAAGCCCCCTTGCACCCTTAAAGATACTGTTATATCAGGGTATATTTTTTTTAAAATTCGAGAGGACATTCCTGATTACACATATATATGTTATTAATGCCTGCTTATTGCACAATGCCAGATGAAACATATTACTGAGGCTGTATGACTTTAGATTTGAAAATTTGATAAAGACTAGCACACATTCATTCAAAAATAAAAACAATTCCATGTAAGCAAAAAATAACCAAAATGGTTGACAGTCTGTTACAGACGATAACCTTAATCTAAGGGAGGTCTGTGCAAACAGTCTCAGGTTTCTAAACACATTCCTTTTATTGTCAAAGTTGTTGTAAGCCTCATAGTCATCTTTACAAATTCTCAATTAAAGTGTGCAAATATAGTGTTGATGTTATGCCAGCGTTATTCCTGCAAGAACGAGGCTTGTCATCTAGATAGACCACATTTCTTTTTTCAGTTGACCTTGCCTCTTCTTATGTTAACAACTTCTCTTCTCCTACTAATGAAATGCAAATTCTTGCTTTGCAGTCTCCTCTTTTTCAGTGTTAAGTAGTTATAGGATAATGGTTGTAAGCCAGGGTGAGATGTATTCACGTTTTGTGTTTCTTTCGTTGACAATATAAGATGTTGAGTTTCCTATGAATATTTTTTGTATTCATGATTGTGTTAATGTTCATTTCTTGTTCTTAAGTTTTGATACTGTTTTGCAATTTTCCCCTTTGGAAGAGATTAGCTAGTGAACAAGTATAAGTTTGACTTTTGAAAGATTATGTTTTCTCAAAAAATGAAATGGTTGTCGATGCTTGTAATGTTCTGAGAGAATTGCAATGTTTTACAAGCAGTGTTTCTTCCATTTAAAATATCATTTTATTCACCGCCGTTAGTAAACAGAAGAATTTTATGCTGATGATTAAAATGTAATCTAACCTTTGAAAGGATTCTCTTTTCATACTTCTTTTGAGTTTAATGACATTGTGATCTTCTCAACTCATTGCTTATTTTGTTCTGACCAGTTCGGATCAAGTGTCGAGACCTTGTCAAGAAGATTGCTATATACAGACACAGGCTAGCAGTAAGTACAGTTCAACCTGGAGCTTGTGGTGTTTAAAGAAATCTGTTTTTGTTAAATGATACTGATGAATTGTTCTATCAAAGTGTAAAATTTACAAAGTAAGGTATTTATTTTCAAATTAACTGAATTGAATATCAGTTTATAAATTTTTAATACTTACCCTACCTCTAGTTAGTGCATTACCTATGCTCATTCGATACAAGATTGGAAAACGTGTTAGCGATGTTATCCTCCATAGAAGAAGTGAGATGTGAGGGTGACTAACTGCTAATACGTGGCTGGTAGACGGAAGTACTGCCCCCCAATCCCGTCACGTGACCACGTGAGCTAGTCACAATTCCTTTCATCGTGTCCTGAACGGACGTGTTTTTGATGGTTTTTGTATAGAGAATTCGTTATTATCCAAATTCCCTACCCCTTTGTATTGTGTTTGGTATGTATTACGTTTTCCTTTTTCCTCCCGTGAGATGTACTGTCAAATAAATTTTTTGTACTCACCGTGGTTTCCTTGCCGTAGTTTGCTTGGTGCAAATTTTCGTCTTGTCGCCCTTTGACCTGGTTTCAGCGAGGTTTGGGTTTCCCCTCCCCTGCTTGGGTCCCTTACCCTCCCTATTATCAAGTAATTTCTTACTTTTTACACCTATTTTCACTATATATCTGTTTTTTTCGTCATAGGATTACCAAGGTATCCATTATGGCGTCTCCTGTTGGTACTTTTTTCACCTTCGTCTTGTCTTGTCACGAGGCGTAGTTTTGTTGTAATTTTCGTAATTACTTCCTTAAACTTTGTTTTTTCCCTTCCCTGTACCTTCCCTCTTCCAAGGAAATATGTTTCTTCCCTTGTTTTGGGTTTGTTAACCTTCGTTTTCCTTTTTTTGACTTGGTACTATTTTGTTTATCTGCAAGCCACCCGTTCGACGCACGTGGGTGGTAGCGCTCACGTCCCTTTGGGTTTGTTTACACTTGACAGGCTTGCTACCAGTCTCCTTTGGTAGAGTTTTAATTAACTCCACTGACTTTGTTGTTTTACTTTCTGTGTTTTTGACATTGTTTGTATTATAATTATTCATTGTGATTATTCATAATTTAACTTAGTAAATTTGTAATTGTTTTCAAATTTTAATATTTTTGAATTCATTCATGCTGAGTTTTTTCCTGCATTGCATTACTATAACATGATTTTTTGCTTGCGCTTTAATCTTGTTTTTGTTGTGTGCTGCAGTTTGTTTGTGAGTGATTATGACAAGGGTCTTCTGTCATAATTGTAAATCTCAGAAGTCGGCCAAAGATCCGCACCTCTTGTGCCCCGACTGTCTACGTGCCGACGAGTGTGATTGGGCCAGAAGGTGTCATCTGTGCAAGGGCCTCTCTGACATCGCTTTCAAGGCCTTTCTCGTCGCTCGGAGGAAGAGGTTTACTCAACGTCGCTCCAGGATGTTGTCTTCGGACTCGCACCCGGACGCCTCTGCTCCTCCTTCGAACCCTCCTTTGCCTGAGGGTGACCCTCCGCAGACCTCTCAGCCTCCCCTGCCGAAGGAACCTTCCAGCTCTCTTCAGACATCAGCGCAGGTGCAGAGGACCTCCCTCTCGTCTCAACAGTCTGACGCTGCCTTCAACCCTGGAGCTCCGCCTATCCTTCGAGACCCCCGCTTCGCTAGTTTTCTCCTTGGATTTATGGAGGACCCCAGCAAGTTGGACCAGTTGGATCAGCGTCCCCCGCCTGAGCGTCCCACCTCTCCTAGGAAGGATCGTCGTTCGCCGGCGCCCAGGGATCGTCACTCCTCTCCTTCTGCCTCTCAGACCAAGCGTGCTCGGTCCCCGGGTAGGGACGATCATCGCTCTCCAGCGCCCAAGGACAGACGCTCCCCTGCACCTAAAGGCAGACGCTCTCCTGCTCCGAAGGGCAATCGTTTGCCAGCGCCCAGAGACCGACGTTCGCCGGCACCTAGAGATCGGCGCTCGTCTTCTCCTAAGGATCGTCGCGCTCCTGCGCCCAGGGACCGTCGCTCCCCGGCGCCCAGAGACCGGCGCTCCCCGGCGCACAGGGACCGGCGCTCCCCGGCACACAGGGACCGGCGCTCATGGCCTAAGGACTACCAGGATCGACGCTCCTCGCCCTCTTCGTCCAAGCGTCGGCGCTCTCGCTCTCCCTCCCCTAGGGACCGCCACTCTCCTGCAAAGCGCAGGGATCACCGTTCTTGGACTGAGGACAATCGCTCTAGGATCCAGGTGTATGAAGATCGTCGGGACTATGATAAGCGCAGCTCTCCCTCTCGTGTTCGCGAGTATCGGCGCTCTTCTCCTAGACTTACAGAACCGTCTGCCACATCTCAACATCGGGCTTCGGAGGATAGTAGGCTCTCTGAGGACAGACGTCACCGGGCGGCTGACTCTCCTTCCAGGAGGCGCTCTAGGTCTCCTCTTCGTCGCCAGTCTCCTTCCACTGTGACATCCGGTTCCCGACGCTCTAGGTCCCCTTCGTTTAGGGAGGAACATGAGTTTGTTCCAGTTTACCAGGAGGAAGTAGAGGACCCGGATCAGAACCACCTGACTTTGCCATTGGTCTACTCTTGGATAGCAGATAGGTTGACCTCTTGCCCTTCGCCATCGACGGAAGCTAACCGGGCTGCTGCTATTTGGGATGACCCTGAGGTGATGATTCCCCCTCACCCTATGGTACTGGATGCCTTAGCCTCCCTGGATGAGGACTTCCAGCGGTTGTCTCTCAACCCCTCGCTCCGCGCCGCTAAGAATACTTCTGCGGGCTTTAAGATTCACTCGTTTTCCATCTACGATAATGGTCCTGCCCTAGATGACTCTGCTAGACGCCTGTCGGTTGCATCGCAGGCTCAGTTCAAGGTGACGGACTCGAAGCTCTTAGCGATTCACACTGAGTTACGCCGTATTCTCAAGCCTCTCTCGGGTCTGGCCTCAGCCACGGAGGCGCTGGCCCAGGATTTGGCAGAGGACAATCCGTCAAGATTAGACCATCTTCAGACCATGTACCGTTGGCAAGCCAATTCGTTGGGGACAATCATGGACCATGTGCGGTCAGCCCTGGCGTCCATCAGACAATTCTAGAAGACCCCTTCGTCTTGAACATCCTTCGATCAGGTTACAATCTGCCAATAGCCAGGTCGCCGCCTCTGACCAACCTGCCCCGGTCACGCGAGTACTCGAAAGCTCAACTAGTGCAGCTATCCACGTACATCCAGACGCTGCTAGACAAGAGAGCGTTAGGAAAGGTGCTAGATCCCAATCACTCCCCAGGGTTCTACTCTCCCATCTTCCTCGTCCCCAAGAAGAACTCGGACAAGATGCAGATGATTCACAACATGGCGGTGTTCAACAACCGTTACCTGGAGGACCCGCCCCATTTCCGCATGATTTCCCTGGATCTACTGCGTTCAAAGCTTTCCTCGAACGACTGGCTGGTCAGTTTAGATCTGCAGGATGCCTACCTTCACGTCCCCATGTACGAACCACACAGGAAGTTCCTGCGTTTTTACTTCCAAGGGGAACGTTACCAATGGAAGGTACTCCCGTTTGGTAGAGCCACGCGGCGCCGTGGCAGCTACACAAGCAAACCCATTTTGTTCGCAAGCTTCTTCACCAACTGGGTTTGTTGTTAAACGAAGAGAAGTCCCACCTGGTCCCGTCTCAGCGTCTAACCTTCATCGGAGGACTGTTCCTCACGGAGTTAGACCTGGTCAAGGTTCCTCCGGACAGATGGACCAAGATTTTGCGACTGGTTCAGTGTGGACTTCATCGAGCTCTGGCGCTCAGGGAGTGGCAGTCCCTGCTCGGCCTCCTCGTCTGCTCAAGCGTTGACCCAGAGGGGGCGCTTGATGCTGAGACCCCTTCAGGTGTTCCTGTCACCTTTTCATTCGCCAGGAGGACCTGAAGGCCAGATACAGTCTTCCACTTCATCTTCATCCCTTTCTGAGGTGGTGGTTGAGCCCATCGAATGTTTGCGAAGGAGTCTCTTTGACAGAGTTCCATCACTCGCACGAGATGTTCGTCGACGCCTCTCTTCAGGGCTGGGGAGCCCATCTGGACCACCTCACTACGTCGGGGTTGTGGTCCGAGGCTTACGCTTTTTGGCACAGCAACAGTCTCGAACTACAAGCCGTCATCCTGGTAGTGACAGTCTGGCTTCCGACGCTACGCGGCTCACGTCTTCTGATTGCTTCGGACAACTCAACTGTCGTGTGGTTGATCAAGAATCAGGGCACGACAGGATCTCGTCAACTGCTCGATCAGACCCTGGACTTGTTTCATCTCCTCGACAGGAACGACTTTCAAGTCAGAGCAAGGCACATTTCGGGTTGCAAGAATGTGTTGGCGGACGCCTTGTCAAGGCCAGACAAGCCTTCTCCCACGGAGTGGATGCTCCACCCGGAGGCGTTCGCCCTCATCTGCAGTCTTCATCATCGTCCGCTTGTAGACCTGTTTGCCACCAAGTTCAACTCTCAGCTCCCGGTGTACGTCTCCCCTCTGCCGGACCCAGCTGCGTGGGCAGCGGACGCTCTTACACTCTCGTGGGAAAATCTAGATGCTTACGCTTTTTCTCCACCTGTGCTTCTGCCCGAGGTCCTTGCCAAACTCAAGGAGACCAGAGTGATCAGTCTGCTTTTGGTCGCGCCCTTTTGGCCGGCGAGGACTTAGTTTCCAGAACTGCGTCGTCTCGCCGGAAGAGAACCAGACCCACTTCCTCAGTGACATCATCTTCTACGGCACCCCCACAGTCGTCAAACTCATCCGGACCCAGATCGCTTCCATCTGTGCGTTTGGACCTTTTGCAGAGGGCATTGAGATCGAAGGGCTACTCGGCTAAGGTGGCAAGCACCATTGCTTGGGCTCACAGGATCTCCACAAGGTCTCTTTACGACGACAAGTGGTTGTCTTTTGAGGGTTTCTGCAAGAAGCATAACAAGAGTCCTGTTTCAGCCTCTCCTCAATTCATCGCGGAGTTTCTCCTGTATCTTCGCACTGATCGACACCTTAAGGGAGGCACCATCTCTACATACCTTTCAGCTCTCAACTCTGTCTTGGCCGTCAAGAACGATCGGAAGATCTCCAAGGTTCCGGAGCTGGTGGCCAAGCTGAAAGTTAAAGGCTAAGTTTCGTCCTCCTGATTGGGACTTGAACGTGGTTCTTCGACACCTGAGAGGTCCTCCGTACGAGCCGATATCTCAGGCTTCCTTCCAGGACCTCTCGTACAAGACCGTGTTCCTCATGGCCCTGGCTACTGCTGCTAGGGTTAGCGAGATTCACGCCATTGACGTCACCAGAATTCGCTTCGAACAGTCCCGCCATGGCGCAGTTCACCTGGGTCTTCTGTGGGACTTCGTAGCCAAGAATCAACTTCCAGGTCAGCCGGACAGAGTGTTCATCATTCCCCCTCTGTCTTCGATCGTTGGGAGTGCAGACGCTGAGCAACTCTCTTTGTGCCCTGTGAGAGCCATCAAGGAATTCATCGCCAGATCTTCAGCTAGGAGAAGGTCTCGCAAGAGGCTCTTCATTCCCCTGTCTGCGGCAGCCAAGGGTGAGGTAAACAGGAATACCATTTCGTTGTGGCTTCGTACGGCCATCCTGGCGGCCTACGACGCAGCCGGTTTACCTCACCCTGCTGCCAACAACCCTCATGAGATTCGGGCCTTGGCGTCTACGATGGCCCTTCACAGGAACTGTTCGGTACCATCGATCATGGAGGGCTGCTTCTGGAGATCCACTTCTGTCTTCGCAAGCCACTACTTGCGCGATCTAGCAGTGGAGGATGTCCAGGGCTTGCAGCCCTTCGGACCCCTGGTAGTTGCCCAGCAACTCACCCGTCCCTCTTCTCACTAGGTAATTATCCCTACCTCGGAGGCTTTTGGTTAGGGCTAACCCACTCTTGTTGTGGTGTTCCCCTGCTGACTGGTGTGGTACATTGTCCCATGCTTTCTTCTTCCAGAAAGTAAGGCAAGGCCACCTCTCCTGGTGCTTTCGACAGTGGTCCTCATCTGAGTCCGACCCACCTTCCTACTGTCGGATCAACATGCACTAACTAGAGGTAGGGTAAGTATTAAAAATTTATTAAAATCTAAATATTTTAGATATTTAAAAATACTTACCCTACCTCTAGGGTATATTTCCCCCCCATCGTTGGATCTCTTCCTCCCCTCTTGGCGGCCTCTACTCGGACTTGGATTCAGGAATTGTGACTAGCTCACGTGGTCACGTGACGGGATTGGGGGGCAGTACTTCCGTCTACCAGCCACGTATTAGCAGTTAGTCACCCTCACATCTCACTTCTTCTATGGAGGATAACATGGCTAACACGTTTTCCAATCTTGTATCGAATGAGCATAGGTAATGCACTAACTAGAGGTAGGGTAAGTATTTTTAAATATCTAAAATATTTAGATTTTAATAAATCTTGGTTTCGTGTTTTGCACATGAATAACTTAAAACAGTTTTAGAAATATTGACAGCATCTTAGACAAAAAGAAAGTAATTAGTGTTTTTAATTAGCTAAGATGATTTATAATGAGATTTCATCTATCTTTTCAGTGCTGAAAGTATGTAGAATTTAGAAGAAATAAAATAAAATTCAAAGTAAAGGCCCATAAGAGACAAATTCATGATCTGTCATGGAATAGCATTGTATTACAAAAGATACAGAGGTCATTTCAGTTGCAAGATCATCGCTAGCGACAATATTCGTACTTCCAGGTACAGCTGCCAGATAGAATCATCATCTACGAGCTGTATTCTGACGACTCAGCGGACATGCACTACCGAGTGAAGGAGAAGATAAACAAGAAACTGGACTGTAACCTGCTGGTGGTCTGCTCTCAGAATATCATCCTCTGTCAGGTTAGTGTTAAATCAAGTCGATTGTCAAGTCAGTTCAAGCAATATCGGAGTCATCTCCCTTTCAATGCTTATCATAAAGGTCACAAACTGCACTTTTAATCTCCGTTAGTTTGTGATCTTGGCCAACTTGCTCTTGTAACTTGCGTTAAATCCATGTTAACATGCTCTAAACACCACAAAGAACAAAAGATGCATGTACACAAAGAGAAATGGAGAAAAGCGAGTTAGGATCTCTTAAATAAGTTTGAAAGCTTGATGTGTTGAGTTTTATAACTATGACACTTAGTGATAGGTATATAGCCATGAGATTTTTATCTTGTGTTTTTACACACTGATCCCACTTTCGTCCACCTGACTGTAATGTCTGTGTTCCAGGAGAAGAAGCTGCAGTGCCTGTCCTTCCAGGGAGTGAAGGAGAAGGAGTGGGTCATGGAGTCTCTCATCAGATACATCAAGGTCATCGGCGGTCCAACCGGCCGAGAGGGGCTGCTCGTCGGCCTCAAGAATGGACAGGTATACACCATCCGACTAGTCTCTCGCAATTTATGAATAAACTTTTGATTATGTTGAGCAGCTGCTTCTGCCAGAAGCTTGGTAGCTTTGTCTGTTGTAGAGAACTGTTCTATGTGCAGTAAGGTTCGGGTGCAATACTTCACAGAATATCAGCAAAGTACCACCCATGGTTTCACAGCAATGCATAGCCACCATGGCATTGCGTGCTTTCTCCCTGCAATAATACTAGCAGTCGTGATATAAGTGAAATACTCTTGAAAGCAGCGTTAAACCGTAACTCACCTCACCTCACCTTTAGCAGCTGCTTTGATAGTAAATATGGGCAACATGTAATGTGTAATATTACAGAAAGTTACCTCTATATATATCATTTTGTTATTTAAATATTTTACATTTGTCAACTGTTTGTGTTCTCTTTTCATTGGCAATAATTTTGATTATAATGATGGTCAACTGTCATTTTGTGAACTTTAATTCTGTTTCAGATCATGAAGATATTTGTCGACAACCCATTCCCTATCCAACTATTGAAACAATCAACCTCCGTACGATGTCTTGACCTCAGTTGTAGTCGTGCCAAACTCGCAGTAGTAGATGAGAACAACACCTGTCTTGTGTACGACCTCAACACCAAAGAACTCCTCTTCCAGGTACTTGTTAGAGGCAGTCAGTTTTGAAATAAAACATGGTATTGAATTGTTTCTTTTTATATATGCTTGTCAGAGGATTATTTGACATTGCTAAATATGGACAATATCAGACCTGAATCGTGACATTTGTATTTGTTTGTTTTATTTTCTAAGCTTAAATGTAAATGCTTTTCAGAGGATAATTTGCTATTGCTCAATATGGGCCATTTCAGGCCTGAACCATTACATTGCTCGAGGATGAAATATTGTCAAAGCAGGACAAAATAGTACTTTACTCATTTGCGTGCTCCTTCTGTTTCTTTGATTTTACTTAAAAGACATCTTGCACTCCTAATAACGATAAGGTTTTTTAGACCCATCAAAATTTACACTTACATGGTTTGTTTACCAAACTGGAGCTCCAAGTTGCATTTCTATTGTATGTATTCTGTCCCCAGGAGCCCAATGCTAACAGCGTGGCGTGGAACACCCACTATGAAGACATGCTGTGTTTCTCGGGTAACGGTATGCTCAACATCAAGGCCAGCAACTTCCCTCTACACCAGCAGAAACTACAGGTTTGTTTTATCAAGGATTTTGAGTAGCTCTCCTGACAGGAAAGCAAGAGTTCTGGATAATAACTTTGTTATTCTGAAAAACATGGCATTTACCCTGATCAGATAGTCTTTCAAACTTCGAATTATTGTTTCGACAAGCTTTGAGTACATTGGAGATATATACTAGTGTGCCTTAACTGATTGACCCGAAATATTTAGTGAAGGCCTGATATGGTCCTTTGTAGATCCTAGTTGGTCTACTAATCACGAATAATTCAAATAATAATTGTGTAGCCGAAAAAGCATTTAATAAGCTTTGCTTGTCAAATATAAATCTGTTATTTGCTGATCTGGAAGTATGTTGTATTGCCTTGAACCAGTGGCCAATCCTGGGTAATTACCTTTGTTTAAATGAGTGATTCCTTTTGTTTGGCCCCTCAGAATTGTGTGACACTAATGAATTCAACATCTGAAGTGTAAATAAGTGTTGAAACCAAATGGGATAATTGAGTATGAATAAGTAATTTTATGTTCATATTTTAATTATACCCCCGCTACGAAGTAAGCGGGGGTACCGTATATTACCGGGTATAAGTCGACCCCGCGTATAAGTCGACCCCCTTTCTCAACTACCCAAATACTGGTCAAAACCCTATATCTCATGTATAAGTCGACCCCCCTTTTACCACGTGCTGACTGACACCGAGTGACAAGTCGACATGCCCAAAAGTCAACACAGCGGCGATTGGTAAGCAGTTATGTTGATCGACTTATCAATTGTTTTGCCCTTAATATTATTAAATGATAATTTATTTTTCAGACTTTGTAAACAACCAATAAAAAAAAACAAATTGTGACTCACGGTGTCTGTTATTATTTGTTTCAATCAAATTACATTTATCTCTCATCAAGCTGAATATACTACGACCAACATGTTGACAAAGCTTTATTAGATAACCGGTGAATAGTTAAATTGTTACCTAGTAGAAAAAGACGTAAAATGACATTGCTTTTACTTTTGAGATGAGAAGTGACAGGCTTTAATTAATGTTAATTACTATCAATTACTGTTAATTAAACATCAAAGCTTAGATAATTACCGGATGCGCTAATGAATCACTACCTTGACTGGCAATTAACAAATCTCTTCACAACCTTACTCACACGTCTGTCTATTAACAAGTATTGAATATACACTATTATGCAAGATGAATGGTGAACATCTCAGTAACAATACAATGACAATCGGCAATTTATGTTTCTCTAAATATTTTTGAATATATGCTATTATGTTAGAACATCTCAGAAATTATACGTTTACTCGTACCCGTAATTTGCACTTATCACTGCGTAAACACTTGATTATTTTTTCATGAGGATCTATCTCGCATGTCACCGGCTTCTATGTAGAATATCATTGGTCCACGTGACCGTATCGGGTCACTCGACTTGCATCAAGGCTAGATATCGATCGATGTTTGTCAGGTAATAGTGAAGATTATAATATAAACTTTAATGAACTTTCGTGATTGAAATGTAATTTTTTATTCATATATCACGCTATATTTGTATTTTAAAAAGACAACAATAAAGCATATGTTTTTTATTCAATGATTTTAATATTGACTGGACATCGATGTTTGTGAATTGTTTCCCCTGTAAACATCGTCCGTTCGACTTGCTGGGCTGGCAGATACTTACCTGGCCTCTAGATTTTTGGGTCTGAAACATAGACCCCGTGTATAAGTCGACCCCCCTCCTTGTAGGGCTTCCACGGGTCCAAAATATTGGACTCGAGTACTTGAGGGGTTGGACTCGACTCGGACTCGAGTACTTGAAATTGATACCTTTCAGTTAAGTGGCAGCATGTCACTCTAACATTTTGTTAGTCTCTGAGGTTTTAGATTATGCATACAGTGGAACATTGATATACCACGAAGAAATACCCATTTCGCGATACAATATGGCCATATGTTCCCCAAAATAATCAGTACTCCAACAATGTTCAGCACTACAGTTGATGAATCTAACACCATTTCAGGTTCAAATGAAATAATATTTAGGCTATTTACTTTCTGTCTCAGTGATAAAGACATGCAAATGACAGAGACGAAGCATTCCAATAAAATGATATTTACTTATGTTCTCCTTCAGTGACAAAAGCATACAGTACAGATGACAGAAAATGGTACTGTTGAATAAATGTGTGACAGTGACGTTGTTCTAATTTTCATATCAAGTGTAAGAAATCTAGATGTGGAATGGTTAGGAAGGAATTTGACATTTCATGTATATAGTCGAAACCATAATCGATAATCTTGAAAATCATTGCAGTGTATTAGACTATGGCCTAACCATTTTTATAAACAAAGAATGGTCGTGCTAATTTCATGAAGGGTAGCAAGTATAAAGGTAGAAAATGGTTGAGATTTAGATAATTAATATTTATAGTTAAGACATAATAAACAAACAAAATTTACAATAAAAAATATTATCTTACTTGTACATAGCTTTAGAAAGATACTATTTATTCAATGTCAACAATTCGTAGACAAATTCACATACCTACTAAGAAATGGACCGCTTATAGATTTACATTCCTGCTAGATCTGTAACCCGTTTCATATACCATATTTGGATTGAGTTATGTCCAAGCAAAATTCTCGCATTTTGAATGGTAGTGCCCATGGTGATTTGACCATACAGTTGACATGGAGTATTTTACCTCAAATGTCAGTGTCATTATCATTATTCTGTAGTTATATAAGATTTCGATTATTGCTTATTATTTCACAAACATACTGAAATAATAACAGAATACATGTAGGTAACGTTATGAAAAAGCGTAACATTTATTATTAGACATGAAACCTGTCTACTGTCGCTTGTCAACTCGACCAACATACAATTAATAAACACAAGTTTAATTTCTAACATCAGTATATCGACAAACTTGACCATATAAGCTTCATATGTATTTACATTTGTCGGTACATGTATAAACTTCATCTGATATCATCAATTCAATGTTTTATTCGTTTGCATTGTACGATTTTAACTGAACTTTATGGCTGTGATACCGAAAGTAGCCAATGCGACAAAGGCTGGTGTCACTGTTCACTTGTAACGTGGTATAGAAATTGTCCCAAGACATACAGGGTCTGGTGCAGTTATTTTTCTGGCACAACATGTTCAACTTTCACAAGGTTTTAAATTAATGTGAAATTAATGTGATCTTTTATCGAGTCCTCGAGTCCAAGAAAATGGACTCGAGTCCAGCTAAACCCGACTCGTGCTCGAGTACCCGAGTACCCGTGGAAGCCCTACCTCCTTGACCCCCTAATTTTTGGTATCAAATTCTCGACTTATACCCGGTAATATACGGTATATAGCGGTCATTCTGTCCGTCCGTCCTTCCGTCCGTCCGTCCGTCTGTCCTTCCGTCCGGTCAATTTTCTCAAAAAATGTCAAAGGTACATCAACCAAACTTTGTACAGTTGTTAACCATGTTCTTCCGATCGCGCACAGACAATTTTCAATTTTATGTCCTTTCCATGGAAACGTCACTTTTTGGACATAGTTTTATTGTGTTCAAAGGGGAAAGTTTTCTCGGATACTGTTCAACCTAGGTGAATGAAATTTTGGTTGTGAGTACTCATGACCATACTCTTTATCGAGTTCGAAAACCAGTTCCGAAATATTATTTTTTACGGAGTTATGGCCCTTGAATCCGAAATTGAACTTAGTACAAAAAGAACTCTGATGCTCCAATGGGGACAAGTTTTCTCGGAAAATTTTACATCTAGGTGAATTAAATTTAATATGGAGGTAGTCCAGATGATACTCTTCCTCGAGTTTGAAAACCAGTTCCGAAATATTATTTTTAACGGAGTTATGGCCCTTGAATCCGAAATTGAACTTAGTACCAAAAGAACTTGGATGCTCCAATGGGGACAAGTTTTCTCGGAAAATTTTACATCTAGGTGAATTAAATTTAATATGGAGGTAGTCCAGATGATACTCTTCCTCGAGTTTGAAAACCAGTTCCGAAATATTATTTTTAACGGAGTTATGGCCCTTGAATCTGAAATTGAACTTAGTACCAAAAGAACTTGGATGCTCCAATGGGGACAAGTTTTCTCGGAAACTATTACATCTAGGTGAATGAAATTTAACATGGAGGTAGTCCAGATGATACTCTTCATCGAGTTCACAATCCAGTTCCGAAATATTATTTTTTACGGAGATATGAAGCCCTTGAATCTGTAATTGAACTTGGTACAAATTACCGGTGTGATGCTCTAACGGGAAAAATTAGGTTACCTAAAAAATATACATCTGGGTGAATGAAATTTTGTAATAACAAAGCCAGTTCCTAAAATTATTTTGGACAATATTATGATGCTTGAAGCTGTTTTAAACATAGTAACCTTCACATCTATAATTCTCAATGGACGGATAGCGGATGGCGGGGGTATGTGAGCCATGCTCACTTTTTTCTTGTTTTCAATGAACAAAGTTGGTGCTACAGTGTTAAATGTTTACCTAGAATTAATCAAACATTTTCAGGGATTTGTGGTTGGGTTCAGCGGCTCTAAGATATTCTGCCTGCACGTGTACGCTATGTCCTCGGTGGATGTTCCCCAGTCGGCTCCTATGTACCAGTATCTGGAGAAGAAGCTTTTCAAGTGAGACATTTCTCTTTTTCCTTTGGTTCTGTTTTCATTGAACAACATGTATGAACACATTACAGCCGTAAATTTCCAATTAAAAAACGATCCTTCACAATTTAACCAAGGATAATTTGTCTGCTGTATATTTTGAAAATACATTTATGCATTATAGGCGAGGCTACTATTCCTAATGTGTATATATTATCCGCTGACAGGGACGCCTACAAGGTAGCATGTCTTGGTGTGACGGAGGGAGACTGGGAAGCTCTGGCCCACGATGCCCTGGAGAGTCTCGACTTCGACATCGCCAAAAAGGCATTCATCAGGATCAGAGATCTCCGCTACCTTGAACTCATTCATAGTATAGAGGTCAGTTGTCTGTGATTAACCTTTATAATTCAAACTATGTCAATGTGAACTGTGCAATAAATATTATAGTGTGTGATTCTTCAGACTTATGGAGATATTTAGTCAACTGTCAATTTCTTTTAATATCCCAGTAACCTACAAAATTATCTAGAATATGACTGTTGCAATTAACTTATTAAAATGGGAATGAAGATGACGAAAAAGAGCACCTAAAAAATGGGGAGAAATGTACTCATATTGACCTGATATGGAAATACTAGATTATTTTATTAGTTGTGACAAAGGTGACAAGATTATTTATCCTAATATATCCTGAATTTTATCACATCAAAGTTTGTGCAATTGAAAATCTTTTTACTCAAATAAAGGTTGAATACTTACATGAAGAAGTGACAGTGGGAGTTACACCGCGCTGAATACTTATAGTCAGGACGAGATGTATGAAGATAAATTCATCTCAAAGAAAGGCACTTCTGTCTTCAGATTGATAATATTAATTTAATACACCAGTTTCACAATTCCAACTTGATTCAAACAATCGACTGTTTCAGGAGCGCAAGAAGCGAGGTGAGACCGACAACATGGTGTTCATGGGCGACGTGTACTCGTACCAGGCCAAGTTCAACGATGCGTCCAAATTGTACAAGAAGTCCGGCCAGGAGCAGAAAGCTCTCAGTATGTTCACAGATCTCCGCATGTTCGACCAGGCCAAGGTTTGTTCAAATTCTTTTATATTAATGGGAAATGATGTACCTCATGTTTATTGAATACCTTTTCTCTGTTTACTGTTGAGAATCAATTGCTAGGAGTATTTTGATGTTGTTAGGTTAACTACTGGTTGTAATGAACATCTCTCATACTAGGAGTACATCGGATCTGGCGACCCCCATGACAAGAAACTGCTGATAACGAAGCAAGCTGATTGGGCGAAGAGCAGCAACGAGCCGCGTGCTGCAGCCGAGATGTATATCAGTGCTGGGGAGAATCTCAAGGCTATCGAGATCATTGGGGAAAACGGTTGGCCTGACATGTGAGTTGACTTCAGCAACATGTCAGAATTATATTACCACTTTCTGGAGCAATACTAAAAAAATTTAAGCCTAGCTTAACAAAACGTGGTACGCTGACTAATTATCACATGTAGTTGTGCCTTTTGGAATTTTTCTGGAATTTTTTATTTTGGCGGCTTCCACGGAACAAAAAACTTAGAATTCTTTTTTTAAGGGGTGAACTCAAAAACAGTTCGGCCTATAGCTTAGGCTGCATAAAAAAAGTTAAATGTTTCTCGGGTACATTTTTTTCAAAACTGACGAGGGCGGTATGACTTTATTTTTATTTTTTGTTGGAAAAAATAATGATGCGGGAGGAGTACATTTTATTTTTCCATCAAAATAAAGCCTGAAAGTGGTAGAAGTATACAAGATTGAAGCACATCCGTTCCTGCAGACCCATATATTTGTTGGACAAATGGGATTTGGGGGTTTACCAAAAGTGATGCGGCTAATTATTAATTTATTTTTCCAAAGTGATGCGCCGACGCCTGAGAAACCTTTAATTTATTTTATTTAGCCTTAACAAAACTTGCTTTGTTTACTAATCATCACATGTAGTTGTCTAGAACTTGATAGCTGCAAAGTCTAGCTTAACAAGCTTTTTGCCACATTTTACTTGCAGCTACATTAGTTCAATTTAATTTTAAATGAAAATTTTAAAACTTTTCAAAAGTTTGATAATCATTTGTAACAGTTACCCAAGTTTACCCAAGTTATTTAGGTGATTTGAAAAGTTTATAGCTTGCAAGTCTGGCTTTGAAACCCTAAAAGAAAACTTTCTTACTAAATTTCCTCTGTCACACCAGGATGATTGACATGGCACGGAAGCTAGACAAGGCAGACCGGGAAGCACTGGGTCGGTGTGCGTTCCACCTCAGTCGTATGGAGCAGTACGGACTGGCGGCGGAAGTTTACAGCAAGATGGGCGACATGAAGGCTCTCATCAGTATGAGAGTTGAGGCCAAACACTGGGATGATGTGAGTAGTTTGTCTTCATCCAAGATTTTAGACATTTTCAAGAACTCAATGGTATCCTCATTGCCTACTTTCATAAACTAAGATGAGCCAAGAACCCCTTAATAACTTTATGATCTTAATGTCATTTCATTGATATTCATATTTTTACGACTGCAAGTCAAATTTGTCAGAACCAAGTTCACAAATCCCAAATGTTACTAGACGTCGACAATGCCTCTTCTTGTTAAGGCGTTCACCCTGGTGGAGAAGCACCCTGAGTACAGAGAAGAGGTATATGTTCCCTACGCTCAATGGCTGGCTGAGAATGATCGCTTCGAAGAGGCACAGCAAGGTGACAAAATGGTCCCAAAATATTGAAATTGGCCAATAATTGACATTTAGCTGAAACACTACTGTTTAACAAAACCACTTTGAAGTTAAAATATGGTAATACAGACCCTCCTACTGCCTGAATTACCCAAGATCTCCATCATTTACACGCAACTAAAAAGGCTAAATTCTTATTGTTGGACACTTCTATATCTAAACAAATATATAAACATACACTTTTCACCCAAAGCATTCCACAAAGCGGGTCTGCAAGCAGAAGCTGTGAAGGTTCTGGAGCAGCTCACGTTCAATGCAGTCGTCGAGAGCCGCTTCAATGACGCTGGATACTATTTCTGGAAGCTCTCCATACAGTGTCTTGACATCGCTAGAGGTCAGTGAGGGGACAACTTTCAGGCGATCTTGTTCATGTTTTGTATAGAACTCCTAGCTAGTCCTTTTACCTACCCGGTTAATGTGTATTGAAAACCTTGTAAATTTGCGATCTTTTCAATTTCATTGACTTTGTAATTGAAGTCATTTTAGCTTTTTTAGCTTGTTTGGAATTTAGGCTTTACAAAAGTAAGAAGATTTTAAACATTAGCGTTAACTGTTTGATTAATATTTTATGAAGTGAATCATTAATACTCATCAAATTGATCTTGACTTTCTCATTCTCAAAATAAAATTTGATGATATAACTGACAGAGGACAAGAACAGACAGGACGAGATGCTGCAGAAGTTTCACGACTTCCAGAGGAAGGCAGAGATCTACTACGCTTACCATACAATATACAGACATGTGGTAAGTAGTTCTAAACATAATCAGTTCATCTTAAAATCTGAGTCTAATTGTACACAACACGCTTCTTGATTTACTCACTTTGATAACTTCATTCAGGTATAAGTCTAGCTTTATAATGCTTACCACACAATATACTATATATCTAAGTAATACACAAACATAATCATGTCACCTTTAAGACATAAATATTCCACTTTTTTGACTGCAAGGTTAAATTATTCACTAAATGTAAATATCACCGCTAATGGCTACGATAATGCCCAAGTGATGTTAAACAATAACTCACTCTAATGTCAATAGTGCTGTTCAAAAGTGAAGATTTTTTAAAATACTACACAACTGATAAGAAGAATTGTCTGAATGATATTCGTGTTTCAGGTTGAACCTTTCACCTCTGTGTTGCCGGAAGGTCTGTTCAACATGTCCCGCTACCTCCTGCACTGTCTGCCGAAGGGGACAGACATACCACATGGAGTGTCAAAAGCGTATCCTTTCCTCTTGAACTTGAAAGGACAAACAATATTTTCATTTTAGGAAAAGGAGGTCATCCAATTCTCTTTCTAATAACAAAGAATGGCTGCAATTGATCTGGTTTAAATGATATTAAAATCATTCATTGTCCTCAATGTGATGTACATTGGACATTTTTGGTGTGGAGTTTGCACTCAGCCGTTTCTGTGCAGAGCCAAGGCCTGCTCCTATCGCTCTACCGAAATTTGTTCCGAACGTCCGGTACATTCATGAAGTGAAAGGAGTGACTCCGAATGCTGTTGTGGGTGTACAGAACATGTTCTATTGCTGTGAAGCTTGCACCTGCTTTTTTGGGAACATATTCCACACGCCCAGAACAGTGTTTGGAGTCACTCTTTTAACTTTTCACACATAGGGAATGTTCGGATAAACACCAATCATTGAAGGAGCAGACCTCGAGTTAAAACGATGTTAATACTGAGTTCCAAGAAAGGAAACTACAAATCGCAACTTTCAAAGTCTCTTGGTTTGATGATACTGGAAATGAACCTGGACATGAACCTGAGCTACTTACTCGGTGTATGTATATGTTTATCCTTGATGTCAGTTTCTTTCAGGGAAAAAACACTGAATCAATATGAATCATCAGATGGTAATATTGTTTCAGCTTAATAAAGTTTCGAACCTTAACACTGTGAGATCTGCGCTATACACGCTGGCCAAGCAGAGCAAGAACCTTGGAGCGTACAAACTAGCGCGTCATGCGTACGAGAACCTACAATCTCTGAGGATGCCACAGCGCTTCCAGGAGGCTGTAGACCTCGGCAGTGTCACCATCAGATCCAAACCCTTCATGGATGGAGAGGTATCAGTCTTTATTTTGTTTTATGTTGAATTTTACTTGCTTTATTACTTGCTATTCATTGATTTTCAATGCATGAATGCACACTTTAGATACTAAATATTCAGGTTATATGAATATAATCAGGTTATATATTTATCACAAATAGCTATTTTCCAGAAAGCAAACTGTAATTTGTGAGATATGTTGTTTATGAATTCATCTTTGTTTTGAAAGATTTTTGTCAAAAAGTTTCTATTATTTTGAGATTTTCTTTTTATTTCACCTTCTTTGCATCTGATCTTGTAGATAAATCACATTGATTTTATATCAGTACCAGTTATGAAAAGTTTAAAATTCGGGCAAATCAAAACAATGTTTTTCTGTGCACAGGAGTTGCTTCCCTTGTGTTACCGGTGTTCCACAACGAACCCACTCCTGAACAACAGTGGAAACCAGTGTGTCAACTGTAAACAGCCGTTTGTACACTCATTTGTCAACTTTGGTGAGTGTGATGTACTGATTGATATCACTTCCACTCATATTTCACAACACTCTTTAAACAAAGAATTCCAGATCAATTGTTGACAATCATCTTACTTGTACAGCCAAGACTTGATTTCCTGTTGACATTTTCAACATTTAGTGCAATAAGTCTCCCGTAACCGTACTTACTGCCACGAAATAACTGAAATAGTCCTGAAAACGGCATTAAACCGCATATCAACTGACATCTTCGTGGTAAATCATTTCATGCTGTCAATGGGTATAGCCATTCATAGATATGAAGTATCCTTTCCAATTCCTTGTATTATGTACTCAATCAGACATTCTAAGGTCACCTTCTTTCCTGATATAATTCTTTAAAAGAGTTTGATTTGTTGCTTGTCCCTCCCCAGAGGTTCTGCCGGTGGTTGAGTTTGTGATAGAGGAAGGTATGACGGACGAAGAAGCCGTACACATCCTGGACATGTCCATACCCAAACAGAAGAAGGAGAACACTGGTCGATGGAACGAGTCTCAGATGGGCAGTATCCTTTCATACTGACATGCTCATACAATTGATGCTTTATTCACTGACCCTAACTTCTTTCTAGTAATGGCAAGAAAATGTAGTAATACATTTATCGTGTATGTATATTACATTTGTCTAAATTTTTCAAAATAGATATCAAGATATGAAAGACTGGCTGTAAAACTTGATTGTTAGAGACTGGCAGTTGACCTAAATACCAAATGAGAGCAATGGTTTGTGACTGAACAGTCACCAGCTTACTTTATGTAGGTAAAGGAAACATAACTTGCACATATTATTCTTGGTCCTATTGATTACTTAATTATTGTTGTTAAAAAGGTACATGGTAACAAGTTTTTTCAAAAGGAAGATGGTAGTTATCATATATAAACAGTGATATGTGAGAAGCATTTGATTCCTTGACTGACACAGATGCTCAGTCTCTTCGTCTCGGAGACGGACCAGACATAGACGACGGGGAAGATCCTTTTACTTCTAGACTCAAAACATCAAATGTAAGTGAAATTTATTACTGGGTGTTTATCATAATGAGGAATATGTTTGAATAAGCTTATAAGGATATCATCAATAACTGTGAACCAACAAAATATTTGGATCAAATTTATATGGATAGATACCATCCTAATCAACTAGAATAAAACAGGAAATATGGACCATTGTGAGGATAACTGTTCAGTTGACAAAATGTAGTACAAACATCATGCACACAATTGCAAATTGATGTGACAAAATTTCAACTGTAACCAGTACCATTACCTACTAAAATAATTAGAGTCAAACCATTACTAAATGGCTGAATTTCAAGAACAATGTCAATGAGGATTCGGCTACAGTGCTAATGAAAGGTATACTCCGTAATCAACTTCAGCAGATGAAGGGTAACATTCCAACTCTTGTTGTTGTCAGGAGCCGTCGAGTGAGTTCCAGCCGGTGGTAGTGAACCGATCCATCCTGCAGTCCATGACGCGGTCGGAGGTGTTCATCCTCAAGTGGTCGGCTCCGCTCAGATACCAGTTCTTCAGGACCCTCCTCCCGGACGTGACCATCACTTGCTGCCCCTCCTGCAATAGGGTATGTGTGAACACGCTGGAGGTCACTTAAAGGAGAAATAGCTTCTGTGGATCTACAGCTTCTTTATTGAAGGAGTGCAATGTTACGTTGTAGATGCTAACACCGTTGTCAAGCAAACGTTTTGGTGTAGATGCTGTCATCATTTTCAAGTAAATGATCATTTATCATTTGCTAAATGTAACTGTTTTATTATCTGCTCCAAAACGCCACACTCCTGGAAAAAAGAAGTTGTAAAATCCATTAAGGCTGCAATGATACGCTGGAATATCGATGTACCTCGATGCGACAGTCACGATACGATACACGGTACATTTACATGCAAATATCGGATAGAAAACGATACATACCATAGTTGAATTAGCAATTACCACTAGATTTATAAAGCACCACTGTTAGTTCAAATTTTAAAAGGATATAACAGTTTGGAAAGTTTAAGATACATTCGTTTGGTTTTAAACAAAACCAGTCATGAAAACGAAACAGAGTGACCTCACTTTCAAGATACCGAGAGATAATTTATTCAAGTAACACAGAGTACTAAATTTTCATTGGCTGTCAGAAATAGGTCAACTACTTCGGTTTCTGCCGTAATATTATGAAGGAATCTTATTGGTTGTTATTCCGGTCTCTACCTTCGGTTAACTTTGTATGTGTGACAGCTTCAAAGTTTCGCGCTGTATATAGTGTCATTGTGTCTCAACATTTCATTGGCTATTACAATGGTTAAAGATGTTCATAGGATCTGAAACCAATGTGTTTTCATTATGAAATAGAAGGCTGTTAGTATGAAGAAGAGTATCTAAATATGTATCGTATTGTGATCCTAGTGTATCGTTGCATCCTTAAAATCCATAGAACTTGTTTCTCCTTCATCTAAGTGGCTTCTAAAATTCTTAATGTCTTAAAGTAGTTTACTTTCATCGGTGGGTTGTTGATGTTTGCCAAAATAGTGGCAGGGCAAATATAGATAAACTTTTTTTAGTTCAAAAGGTAGCATTGTTTCTGTAGTAATGTTTTGTGTCCGAGACAATATGGTCACTCAAGAGAAACTGAAGCATCCTGTCTTCTGATTTTACAAGATTTCAATTCTGTCAGTGAATTAGGAAAATGCATTTAAAAAAGGAAGCTTGCTTTTTCTTTGAGAAATGACTGTTTTGGTTCAACTTGCTGAACATGCTCTTGTCTGATATTCCACTTAAATATATTAGCCAGTGAAAGATAGGATCCACTAGAAAATACAGAAACAAAATTGTTCACTATAAGATAATCATTGTACAATGTATAAGATGCTGAGGTAATACAGAATCTGTCAGTTATGCATGAACTGTAAGCCACTAATCAACTTTTATGTTGACAAATGTGATATACCTGTGATGACCATCTTTGTTCCAGCTGTTCCACACAGATGACTTCGAGCAGCAGTACCTACAAAGAGGCTTCTGTCCTTTCTGTCGCTTCAAACTGGACGACTAGGATGCGGTATCTACCAGATCTGCCATTACTTGTGGTGGATGTTGTCTATATCTCAATATCATTACCACTCATTGGACTCTGTCCTGTGATTGCCAAGAAAGAAATGTCACATTCATAATTCATCTTTCCCTTCCCTTGCAAAACACAACAGCGTTTCAATGACAGGTAACTCTGAAAACACTACAGATCAATAATGATGTTCTTTGGTCTGCTGTTGCAAGATCTATACGTAAAGAATTGCATGATGACCTCCATCTGGTGATCTTTGAATGTCGCCTGATGATCTAATGTCCACTGTGATGATCTAAAATGTCACCATCTTGAGAGATTTGAATGTCTTCAGTGAAAATCTATTGTCACATTCTTGTGATATTTAAATATCATTAGTGGTAATAATGTCCACTGATTATCTAATGTCATCCTTATGTCATATCCTTATGTCCATCATATTGTGATCTACCGTCCTACTTAAGATGAATCTAAACGTCCAGCTTGGAAATCCAACACTATCACTGTCAAGTGCCATTATAGAATCAAGGCCGTCCATGTTTTCTAGCTATTGTACATATTTGTTATTATTTTTATAGAGTGAGAATGTCAACCAAAATGACATGTGTACAATTAATTGTCAACAGAAAGTGTGAAATTGCATATATATGTACTTAAAATGAATGTTTTATGGTCTTGTATTAATTGGTAACTATAACAGCAAACTGTTAATGAAATTGTTTTTTCTTTATGATAAAAAGCTAAATTGCTTTCTTGTGTAACATCAACCAGACATGAAATTACAATTAGCCATTTATTTACACTATGACTTGGAGTAAATCATTTTAAAAAGAATAAATGAAGACTGCATTTGCACAATTTTGCTTTTAAAAATAAATTAAATACTTCTGCATCAGAAATAAGAGAAAAGAATGTGTCGGATACAGACATTTTGAAACCTATTTTACATTTGAAACACTACTATTGATAACTAAAGGCAGTCAACTATTCAACACCATATGAGTAAATATGTGTGCAACCCTGTTTTATATAAAAAGTCAAAATGTATATCCATATTTTTTAAAATATGACATGAATAATCTGTTTCTGTAATAAACTTGAGCTAAGATTAAAGTTAAGAATGCTAATTATCTAAGTTTTCAAGAAAGAGGCCTAAATGTTTTGTTCTGCTGCTATTTCAGCTGTTACCTTTTAGAAGTTGTTGTCAAGATAAGCTTTACATATCAATGATCTGTATTTCTGTCAAAGGTCAACATATAAAAAAAATACTCTAACAATCCATAGATTTATATATGTCAAGCTTGCTCAGCCCATGGACATTAACAAAATCTGATTAAATGTATATGCCTGTTCCTATATGCATTTCTTATGAGATAAAATTGTTTACACATTGTGTTGAATGTGCACTCTCCATTCCATTCACTGTTGATCATGCAGATTGTGATGTTTTTATCATTACATGTTTATTTATTACATAATCTATACATGTTTCAGTTTCAAGTGAGGTTAATAAATCTTTTATAGAAGAGCTCTATCATGTTTTCTTTAAAGTGTTTCTAAAATATTGTCATAAATAGTCATGATAATAAGGATACTTATACTGTGCTTAGCTCCACATCATGAAGGATATGCTCAAAGTGCACAAAAATAATATTTATGAACCCCACCCCTCCTCTCCTTAACAAATTGACATAGAAAGCTGAAACTACCATCTTTGTTTGTTCAAATAGTTTGTTCATGGTTACATTAAAGGTTAGATGTCATGCCACATAGTCACATTCACATTCATTAAAATTGGATTACAATTTGACAATTGCTAGAATATATATTACTGAAATCGGCCCATTTAAATTACTTATATAAGGCTTTTTGAAAAAACGTCTAATATAGGCACGGCGGCCAGAATGAAAATTTGGGTTGTGGTCCCTGAAGCGATTCCTTCTGTGACGTCACAAGAGGAATCTCATTATCGCCGATAGTCATAATTTCGCCACATTTTGATTGTTAATTTCACAAACAAACCTTCAATAAAACAACAAAGATTTTCCATACTTCGAATGTTTAGATATCCAGCAATGTTGTTTCACAGATGACAATTGCATCATTGTTGCATAAACATGTGTTTATGGTGATTTAACACACCTCATAAATTTATCAAGCGGTAGTGATTATCATCATTTATTAATGAGACTTCGCGGACAAGCTGTCGAGCGGGTCTGTTACGACGTAAGTTGTAATAAACGCGGTAAGATGTAATAACTGCGGTAAATTGTAATAAAAACGCGGTAAGATGTAATATTGCGGCAAATTGTAATAAAAACGCGGTAAAATGTAATAAAGTTTACTGCGGTAAATTGTAATAGGGGGTGCGGTAAAATGTTTCGATGAAAGGTGCGGTAAATTGTAATACGATGTGCGGTAAATTGTAATAATTTCTTTTATAGAAGTTGATGTTAGTGAAAGTAAAATTCACCAATCAAAATGTCCGTCTGACAATTCGTCCGTCTCATTTTGTTTCACTAACAGCTCTGATACTAATTGATGATATGTTTCTAAACTTTACAAATTTAATCGTTATGATTTGCAGATGTGCTGTTTGTTTGTTTCGGTTTGTCTTATTTGCATATTAAGTATATTTGCTAAGAATGATAGGCTATCTATGACATGTGATTTGCATGTTCGAATCCCAGATTTATCGCTTCGTTTCGACAAAATACGCGTACAATTCACAAGTGTTCTTTTCATCGTTAGTATTACAGAAACAAGATTTTACAGTGACTAAATACGCTCATGATCTCGTACACACGATAATTTGTATGGGTAAGCGCATTAGTTTGGACGAGTGCGCATCGTATCATGTGGCGGCAAAGAAATCATTATTGGAAAATATTCTGAATGTGAGAATCATAGCAGGGAGCGAAGCCCAAGAGTTTTGTGTCTCTGTAATGTTTAATGTTTTATTCTACAATAAAATACAATAACAAGTCTTCTATTTCTATTTGCTCGCATTTATAAAAAAAACATGCACTTTAAAAGTTGTTAGTATAAGTTATATTTTGTCATAAACTTCACTTGCTAAACGACGCAAAGCTATTATTACCGATATATAACGTAATTCCTAAGCGATGTGATTTTACCGAAATGACATCAAAAGTCAACCGCATGTTATATCGTTGAATAAGTCAGGCTGTCGTGGATATCTTATATTAGCAGTTACATGATGAATGTGTCTTACCTACATACTTTGTGATAATACATATAACATTGTACCGTTCAATGTATTTTTCAAAATCTGCGGTTTACGATTAAAGTTTAATAATTTTACCACTTTAGATGGTAAAACTTCTCACTACACAAACCAGTTATCCGTAGTCGCAGACAATTATGTTGCGGTTATAATGAAAACTACTGGCGGCCATTTTAATGTCAACAACTTGAAATGGCCGAAAAATACAGAACTGAATTCCAATAGTTTTAAAAAGCATGTGGAGAAGTTTTCAGACTTTAATATTTGTGTTAAGAAGAGTGTTTTTCAATTGGCGACATTATTTTAAAAATTCATGACATGAACTTATTTTAGCAAATAAAACGTGTTACAGCCCTTTTAGGGAGTTGGTACTACGTTCCTACACAGTTCTTAAAGTTCGCAAGTGTCCTCGTTATGTTCTATTCGTTCGTAGTACGTTTGAGAAATTATGAAGGGACGGATATAATTCCATTTAGTTTAACAAGTGAAATATGAACAATCTGTTTATATGCTGACTGATGGTTTTCTACAACCTTTGGATGGAAATAGAGAAACAGTACAAGTACACGTTTGCAGAGTTCTTTGGTTAAACATATAATATTTATAATAAACGGATTGGGAACAAATTATCCACAAAACACATATATATATATATCCTTTCCTTTGTTATCTAATTGTTTGGTTTGAGGCAAGAGATTTTAATGGACAAAATTCTTTGTCCACAATATATAAAAAAAAAATTCAAATTAAAACTGAAAACGGAAATATCAATGCAAGAATGTGGGCATATTAAGAACGAGATAGGTTTGGTCGAGAACGCATATAAACTGACTGATAACGGCGTTGGACTGAAGTAAAACGTTTAGAGCACGAGATGAACGGGCAATTTTGTTCAATCAAACATGGTACCAACTATTAGAGGACGGAGTAAAGACGACATGGGCGTACTAAGAATTGTCTATCGTATTTGAAAACTTCTTCATAACAGTTAGCTGTCTCTGTCCCGTTCGAGGCCGTTTTACAACATTTTTTGGAAGGAAAAGAACGTAGTAGGAACTTCTTTTGTGTGACGGAGGCATATGCTTTCGCCAACCAAATGCTAACTACTGCAATAAAATCGATTTATCAGAAAAGAGACTACGTGATATCTATATGCTATTTCCACAGTTTAAAGGGTAGCACGTGTTTTTCTCTGAAATAAATCAATGTCATGAACTTGACAAATAATGTCGCCATTCGAAAAACACCATTTTTCTTCGCAATATTAAAGTTAAAAAACATGTGCACATCTTTTTTAAAGCTATGGGAATCATTTTGTACTTGGCGGCCAGTCAAAGGTGTTCACCTTGAAAAGTCCGCCAGTGGTTTTCATTATGACCACTACACAAATTTCTGCGACTACGGATAGATGGTTCATGTGATG
This sequence comes from Gibbula magus, assembly GCA_936450465.1. Lineage (NCBI taxonomy): Eukaryota > Metazoa > Mollusca > Gastropoda > Trochida > Trochidae > Gibbula > Gibbula magus. The sequence continues at coordinate 76,681,606 of OW388296.1, forward strand.
AGAACTATTACCCTCTAAAGTAATTATAAATTGCATAAATTTGTAATATAAATGGTAAAAAGGAAAGAATAAAATTGGCAAAAAACATGCTACAGCTCCTTTAAGCAAAATATTGACCAAACATGTGTGCCAATAACAGTTTTACACAATAACCTCAAGAAAAATAGAAAATATTTGAACGACGGCGCTAGTTTTCTAAATGAATTTACATTTGAATTCAACACACACACAGGCACACACGCACACATGTAAACGTCTCCCAATTGTCGCATTTCCACCCTGGGATGTTGTGCAATGATACTAGCCATCATGACATAAGTGAAATCATTTTGAAAATGACATTAAACCCTAATAATAACACACATACGCACGCACAAACACGCACACGCACACACATACACAAATAATTATTTATGTTTTAAAATGTCTATCGAGAGTTTGGCTTGCCAGAATAGAGCAAAGGTACTAGCAGAAAATAATTTCAACTTCAAAAGTTTCCGCTATCAATTAGGTATGGAATTAAATTATTTTAAGCGTTGCATGTAACATAATTTTTTTCTCACATATCAACTGTAAAGTCATATACCCTAGGCTCATTTTGTTGGAATGGTAACACTTCATGACACCGGAAGTTACGAACATGTTACATGGAACCTTATACTTTAACAGTTCAAGACAATATGATTACCGTTACATAAAAATTCAAAAACTTGCAAAATGTAAATCTGTGGGTATGAATATGAATACAGTTTAATGAAGTGAAACATATGATAGTTTCAGCGATTCTGCAAAACAATGGAATATATATTCTTCCATTATACACATAAAGTCACTGTTTCGTTTCCATAGAAACTCAAACAAACACAAGAGTCATCAGAAGATAAAATATCCAAACGGTCCCCTATTAACTCAGAGTGCTTTATTAGCATGTATAATCGATCTTTGATATAAATGATGATAGACTTTTTAATTATGTTAGTGGATAATACACGACATGAATAGGTTTCAGAAAGATATGATGAACGGTTATCAATCTCTTCTCAGGAAACAACCTATCTATCTGTAAACGTGAACAGAGTCAAATTCTCGTTTTTCATGAAAACAAACAAAAATAATAAAATTTTCAGAAATCTAAAAATATCAAGAGGCACCACTCCAGTAAATTTGAAATACATATGTAAAGTTTCAGACAGATTGACAGAATAAACCCTGTATACTCCCATGTAAGGCGGAGGTTTAATCAAAACAGTTCGTCTGTAAATTTTGGAGAACTTATGATTTTAATATGCAATAATACTTATAATAATACTCTCATTCAAAAAATACATATGTATATGTTCAATGAATGACCCAAATTCGGCTTTCATGGCAGCTAAAAATTAGATGTATGGTTATTACATTTTACCGCATTATGTATTACATTTTACCGCACTTTTTAGTAACATTTTACCGCACCCCCTTATTACAATTTACCGCAGTAAACTTTATTACATTTTACCGCGTTTTTATTACAATTTACCGCAGTATTACATCTTACCGCGTTTTTATTACAATTTACCGCAGTTATTACATCTTACCGCGTTTATTACAACTTACGTCGTAACAGGGTCCCGTCTGTGGCTGCCACACTCATGCCGCAAGGATTGCCTTCAAAGCAGATCGCCGCACTGATTGCGGCATTGTTGCAATGGGTAAATTAATATCGTCTCTATAATCAATATCAAGTGTATATTGTCTTGGATTTTTTATGCTCAATTGATTCCGATATATAATATATATAGAGGTAATAATCTGTCATTATGTCAAAGTTATGTGACTGATATAGCGACACCTAAACACTCCGAACAGAGTTTCAAATATGCCACCATTATGGTATGGTCAACTATCTTGCTGTCTGAACTCGTAAGTCACAAGAGACCCTACAAATCTACCACTCACGCTCTCAGCACTTTTCTTACAATAAGGACAACCTTTTTCTATGGATGCGGTTTATCGGGTCCAGAAATGAAATTTAAATAATACATGACAAATTTGAGAAAAAATAATAAAAAACGTGCTACAGCGCTCATGGTACTTGAATGTTTTTGCCATGTACACTTGAGATGTCAGCGAGATATCTCAAGAACCGATCCCTGGATTCTCTTCCAATGTCCACTCTTCCAGTCGAATTTGGTGACCTTGATACATATTTTAATTTTGAAGTGTTAAGTCGTGTCGGGGATCATGTAACCTTAGTAACCTTAATGTTCACAGATACTTATCTGAATTGAAACTGAATTCTTTTAGAAAATAATTAATTATTTTAATCTTTGTTTGAGTGGTTGCATCTTTTAGGAAATCAAACTTCCCGTGTGTATCATGATCATCATTTTAAGCAGTGGTTTCTAACCAATACATGTTACTGTTTTTCATTAATTGGACACATACATCAGATGGTTGTGTTATCTTGGTTAGTGTATTGAATCATCCTTCATTTAGTTTATTTCATAGTTTTTTTTTCTGTAATCCTCTCAAATAATTGCCATCCAGATGAAATACATTACAATATTCCTTAATGCTAAAAGTCCTGTCAATATAAAACATCTTCTGAATATAGTCTTATATCAAATTATGTTTTATTTTTTTAACCAAACTCTAAATCTTAACATTTTGAAGTAGGCATGTTGCCATATCTGATGCTCAAAACGTAAAGGTCAAATCTTGGAAGTCATTTTAAAGAAAATGAGGCTCATAATTTCCTAGAGTAATTATGCTATGTCCAATGAAATCCTAAATTCAAAAGGCTTTGCATGTTTTATTTCCTTTCTGCAACTTATTATTGTGTCCTTAAATAGCAATATGATATACCGCTGTGAAATTTTACCATATTTATGGCAATACAAAGCTTATGTAATCACACTGGATATGATACATTCTAAATGATGTTTCGTGAAAGATCAATCTGTAAATATACCATTTTTTGTTGTTGCTATTTAAAACATAATAATCTTAGTTTTAATGTAGTTGAATTAGCTAGCTAACTGGATACTGTATCAAAGGACTGTTTTGTCTTACACACTTCGAAATGAGTAACATTCACGATTGATTTTGTTGCATGCATTGACATATTTCAGTTGTCAAGAACGTTTTTCAATAAAGGGATGAAGAAACACTTTCAAGGATTTTTAAACGAGAAACTCATCTATTTATGATCTCTGCATGCTGTGTCAAGGAAACTCCAACTTTGTTGACAGCATGTTTTGGGTATTGATCATTTTAAGTCCTAAGCTTGAAACTGTTTGAATAAAGTGTGTTGCAAAATGATAGAAAACATGAGCCTCTTTCTAAAGATATGGCATTAATCATCTGTTTATGATATTTTGAATAAAAGCCCTCATTCACTTCACTAATGAATTGCCAACGTCCTACTGCAGCTTCAGCATAGTTCAATCTAAATGAATTTAGATCAACATTTTTCTTTAACACAATTCAAAACTTGCCATCAAGAGATTGAGGTTGAGCGTTCTTTTGAATGTCATGTGAACTTTTTAAACAAAGCGCCTTTCACTCAACTATTATACAACAATGTGATGTATTATGCAATGAAGACCTTTTAGCAAGGGGAAGTTAAAACAAATTAGTTCTTTTATAGTAAGACACGTTGAAACTTCTCATAGATAGGCTGTAGATGTAAAATAATCTTCGGATATAACGCAGATTTCGAAACTTAGCGCAAAGATATTCGTACGTCAGTGGCTCTTAAAGGATTTGTGAATATGAAAGCTGAAAAGGTTTAAAATGTAATAATAGTTGTAGATGTGGTTGAAAAGGTGAATGTGGCAGTCGAAAGGTGTCATCAGAATTTAACTCAGGATCTGAAAAAGTCATCAATAAGCATCTGATGTGAAATTTAGGAGAGTCAAGATCCTCATCTAAAGTGTTGCAATTGATACGAGGGTTCAGTTAAAAATATGCCTTCAAGATATTTTAATAACTGAAAGAAAGCGTTTATGATGACAATAAATATGATATTAAGATGTGTACGCACTTACAGTTTACTTACACAATACAGAAGGAATTACTGCTAAAGAAAAGTTGGTTCACTGTTTCTAAGTTACAATCAACCTGACTGATATGGAATATGGTATATGGTATGATATTTTGTCGGAATATAGAAATATAAAATATAAATTTCAGAAGTCAAATACAATTTCGGTTTTGGGCAAAGTGCCGTTTAGTATAATCACTACTGGACAAAGTACCGTTTAGTATAATAATAGGTGGACAAAGGGTATTTACTTCACAAAACACAACCCGCGAAGGGGGGTCCTTTTAAAACATATCCTTTTTTTTATCAAGTAAACATATTTTGCAGAAACATCTCTGGTGGTGCAGAAGAAGCATCCCAATGTATACGAGGTAGTTGGGCTTCTGAAGAGGATACAGGCGCCAACAGAAGTGAAGCTGCAACAGCTGTTGTTCATTCACCCATATCTTAGCGTCTCGGGCCATAATCCTTAGGTGATGAGGTACCGCCACGTGTACGCTCTTTGGAGCTTGTCTGGTCACTCGAGTACACGTCGCGGCCCTTAACCCATGGAACTACAAATGTACATCACCGTATTTATCCCATCATCGATGTATATACTGAAATGGGGGAATTGATTTTATAAAATGTATTTAATTACACTTAAAGGATGATTGATTACTTAAAATTGGATCCAGTAATTAAAGTGAAAATGAAGTACATATGCACTGGATCAATATCCATGATCTTGGACTAGTTATTGGACTGTATGGTATTTTGAAAAAATAAACATGAACACCTCCGGATGATAATTAGTGTTCACTATTAAATCTCAAACGCATACTTGAATTCGGCCTACTTTCTGACAGCAGGGATAATAATTGACTGGTGTCAGAATTATCTACTTAATCATGAATTGTTCCACCTCATTGCCTCGCCCGAGGTGGATCAGTTCACTCTGCAGTCCACTGCTACCCTGGTGTTTCTGTAAGGAAGCGAATAAATTAGTGATCTTATGTAGGTGGTTATTTTAAGGAAAAAAATAAAATAAAATAAATTGAAAACTGTGTGATTGTGTGCAAGTGTTGATGCCTTAGACATGCTTACAGATACCCAGATATAAATGCTGTCATGAACAAATTAAAGTGCACTGATTTGCTTGTACAGTACCAATGCAAGAACTCCATTCACTTGGTTATGTCCACCACACAGGAATAGACAAGTTAGATTTGATGTGACATTCTATCTGTGAAGCTTAAACAATTGGTGGGAAAATTTGACGAAATTAAATTACAATTTAATTCATTTAGCCAGAGTCAATAGTTTACAGTTTAGTTTGCTTTCTAGGGAGTTAGGTTCTCTACTTAATAAATTATCTGACAAACATGCTTATTCACTTGATGCGAAATACCATGGAGATTTCAATTTAGATATTTACTTCAAAATGTATTAAGATCACGGAGGTATTGAATTATATCCTGTGCAAACTGTGTAAATCCGGTTAGCCTTAAGACGCTTGATGCATCAGGCTATAAAATATCCGACAACTTTGTCTGCAGTAGAGAACAGAGCCTCCTTTCACAAAACAACCTTTACTAAGGTTAACTTTAACTCTCATTCTTTAACATTGCACTAAGGTTGTCTGTTCAATGCTACACTGAATGTCAGCGTAGTACCCCCCATGGTTCGCTAGTTCTAGCCGATGCTGGCAGGTTTCACCACAATATATAGCCACATGATGTTGCGGGCTTTCTCCCTGCCATTATACTAGCAGCCGCGCTTGAAAGCGGCGTTAAACCCCAACTCACCTCACCTCACCTCACCTCACCTCAAATCTACAACGTGATGGACATGTTTGGTTACAGTTTCAATGTTAGAGAGTAGTCTTCTCTTCCTGATTAAGGTCCTTTCGTTTTTAACTATTAAACAGCAAAGCTAATAGGCAATCTGTTACATTGCACTTTGCGTGTTCATTTTATACTTTGTAGTTTTAAGCGAGGTATCTTGTTCGCCCTTGACGTGATATTTGGTGTCATTCAAACAATTTTCTATCTAGATGAAATGTTTTTCTCTATCATTTTAAAAATATTAACTGCCTAAAACGTATTTCTGTCATGCCTAAATGTAATTAGAGAATGTATGTCATCAAATGAGAAACATATTGGTACATTAATGGCATATCGCTTTCAGTGAAACACACATAAACACTTCTGCAATCACCAGATCACCTTTATTGAGTTGACCTATCAATATTACCAATATCAACATGTCAGTCCCAAAATGGAAAGCGTTCCTTAAATATAACTTTCCTCTAAAATAAGAAGTAATATATGTTAATTTAAGGTCAATAACACCTACGTTTACACAACCCTGTTCAAGACAAATTATAAAGGGGTTCAGTACCCCCTTGTGCCACTGTAGCGTGCATTGTCTATATAATTGTCTGCATTTGGTAAATATTTCTGTCAGTCTTGCATCCAAGTTGACATGTCTGTACTTTATAACATGGAAGATGAGTCCTAATACTCCACTGAGGCGTCGTTGTTCCCAGTGCACCAAAGTGTGTGTTTAATGAAGTAAAAGTTTAATGTATCAAACTGCATTCATGTTCAACTGAGACGGACACATTGTCGGACCCTTCAAGCAGACATGATTAAACAAACATATCGCTTACATAGACAGTTTAACATTGGTATAATTACTTGTTCAGGCAAATGACTTTCTGTGAACTCGTTCCCTACATTGGGTAATCAAACGAAGTGTTACATGTACATTGAGTTTTATATCTAAACATTCATTGCAAACGTTATACTCTGGAGTGGAATATCACTGTGTCTAGACCATAGAGCCTCCTTTAAAAAAACCACTACCTTTAAAAAAACCACTAAGGTGATCATAAGTAAGTAAGGCATCCTGATTTACCGTTAAAGAATGGAACTTAACTTAGTAAAGGTGACAAATGATGCCCCCGAGCGCCAAGGGATGATATCAGACGTTTGATCTCTGTATACGACAATACATGTTGTTTTTCGAGACGACTCCATCGGTTCAGAACTTCTTAAATCAAATTATAAAAAAACACGAATTTCCAACTCTTAGTGACTTTTCCTGTCTTAAGTGTGACGTTTACAGTGCCAAATGTACCTGGTTCATATATTAAGTTGTTGAAGTGATATGTATCTTTAAATACCTTGTAAGCTATATATATATATATATATATATATATATATCAAACGGCCTGAAGAAATATATATATATATATATATATATATATATATATATATATATATATATATTTATATATATTATTCGACAAGAACCGTCATCCTCTATCTTACTTACTGTCATCATGATACTTCTACCTTGTTGTGAAGCAGTATAATCAGCAATATTATCTTGACAAGCCAGTGGACTCTTCATATCAATTGTCCAAATACTCTGCCTTATTAGACAAAGTCTAGACGTTCTAGTGATGAAGCTAAAATCAATTCTACATCTACAGTTAGTTTTACATCCTTCAAAGCATTATCATTACGGTGATAGTGACATTATTACATATCTATCATATCCCTATCAATTCAAAATTTCAAGTTTAATATCGTTATATTGATTTTAGGTACGTAAGTTAATACGTTATGTAATACATCAATATCAAAACAATATGTTTAACATGTTCAAATACAAATCGTTGTGACAATAGGATCAAGCAAATTAACTTTGGCCATACATGTTTATTTCATTTTATCAAAAATATGTTGATAATGTTAAACAATCCTTTTGTTAGTGTTTGTTATGACTTCAACAAAATAATGTTGTATAACAAATACCTCGTTTGATTCATCCATTTTCCACCATAGGTTCAACAACGTATTGGACAGGTACGGAGAAAATCTCTTCACGCACTGTAGTCCCCTGTTCTCAATAACTAATTTCAGGGAGTATCAAACGAAGTCAACCAGTCAAATGAAATATATGAGTTCACTTTTCAACATGGCTTTATGTAGTTTGATTCACAAATTGACATGGAGTTCAACATTTGGATGATGGAGTAACATGATAATAAGCAAGTTCAATTAGTTCCCTACAGTATCATTTATAATAGCCCTCAAACTGTTTATATTACTGGTTACTGGTGTTGGTTCGTGCCTACGGCATCATGAGCCCTCGCTTTTGTCTCTCATGTAGTATTTTCTCTGCTTGGGTCAATCCGTTATTCTTGTTTTCTAATATATCCTTCAGTGTTGTTTCATGCTGAGGTCATCTCACACAGTTCAGGTATAAAACTGTTTATATTGATAGATGTATTATTTTATGTACATATGATGTCAACATAATGACCAACAATGTTCAATTTGACGTTTTCTGGACACACTATTCAAAGGAAACAAGATGCCAAAAATGTTCGAGGTTCGAAACAGTTTAAAAGCTATATGTATGATCTCGCATTGAGGAAATTGAACTGTATGAAGGCTAAGAGACTATTGATCCCCCATCGCAAAAGAATTATGTTCTTTTAAACATTTTATTGATACATTCAGAGTAAGGTATCCTTGAACGGAGAGGTCGCGGCCCTAGTAAAATGTCTATTGACAGTGGCTAAGAACATTGTTGAAAGGCTCGCATTGAGGAGATTTAACTGTATGAAGGCTTAGCTACTGTGGACCCCTACCACAAAAGAAATGTGTTCTTTTAAACATATTAATTGAAACATTAAGTACAGCATCTTTGAAAAAGGAGGTCGAGGATACCATATTTATAAAGAGAGCAAATGTCTCTTGAAAGTGGTTAAGAACGTTGTGACAAACCCAATCCATCTGTAGAGAAACCGGAAGATGTCAAGATTTGAGATATTGATATGAATTGAGTGTCCAGACATTGTTTCACATCCTGAATGTATCATTACTTGAAAGAGAAACGTACGTCATTAAAAGTGTTGTGAGTTAAATTCGAATTCTTTACTCTATCAAGGTGAGATATCCCCAAAAATATCAAATTTCTATCTTGAATCTGATGCAATCTAAATGGTTTTGATGGTTTTGATGCAATTACACCAGCAAAAGATTCCTTGTTTTTCATTTTTGTAGCGAAAATATGTTTCTTTGTTACTTTTTAAAATTTACCGGAAACTAACATACTCGATCAAATTAGATAATATTGTTGATGATCTTGGATGAATCAGTAATTTTTTTCTGATAATTGTATATTCAGTTGTTTTTTTAATTGTATTTTACTTTTATCAGCTCTTCCGCACTTTTACCCCAAAACGCCTCACTTTCATTTTAAAGCTGAGAAATGATCGTCCTTTTTAAAGCTCAGAAATATTATTCATGTCATAACAACAAACTTTCTTATTTGAAACTGAAAAAAGAAATAAAGATTCTATTGTGCCTTCTTATTTAGCTTTTTTGTCTGGAAAATTAGATGACAAGAGACGTTGATGAATTTATGTATGACTGTCTTTGCTCGAAAATTGTCATGTTGACTCATTCAGTGGCCGAAACTTCAGACATCTGTCCAAGAAGTCAGACATGTGTCAAGGAACTCAGACAATGATCTGATTTTATCTGTTTTAAGATCCCGGTGTTTGTCAACTCATAAACTACGGTCCAAAAGAAAGTATACCATCACTTTGACAAGTAATTAATAAACAATATAGGCAAGTTAGACAAAATGATGGGAATATTTAATAAGACCTTTCAATTATGTAAACACATTACATCGGTAACAGACAATAAAAGGTCAAATGGACAGAGACACACTGGGGGTTGGACATTGATATTTTGAAATGTATCCGTACACAGAAGGTTATTCACAACAAAATTTACACACCGTAAAGTCATTGGAGGTTGCTTTAATATCGAGTATGTCCTCCTCGAGCATCGATACACGCAAGAATGCGTCTGCACATGGATAACGTAAGACGTCTAATCATCGGATTCCATGCACGAATCAGACACCGTTCAAGTTCTTGTCGGGTTGCTGGGGGTACGGGTTATGAGGCTGTTGGTTGATGAAAGGTTGGACAACTGGCTGCAGAATGTCAGCCCTGTACCTCTGCGCATTCAGGTTGCCATGGATGATGACCAGCCTCGTTTTCAGTTCACCACAAATTCCTCCCTAAACAATCACACCACCTCCTCCATACGCTGTGACTTCCTGAACACAGTTTGGAGCTAACCGTTCCCTAGCCCGTCTGTAAACACGTTGACGAACATCAATTCTGAACAAACAGAATCTGTTCTCATAAGAAAAAAGAACACGTTACCAGTTTTGGACTTACATGTTACGTCGATGTTGCTGGGTAAACACAACTCCCCGGTATGGACGCCGTGCCCGGATACCATGTTCCCGTAGACGCCTTGACACAGTCTGTCGACTGATGCGATATCTGAGTGCCGTTGCTGCCGTTGTTGCTCTCCCACTTCTTGGCCTGTCTGCCGTAACCGTCGAAACAGTCTGTTGATGCATACACGGGTGCAGCCGAAAATACTTGCGATGTGGGCATGTGAAGCTCCTTCCTGGACCATTCCTACGGCTCTTTCACTCTGAATTGCGGTCAGGCGTGGCATGTTTCGCGTGTGCTTTTTTATACTGTGATAATGATTTCGTTGAATGCGTGCATGTAACCTTTTCGAAAATTTAATTTCGCGTGACAGTTTTTGCAGTTTCAAAAATTTCAAAAGAAGAAATTAATAGGTAGTAGGTTTACACATGTTCCTGTAAAATTTTGTGAATTTCCTTTCACAAATAATGTTTTTAACCCAACACAATTTGGTATACTTTCTTTTGGACATCAGTTTTTTTATTGGGTGTTGTATTTAACTACTGAATTTGTCAAGTGTCCCTCAATGTTTGGAGTACCCGAGTACGTCCCATTTTCATTTTAAAGCTCATAAATTATCGTTCATTTTAAAGCTCATAAATTATCGTTCATTTTAAAGCTCAGGTATTATAGTTCATTTTAAAGCTCAGAGCTGCAGTGCTTCATATAACGTTTTGTTGTTCAATATCCGGGAATTTGATGACAAGTGACGTTGATTAATTGAGTATGGCCAGCTTTGTTCGAAAAATGTCATGTTGGCCTCTTCTAATGGCTGTCGAGCTCAGACATCTGTCCAAGAAGTCAGACATTTGTCAAACAACACAGACATTGATCTCATCTTATCTAGTTATTGATCCCGGCGTTTGTCAACTCTGAAAGTGGATGTATCCTTGTTTATATTAGGTCTCATCGGGCCTCTCTGCGACTGACTATGATGCCGTATAATTGTTCATTGCGCTGTGTTCAGTGTCTGTCCAAACCGCTGGCCAGTACCGTCATTGTAGACTGACAAATGAGTCTCACAGAAATTTCTATCTGGCTACGATCATGTTATAATGGACTACGTTTTCACCTTCATCGTTTATGTAGCTTTTCATTTCATATCTAATGAAAATGGTCTGACCATAAACTAATGAACTGATTTGTCTAAACGTCCAGCGTCTAACATAGAACATAGAACATAGACCATAGAACATAGAACATAGACATAGAACATAGAACATAGACATAGAACATAGAACATAGACATAGAACATAGAACATAGACATAGAACATAGAACATAGAACATAGAACCTGGCGTACAACGATAAATTTCGTTAAATGTGACTGAAATATAAGAGCAGTATATATTGTAGTTCGTAACAACATACCATAACATACAAAAAAAACTACAAGAATTCAAGACATTTAATCTGCGAGTGATAAATACGACTGAAACATAGTTCTATACTGTCACAAGGCGTCAACTATACTAACTGTTTATGCTTTTATAGTTTAGTTATTGGCTTTAAAAGAGCCTTTATAAATCATCGGATTGATATTCTCTCACCCAAAATATATTTGTTAATTGCTATGATTTTCAGATTGCATAAATACGTATATAGTAAGTAAATATACACTCAGGTGAAGTGGTTTCTATTTTATATATGAAATTGGCGATATGAACCATACGTTTCACATCCTAATATTTATTTATATTATTTATGTGTCCTGTTTTGGTTTCATTTAAATTGCAAAAGTAAGTTTTAAATCATAACTGAAATCCATAAAGACAAGCTGACACATATAAGAGAATACGACGTTTCAATTCTGAAATTAAGGCATTTTCAAAATTTGCACTTATTGTGTTTTTTAAAAGAGTGACTAGCTTATTGGACTTCTATTGTGTGACATTCCTGCACGTCACTACCAGTAACAACAAAGCTACATGAAGTAGAAGAACAAGCTCGATTTACAATCAGATCTGAGTAGTTACATATTTGTATATAATGCGTTCCCCGTATTCCTCAGCTACTCTTTTTTAAATTCATAACTCGACCTTTCTCATCTATCATACATGTATATGCATTAATATTTCAGTTATTGTAAACCTTTCTACACATTGTATGTTAAAAATCATTGCTAATAGCAATATGGTTTATTCAGAAGTAAATAAAGCCACTGCAATATTACTCATACAAGTCAGACACATAATGCAACTGTGTATGGAGCACCAGTAGTTGTGATGTACAAATGTTGGGCATTAAGTATCAGTGCATTATGTTAAGAGATCAAGGAAAAAATACTATGCAAGGCTGTTTACAATATGATCATTGTCACTTGTACATAGTGTGATACATTTCTGTAAAGAAGTTGATGTACAATAATAATATGGTAGAGTACATGTTCTTAGATCTGCATACAACGGACACTGTAATAAGACATGGAATTCAGATTCTTGCACAGGTACAATTCATAAAGGGCACACTCTATCTTCTGGTTGAATATAACATTTCCTGCTTACTTCAATCATTAAAGTATGATTGAGCAACGGAATCAACGCGAAAAACAGATATATTTACTTTTGATAAATAACTTTCATACATGTGAAATTCCTTAATCTGTTTATAAATATTTAACTTAGAATACTGCCCTTTATTCTCAATCCATAATTGTTTATCAACATCAATACATCGTTATTTGAAGATTCTACAAAATTCGTTAATATTATCGACACCTTGCACAATCCAAGTGAGACCAAAACCCATACTGAATAACAACTCCTTTACTTTAAAGAGCCAAAGAATATATTCAACTTTAACTGATAGAAGTAGATATGCTTAAGTATAGTATTATACTGCTGGTAGAGTAGACTCAGACAGTAACGTATAATTTTAACATGTTGATTTACCTTGAGCGACTAACGACCAAGTTCACCTCTTGCAACACTATTGGGTGTACTCCTCCCAAGATGTAAAATGTCCTTTAGAAACTTATCATGAACACGAATAATATTGGGCGAGGCATGAAAACCCCATACTTCACTGCCGTACATCAAGCTTCGAAGAATCGTAACATCAAAACATATGGGTTTGGACTTGAAAGTTAAAATTAACAAAGTTATGGATTCTTGATCGAAGTTTTGATAAAACTTTGATAACTTGCTGTGACAACGTTACTTAAAAACATATTTCATTTCTATGAAATTACAAACAAATTTTTTTTGAAATTATACGAGGCATTGAAACGTTTAAAAATTGTCAACAAATATTCTTTTAAACTCCATCAAGTCAAATCTAATCCGATTTCACTTTCATATAACAGCAGGGATATAATTAAAATTGAATCTAAAGTTACAACACAGTACAACGTCTTTATCTCTCTCAATTAATCTAATATTTATTGATAAATGGTTTCGTGACAGATTAAACATTAGCTCCATGTTATTAAGGATGAAACAAAATACGCCAATAACGTAATGTGTGTCTTTGTGTTTGGTAAATTGATTCCGTGTCCCATAATTATGCATGTCAAGAGTTTAATCAAATTAGAACCGAGATTAGCAATGTATTTAATGCTAGCCATCATACGAACATCAAGCTTAATGACAAGCATTCGCTGTTGATGACAATATTTCTTACTGTGTCACTTCAACCTAAATAAATTTAGAGAGGCATAGTTTTAATTCCTCGGATAAGAGTAGACAATTACATTCACGGCATATTACAACAGAACTGTTGTTCTTGTGTAAATAGTGTATATTGTGTTTTGTTTGCTTTTTAGCCATTTTAAAACTAGTATTTCTTGAACCTGTTACATTAGTGTATTTGCATATATCAACCCTTTTACATATCCTCGTGTTTATTATCAAATACCATGTATTTAGAAATATTTTCTTTATTATAATATTATTATTATTAATGTTCACTTTGAAATGTATTAATTCATGTAAATGTACCCCATGTTATTTCCAATATTCAAAAGAACGAGTAAAAGCAAACTCATATAAACGTTGATAGTTGTAGCAATAAAACTCGAAATACTTTTTCTCATTTCTATTTGACTTCTTAAAGCCTTTCAAATACTAAATATCAACTCCATTCTTTGTAATTGTAGTTTTTTCACCTTTTGATCAACGATTTTGACAACATAGGGCTTCAGACATGAAATGTTTAAAAAAAAAACGTCTGACGTTTCCCTGCCTTTGTATATTCCCCCGTGACAAGCATTACTAGTAAGAAATATATTTTTAACTCTCAAACACATCCTTTAGTTTAAAAGTTATTTTGGAAGTGTTACTAATTTGCTTGGTTTTGTACCGTGAATGGGTCACATGAGGGCTATTAGCCTAAACATTATAAGCAAAGTATTTGTGTTGATTCCTTCTATCATTGTGATGGAAACCAGGAACGATCTGAGTACCAAGTGCCTGATGGACACACATTTCCCATTTATAATGATAGTTTATGCCATTTACATTTACTTTAGAGGGTAAAATATATTATTACCCAATCAATTATCAGTAGTAGTAGTAGTAGTAGTAGCAGTAGTGGTAGTAGTAGTAGTAGTAGTAGTGGTAGTAGTAGTAGTAGTAGTAGTAGTAGTAGTAGTGGTAGTAGTAGTAGTAGTAGTAGTGGTAGTAGTAGCAGTAGTGGTAGTAGTAGTAGTAGTAGTAGTAGTAGTGGTAGTAGTAGTAGTAGTGGTAGTAGTAGTAGTAGTAGTAGTAGTAGTAGTAGTAGTAGTAACGGTGTTGCGTGTAAAGCAAACATTGTATGGCGGCCATTTTAATGTGAACACATTTTATTATTTCGAATCATAGAAACGATTCCCATGGCTTAACCGAACCATATACACTAATAATAATAATAAGACAACTTGTATTGCGCTGATCTCCAAGCAATAAAGCATGCTCAAAGCGCTAACACACAATACAGTTTCTGGGGAGATGTAACATTTTTAGTTATTTTCAACATGTGGCACTCATTTTTAAAGTTGATTTTGAGAATGGTGTTTTACTAATAGTGACATTATTTTTCAAATACATTTCATCAACTTATTTGAGAAAAAAAAACGTGTACTACTTCCCCTTTAAATTGACAGATTATTCTACTTCACCAGTCAACCTTTTTACTTTCAGTGCCGTTAAACTGGTTGCTGTCTAGCTATTACTGTAGTTTTTAATCTTTAGACAGAAATAGTTATTTTTAATCATAAAATTCCATTTGCATGTAATAAAATGCATGTTCAACAGCTTTAAATACGACACTTAACGATGAAATATAATAATAACATAAAGGTAAAATAAACACTGCAATATGTTCTGCATTATTTAATGTCACTGTGATGCGTTAGTGGACTTTCGGCAGAAACAATCTGTTTTGTTCTTATCATTCAATATAAATAACAGAAAAATATTTTCACCAACTGAACATGTGGCACTTAAATAATGATAAATTATGTTGAAGATATAACAGTAATAGAAACTGTTCAGTTTTATGAAATTAATTAATGTGATTTAATGACATTCAAAATTAAATCGTTTGCCTATAGCTTACTTTGATGAAAGGGCAACGACTCTTAAAAATGTTCACAGTATACTACTTCCTTCATCTTCAAAGCATCGTAAGTCTCAGAATGTGTAAATAGCTTAGTAAGCATGTGTCAACAGCATAACTGTTGCCAATTATTCTGAAGTTATCTTCTCATCCAGATATGAGCCAGTTACTCTCTGAAGCCCAGGGCAGGTAAACTTGTCAGTGGAAAGGTCAAGCAGACAGCTTTAGATGCATTGCTTCAGGTACCAGGAGAGATAGATTGGCGCAAAGCTCTTTATCGCTTCTGTCTTGAACTTGCCGTAGGTGTATTGAGCTAATCAGGAAAATGTTGTTGAACAGAGAGTTTTCTTAAAGTGCACATCAACATCCTAAAACAAAGTTTGACATGATTTACATTCGCAACTTTTCACTTACAGTAGTTAAAGGCAAATCATGAACCAGTGGCTTGGAAGAGATTTTACCCCACTTGGTAGGACGACCGCTTTAAAAAGCCTTATCCTGCCTCAATTAAACCAGATATTTACAATACTTCCAAATCCTAGTGAACACATATTGAAGGACATTGACAGATTTTGTTTTGCCTTTGTTTGGAATGGGAAACCAGATAAAATTAAACGTAAAATAATAGCTAGTAATAACAATGAAGGTAATTTGAGAGCACCCAAAATAAGAAATACAATTTGTTCGCAGAAAATAAACGACTCTTCAATTCGGACAACTGTTCTAAATTGAAGAAACTGTTTCATATAAACTTATCCCCAACACACAGTGATTTTTATCAATACAGCTCAGAAGCAGTGATGAAGCATGTTTATAGTCCTAGAACAAAGCATGGGAATGTTTCATTACACAAAAGGGGAAACCTGCAAAGATGCAAGCTGATGTGCTGTCTCAGCTGATATGGATTAATGACAATATCAGAATAAACAATAAGGTGATTGATTATAAGCAAATGTCAAAATCAGGTATCTATCTGATAAATGATATAATTGATAGTGACGGTAACTTTTATAACTACACAAAATTTATGTTAACAGGTGCAAATGTAAAACAAATTTTCTTGAACATGTTGGTATCATTAATGCAATAAAATCATATTTAGTAAACTCAAACATTAGAATAGAAAAAAAAAAGATATACCACTAATACTTTACTTTATTGAAAATATTTCTACCAAAAGAAAATGTCGAATATTTTATTATTTATTACAAGAATACAAAATCACGGGGGCTAGATACACATACAGAATCAAATGGAAACGAGATTTAGAATGTTCAATCAACGAAACTGAATGGAAACATAGAAACCAATTACCTTTTATGTCAAATCTAAGTTCAAAACAAAATGGTTTCAATATTCAATTCTATATAGAATACTCCCGACATATTATCTCCTGCATAAGATGAAAATCAAAGATGAAAATAAATGTAGCTTCTGTGAGGACGAAAAAGAGACCATAAGTCACCTTTTCTTCGATTGTCCTACTGTCGAAAATATATGGAATAAAGTTAAGGAATGGATAGAGACAAACACACATGCAAACATAAAGTTCTCAAAAAAGGAACATTTGCCTCGGATATCCTGAATATAGAAATTCAGTTTTGAACATGATCATCACAACGGTTAAGTACACATTATTCAAAGCAAAGCAAAGCAAAATGGACTGAAACCAAACATGACCTACATCAAAAATGACATCAAGAAAGCATAGAATATTGATAAATATAACGCATACTCAACTTGCAACTATGCAAACTGCCCTTTGCTGTTCAAAGATTAACGTTAAACAAATTCATGTTGATATTACTTTACCTACTTTACACTTAAACTGGAACTCTCAAACTTGTTATCAAATCTGAAGCTTGATTAGGACTAATGATGATGAGTAAATTGCCATACTCCTCTATGTTATCAACTTCTGCCAAAGTGTTGTTTGTATCCTTTTAGTTTTAAACTAGTATGTATATGTAATGTTTGTGCCTGTACATTTACCACAAAAAAGTATTCACGAATTCATGATAATACATTACAATTTTCCATTGTATATCAATAGCAAAATCACCATATGCATGTAATGCTTATTATAAAATCGGATAATAAACCGTGTTCATTAAAACACTGTGCAATACATCACCATATTCCAACCACAGAGCCTCGTAGCTCAGATCTTTGGTTGGGTGTAGCTGTTGTTTTATCAATGACTATTTTACTGTACGCGTTCATCTGGTATTACATGTATGAGTCCTAATTAGCTGAGTGTGTCGATATTTTCTATCCAGCATGTCAGTGGAAATGTTTTTTGCAGTAATTTGCAGAACTAAAGTAATATCAAAATAACTTGATCTGTGCAGGATTACATGTCTCATATCATATTACCCATATGCTAATAAGTGTTATACTTGACAAATAGTTACATATATGTACATGCAGTGTGATGGTCTCTCACGTATATGAAAGTCTGACTATTGACTCTTGTGAAGGTACTTTTTGTAATATTCAGTTGTAGACGTCTGTTTGTATTATTCTAATCTCTCTAGATGAAAAAAATCTCACACTCCCGTCTAATGTTATTCACTCTCTCGACCGATTTTATAAATCAACTGGCAGAAGAGAACCACTGGACTGATTCCAGGCGTGTGCTGGCAGATCCTTTTCTCTGATAGAAGGCTTCATCCATGGACAAACTTCTGATAATAGCCAAGTATTGCTCATTAGTTTGGCAGAATATATAAGCCTTGTTAGTTATACTGAAAGGATTATTTGCACAAACAAACGAACATACAGTTGAGGAGTGATCCAATTCCCTTTCTCTCAAACCACCAAATTGAAAGGTGGTTAAATAAATCGCAAAAACATCTGGATGTCTTGAAAACAATTCCATGCGGTCCTGCTGATATCAAAATTCAAATATATCACATTAAGATATTCTACATTGGGAGTGCAACATTGTCTGTGTAACTAAGGAAGTTATCAATAAGTTATTGCTATTTTTATGTATCCGATTTCTAAATGCCTTCAAAGACTTTATCCTACATGGGATTGAGTATGGTGAACACATCTTGATTGAAATAATGTCCCGTTTAGTTTTAAATTTTACTGTTTCTCTATTATGATTACGAAATGGTTACATCGTTTTCAGAATAAGATCAATGACCATCTATTGTACAATGAAATGAATATATCCAAACATTTGAATCAAAAGGCAAAATAATTTTTTTTCGCTTCTTTCACATTTCATGTAAAATTCTCGTTTTTTATTCTCCAAAACGGTAAAAACGCTAAAAAAATGATATTATAATGTTCTATCATATTACACATTACACCAAAAAATATTTCAGTATGGTATACGTTAAAGATATTTGTTAATGTAATGATATATGGAGTACATTTAAGAATGTTATCTTTATTCATTAGCTCTTATTTATGCAACTAAATAGCTAACCCAAAGCTTGGATATGGTAATCATGTTCCCAATGTAAACCCAATGCTTGGATGTGTAACCCATAACCCTTCAACCTGGAAAAGTAGTTTCCTTCTTTTAATTTTCATTTTATTCAATGTTTTCAGAGACGTGACGAAACCAATGAGAAAACTTAACTAAAGTATTTGGATTTCGTTTAATCAAAGTAGGTAGAATTACATTCAATATAATATATCTATACCTTGGTGAAGAATAAGTGCTGTAAGACATTTTGTATTTAACGGGAATTGTTAGTCCCCTTTCAAACATTCCAATTCACTCAAGTATCTCCTTCATTAATGGTGAGAGATTAACACGGTACTTCCCGTGTCCAGGTACCCATCTAAACAGAACGAGTGCTTTGATACCTTGCCCACGGACACAACACAGTATGAGGCCCAAGTCACACGCTTTTTGGGTGTCTAGACCAGTATACGAAACCGGTTCTTTGGCGTGAGAGGCCATCACGCTAAACACTACACCATTTTGAATTATTAACTTTTATTAAGGATTCAGCCCTAATCCCAGGGACATACTAGAAACTCGCAACTTGTATTAAAAGATGCTTAATAACTAGACAAGCAAAATATGTTACCATGGCGAAGTCGTAGGTCACGTGGTTTTGGCGCCATATTGAATTTTAACCTTTTTCTTCTGATTTTAAAATGAGGATTATTTCAATTATTGTTAGAGACATACTAGAGACTAAATTCACCCCCGCTCTCTCTCAATCAAATAAAGGACGGAAACACAAGGAAAAACTGTTCTTTACAGTATCTATATGATGAGCTTGCTCTTCGCAGCATAAATCTTCAAAATTGAAGATTTAGTCGCGATATGACAAAACCCTACGGACGTACGTATGCCCATACGTACGCACACGTGTACCAAACCCTCATGACAATGGCATAGTAACGGGCAAATAATCTTGCTTGCTTGCTAAGCTATTTTATATTAATTATGTAAAAGGGGCTTTTTAGCTATTGTACCTAAAGTCAGTTTGACTCGAGTGGGTGTGAGATCGGTTGATGAAATTGTGAACTTTGCCTGTCGCACTATTCTAACTTTGAACATGGATTCCCTCTCATCCGGAATGGTATCGACATTGTGATATTTAGTTTTGTTGGAAAATTACAAAAGGTAAATTTCACGAACACATTTGGCTGCTGCAAATGGAGCATAGCACCATAAACGTTTCTCCTACGCTTTTGACTCAAACGAACTAACTGTTACTTTTTAAGGCCTCACACGCTCACTGACATTGTTTCTCCTTTCTTTTTCATTACACAATGTTAAGGATACTGCTTCCAATGACAACAGATAACTCATGGCGGGCTGAATCATTTTATCGTCGCTTGCGACTATATTTGTCCTTGAAATTCTAAACTATGTCAATTCTATTCGTTCTCTATTCCTTTTATTCAAACATTATTATCAAATCACATTCTACCTAACAAGTACGCCAATTGCTCCCTTTTGAAAATAGGTCTGAAACAACCACTTCCGGTCCATTCATTAACGTAAGTACACGCTCACACCATTGTATATAGTCACACAATTGTTCGATTTTAACATGTAAACTTTGGGTCTCATTACTGCTAGAGATATGCTAGAGACTTGAAACTTGTTTTTAAAAAAAATACGCAGCAACATAGGACAGATGTCTTAATTAAAACAATTGAAACGCTGAATCCGACTTTTCGTCGCTTGCGACTATATTTCGTATTCCTTCTTTACTTTTAAGATCCCTTGAACGGAGAAGTTACTGTATCGTGGTGAGTAAAGAGAAGTGACACTTCCGTATCTCAATGGAATCGAACAAATTTACCTTAACCATCAGTTAAGGTGCTTGCACCGATAATGCCTCATTGTGAACTGACATATGAGCTCATCAGGGAATATCGCTGGCTCGAGCCAGACACTTTGAATATTCATTTAGACATTTCCCTTCACTTAACTGTGAACTGCTTAGATTGTGTCTGGTTTCAAAACTACCTTAAACTTTAACCCAGGTATCTCTATTTTCACCATTGTGAAATATGTTCCGAAATGATTATCTAACTGTCATAACGTCTTTCACATTCCTTTACTAAGAAAGTGATACATGTCAGTCGAATTTAACATTGGCCCTGAGGGAAAAGAGTTTGGTATGTGTGAACACTACAACATAACCATGTAAGAAAGAAATAACTACATTTACCAGATTATTAAATAAAATTCATCCTATTGTTATTCAACTCGTATTTCGAATTCAGAGTGGTTAATGTAATTAATTTCCATAACGTCAACACCACAGCGCGTTTATATTTGTATTTGTTTCTGTATTTGTAAATATGGATTTACAGCGCAACTTTTCCATGAGCAGAAAATATATTCAAGGCCTTGACAGTTACCGTTATATGCATATCATAAACCGTATAGAAACACCAAGTTGATCGTAAGTCACTGAGGTAGTCTAAATATATTTGCAGTTGGGTAAAGGGACAGTATCACGTTTTAATAATAGTAATAGTAAAACACCCTTCTCTCTTTGGAAAATCAAGTTAAAAATATTCCCATGGCTTTACCGAACCATGTACAGTGGTTGGTAAAGCCATGAGCATATTTTTTGTAATTCGAAATAATAAAATGTGTTCACATTTAAATGGCCGCCATGGAATTTTTGCTTTAACACCGTTATTGCCACTACTGACAATTGGTTTGGGAAACAGACTTTTTACCCTCTTAAGTAAATGTAAATAACTTAAACTATTATTATAAATGGGAAGTTTCAAAAGATAAAATTTTGACAAAACGTGCCTAAGGCCTTTTTATATTAGTAAAGGTTGTTTGGTAGAAGTATCCTCTGTTCCTGATGTAAGGGAACAGCAAGGGATCTGTAAACTCAGTTGAACACAGACAGATCTGTGTTATCATCGTTTTTTGTGCGTTTGTTAAATAACGACGAAGTTTGACAAAGGCAACTTTTTTTTATCAGGTTTTAGTAGAAAGGCAACTATTTATCAGGTTTTAGTAGAATAGGGCAACAGAGGAACACACATTACAGTAACTAACAGATCTGACACTTTGATCTCAAGAATATCCTGTGTCAAAAGAGTCATATATTAGTAGATATTTAATTACAATGACAAAACGCAACGGAAAGGAATGGGAGGCTATTTTTGGTAAAGATTGTGTCATGAAAGTAACCTCTGGGCTTTTTAAAGTGAAATTGTCATTACGGTAACAGCATGTGGCACTGTACTCTCCATTTGATGGTTTTAACTTATCAAGAATGTTGTTCTGTGTTCATACTTGAAAAAAAGGATATGAATTATCTATTGAAAGAAGTTGCAATAAGATAAAGATGGACTTCTCTTCAGATGAAACAAGATCAATGCAATCACAGTTCTAAATAGGAAATTAAAACTTCTTTATAGGATAGCCAACACTAGAGTCAATAATAAATAATTACAGTTCTTAATGGATCATTAGCTGTTTTTATATCCATTAGAGCGACGTTTTGGTAAAGTATTTATACCGTTACCGTTAATACCGTATCTGCTTCATAAGGATATAAGGACACGTACAAAAGTCTATCTTTAGAAGCAGGGTTATGTGTGTTACAGCCTGTACCACAGTGAGTGTTCTATCCCCAAACACCAACTGTTATTTCTTCATGGCTTATGTTCAGAAAGATCAGAGCATGGTAAACTTTGTAAAAGTTCAGGACGTATCGGTTGACTTAGAAGAAAAGTCCCTATGGGAATGTGATGCTTTCCCCTATAAATACCAGCCTGCAAAAAAATATAACATCTAGAGAACTTTGTGAATTCGAATGTAGTTCAGAGAAAGTAAGGAATGTGGGTGTGAAGTGGATCTGTTTTAAACAAGGCACATTTAACAACATCATAGTAACAGCTCTTTTAGCTCTTTGAGCCCTTTTTCTGTATCAAGTGTTTTTCAGACACGACCTTGCTACTTTTTAAGTGATGCTTGATCTGTCAAAGGTTATATAAAGAAAAAGGTATTTTGAAGTGCACTAAACTTAAATAATTTTTACTATTTTTTTTACATGGTAGAGGCAAGTGCTTTCAGTGTCATCAGTTTATTTTGTTGCTTACAAGGCAAGGGTCATGGTAAGAAGCGAAATGTTAGGTATTTATACAGCTGAATTCCGAACGTTTGTTTACCTACGTATGTGTTTAGTGCAAATATCATGTAATTGGCATGTCTTTGAATCATCATATCGACGCGAAAACTAGACTGATCACTTTTTTCATTTTTGATCATTTTTTCATTATAAGAAGACAGTTGAGTTTTCGATACCATAATCTGAGTTGATACCTCATATTACGGTTACAACAGTTACAGTTTAGGCAGCTGTTTGAAGTGACCAGGGGTCAATCTTTTGAAAAATACAGTTTTTATTTTCTTCCGTGAATTTTTCAGTAATTGATCAACTGGGTCTAACATGCATCATACATTTTGTCTTAAACCCATCCAATGTATTTGTGATGAATTTGTTCTCATTTAGTCAATATGGAACCTTTTATTCGGAAATTAATGAAATTTAAATTTTCAAAATTGGCCCACTTCTGTCTCTTTCACTATGCCTAATTTCATAAACATGCAGCAATACTGTGGCGATCACAGGATACGTTTGAGAATGATTGTTTTACACATGGATATGTGATGATTCATTGTCAGTGTATGTGGTTTAATTTTATTGAGGTTACAATGAACGTCAATTTACATGATATTTGCACTAAGATACACATGTAGGTGAACAAACTTTCGGTACGCAGCTGTATATCACATTTATACTATGTTGTATGTTATTCTAACCAAGCACTTATATGGACAGTTTCATAACTTTGTCATCTATTTTACGAAAGCGTGTGGATTTTAAAAATATTTCTGTTCAACACTTTTGTATAGATTCAATCTCATTGAAATCAGTTGGAACAATACTCGTACCTTGCTGTGTTTCCAGTCTGAACACGGCACCATAGAGGTCATGTCAGGTGACCTTCTCCCCAGCTTCACTCCAGCAAATCACCAACAATGCTAGAATAGATTCAAACCGACTTGAGCTGACACACGAGACACCACATTCAAGGACCTTTGATTGGGTGAAATTATCGAAGTTGATATTTCACAGTGAAGGTCATCTGGCATGACCTCTGAAAGGTAGTGTTCAGATCGACAAAGTTTGTACAAGTGTTGTGTTTGATTTGATTCAACAGAGATTGGTACATATTATTCATGTTCCAGTCCATTCCAGTTAAATGTTTTAGTTTCTCAGTTCTCCTGACAATCAGTCACTACGTTTATGAATCATTTTAAGTGTTTAATATCGCTTATAAAATTCTTGTTGAGAAGAATATTTATCAACATATCAATTTCATTTATTAGTATTAAGAAAAGCAACTGATTTATTATGAAAAATAGTAATCATTAACATATTTGCGATAAAGAAATTGATAGCCAGATAATAACATATTAAGCCACATAATTCACTATTTACAGCAGTGTGAACCTTAAAAAAAATTTGGTTACAGCTAATTGCTTAGAGATTAGAAAATTCATTTAATTCATTAATCAAATTCTAATTGGAATCTTTCTTGTTTTCTGTCATTATGAAACACTATCAATACTCTGGATTTAAACTTGTTTATAATTTAAACTTGTTTATTATTTAAACTTTTTTTTTCATCTCGTTATGTGAGATGAGATAATGTATATACGCATTTTTAAAGATATGTGTTAACCTCGTGAGACTAAAGTCATAGATGAAGCTTTTAGAACCGATTTCAGGAATATTATTTTATAGTTAAAAGTTTTTTTTATTCTCTGTGACCTTTTCCTTAAATCGTTGACATGCAGAAATGACTTCAAAGTAGCCCTAATGGTAGCCATCGCTGAGTAAAATCAGTGCTTTCAAAGCAGACTTGAGGAATAGTTTTTTTTGAATGGGAAAGCTTCTTTTTTTTCTGTCAGATCCAAATAGTCTTAAAATTTGAAATAGAGAAAGCCTAAAGACATAAAATTGCTCTTTTGATGAATGTGAAATGTGAATAACAATGAATTTCTTTTTTAATACAGTGTTTCTTGCGTTGAAAATATTAAATTGTGATATAATGATGCATTGAAAGTATATCATTGTCAGTATTTCTGATGAATATGCATAATTAGATTCCCTCCAAGTAAAAATCAATGCTATGCCTGACGTTACACTGACAACAAAAACTTGCATTCCTCTTGGAGCTTTAAAGTATCACATGTAATCCCATGAGTGTCTTATCTTCACCCAGTGGTTCGCTGAATATTCAAACAAACACCAATTATAAGAAGGAAACTTCACCTGCTCAGTGACGACATGTCGACCAGCGGGTCACATCAAGAGAAGACGAGCTGTTAATAGTGTAGTCTTATAGTTTGCAATGCTAAAATATTACTCCGCTAGTGGCAACATTATGTTGGTCTGTAGTTGGAATCTATTTTGCAATAAGAAACATTATCATAACAAAATCTTTTAACATCTTTAGAAAGAAATCCACCTGGATAACACACCAACTTCTATCATGCAGGAAAAGGCATTATTGAACTTAGACAGATAAGACATTAATGATAGGAAAAATAAATACAAACGCCTCAACACAAATTTTAAGAGTTATATCAGGGAGTACAAGAAGACAGAATAATACATTGCTTATATGTAGTCTTATATTATACAGTGGTAAACATGAACAAACATATACATATGTGATAATATCAACATACCGGTGGTGATCTGTAATTGGAATCTGATTTGCAATGAGAAAACGTTCATGTCAAAGAACTTATAACTAAGTCCGCGATATGGAACAACAAGGTCTGAGATACATTAATACAGATAGCACTTTAATGACAGAGAAAATCCAATAAACTGCCAAGAAACTAGCAAGAAGACAGGATAATACATCTATCATATGTACATATAGTTTTAGAGA
The DNA here is from genome assembly GCA_936450465.1 of Gibbula magus. Lineage (NCBI taxonomy): Eukaryota > Metazoa > Mollusca > Gastropoda > Trochida > Trochidae > Gibbula > Gibbula magus. The sequence goes on from OW388296.1 coordinate 76,707,904, forward strand.
CGTAACATGAAAAGAATTCAATTACGTGTTTCGTTAATCATGTCATAAAAACATTCCAGAAACCATCATACATGTAATAGGGTGATATTACAGATTGCGATTTGTCAAACACCTTTCAACGTCTTCTGTAACGAATACAAAAATTAGGACTATCATCTTTTGGTGATTTCATAATCTCATTTATAATCATTTACGGGGTATATAATAAAGAATTTGCAATGACAAAAGCAACATAATGAACCAGATTTGCAGTGGACACACATGATAATGATGACTCAAGCGATATTACCAGTAAAGGGACAAGCGTCATGTTTTATCTTGCTCTAATTTGATGAATTTTGCTGGCTTGAGTCAGCCTCCCTTGTGACGATTTTGAAGTGCTTCAAACCTAAATGTATCAGTGGTTGTAACTATCCTTGTGTCATGCTTGCAGTATATATCATGCACGCGTAAGAAGATGAATTTTCAAGCCGTGATTTAAACAGTCAAACAACAGTTTTTGTTGTCATTGCAATGAATGTATAAGTATTTCAGACATTTGTTTATAGAAATAGCTCACGTGTTTCAGAGTAACCATTGATCATAAGACGTATCGGCCATGTTTAGAATTCAAGGATTTGAATATATTGAGTTGTAGTAATAGTTTGTTTCCCCGCGTAGTATACAATCTAATGACATCGTCAATAACCACGAACCATGTCACTGTAGCATTTCAAAATTAACAATCAGACAAAACTTCAGACTTGTTGTTGTTGTCATACACGTATGTTCAAGTATTTCAATTACATGTTGCAAGAAACTAGCTCAGCTGTTTCAAAGTAAGCATTGATCCTAAGACGACGAGTATATCTGCTTGATACACATCTCAGTGATATCGATTGTATTCAGTAATTAGAACTAGTAATGCAAATACGATCTAGTTGCTTAGTTCCGTGACCTAATCAGAGAGATAGAGTCAGACAGCATGAATATTCATTTAGAAATATTCCTTCAAGTCAGATACAAGTGTTACGATTTACTTTGTTTTTTTAAAACTTGACATTAATTTCAACACGGGAACTTACTCACAAGGGAAATATGTTCTTAACGACCCAGACGGTTATTCATCAGTTTGCCGTTACAGACCTATTATAAGAAATATAAAAGTAAGTAACATTGTCACTGTGTCCCCGCCAGGATACTATTTGGAAGATTTATCAAGTGTGGTGAAGAGAAATAACTTTTAAAGGGACATTTACTGTGTTGTTAGGGTAACATTGGTAAACATTATAAATTGTTGGTCTTTGACGGGCATTTAGAAGTGCCATACTTAACAACAGGAATATTTTCTGAATAACAACTACTTTAATGTGAAAAACACGACGTTTCGGAGTATATACTAAGTCCTTCTTCAGGTGGAATGTAAGGAAATAGTATGATGATGGTGTGTGTAAAAACACTTGTTTATCGTCAGCTTTGGCATTAAAGTCTTTTCACTGACGGAAGGAAATAACATAAAGTGATACATTTATACAGCAAACAAAACAATGGTACGGAAACTCAACCAGGGACATTAACATGCATGAGAATTGTATACAATGAGGATTTGCAATACAAACATGAGAGGAATAAGTACTTGAAATCAGTGGCCTGTCGGCTTTATTGAAGATGTAAACGTGGGCGGCAACAGGTCTTCAATACTTAGTACAACCCGATGTCTCAGAAGTCACATTCTCTTTCCTAGCATTGTAGCAGCTCGACCAACGTTATCTTAGTGTTTTATCTGAGTACGCCATCCATGTTTCATGGATGTCACGTAGTGGTATAGTGTGTTTGAATCTTTAAAGAATTCAAACTTTCCATTGTTATTTGCCCAGGAAGCATTTAAGCAGTGGTTGTTAGCCATTGCATGTTACTGTTGTTTTTTTTAAAAATTGTAGATAATTATACATATGATAACTTTATTCCCTTGGTTTGTCTCTTGGATCATCGATTAGTTTGTTGTATAGGTAACATAAGTTATAAGGTAACACAATTTTGTCACCACACATGGATTTCAAATTTCCGGAAACATATACACTAGCCTTCATAATAAACTCATGCAATGTTTTCTCGAATGTGTAAGACCAAAGAGAAATCTTACAATTAAACTCATAATAGACGATTGCTTCGAACATATCATACATCATGTTCTGCTGTCAAACCCAACTTTCGACCCAATATTTCGATAGTATGTATTGATAGTCAATTAATGATTGCTAAAGATGATAAATGAAGGTTTACTTGTGTTTGCACGTCGTTTTCCCCTTTATCAATATGAAGACAGACATTAATCATGTTTTCTGAAACTTGTCTGATGAGCCTTTTGAAATGAAACCATTCATCAACTTCACATAAACTACCCACGTGGTCGATCACACCTGTTACAAGTGAAGAGGCACATTGCAACATTGAACATGCTAGATGTGTTGAATATTCATAGATAAATTAACATTACAAATTATTCATGAATGATGCATTCAACTCATACGAGATTATACACGACTTGGAGTGAAAGAGTATATTTAACAAATCAATATGCAATTGAAAACAACGCTTAGACTGCAATAACACACTAGTGTTTTATTGTTGAAGTGAATGTTCAATTTTATTTCAAATATCATTATCAAATGAATAATTCTGTAATGGATCTGATTTTTCAACAAATGGTCTTCTGTTTTCTATCATTTGGAAACACCCATTATTCAGAGACTTTCAAGCTGACGGAATTTCTAAAATGCTAAATGCCCAAATACATTGACATTGATACCGCATGCAGAGTTCAATAAATAGATGCTTTCTCGTTTGATATTTTCTCTTCGTAGCATTTATTTGACAATTGGAACGTGTCAAGGAGAACAAAATTAAATAAAAAATAGATAAGAAGGTATACTTTTTTATTTTCGAAAAGTGTGATCTCAAAAACTTTCTTTGCCACAGTATTTGTTCGCTAATATATTTATGCCAACCAGGTAACAAGCTAAGCATAACAATCAGAAAATGATGTATACATTACATTATTTTTTGTTTCAACGATTGGGTTAAACGAGATGGGTTTTGTTTTGTTACATTTTACTTTGCTCTAAAATGACTTATTTGCAACTCTTGACACTACTCTTCTTTGTTAACATGTACAGATGCATTTTGTTGTACCACTTTGATCTCCTATCTGTTTTATTCAGCAACTAGAAAATGTGTTTCTGTCTATAAACGATTAAAGAAGAGACGTAAAAAGATCAAAGCATGTACAATAAAATACACACTGTCCTGGAAAGTTAAACATCTGTGCTCATACCATTGCAGTTGCCCCGAGATTGTTGGTGTTTCAACTAATGTTTTATCTTTATGCTTTTTATTATCCTTGAACATAAACTTTTAACAACAAAATAATTACAATATTATGGATAAAAACTTCCTGCCTATTAATATGCAAAATTGTGGTGGCAATCTATTTACTTATTGTATTACTCTTGCATGGTCAAGGACTTTTTGCAAACCTGAATGTTTATACTTTACTGTGTTGACTTAGGACGAAAAAGAAAAATTATTAAACGAGTGTTTTAGTAATAATTTGACTAGCTAGCTACGTTGCTTAAAAGCATGATATCGATGTTGTAGAGGGATGTTCCATTACACAATTGCAGCGATTTTTTAATTTTTTAAAATGTGCACTTGAAAGCATGACATTACTCAGAGAGAGAGAGAGATATTGGTGTATTGCATTTGGGAGCACGTCACGACCACGTTTCTCGTATCTTCAACTTCACCCGCACTACGATAAATAGACTGCCGACACGAATGGCACAGACAGATGGGACCCAGGACCGGCCAAGAAGTGAAAGAACCAGGGTCACAATCGCAAACGATGACCGCTTCATCCTTATGATTCACCTACGCAATGATTTCGTCACAGTGACGTCATCAGCAGCAATACCTTTGAATCGTGTTATCAGCAGAAGGACAGTGGTCAGACATCTTCGTGAACATGGCATTCGAGTGTACCGGCCCTTTCGCGGAATGATGCTGAGCCGAAGTGACCGACGTGCCTGTCACCAATGGGCAAGAATGATACAGCGGTGGCAGAACAGGAACTGGCAAATAAGTTTGTTTACAGACGAAAGCAGGGTCCTGCTACACAAAGCTGATGGTCGATTGCGTGTTCATCTTCGGACAGGAGAGAGACCGGCCCCGTGTTGTGTCCAGGACGTTGTGCCATTCGGCGGCGGTAGCGTCAAGGGACCACACAACAGAACTGGTTGTCTTGGACCGTTATAAGAATGCCAAGGCTACATCGACACCGTTTGACGTCCTATAGTGCTCCCTTACCTCCTAAAAAGTCCAAGAGTAATCATCCAACAAGACAATGTTCGCCCTCATACAGCCAGAATACCTAGAGACTTCCTAACGTTAAACAGCGTCATCATTTTGCAATGGCCAGCGTGATCACCAAATTTATCACCGATTAAACACTTGTGGAATCATTTCGACAGGCAAATAAGGCAGAGAAATCCACCTCCATCAAATCGGCAAACGTTAATCCAGGCACTCATGGAAGAATGGCAAGCCATCCCTAATGACGTCATCAGGCGCCTTGCACATTCTGTGTGTCGACGTGTGCAGGCCTTATTCAAAGCAACGGAGGCCATATCAGATTCTGACATTTTTCTAGTGTTCCCTTTCTGAATAAAACCGTTCTCTGTAGGCTCTAAAATGACTTGTTTAATATTGCAAATTGACATTTACCCCCAGTGTCATTCATTGCATTCTACTGCATTCACCGTACGTGCAACCTTTTCAAAATTTCGACCAAAACATGGTCAGTTAAATTGTCTTTAAAACGAATATCACATTATTTATGTGACATATCAGATAATGTTGATAACAACAAAACAATATTGGTATAGTTTCATTTGCCCGTGAGTTTAGTTTAACTGCATTTCTATGTTTGTATTCTTCATTCTCCTCATGCATTTGCTCTTCCGTTTTAGTTAGAGTCATGGAACCTATGACAAATCATTCCACGCGGATATGTCCTGTATATAGATATGTTAAAGAACCCTTGCATGAGTTGAAGCCCTCTTCTTGTTTTGACCCTTTCCCGTGTCGTGATCTTCATGAGGCAATCACCTATTGCTCGATGTGAATATATCTTGTCATCTTCAACTACACTGTTGGGTGATACGAGTGCACATGGGCCTGCACATGTCTATTTAACTTACCATTTGGTATTCACTCTGTCAGAATGATATTACCTTTAGATGATATGTATTAGAACAATATGCGAGACTTTTGATTAAAGGAAAGGGATGTTATTATTTAGAAATTCCCATTTCTGAGATTTTGTGAAGGTATGGAATGCCAGTCCAAAATATGAAACACCCTTTTTTTGGTTTTAAAATGTCTCATTTGTCGAAATATGAATATCGTGTTATTAAAGTTATTTCGCTTATAAATCAAATACTTACAAATGACAGTTGCACTGTGCATATACATTTTATACGGATTCCATCTTAATAAAGATGGAATTTGGTTCATAATTAATATGCTGTTCCAAAGTTCCTCTCCTAATGAGCCGGCCTGATCAGTTATGGAGGTGGACAAGCCAGTGGTTGCAGGAGGCTTGATTGCAAACATCTTCAAGCCTGCTCTATATATCAGCTCCTGTTCTTATTCTAATGAATTTCTTATTTTCTTATTAAAAAACACATTGTTTTTATATATAATTGCTTATACCAGATTAGAAATCTGTCTGGATGAATTGTTTGAATGAGCATCAGTCAGGATATGGTCTACCACAAGATAAGAAGGTCACTCAATCACAACCTGATCTGATATCACACTGATCTACTCCCCGCTTTATACATGCCAGATTACTGACCGACTTGTATCTAGCACCCAGTTGTTGAGCTGTTTGGTTTGGCACCAGGTGGATTAACTGGAGTTTAAACTTAAGAGTATACATTGTTTGTAAACACCCACCATATTAAGGGATATATGGCCACATTAGGATTCATAAAATGGGATATCAATTTGACAATTACTCGATTTTAAATTTCTGAAATCGGTCCATAACTTACATGTACTTATATACGACTTTTAAAAAACCCCGCCTACTTTAGCCCCGGCGACCAGAATGAAAGTCTGCGGGGGTGTGGCCACTGAAGAGATGACTTCTGTGACGTCAATGGAGTAATCTCATTATGGGCATAGTCATAATTCAACGTAATTTCGCAACATTTTGTTTGTTAATTTCACTAACAAATCATCAATCAAACTTAAATTTTCGATATATATCAAATGTTGTGATATCCAACTAGATAATTCATAATTATTGCATAAACATGTGTTTTCAGCGATTTAACACACCTCATAAATTCATCTAGCGGTAGTGATAATAATCATTAATTATTGAGACGCCATGGGCGCCAGCGGTCTGGCGGGCTTCGTCTGTGTTTAATCACAGTCACGCCTCAAGGATTTCTCAAAGTGTTTGCTGTGCTCATTGTGACATTGTTAAAATGGGTAAATTAAAATCGTCTTATGATCAATTGCAAGTGTAAATTGTCTCGATTTATGCTTAATTCATTCCGATATATAATGTCCGTAGAGGTAATAATCTGTCATTCTTGTGAAAAACGCATTACACGTGAACTTTAAACATTTGCAACCATCTTCAAGTCGTGCTTTATATATTCACTCCTGTTTGATCCATCGCCGGGACGTTTAGAAGTCAAACAAGATGTTTCATACAGGTGACCAGGATAATATGTGCAAAGTCGTTCATAATCTCTTTTGAATTGAATGCATCATTCATGACTGATTTGTAATATTAATATATCTATGAATATTCAACATATCTGGTATCGTATATTCAATGTTGTAATGTGCCTTTTCAAGTGTAACAGGTGTGATGGACCAACGTGGATACTTTATGTGAAGTTGATGAATGGTTTCATTTCAAAAGGCTCATCAGACGTACCGGTTTCAGCAAACATGATTAATGTCTGTCGTCATATTGATAAAGTGGCAAACGACTTGCAAACACAAGTAAACCTTCATTTGTCATCTTTAGCAATCATTAACTGACTATCAATACACACCACGAAATATCCTTCAGGTTGGGTTTGACAGCAGAACATGTTCTACTTTGTATGATCAGTTCGAAGCAATCCTCTAATATGATTTATTTGTAAGGTTTCTGTTAATGTGTGGTCTTGACCATTCCAATTCGAGAAGACATGGCATGGAAACAGGAAATTTGAAACCCATGTGTGCTGAGAAATTATGTTACCTTAAACCTTGGATGAATTGATTTTTGTTCACATTGTATTTCATGAATCACTACATTGATAAGGCGTACATTCGACTAAGTATGCAATATTATATTCATCTTATCATTTACATAAGGATTAATTTATTAAACAAACTGCACAATAGCCAATGAACAACCAGTATACATGTCGCTGTAATGTGTGTCCTCTATTCCTGATTATATATATCAGCAACAAGGTCCTTTGCTTATTGGTTCTCAAATATTGTTTAAAATGAAATTGAATGAATCTGTTTTTATTGAGTATGTACTATGTTCCAAAATAACCTCAAACAATAACCTATTTATGTAGGTAGAATAAGTTACATAAATAAACATTGTTTCTTCCACAGTTTCCATGGTGAGGTTTTGTTGAATGGGACTATACAAAACATGAACGGGGACAAACTGGAAAAATCCATTAGGTTATAGCTTTTGATATCAGGTCTTGAAGGTCATTTGGATGTGGAATATATAAGAAATGCGAAATTTCTGGACAGCAACAGTAAACGAATGACGTCTCGGCGTAGATGTATTTGAGTGTTTGATTTTCATGAACATACAGTTCTTCAAGTGAAATTGGAGTTTAACACTGATGATATAATTATATGGGTTAAAATTTAGGTTGAAGTTGAAACTCTTGTAAAACAAAATATACACCACATTTTCTTATTCTAATGAAATAATATGTTTCTTTTTAACTCCGGAAAAGACACGTTTTTTAATATCGAATCACTTATACCAGATTAAGAAATCTTTCTGGCTGAACGGTTTGAATGAGCGTCAGTTAGGAGACTGCCACTAGATAACATGGTCTCTCAATCACAATTTGTTTATATTAAACTGATCACGTCTCCTCTCCGCTGTAAACAAACCAGATTACTGACCGACTTTTCATGTACCTTTGAGACCAATCGTGTGGATTAACTGCAGTTTAAACTTACAGCATACAGTGTTTGTAAACATTAGCATAAACAATTAATCACCCCATTAAACTTGTTATCCCCCGCCGCGCGTTTAGCGCGAAGCGGGGGATATAGTATTCGGCTGCGTCCGTCCGTACGTCCGTACATCCGTACATCCGTACGTCCGTACGAAATGGAATAACTCAAATACTATTCACTGGATTCTTTTCATATTTTGCATATGGGTTCATCATAGGAAGAGTAATGCTCCTACAGAGGTTTGTGACCTTGACCTTCATTTCAAGGTCACAACGAGACTTTGTCATTTTACCCTTGTCAGCGGGATATCTCAATAACCTTTCGCTGGATTCTCTTAATATTTTACACATAGCTTCTCCAAGGAATGACGACGGGCTGATTCGATTTTGGTGATCTTGACATTATTTTCAAGGTCACAGCGGAACTTTGCATTTTTCGACATGTTAATGTACATGTAAAGGTTGTCAGCAGAATAACCCAAGAACCATTCACCGGAATTTCATCATATCTTACACAAAGCAAAAGGACTGATTAGATTTTGGTGACCTTGACATTATTCTCAAGGTCACAGTGGAATTTTTAATTTTTCGACATGTTAATGTACATGTAAAGGTTGTCAGCGGGATATCTCAAGAACCATTCACCAGTTTTCATCATATATCTTACATAATGCACCTCCTAGGAAAGACAAAGGGCTGATTAGATTTTGGTGACCTTGACATTTTTCTCAAGGTCACAGTGGAGCTTTGACTTTTTCGACATGTTTGACAGTCAATTTTGCTGATCTTGAAATTATTTTTAAATTTTGAAGTATTAATTTGCGGCGGGGGATCATGTCACCTTAGTGACAACTACTTGTTTTAGTTTCAAATGCAGACTTTAGTCGTTTCAAGAAAAGAAGGTAATCTTCGGATGATAGACTATAACGCTTAATATCAATGCTAGTATCTTCGTTCATTTAAGTAACTATAGTGAGGCTGTGTCAATGTAGAAGTTGAAGAGATGACAGGATATATTTTATGTAGATTAAGGATGGAGTTCAAAGTAAACGCAAATCAAATGTCAATTATTGTTTGTTTATGATTTGTCAATCCAAACAATGTCATGCATCAAAATGGAATTTTTCCCACAGAAGCAACACTAAGGCCAATATTTCTTAATGGAATCATCAAAAATACTAAATGGGAATCGGAAATATGAATAGGTGTGTTTAATCGCATCACACTTTGAAGCTATAGCAAATATTACAAAGTGATCATTTTGAAATTACAATAAAAACAAACCCTGTTTTGTTACTGGAATTGATCCTTCATCTCAATTAAGCTAAATGGACACGATAAAATATTCACAAATAGTTGTTCAAATTGAAACATTAAAGGTTTCTATAAGAACAGAGTAAGAGTAATGGTTCACAGTATGAAGAAGTGACTTAAGCGCATCACGGCTGATGTCCTATTAAGGGAGACAGCAATCTTCTCTTCAATCTGTCTGGTTTCCTAAAAAACAAATGGGTCGGCTACAGGAAAACAAAGTATTTTTCTTGGAGTAAGCTTCAGTCCTGGAAATGGAATTACTTTTCATGAGCTAAGGCATTTGTTTTCAGGTCATGACACACCCCTGGCAATTCAATTTAAGTAATGATTTATAGGGGCTAAAATATGTTCGTTTATTGAGATATTAGTATTCCAAATCATACTTCATTTTTCAAAGTTTCTTGCTTGTCAACATTCTCGATCAACATATGTTACTCAATTCAATTCTTTCAGAGTAACCTCTGTCGCATAAACAGCGTTTCCGTGGCTAGAAAAATATAATAATTATTGGTTTCATTCAAATTCAGTTGTGCAATTAGGGACACTGTTGTAAAAGTCACCATTTGCCAATGACAAGTTAAAATACTAATTTTTAAAACAGAACATTGGGGAAAACCTTTATCCTGTGTTATCCGTTTATAATGTGTGATCATCGATGGTTGTTATTCACAATACACTGATGCTGATAAAATTCGAGACGAAAGTTGGATATAGTTTATTTGTATCATCTATATCAGACATATTCGAAGTACATTTCCTAATTTGACAGACCCTTATCAGTGAAAGGCTGAAACCTTTAAAAATACTATGGTCAGTGTTGTTGAAGACAGGTAGACACATGTAATAGAAAGTAGTAGGAGAATCCGTGGTACGACTTTCGTCTCAAGGAGCATTTGCTAGATACAAGAAATATGATAAATTTAAAACAGAGGTTGATGTGGGAAGAACTGCCTCTGTGGGGAGAGAATGTTATGTCAGCAATCTTGACAATAAGGATGTTACTGTACAACGCCTTTCAAGTCTTCCAGATATTTAGTCCATGGCAAGTTCTACTAGTGGGGTAGGGGATACTTCTATAATATCTGCAACATCAGCGTTCTTGTGTTCTTCTCATCAGCGTTGTGAGTTAGTGCTAGTCGTGTACATGCTAGTGTGTCAGCTGCAATAAAGTTGTCATGCACAAGTAAAATAAATATTGATATCTCTGTCCATGATCATGAGTAATCTGGAACAACAGAAAACACAGTATGTAATTATTGTGGTCCTCAAACCAGTGTTCAAAATATCACCAGCAACATAAAGGAGCACAGTCGGTCTGTACCTTACATTTCTATCATGAAGCATGATAAAGGACTGACATGATTTTAAATTAAGAAAATGTAACGAGTTGTTAATTATATACTACATATACTAATGCCAACCAAAGAGCAGATAACTGGACACAAGTGCCTGCCCTACCAACCAATGTAATTAAATACAAAATTAAAGCAGTATATATAACACGAGACCTCAGTTGCCGATGTGTTGCATATGTAGTATGTAAGTGCTTTCACGTGTACGTCTAACATAGAGTAGTATTCGAATAAAGCACAAGAACTATTTTACTTGTGATAACATGATTTTGGAAGTTTCCTACATCACCAGAATGTTCCTTGAAAACTGCGTAATAGGAGGATGTGAATGCAGATTGTATGCAGACACCAGTCTCCAAATACTATTGTCATTAGAATAGAATGAGCTTCATTAGCATTTGGAAATTGCTGTTGTTTCTTGTGGCCAACTTGAATAACGTTATTAGAGGTTACATAATCATGCTTTATGAATTTAAGATTATTTTGGATGAAATAAAAAAAGTACTCATTATTATAGAAGGAAGACAAATATACTGCAATAGATGATAGTAGGCGTAAAACGGAATAACAATTGCTGTACCTTATTCAAATCGAAATAAAATACATGGATAATGGTTTTAAATGTATCATGAACAAACTGATTTGCCAACAAAGTTAATGTATCTACTCATTATCACAATTTCATTACTATGCAAACATTTTATACTAGTATTTCATATGTAAAGTCAGACCCAGTTTATCCGCACAATTTTGTTATAGGGCCAACTGACCGAGGTCACCTACCGAAGTCGCCCGAACTTCGGACACTTTTCACTTTGAGCGGACGCAATAATAACTGCAATAACTGTAATATGTTTATTTCAAAATGTCCTTTTCAATATGTTATATTTGTTACTTCTTTTGAGAATACTTGATAGTTGGTATTTTTCGCTTTCGCTCGTTAAAATACCAAACCATTCACTCGTTTCATAAACATGTTATCAAACGGGACATCGTTTATTATTCTACATGTACCTAGGAGTCATTTACACAACAAAGGCACCTACTGGTGTTGAGTGGGACATCCTTCTGAAAGATAAAGTCTTTTTATAATTCATTTAAACATAGATTGGACACAACGCCCATATTCAATATTCTTCATTTGGGACAAAGGTGTTGGCTAGAGCCCCATGTTCAACTATTTCTAAAGATAGCAATATCAGTTACATATGAAGGGTTTCGAGGCCGAGATTTGACTCATGAAGAATAAACAGGCTTTCAAGTTTCTGATGACAATTTCTTTATGTGGAGGCATGAAAATATTGAACGTTTCATTTATATCGTTGTTGCAGTCCTCATGCATATAACTACTGCTACAATAAAAAATAAAAACGTAAACGAAATGTTGAAAGATTTTGGTAATACAAGATGAGACTTTATTGGAAACAACATGAAAGGCATAGCCATATGGTGCCAGTTATTAATTGTAAGCCAACAGCATCACAACTTTATAACTGTTACAACCAAATTTCTTCTTCGTTCATAGAAAGTGGAGTGTTCTCCTTGATCGTTTGTAATGGCAGTAATTAAAGAGAGAATATTTGATGTCTAATATTAGTTGGATCTTTTCAAACATGATGAGATAATATTTAAAAAAAAATCAGACATTAGCATTCTGTGTGGATGCTAATGTTTACTAACACTGGTTTATGTACTGTTATTCTAAACGACTGAAGACTCCAGTAAACCCCCCTGGCGCCATGACAAGTCGGTCAGTAATCTGTTTTGTGCATAACAGGTCGATCTCCAAGATTTTGAATTTAGTTTTAAAACTGGAGGAATCCATATTCGCTAATTGAGGATAAATAAATTAAGATACGGTATTGTTATTGTAACTGTTGGATTTTTATGTTCTAATTATGAATGTTCTAGAGGACGAGTACCATGTTTAGTACTTTGTCCACATAATCAGCATTTTCAAGTGTAAAATTGTTCCAGCTGTTAACATCAAGCGAGCCTGAATACATACATTCCGTCTATTCACTTAAAGAAAACTACATACGTAAGTATTGTAAAAATATGTATGCATCAGTAATTGACCTGTTTCATTTGCTTTTAGCCATGATGCCTTTTCACTGGATTCTGAAAGTATAAGTCAGTCACGTATTGCTGTGTGTGACAGGTTCACGTCATTACACTAGTAGGTAATGTAAACAAGTTCAGAAAATAAGATTTATAAGAGTTGCCTCTTTTGAGTTATGTCTCTTTCAAGGCATAAGGAAACAGTTTTGAGCCACGATACGAAAATGTATACATGTTGTAGCTGTTATATTTTGGCAGAAGCACACCATGTTACACATTCCTTAAATAAATTCGATTGAAGGGTTCTCAAAGTGCTGCATTTAATTTCAGCTCAAGAAAATTGTCCTCATGTGAAATCAATTATTGCGATGTCTCTATAAAGTAAGTGTAAGATTATGACTAACAGAGATTGCTATTCCAAACACCGTCGTTCGATGGATTAGATTAGTTCCTCCTCGGGCATATAAATGTCCACTTAAATGGTTGAACTGATAAGTTATATAAATGTATCTGGGAGACACTGACCTGAAGATTATTTTCATAGCGTTTACCCACACAGCCGCAGCCAATAAGACTAATACAAACAATTGGAACAATTTAGAAAGAATTACCTTCCTTAGGTTTTGTTTATATATTTACATTGTTAATAGAAGTCATCGATCACAGCAATGGTTTGACGTTTAAACTTCACATTTAGGCACAATTGAAATATGGCTTTTGTTTTTTTGTCTGGAATATGGCACAGTACATTTTACCTACATGTGCCTATTTCAATGTTGATTCCAAACATTGATTAAATCTCTAATGTGGAATTAGTGCTGGTAAATATTGCCTCAGTTGGAGTTGGAAAAATGTAAGTTTGTTATATTTGGGATCATACTATCTGTATCCTAGGTCACGGTAGCCGAAGAGATAAGCTATTGGGACAGTTAGTGCTCGCGGTTGGTGCCTGCCTCTGAGGGTGTGGGTTCGAATTTCGCCAGGGAATCGTCCCGAAAAAGGACTAGAATTTGTTAAGATGTTAGATGTTAATGATAGAACAAATTTCGTATCAATGTATTTTCAATGGACATTGTAGATACGATTATTGATGTGCATCTTCTCAAGCCACAAGAAGTGCATTAAGTATTGTTATTACTTCAGTAAAAATAGTCTTAGCACCCTGGTTGAATATACATGATGAGACCCCTTAATCTTTTTAAATTGGAGCGAGTTTATGTAGTTAGGTCAATGAATTTATTGAAATCAAATACCCAAAACGGTTAATTGTTTTATATGTCAACAAATACTCAGTTATGACACATTGCAAATATAATCTACTTTCTGCTGTTATCTCATACAATGATTGACTGAATAAATTTCCCGTGAACATAACCAAACATTACGCATTAAACTAATGCTGTAAACAAGACTGGTTTATTTAAGAATTGACTTCAAAATGTGTTACGTTCATGGGGTATAGGTTAAAAAACACCGCTGTGCACACTGAGTAAATCCGCGTAGTTACAGAATAGCTTCATTTCTATTTCATATTCTATTTATGATCTCTGTTCGTAAAAAAATATACGTATCATCAAACACTTTTCTAATTAAACATTATTAACATACGACAGATAGTTATGGACTGTAAAGACAAACATTTTGAAACTGGAAAACTAACAAAAAAAAGTTAAAAATAGTTAATGTTAAAACAATCTGCCTCTTCTGTCATTATGACATCAGGAGGAAGTTGATTGCTGAAAAGTTCCCTATTGCAATGACGATAGCTTTCACATGATAATCGCTGTGAAAGGAAAAACACGTACATTGTACATGTATTTAAGAGAACAAGGAAAACACACGAATTGATGTTATCTGATGTTATATAGAACTCACGTTTCCTTTATTTATAACCACTTCCGAATACTATATGTAGTGGAGTATATTCATTTGTGAGTATTCTTTGACAGATATTTCCATCATGTACATTCCTTACACTTTTCATAGTCCAACTTTTAAGAATCTTCAATGTTGACAAAGACACAATGGACATAGAATTTGACACAAACATCCAACCACAAACTTCTGTTGTGAATATCAAGAAACGTATCAAGTAAGTATCAAGTATCAAAGGTTGAAAATTGTACAAAGCTTCATATGTAGGTTAACAAACGATTGTCCACAAGTAAATTGAACAATTACATTTCCACATCAGTAATCAAGCTACTAGTAATGAAGCTCATTTACCCTTTCAATTCACCACAGTAATCAACCATACCTTATCAGTGCGTGTTCGGTTAACTTGTCTGAATTGTGATCAGTGCATATATATTGATTTGTCCGAATTTACAGGCACTGAATGTGACTGTGGAAATACTGATAATGTTGCAGCTACTTATGAGGTAAGTTCTGCCAATGAATTCAGGATCTCTTTGTTAATGTTAGCTAGTCCTACTTATACATGTAAGGCATATGTTTATTCAACTCAAACAAACTTGTAAATACAACATCGTCAAATATAAGTATAAAGAGTATATAATATACATTCCTTTTCATTTCAAAATTAAAGAAATGGTTTTAAATATGGTAATATGTTTTGAAATAGGAAATAAAATGTCAACAGAGAAATGATATAGTGTAATTTACTTCATGTGTTTCAGTGTTTTTGTTGAATAAGGTTGTGGTTGTATGTTACCACTATCCACGTACCATGTTACCACTATCTAATCAGCACTGTCGTCTTCCCTGGTCGAATTTGTGTGTAAGATGTGAAGAGAATGCAGTTCCTGGTTCTTGAGATTTCCCATTTAAAATGTTCGTCTTGCCCAGCAGCAGTGTACGATATGATGAGAATTCACTGTACACTTCTTGAGATATTTCCCCTTGGTGAAGGTCACACCAATCTACAGGTAATCAAGTGGATACGTTTTCAGTATGTATGATACAGACGGACACTACTGTCGAATAATATATAAGTAAAATAATTCTACAAACGATTATTTGAAGTATATACTTGTTCTTAAAGCTGTAACGGGATTGGGTTATTTTTAGCATTTATATCGTTAGTTATTGGTTTCTGGGTAAGATATTATTAAATTAGGATGTTTACAGTGTTTTGGGGATAAATTATATAAGTTTAAGTTAGGTACCAACGAATAGGGACGGGTTTTAACGAAGCGGGAAGTTGTATGGAACGAGTCGCTATCTGGCGTCAGCGATTGGCCGCACGCGCCGGGCGGGTCCACTACTTAGAAATAGGGGTGTTATTGGGAATGGGATGCGCCCGCTGCAGGGTATAAAACGAGCGATGCTCGCCTTAGGCATTGTCTTGCTTGGTATTTCGAAGCAATAGGTGAGAACTCGTTTCGATATGAAACGCCGTCCCGCTTGTCTTGTGACTAGACAACT
This sequence comes from Gibbula magus, assembly GCA_936450465.1. Taxonomy (NCBI): domain Eukaryota; kingdom Metazoa; phylum Mollusca; class Gastropoda; order Trochida; family Trochidae; genus Gibbula; species Gibbula magus. The sequence goes on from OW388296.1 coordinate 76,724,288, forward strand.
GTAACTTGTTCTGCGATTGAACACAATTGTTCTGTGATTGAACGGCACCTGTTTCGATTTGAAACGATTGACCCACTTCCATAGCGTAGCGTAGCACTAGATAGATTAATTATATGTAGACGTAGGAATAGGTAATTCACTAGTGTATGTAGGCTAGGGTGGTTTGGGCGGAAATATTATGTAGGATTAGAGTTTTGTTAAAGTTGGGTTATGATTAGAAACCGGGATGGGGGTGGAATTTAACTGTTTTTACTACCGCTGTTACCAGCGTTAGTTTCCAGGAATTTATAATGGTTAATTCATTTTGTTAGCTTCCCGGAATTATTTATGCATATGTTGCTGATATTTTTATCCCACCGGTATGTAATACCGTGGGATATAGTCATCGCCCCGTCCGTCTGTCCGTCCGTCCGTCCGCTCGTCTGTCCGTCCGTAATCATTTCGTTTCCGGAGCAGAACTCGAAAACCGTTCATGATATCTTTCTGAAACTTTCCATGTGTATTACCCACCAACTGAAGTGGTGCCTTTTGATATTTTCAGATTTCTGAAAATTTAATTTTTTTTCGTTTCCATAGAAACTTGTTGAATTTGGACTTTGTTCAGAGACAGGTTCGTTTCCGGAGCACAGCTCCAAAACCATTCATCATATCTTCCTGAAACTTTGCATGTGTATTACCCACTAACTGAAGTGGTGCCTTTTGATATTTTCAGATTTATGAAAATTTTATTTTTTTTCGTTTCCAAAGAAACTTGTTGAATTTGGACTTTGTTCAGAGACAGGTTTGTTTCCGGAGCACAGCTCCAAAACCGTTCATCATATCTTCCTGAAACTTTGCATGTGTATTACCCACTAACTGAAGTGGTGCCTTTTGATATTTTCAGATTTTTTCTGAAAAATGTATTTTTTCTGTTTCCATAGAAACATGAGAGGGATGTTGGTTGTTGTTGATTTTGACTGCTTCTGGAGCTCAAGTCTAAAACCCTTAACATACCTAAAACTCAGCATCTGTAATACCCACTAACTGAAGTACGGTAGTAGATACACTAGTATCTGTCAAAGATGTGTTTTACAAATTTTGTGGAACCGGTGGGATATGTCATCTTCTGATGACTCTTGTGTTGAGTTTGATGTCTTTGGAATAAAATTGAGAACGGTAATATATTTGTATGTTGTTGATCACACGCTACATCTCGAAACGGGATGCAGCGAGGTTTATGAGTTGAAGTGACCTGTTGGTTGAAAGTTCACATAATTTAACAAGTTGGTCAAGGACACCTGGTTTCAAGATATATACACACGGTTAAAATCACACAACGCAAAGTAGAATCACACAGTTAATATATTCTCTTGAATCAGGGCGGAAACCTCGTCTGTTACATTTTGGTGCCGTGACCCGGATGTAGTTTTTTGTGGTCAACTTTATACACTTGTAACCTTCTGTATTTTTCATATTGTATTGTGAAATGATACAGATTTGAAGTTTAACAGTTATATTTTGATCTTCTATAGCTGTTGTAGTGGCGAATATTTTGACTTGTAGTTAAGTTGGGAGTTTAACAATTTATTGATAATTTCTGTACAAGAAGTGTCATTTTATAAAATGGATTTGGAAAACAATTAATGTCGTGTTTTTCGCCTTCATATTTCCAAGATGATGCATTTTATGAATCTCCAAAAGGCAATGAGGATATGAACTATGACATGTCAACCCCGTATTTTCCACCCCAAAGTGTCACCCCTGAGTCGCTTAGAGTGAATATAGGTCAGCAGAATGTAGGTCGTTCTCATGTTAACCCTTCAGGTGCTGGAATAGAGAGTGTTCCACGAGCCTGTGTGGGGCGACATGACCTCAGGTCAGATCAGGGTCAAGGTCAGGATCGTTCAGTTAGGTTTGAGTCATCTTTACCTAATTCTACGAGTTTAGGTTTTCCTGGTTCTTTTTCTGGTAGACAGAACATTCCTTTTCCTGTTCAAGGCAGTAGGACATTTCCTAGTTTTGATGCTCTTCCTAGGCCGTCCATACTACGTGAAGCGGGTCAAGGTCATAGGTCAGCAAGGTCAAACCGTAGGGAGGCATACCCTGATACTTTTGATGGTAGAACGACTAATTGGCGTGATTACATCGTTCATTTTGAACAAGTTGCAGCTTGGAATGGTTGGGATGATTTGGAAAAAGCTCAACAGCTTAGCATGAGTTTACCTGGTACAGCTCAGACTTTGCTTAGTAACCTTACTTATGGTCAGCTTAGCAATTATTCTTCACTGAGAAATGTTTTGTCTCAGAGGTTCAGTCCAAGAGAGAGGGGAATAGCCTATCGTTGTGAGTTCAGGTATAGACGTCAGGAGAAAGTTGAGTCTGCTGCAGATTATGGCTATCAGCTCAGGAGTTTAGCTTTGTTAGCATATCCGGACATTCCATATGATTCTTTGGAGTTGCAGATCATTGATCAGTACGTTACTGGTTTGAGCGATTTTGAGATGAGGAAAAGACTTTCAGTCATCCTCAGACAGTAGAACAGGCAATCTCGTATGCGATAGAGTAAGAAGCTGTTGAGGGCAGTAGGTGTCGTAAACCTGGTGAAAGTAGTAGCAAGGTTTGTGCTGCAGTTACAGAAGTTGTAGGGACAGGAAAAGCTGACAGCTCATTGACTTTAGAGTCTATCTCTCAGTTGATCGATAGCAAGTTACATCAGTTCAAACAGTCCTTTAATAGGCAGAAACGAGGTGGTGATAGAAAGGTCGAATGTTACTTCTGCAAAGGTCAGGGACATATGGTCAGGCAGTGTCCGAAGTTAGCAGAATTGCAGGATCTTTCTTCTAAATCTGAGGCTAAGGAGTCGTAAAACTAGATTGGGCTGAGGATGAGGCGAAATCATCAGTCCTTATTTGTCAGGTAGACCATCTTGTAGGGCCAGAAAAATGCAGTTCTAGTTTGGATAGCGAGGTTGACTTGAGTACCAATTTTGGGGGGAACATCCTCTGCGGGTACGAAGGTTAGTTATCAGGTTCGTAATGTCCAAGGTGATAGCAGTTGTCTCTTCACAAACATGCAAGTTAATGACAAACAGTCTGAGATGCTTATTGATACAGGGTCACCTATTTCATTGTTGTCCATTGAAGAATTTTCCGGATTAGGTCTTGACACCGAGCTGGCTCGGGTGGATGTCAACCTAGTTACTGTCGATGGCAGGCAGTTGGAGGTACAGGGTCAGGCTATGATTGAGTTCAAGGTTGATGGTTTGTGTTTTGGGCACAATTTCATTGTAGCTGATCTTGATGGTTTATCAGGAATTTTCGGCATGGATTTCTTTGAAATTTATGAGTGTGTTGTTCATATCAAGAAACGCATTCTCAAGACAACTAAGGGTAGAGTCAAACTGTACAAGCGGTCAACAAATAACTGTGCTAGGATAAGGCTTACTGACAAAATTAGGATACCTGCTCAATCTGAACAGGTAGTACTCTGTGAGACAGAAGGTTTAGTTTCCAAAGGTATCAGTGTGATAGAACCTAACAAACATTGGCAGAAACAGGGCTTACTTGTTGCTAGAAGTTTAGTTGATACTAGTCGGCATACAGTCGCAGTGTCTGTCCTTAACGTTAGCAATAAGAGTGTCAATATTGGTCCGTCTTCGATCATGGGAATCGCTGAGTCAGTAGAGAGCTGTGTAGAGATCAATGAGTCAGGTCAAACTGCGGAGAAGGTCAATCTCCCTGCTCATCTTTTACCTTTGGTCGAGAATAGTTCCTCTGAGTTGTCAGTTGAGGAAAAGCAGGCTTTAACAGATTTGGTAGCGGAATATCAGGATGTGTTTATTGACAAAGATGGTACTTTTGGGCAAACAGGACTCACTACTCATAAGATCAATACAGGAGATGCTGCTCCAATAAAGCTACCACCTCGTAGGGTACCTTTGGCTCGTAAGACAGTTGTTGAGGAAGAGGTCCATAAAATGTTAGGTCAGGGTATCATTGAGCCTAGTACCAGTCCTTGGTCTGCTCCAGTCTGTCTTGTCACCAAGAAGGATGGTTCTGTTAGATTTTGCATAGACTACAGGAAGCTCAACTCTGTTACTCAGAAAGATGCGTTCCCCATATCTAGGATGGATGATATGCTAGAAACTTTGGGTGGAGCTAGATGGTTTAGTACCCTTGACCTTGCTAGTGGTTATTGGCAGGTGAAAATGGACCCTCTTGATAAAAGTAAAACTGCTTTTTCTACCCACTTAGGCTTATTCCATTTCAATGTGATGCCCTTTGGCTTAACGAATGCCCCTGCGACCTTTGAGCGGTTAATGAATACAATCTTTGGGTCATTAAAATGGAAAAGGTGTCTTTGCTATCTGGATGATGTCATTGTGTTTGGGTCAGATTTTTCAAGTGCTCTTGAGATCCTGAGGTTAGTTTTCGCACAGTTTCGTAAAGCAAACCTAAAGCTTAAGCCCAAGAAGTGTGTTCTTTTCCAAACTGAGGTATCTTTTCTCGGACATATAGTGTCTAAAGATGGGATAGGTTGTGATCAGAGGAAATGTCAGGTTGTTGAAGACTGGCCAGTTCCAGATAGTAAGGCAGAAGTGCGCAGTTTTCTTGGTCTAGTAGGCTATTACCGACACTTTGTTAAGGATTTCTCCTCGATAGCTTCACCTTTGACACGGTTAACGAGGAAGAAGGTAACCTTCCTTTGGGATGATTCCTGTCAACAGGCCTTTCAGAAACTGAAAAATAGTGTGTTAACAGCTCCTGTATTATCTTTCCCTCACGATGAAGGGCAGTTCATCTTAGATACAGATGCTAGCGCTATAGGGATAGGTGCTGTGTTGGCTCAAGTTCAGGAAGGTCAAGAGAAGGTCATAGCCTATGCTAGTCGGACACTGAATAGGGCACAAGAGAACTACTGTACCACTAGAAGAGAACTATCGGCAGTTGTTACATTTTTGAGACAGTTTAAACATTCCTGTTTGGACGAAAGTTTGTGGTCAGGACTGACCATGCTCCTTTGGTCTGGCTTTGAAATTTCAAGGATGCTGATGGTATGCTTGCACGATGGCTTAGTGTCATAGAAACATTCAACTTTGAGATAAGGTATAGGCCTGGTGCTAAGCATAGGAATGCTGATGCATTGTCACAGAAACCATCTAGAAAGTGTGGTAGGGATAATTGTTCAGATTGTTATGATCATGAGAGAGCTGATGTTGTTGATGGGATAGGCAAACTTGTAGGTTCGTTACGGGCTGACAGTACTGCACAAGAGACTGTGCCTAACTGGCTCCCTGTGTGGACTAGGGACAATCTTCTGCAGATGCAGGAGCAGGATACTAGCATTGGTCCTATTAGGGTGAAACTTTTGTCATCCAGTGTTAAACCTTCCAGGGCAGAGGTAGTTGATCTCAGCAGTGAGGCTAAAGCTCTTTGGGGTCAGTAGGAAAGCTTGGTTATCGAGAATCACTTGCTCTATAGGAAACATCTTCTTGATCATGGTGAGGTGTATCAGTTGGTCGCTACAGGAGAAGTTAGGGACACTGTTTTTGAACACTTGCATCACAATAAAACTGCTGGTCATTTTGGCAGGGATAGAACTCTGAGGGCAATTAAGCAGAGGTTTTATTGGCCGGGTATGTCAGAAGCAGTCAAGCGTTGGTGTAGGGAATGTGATCTCTGTGCTAGGAGTAGACCTGGTCCTGCTAAGAGGAAAGCACCATTGAAACAGTTTGTCGTTAGGTTCCCCATGGAATGTATGGCCATTGATATTGTAGGTCCTCTTCCTGTGACACGTAATGGAAATGAGTACATCATGGTAGTAGGTGATTATTTTACCAAATGGAAAGAAGCTCTCGCTATTCCAAATCATACTGCGTTGACAGTTGCAGATAAGCTAGTCACTGAGGTTTTCTGTCGTTTTGGTTGTCCTTCACAAATTCACACTGACCAAGGTCGAGAATTTGAATCTGTTTTGTTTGCTACAGTGTGTCGGAGGCTAGGTGTGAATAAGTCACGTACTACTCCATATCACCCACAGTCAGATGGACTAGTAGAAAGATTCAACAGAACTCTTCGCCATATACTTTCTATCTTTGTTCATCAAGAGCCGTTGGATTGGGATGATCAGTTGCCGTTTCTTCTCATGGCTTATCGGGCTAGTGTTCCTGATAGCACAGGGTGTAGTCCTAACTTATTAATGACGGGTAGGGAGGTCAGGATGCCCTTAGATCTTATGGTGGGTGATCCGCCGGGAGTTCTTCGGGCTAAATGTCCAGTTGAGTACGTTGAATGGCTTCAGAGGTCGATACAGAACAACTTTGGTTTTGCCTGTGAAAATCGTGGTGTTTCCGCTAACCTTCAAAAGAAACATTATGATGTTAATGTTAGGAATAGAGAGTTTGAAGAAGGTCAGTGGGTCTGGCGTTGGTATCCCCCTAAAGCAAACCAAAAGCTTGAACTGGGTTGGACTGGTCCCTATCTTGTCGTTGGCAGGTTGTCTCCTATCACCTACAAAATACAGAAAGAGATTAGTAAGCCATGCATCACTGTACATGTAGATCATTTAAAAATGTACGAGGGGAAAGATCATCCTGAGAACTGGCTAGTTGATCAGACTATTGAGGAACAGGAAACTAGTGGGAATGGGGAAGAAGATGCTAGTGATCAAGAACAACCTAGTGAGGTTGTACACTTGGGAATTGACAACACATTGTCTCCTGTCCAAGGGGGTAGGGATGAGGAAGTAGGGCTAGTGCTACGCACCCGCTGTGGGAGGAGGGTCAAACCGCGGGACCTCTTCTCACCGTCATGAACCGCTTGACCCCAATTGAGCAATTTTTTTATTTTGTTTTGTTTTGCTTCGTTTTATTTGTTTTTTTGTTTTTTTCTGTTCAGTTCGCATTTGGTTCCAATATTTGCTTTGGTTTATTTTTCGGACCTAGAATGGAACTAACAGTTTCTGCGCAAGAGCTGAAGGATTTCCAGGAGGATCTCCGTGAACCATTTCCACCTGATAGAATGACCTGCCCAGTCGATGGTTGCCCCGACTTTAGGTACCTTCGCTGGAATTCCTATATGGATCACTGGAGCCGGCATCATCAACGTCAGCGTCCCTACTTTCAGTGCAACGTGTGTGGGCGGAGATTCAGGCGGAAAATGCATGCCCGGAGGCATTTGAACAGTCACCATCCTGGAGCGGCATACACCTACCGTCTGGCTGCCAACCCAGAGTTTGTCAACCCAGGGGACACCCTGCCTCCGTCACCTCCGAATGACCGTGCCACAGCCCGTCAGGAAGAGCAGGACCGACGTCACCGTTTGCCAGCGACCACTGCCTGTCGAGAGGAGCAGTACCTGCTCGACATGGAATATCTCGGATATGTTTAGACTTTTGACGCTCCTATTTGATTTTGTTTTGTTTTCTTTGTTATCTTATTTGGTTATGTTTTCTTTTGTTTCTCTTTTTGGGGGAAAAAAAAGGTACTTTTTGTTGGGTTTTTTTCTCTTAAAAAGGGGGGAGGAATGTAACGGGATTGGGTTATTTTTAACATTAATATCGTTAGTTATTGGTTTCTGGGTAAGATATTATTAAATTAGAATGTTTACGGTATTTTGGGGATAAATTATATAAGTTAAAGTTAGGTACTTACGAATAGGGACGGGTTTTAACGAAGCGGGAAGTTGTATGGTACGAGTTGCTATCTGGCGTCAGCGATTGGCCACACGCGCCGGGCGGGTCCACTACTTAGAAATAGGGGTGTTATTGGGAATGGGATGCGCCCACTGCAGGGTATAAAACAAGCGATACTCGCCTTAGGCATTGTCTTGCTTGGTATTTCTAAGCAATAGGTGAGAACTCGTTTCGATATGAAACGCCGTCCCGCTTGTCTTGTGACTAGACAACTGTAACTTGTTCTGCGATTGAACACAATTGTTCTGTGATTGAACGGCACCTGTTTCGAATTGAAACGATTGACCCACTTCCATAGCGTAGCGTAGCACTAGATAGATTAATTATATGTAGACGTAGGAATAGGTAATTAACTAGTGTATGTAGGCTAGGGTGGTTTGGGGGGAAATATTATGTAGGATTAGAGTTTTGTTAAAGTTGGGTTATGATTAGAAACCGAGATGGGGGTGGAATTTAACTGTTTTTACTACCGCTGTTACCAGCGTTAGTTTCCAGGAATTTATAATGGTTAATTCATTTTGTTAGCTTCCCGGAATTATTTAGGCATATGTTGCTGATATTTTGTTGAGTTTGATGTCTTTGGAATAAAATTGAGAACGGTAATATATTTGTATGTTGTTGATCACACGCTACATCTCGAAACGGGATGCAGCGAGGTTTATGAGTTGAAGTGACCTGTTGGTTGAAAGTTCACATGTTAATGTAACAAGTTGGTCAAGGACACCTGGTTTCAAGATATATACACACGGTTAAAATCACACAACGCAAAGTAGAATCACACAGTTAATATATTCTCTTGAATCAGGGCGGAAACCTCGTCTGTTACAAAGTAATCAATTTTGATGAACCGCTCACGCAAATCATGTTGACATAATACGCCACTTTTCTTAAACATGATATCCTGTTTTACAGTTACCTTTGATGGCGATAAAGTACATATGGACTGGATGGAATGTGTATTCTCGTGGTTTCATTAGGATTTAACATTATCAACTTTCTTATGATATATGTAATCCCAACATTTTTCGATTAACTTGGACAATATCTTCATTGGAAATTCTCAACTGAATAAAGAACTAGTATTGAAATGCATGGTTAAAAGCATTTTCAATCATAGTTATTATCTCTCTGAGCTTTTTGAAATATTCTCTCATACAATTTGCAAAGTGAAAGCTTCTAATATATTACAGATAAAACAATAACGAAGTGCTTTGAAGTTATCTTCACATTCGGTCAGAGAACACTAGAGGGCAAAACAAACGCCTCCAAGTTATGCTGAATGAATAATTAATATGGCAGTCCAAAGACACCATAGAAAAAATGTGAATCGAATCAATAACTTTAAAGAAAACCATGTCAATTGAGGACCGCGATAACGTACATCTGCAGCATCATCATCATTTCGATGCAATTGCGTGCCTGTAATGTGGCTTGTTGTTGTTTATAAATCTGTTTCAAATGTCATTTCTCTGATTTAACACTGATCGAATACCAAACAGTTACCCCTGTCTGATTTAAACAATCGCCATTTTTTAAAACAATTTCTAAAACTATGTTGTTCATGTATTGAATAATTTTTTAATGTTCACCAATGACAAGCTGGAGTTACCTCCCCTTATGTATTATTGCCGCTTGGGACATAGTTGGCGTTGTTCCCTGCTTTTGCTAGGTCATCAACATGGCGTAACGGTATGCGGCACACAGCAAGTTTTGCTTTAAAATATTTTGCTTAAATGAAGATAACTGTATACATTTGTAATGATGTCAGATCGTCATAAACGTAAGGCGCTGCGGAAATGTCGAAGTTGTTAGCCTTGGAAAAGGTGACAGGTGATGACTTCATTTTAAGTTCACCGGAACGGGGGCAATCTCACGGCGGTTCAATGTGCTCGGGCAACACAGCGTACAAAAGCTCCATGTACTCATGTTTGTGCTTGCATGTTGTTTTATGAGTGTAGAATTAAAAACATCATAAAATAGAAAAAAAATCATTTAAATATCAAACAAAGTGAATCTTGAACATGCCATGAACGACTTCACTTCGATATTACCATTAGAGGTGTTCACGGGTTGCAACATTCTGATCAGTAGGCAAGAAAACAAATTAACTCAAGATGTCACATTGGACATTTCCACTTTATTTTCAAATTCTAATCAATTTTGTTTAAAATGGTTCCATCCAAAATCTAATCATAAGCTACATGTAGGCGGAATCATCTAATGAATTTAAATGTAAATTCAATAGCATGGGAATCTTAATATAACTGCGATCCTACAAAGTAAATGAGATTCCTTGATGCCAATCAATTCTTTATGTTGACCAATGTCATCAGTTAAGTCTAGAATGTAACTTATTACTTTTGGAATGGCATTCTAGAAATTCGCATGAGGAATAATGGTAATAAATATATATATATATATATATATATATATATATATATATGCATTTTCTTTATTCTGCATGAGTGACGTTTCAACATACTTCAACTCGTTGCTTGTTTTAATTAGTTTAGATAATACAGGTCTAGCCATACCTACATGTACTACTTATCATATAAATGTTCTTCTCCCATGATAATAATGCAGACAAGGTAGTATTATCATATCAGCATTGCCTTCTTTAAATATCTGAAAACCAGGTGACTCGGTACCGTTTCTTTGACATATATACCTTTACTGTTGCTATCATTTTGAGACGGTATGACATATGAACTAACATAATAATAACGTGCTTACCTTTGTAGCATCAACAGCAAATTCAAATAGAGACAGCTTGAATATTCATGTTGAATTGTTCTTTTTAAGGTGAGATGAGACAAATAAATCGAGGACGTGATTATTTTAAGTCGCCCTGTATAATTAACTGATAGTTGTTCTTCCATCAGGCACTCTTAGAGTGAAAGTATATTCAAATATAGTCGCAAGCGACTTTAAACGGATTCAGCGCGTAAATGAGACAATTATTTTGAATGTTTTGTCATTTTTCATAGTTGAAAACAAGTTGCAAGTCTGTAGAGGTATTTTGAAAATTTTGCCCATGTCCCTAAGTGAAAATGGAAAAATAACACATTAATTGACCCCTACATTACATTTCTCATTATTAGGATAAAACGGTTTATTTTTTATACTAAGGTGTAACAAAGAAAAGGTTGTGCTTTAATTTACCCTTAAGTAGATGTAATCATCATTTAGATTGCATACATAATTAATATCTTATGTTCTTCTGAATATGGACGAAAATACTAAAATATGCTTATTTTCATACCCCAATACGACGTTTGTGATGTTTGAAGCTTAACTATTAACTTTTAGATGAAAAAGTTCAATACAAAAGTTGTTGCTCTTGAAATTAGCCATGCGTAAGCATAAGTCATATTGTAAGTTGTAAGTCATGTGTAAGTTGTTGTAGATCCATGCTTGAAAAATATTGTGCTTAATAAGATATATTTTCGCTTTAAAATGATATAACAATCATGTTTGTATCCTTATTGATTGAAGAACAATAATTCTTCAAAGTAAAGGCTCGTCGAATAGTCCCAAAATCATGATATTTCATTTTGCTTAAAAACTGTTTAAATTGTGCCAAAACTATTAACTTTTATATCACAGTATTATGTAGTAGAGTTGTGAAGATAACCATGATAAACAGAATGCAAGAAACAGATTAATAAACAGTGGAAAAAAAAAAGAAGAAACACGCCAATAACAATAAGAATTAATAATAAGTATACGATATGCCGTCAAAATTACACTTGAATTAATGAAAACTGCCATGACGTCGGGTTTTTACGTTTATGGAGGTACGAGTAATTCTAAAATTACATTTAAGTGATGAAAAACGTTCAATGACCCCCTATTATTATTTCTGAATTCGTTTGTTTATTCTACTGTGCAAATCATATTGAAGTTTTAGCAATATCTAAAATATGTGTGTCACTGAAAAATCCTGTTGAATATCTGAAAAACGCTGATATAATGCCTTTTTTTTAATTATTTAAACACTGCTTAATTTTATTTCTTTCCCTAAACAGTGTCATTTATTTTGAAAATATAAACTTGCTGTGTATCCGCCTTTGTGATAATATTTAATCTGAAAGGAGTTTAATTGTTGAACACGCGCACTTTATTTAAGTAGGTGAAATTGGTCAAAATAGCATAATTTGCTGACAGGGGTGTTACTATTGATACTCTTTACATCATTCGGTGACCACCTAATTTTATCACATTTTTGGACAAAAGACATGATAATCTTGTTTTTTCAAAAAGATAAGCGAATTCGAAAATATTTCGTTTCATCGTCCCATATCTCCTTAATCTGAAGGACTTCAATGTCTTTTGAATACTGGTTTATTATTTGGCAATTTCGAACCGAGTCAACTACTGCGTCAGGTATTTAACATATTGTATTGTACTGTATTTAACTTGAGATGAAATATTGTAAGGGTAGGTATTTAACATATTGTATTGTACTGTATTTAACTTGAGATGAAATTTTGTAAGGGTAGGTATTTAACATATTGTATTGTACTGTATTTAACTTGAGATGATTTATTCTTCTCAAGGTAGGATGAACTATTTTATCAATTATAGTGAAAAGATAACCAACTACTATAAATGACTTGGGTTGGTCCTTTGAAAATTAACCATGGCTGGCTTACAAAGTGTAGAGTATGTGACATCGCAGCGAGGCACATCACAAGTACTTTTTGGAGGATTCCTTTACAACAAGTCCACAACACGACAGACATGTCAGCACTGACGATGCATTATTTAGACCTGCAAGGGAAAATGCACAACAGTTGGAGAATTTGTCAGAAATGTGTCTTACCACACTCATCCATGATGTCACTCGGGCCAAGTTCATCAGCAAGTCTTAGGAAAAGAGCTAGAGAAGAGACCGTCCACATGCATGATCTCTACGACCAAGAAATTGCTGAACAAGATGCTGGCCAAGTTCCTTTGATGCCGTCCTTCAACAGTGCCAGCAGCTCTATCTACCGCCATCGCAGAAAGAACATCCCAGTTATCCCCAACTCCCGTGCAGACGTTGACCTGACAGAGGAGTGGACAACTGCATCCGACAGCCAGCCTTTCCTGATCTTCAGCGACGGCGACGACAAGAAGATCTTAGCCTTCTCCACGCCTCAGCAGATCCAGTCTCTCCAATCGGCCGATGTCATCTACATGGACGGTACTTTCATTGCATGCCCTGCGCTTCGGGATCAAGTGTACATCGTCCATGCCCGAGCTGGTTACTCCACCTACGCCCTGGTCTACGCACTGCTTCCGGACAGACAGATGGCCACATACAGACGCTTCTTCAGTCTACTCAAGACCCACGTCCACGATAAGTTACAGAGAGACCTTGCTTGAGACCGGACTTTGCCGCACGACCATCCCAGCATCTACAGATTCATCACCGTCATCCGCAAGATCGAGGCCGCAGACCGAGCCAAGCTGTCGCAGATCGACTTCGGCGCTGCTCCACCTATCAGAAAGCGTGTCTACAGGGAGTTGGAAAACAGAATCCAGAGACTGAAGGACCAATTCCAACAGGGAACCAAGACACCACTCGAGTACCTTGATGCCGTCAGACACTTAGTTAAAATTGGATAAAATGTACATCGTGTAGACCTGAAACCAACCAGAGTGCTGATATGTGATTCATATATGGACATGATGAAACATTTATGTTTAGTGCTGATTTGTACCGCTGTAAATAATGTAAATAATGAAATGATGTCCAGTGCTGATGTCTAGTGCTTGAACGTGACTCATGATAATCACTCATGATAACACAATTATATGAAATGAATGACACAAAAGCCAAAATAAATGATGTATGTAGTGCTAATCATCTGTTTTGCGTTCTCTTTCTAACGGGTTTGGACCATTCCATTCTTCATTGATAGGTAAGAGGTAGTTACCTGTGTGTGCAATGGCCTGTGTAATTATGTGTATTGTAGTGTGTGACAAATGGCACGTGTAACAGTTGGGACACAGCCGCCCAAGGGGATTAAATGAAGAAGGGTTCATGAGAATTAGTGTAAGTTAACGTTATATTGATTCAGGCACGTCAGCTGTCCGAGGAAAAATGTATTTTCTACAATGATATTTGTTACGAAGACTTATGTTTCTGTTTTTATTGTGGCTTTTAATTTTCTTTGGTTTAAAATTCTTATCAAATTAGTATTTCATACTAGGGAGATGGTGCAATTATGCTAAAAATTGGCTGAGGATATTATCTACCAGTATAGTTTCCGGAAGATTATACATACCCTGTGCATAGGCTAAATACCACAGGGATCGTGGAGGTAAAGTAATGCCAATGTTCCTAACCAAAATACGTAAACAACCAAAATCATCTGATAGGAAACCTGAATGCATTACAAGTTTCTGTTCCTATCGGCGTTCCTATCGACGTTTACTCGATTTACAACTGATACATCCTCGAACAAGCAGCAAATACGTGACAAAAAGTATAAAGTTGAATATTCAAATCATTTTGATGAATTAAAATTGACACTTTTGATACTGAAAAAGCGTGTTCACAGGTGTCTGTATTTTAACTTGGAATAATTAATCAAATTTTGTTTTATAGTTTAGTTCTGTCAAGAACAGTATGACTTGTGTCTTTATCGATTACCATGGTATAATTAGATTTCAAGATCATTATATTGCATAACGATATAACGAGCGAAAATTTACTGTTTTTTATTCCTTGGCTTCAGGTAGATTATCCAATGTCAAGCCCCTTAGTTTTCGATTGGAAATGAACTGTTTCCTATCCATCTTTGCCAAGATAAAATTAGTTTGATGTATGGTTCATCGGTTCATATTTTATAATGCGAGCTTAACAGATAACTATGTCAAAGCTGTCCATATTTCAAAAGCCTTTCTAGCAATAATTCCCCAGTACTGTAGTCGTCTCACTGAATAAGTATGTTTTTTTTTATCTGAAAAGAACAATTTAACTTCCCGGTTCATTTATTATATATAAAACATTATTGCAACATCAGGGACAAGTCACATGCTTCCATGGCATGGAGTGCTGGACCATGGTCATACTATAAAACTTCGCTAGTTAATAATTGTTGACAATAGTTAATCAACAATTGAAGCAAATGAATTCGGTCATTGTATAGTCTACACTAGGGTTACACGAAGGCAACCCGACGTCTAAACAAGAGGCATAAATGTGATGTTTCGGATAAGGTATCGAAGGCATTTTGTGACCTCTCGATGACAGCTGTTCGGAGGTATTTGCTGCATAACTAACTTAACTTTCAACATGCCACCGATATCTACTCAAATGGAGCCCACTAGCCGACACCTTGTCCATCGAGATGATGATCTTAGGGCATCAGTTGGTTGTCTTATAGCTCATGTCGCACAGTTGCCGATACCCTGTACGAATGTTCATTTTCGTCGTGTATGTATATATGTCTCCACCTTTGGTCTCGCACGGTCATCAATATATCATCTTGCAAAGTGCCACAGTAAACATTTTGCTGCTGACAGTTTTATTATCCTGGTTTCCTTTATGTAAGAGACGCAGACACAGTAAAGCAATCATTTCGTATCTTGCATTTGATTGAGTTCACTCCTATGATCTTTAACTATATGTTATAACATCTCAAAGCTCAAAACGGACTCAATAATTATGGACTGAAGAGAAATGAGATGGTTTGCTCTCGTCGTAAGTTTGCGAATGCTCAACTTGTTGCTTTTGGAAACGGTCTGTCATTTGTAATTGTTGCCCAATAGTTCACTAAATAACACTAATACTAGATTTTCTGATCTTTATATGAGTATGGTGGGTGGCGTTCGTCTTTATAATTTATCTTACAACATAACTGTCATGAACATGCTGTAGAACAACCTTTTCTAAGCTGTGGAAATGAAGGGCAGATTAGAAACAGGCCTGAAGTTTTTCAAATTGTTTGGACCGAGACCGAGGGATTACAACAGCTTCTTTGAGTGAATTTGGGACAATGCCGGTTGAAAGTGAGGCATTGATTATTCCAGTTATTAGTGGAACTAGATCTGTTATGCATTTGTTTGTAGGAGTCGTAGGTATTAGATCCAATATACAACATTTGGATGGCGACTTAAAAAAAGATCACACAGGCTGGAATGTAGACCGTAATGACCCTTCATGCTTTCTGAGAATAGGTGATTCAAAAGGAAGATAATATAATTGTTGGTGAATATCCCCAATCTTATCTGAGAAATAGTCACAGAAAACCTGAGGCAATTCTGAACTGTCCACATTGTTTGGCAAAAGTGAGGATATCTTTTTACCCATCAGTTTATTTGTGACACTGAATAGTTGTTTCAATGAAGTAGTGATGCTTACTTCATCTCCATGATGTTTCGTCTTTGTTGAGTCAATTGTAGTCTTTACAGAAGTTCACTCGTTTGTGAAATGTATTTACTTACTTTGTATCTATCAAACAGTATAATTGTTTTTAGTCATATTTCGATGTGATCACAAGTTCGACATATTATATAATGTTGTATTAATTGATACTTGAAATAATTAAGACGTTCTTCCATCTGAACCTGTTTGCAAAGGCCTGAACAATGGAGTACTTGTAATTAAGATAACTTAATCTACCACCCTTTAATGTAGATTGATCATTTGGAAACACTACTACTCAGATGTTTGCTTCAATAAACAGGTTGATGAAATTTCTGATGAAAATTTAGTTTTATTTGTTTAACCTTGTGCAAATTTTTACTGACACTTGACCAAAGTCTGTGGTTTGTTATCTTGTTATATCCCCCTTTAGCTATCCTTTAACATTAAGAAAATGCCATAGTCGCATAGTGATTTTATGTGTTCCAGTTATTTCAACATCGATATGGGAGACAACTAAGCACTTACCTCCCTTTTATATATATGCAAATGGTTAATATAAAATGTAGAATACGTGGCTTTGAATTTGGAATAAAATACATTTTTACCATTCCAATTCTTACGGACATGAAACCTATCATATAATGCAGATGTAAGCTACATGTATTCGATATGGAAATTCTTCTAGAGTTATTGCATTCGATTTTTTAAATGGTTTATGTAGTATTATGGAATACTTTCCTGTAATCAAATATGACAGCTTGATTGCGCAATATTTCCAAACTGTATCCAGCAATGCCATGAATCTGTCAAATAACGATATAAGTGATAAATATATATATACACAGACATATTTATATAGAAGAGATAGTTTCAGCAGAATATCCGTCATTTTATTTTTATCGATTACGTGAAATGAGAAAACTAATGTAGTTTTACTAATTGTATAATTTTTTAATATTCAACTTAAAGACATTGATATATCCATGAGAAAACCTAAATAATGTACCACTAGACTGCTCAGATATGTCTTGTTATTCCCTAGCAACACTTTCTACAATCATAGCGCTTATTGTTTTTACTTTTGATTGCACTGATTGCAAAATTGTCAAATCTAAAGTCATCAAAATAATACCCTCATTAATATGTTTCGACTGGATTGTTTTATTACCAAATATATGTGTACTACCGAAATTTCCACAAACATACCACGATTGAAGCCTGAAGGTATTGGACATACCATCTTTTTAAGGCCGAATTGGAATTTTAAACTTGATTCTAGAACTGCTGCCTCTAGAACCGTTGCATTCCCAAAGCCAGAAGTAGGTGCCTTACTTAGGTGATAAAAGTTTGAACATTTGGTTCGGACCCTCCATCAACTCCCAACAGCACCCCACCTCTTAATGAAGGTAAGGATCTATCAATAGTGAAGACACTCAATAAACAGGGTCGACGACCGTCTCCTTATTGGACGTCATTCTCACCCATAACTAAAAGTATACAAGGTAGACGCCACGTGGCAGGGAGACAAGGCTACCTTTAAAGGGGCAGTAGCACGTTTTTTTGCTCGAATAAGTTGATGAAATGTATTTGAAAAATAATGTCACCAATAGTAAAACAGCCTTCTCTGTTCGGAAAATCAAGTTAAAACATTAGTTAACGTGGTTTTGTAAACCCATGGGAATCGTTTTTGTAATTCGAAATATGAATTGTGTTCACAATAAAATGGCCGCCATGCAATTTTTGCTTTATACGCAACATCGTTATTACCACTACGGATAATTGGTTTGTGTAATAAGATGTTTTACCCTCTAATGTTAATTTAAATGACATAAACTATCATTATAAATGGGAAATTTAAAAAAATTAATTTTGCAAAAAACGTGCTACTGCCCCTTTAAAGCCTTAATTACAAATGACAATTTACGATAACAAAATATAGCAGTGTTCTCCATATCAACGTTACATTGAATTACTACAGAAATCTCCTAAACTCAACTAAGGTAAACGGTGTATTATTACTCTATTACATTATTACATTTATGCTTACTAAACTGTAATATTTTCATTCATTCATATTTCATTGCAGTTGCCTGATACCTCATCATATACAATGTGTTAGTTGAGATGTTAATTGTTACACTGCAAGACGACCTTAAATGCGGGGTGAAAGAAATGTTCATACAATTTAATAGAGGGTTCAGTTTTTAGATTCGCATGCATACGATAACTGAGACAAACACTATTGATGAAAGTGAGTTCGGTCGAGCCGCCCACTGGTGATCGGTGTTGTTCTCCTCTTGTTAAAATATAGTTCACACAGATCTGGTGACCATCGATTGCTATCTACTTGGGATACTTTCTGGGTATGTTGCTGCACAGTAACGACATAACAATTCATCACTCTAGCTGAGTACGAAGCTGACACTAAATCATGCAAATTATTTATCATTACTAGTCTTGTTCAGTAGTGTACCCACAGCTGACACACTCGTTGCAGTATTGAAGTCTACCATCGACAGTGGCAGCATCAGTTAATCGAAGCCACTAATGTTACATATTTCAAGCAGTTATGAGAGTTATGAAGTACATGTCTCTCCACGATCTCTGCATCTGTGTCTGCTGTGGAGAACTTTTATACATGCAGTAAGGTTTAGGTGCAATGCTATACTGAATTTCAGTGCAGTACTACCCATGGTTGGTTAGTTCGATTCCAACTTATGTTCGCAGGTTTCATCGTTATGCAAAACTGAAGTGGTGTTGCTTGTTTTCTCCCTTCAATAGCACCTACAGAAACCCAAATCAACTCGCCTCACCTCTCCCCACAATAAAGGAAACATTGAGGTCATCGAGATACGTACACTACAATGGTCATGTGAGTGAGTGAGTTATTGCTTAACGCCGCTTCGGCAGTATCGCAGCCATTTGCGGCGAGAAATTTAAGTTAATTGCCCAATTTAAAAAATATTTACAAAAGCTAGCATGAAACGACACGAAGGTCGTTAAAACAACAGCAAATTATCACACAATTTTGATTGGTAGAGTCTCCAAGTTCTTTAGTTTCCAAACGAGCAAAACAAACTTTCTTTTGGGAAAATCAAAGTATTTTTTTCACTCCCAAAATAACCATTTACACTTCAATTATCTGTCAGGCACCAAACAACATCTTCACCTTTCAAGTCGTCATCAAAGAGAGAGTTCTGTGTTATAATTCTCAGCTATGTTCGCTAAATGAACACACAAGTGGATACTCGGCCACTTTGCCTCTCGTCAGCTGTAATACTCTATATCCTAGCGTCGCAAGTGTGCTGTGGTGAGGTATTGTACTTTAATGTATCTCTTATATAAAACAGTTTATTTACTATGTTAATTTGGACTTGCCTATGGATTATAATAATTTAATGTTTCTTCTCAAATTGATTAGGTCACGTTCGAATTTTATACTTTATATTTTGTAATGATGAGATTAGTAAAAAAAACCTCAGTAATACCCAAAGTACACTACCTATATTTGAGTGTTGAACACTGCATAAATCAGAGAAATTTTTTATCAATGTATTTACATTTCTCACATTATCATTTCGCTGAACATCGTATTTTAGAATATTTAAAGGCAATAATTTGTTTAACCTGAAATTAATCTAATTAAAAATTTAAAGGATAGATGAAATGCATTCTTCTCAAGAATGACAGATGATTACCTCTACGTATATTGTATATCGGAATCAATTGAGCATAAAATCGAGACAATATACACTTGATAATTAAGACGATTTTAATTCACCCATTTAACACTACCGCAATTTGTTCCGCGAATCCTTTTGAAAATGCTCACTGAGGCGTGACTGTGATAAGCGACAGGCGGGGCGGCTAAATAGCTGCTCCGCCGGTGTCTCGTTAATTAATTAATGATGATTATCACTGCCGCTAAATGAATTTATGAGGTGTATTACATCGCCAAAAAGACATGTTTATGTAATAATTGTGTAATTGTCATCTGCGGAATTACCTACATGTAGTTGGATATCTAAACATTCGATATATGGGACATTTAAGTTGGTTTATTGAAGGTATCTTTGTGAAATTAACAATCAAAATGTTGCGAAATTACGTTGAATTGTGACTATCGCTGAAAATCAAATTCCTCCACATACGTCACAGAAGTCATCCCTTCACGGGTCACACCCCCGCAGACTTTCATTCTGGTCGCCGGGGCTAAATCAGACGTTTTTTTAAAAAGCCGTATATAAGTAATTTATGGACCGATTTCAGAAATTTAAATCGAGCAATTGTCAAATTGACATCCCATTTTAATGAATCCGATTTGGACCATATGTCATTTCATCTATCCTTTAACTTTTTTTCAAAATCAACTTTTAATCAACCTTGAAATATTTGTTTGTGTACGGCCCTCCAACCTGAGTGTGAGCTCGCAAATCATAACCCACGCCAGTCCCCCATCACTGCCTATGTTAAGTTTTGATGCATTTTGTTAACTTTTCTGTGCCAGCATAGAAGCGTTAAGTTAAGTTGTAGCGCACAGTAAGACTACTGAATAATTAATGTTTAAAACAGCCCAATACTGAACAACAACGACCACAAATATCAACACAATATGAGAATCAGATAAACTACTGATAATACTAAAATTGGTTCTTTCATTGTCGAAAATATCTAATGAAAATAAACGATTTTGCCATATCTACATATCCATGAACGATTCAAAAGCTCAATAACAATGCAAACTTCAATGTAATATAATGTGCTCACAAATACAGAAATCAGTAATTCTTAAACAAAAGCTGTCTCCTTATAGTTTCTTCACTGTAAAGTGCAACTATCGTGTTATTTGGATTTCGTCTGGAGGTCAATTCCGTTACTTCAACTGCACTGACAAAGGGCCATTTTGTTCATGTGAGTGATAGTCATTTCTAAACTTCACATATCATCGTCAGGTCATGCATGTTACATGATGAAATAGACAATAAGATATCATTTTCCAAATCCCCATATAACTAATTTAAAAAAAAAGGTTTCCACAAATTGATCTCTACGATGCCCCAAAGATGTGACAAACTACATGATATTTGCGCTAAGAACAGCAAGTGGGTGAATACATTTTCAGAATGCAGCTGGTATCACCATACGCACTTTACCAATGTAACCTTTTAGACCCAAAATTCGGAATATTCTGTAGATCACGGACAAAAAGTATAAACTATAGAAAAGGTAATGTTTGCATTAGCATGTAGCACAATTCAAATCAAACAGTTACTTTCTTAATAAACAAGCCATACCAACTTACATAACAAACATGTTAGTGTTCTGATTAAATCATTTTCTATCACAGGTTAACAACAACCTGACAGCATAACTAAAAGGCAAAAGCTCTTTTCCTTTGATCGATATCTGATACAATATTCACCAACACTTATTCGAATGTTCAAAAGATCTAAGAGTATTGATGATGTCCTTTTAATGGATTCCCTTAAGTCAGATCAAAGAAACAGCTATTTAAGTATGATTTGTGAAGTTCTTGGAAAATAAATAATATGGATTAATTGATCTGTGAATCATACATTTAAGTACAGTCTGAGTGTACTCTCTCAAAACTGATTTAGAGAAAATTTGCGGTTTATATGGATGTTAGCTTGAAAAGATTTGCTCACATAGCTAGGATGCATTTCACACAAAATGCATACAAATACAAATGGAGTCGGTTCAGTGTATTTCAGAATAAATGCCTATGATTGACATTTCTACCAGTTCCCGGTTACTTTATGGTGTTTATTTCATTTTAATATTTAATATTAATAATTAATTTTGTATTTCAATGTCTTAAAAATGTAAAAATTGCAGCTGAGAATATGTCACATTGTTTCGACATTTAATAGCACAGAAAGTATATAGGAATGTTTTATAGGGAAGTCCGATCTTTTGTTTTTCTTTTCTTGTTAGATGGCTTGAACATACATTGTACAATCAATCATTATTCTCAACAAATAACTGATGACGAACCCAGTTAAAGCATTACACGGAACATGATTTGAAGTATAGATCTGAATATTTCGAATATTGAAGACTTGATATGGTCCTTCAGTTGTTACCTTAAATATATAACAAAGTACATGTCGCTTGTTTAATCCAAAACTTTTATATATATCAAAAACCAAACTGGTTTTGTGTATTTTGGCCTTGTTAAAGAATGGCAGAGTGCTCAACATTTGAAAAAATGGAGCTAAATATAATGTAGAATACTAAAGTCAGATTTTTCTACAAAATCATTATTTGTCACTACAACATTGTTTCATGACGGGAGGCAATTTTCAAGTGACTTATATTGTGGAAATGGTATCAATTCCTGAAATATTTTATAATATATAATGATTTAATGCTGTTATCAAATTTGACGTATTGATTGAAAAATCATAAAATGTTACGTTGATTTTGAATCTGTAAGAACTCAAATGATCTTGAATTTATGTAGCTCCATAGATATTTAGTTAAGATACCAAATGTCCATGATGCTATGTTTTAAACACAGTTCGATAGGCAAAAACTGACATCGAACATTTTAATGGGAAAAGTAAATGAAATATTACGTTCAAATATCAAATATTATTTTTAAAACAAACAACATAATGTTGAGTTTAATAACTGATTTATCAGTCTGATTGCCACACACCAGCAGCATAATAATTATCAATGAAACCAGATCAATAGAAAGACCAACACATAAGATTCTCATCCACATAATAGTCTGTAAAGACACGCCTCCAATGATGAAAGAGAAAGGTCATCCTCTTAACTGCGATTCATTTACATTCACATCTCCTGGGATCTACATTGTATCAATCTTCTGGTGGAACACTGAAACTTTTCCAGATAAATAAAAATTACATAAATGTGATAAAATTGCTCTTTTCATTGGAAAAGGGAATTTAAAAGATGCATCAATTATATTCTTAAACCCAGAATTACCAAATCTAAATGATGAAAAATATAGTATATATCATTTGTTATTTAAAGCTTACTGTAAATCACTAAAATATAAGTTTAACATAGATTTCATCATGTGATCATCATATTCATTTTCATCAAGTTATAGATAATCAGTTGACAAAAACAGACTGATTATTAAAATTTTACTTTTTACGTTTCCTTTTTAATTATAATAATCATTATATTCATTTTCATTATGGGGAATCAATCAACACAAATAGATTGATTACTGTCATAATGATTAATCAATGATGGGAACATGGAATATTCCAATTTGAACTAACCCTTCAGATAAAGTTGCATGAAGGACTGGCGTTGTGAAAGTGCCTGACAGCGCAGTGTTGTAATGAAAGAAGGAAAACCTTGAATGGTAAAGGACGACAGTAAGAATATCTGCAAGACGTACATGCAAACACTGCACAGAAACAGATGAACATCTAAAGTTTTAAATCATATTTCATCTAACTCTCATCGACTCTCCATTTTACATGATGTTGACTGTCATAGAGGTTATTAACCAAGTGTGTTTCCGTATCATTAATATCATATCTTTAAAATAAAAATTGTATTATGCCAGCCTTTGAGTGTGTTTCCGTATCATTAATATCATATTTGTTTTATTCCAAATATGTGATATTAATGATACGGAAACACACGAGGTTAATAATCTCTTTATCATATTATGTAATTATTAAAATAAGCGGTTTTTTTGGTTAAAAGTGGTAAGAGAATTGACCCAGTTTTAGCGGAGTAATATCATGGACGGTACATCAAAGTGATTGTCACGACATCGGCTGTGAAGTGCCTAGAACTAGTTCTTAATGAAAACAATTTAAAAACACGATGTGCGCGATTCTTTAAAAAATCAACAATTGGTCCCCTGTTTCTTGTTCATGGAGATATTTTCAATCAGTTCATAAGCATCGTTTTAATAATTAAAGCACTCACTTGGTCACTGGTTGCTGGAACAAGGGAATTAACTCTAGTTTCAACGTTTTAGAATTTGCGTTGCAGGGTTGATTCGGATTGCTGCATAACAGTATCTTTCACACTTGAACGGTAGTTATTTGTGAGCTGGGGTTGTTTCTTTTGTTTATGGCAATCAGTACCTAATAATGTACCTAATACCGTATGCTCAGCCCTCAAGAACTGCCAAAATGCTAGTGCGATCGACGAGGCGCGTCGGTAGGTCACACACTGACACATAAGATTCACAGAATTTTGCGAAAGTAGTTCATGTATTTGACCTTTATTGCACCGATAACACTCTTCATTATATGATAAAGTGAGGTACTAACACATGAAAATGAGTTTATTTCATCCTGGTCTGAAGTGATCTTTCGTTGATGGTAAAGTGACAGTTCTAAATTAAACATTCCCAAGCCTTGGTATTAACATGATTTAGTCTCATGACAACAATACAAATCATAAATATTAAAAAGCTTGAAATGGTTATAAATATGTCTTAAAAGAAAACTTACAATCTGTTTGTACAAAACATACCTATCCTTACCAATGAAAAGGGAAATAAACTCACGGGCAAAAGAAACGCTACAACTTTAGATTTGAAATAACGAAAAATATCAAACTCAGATTCAAACCTAACCACATGAAAACACATCGCCCAAACACAACAATGATTGGTTTATATTGAACTGTGGTATCAAACGCATGATTACCTCAAATTTTCCCAAATTGTGGTTTTCGTCTTTTTCATGCAAAGCAAACAAGACCCATGCCCGACGGGTATAAACCAATGCGGATTGGTTGTTAGACACCCACTTTGTAAAAAAAACATTTGAAGAATGGCAAGATTTACTTTACAAAACCGTGAGCGAGCAATCGGGATAATTGAAATGGGGCCACCCACACCCATGTTGCAAGAACGGTTGGCTGTCACCGCACAACTGTCACAAGACTAATGCAGCGTTATCGTCATTTCGGACAGACCTCAGACAAGCCAAGATCAGGTCGTCCAGGAGTCACAACTCACAAGTAGGACCGATACCTGCGCACGTTACACCTCAGGAACCACTTCTTGACTGTGACGTCATCGGCGTCAAATGCCCTGGACCAACGGGTAAGCATCCTCGGTTACCGATGGTTTTATATATGCTCCGTTACTCTCCACTATATCACCCATGGGAAACCTTATCAGAAAAATCTGTACTAAAATTACCCGCCCTATAGTGGAAAGTAACGGAGCATATATAAAACCATCGGTAACCGAGGATGCCGGGTAAGCAGACGCACAGTGTCCAGACATCTAAGGTCCCATGGCATCAGGACATACAGACCGTTCCGGGGACAGCAGTTGACAGCCGAACACCGCCAACGAAGACTGAGATGGACAAGCACGGTGTTACGTTGGCTTCAATGGCAGAGGGTGCTTTTCTCTGACGAAAGTCGGTTCTGTCTCTTCAAAGCAGATCGAAGAGTACGTTTTTATCGCCGTTGGGGAGAGAGAACAGCTGCATGTTGCGTTCTGGAAGTGGTGCCCTACGGGGGAGGTAGTGTCATGGTTTAGGGGAGGCATACTTGGTGAGGAGAAGACGCCGCTGGTTATCGTGAATGGAAATCTAACGGCTCATCGTTAGGTCGATGACTTTCTCCGTCCCGTCGTCTGTCCCTTTATTCGACAACAGGCACAAGGTGTGATCTTTCAACAAGACAATGCCAGACCGAGTTACCCAACACTTTCTTGCTAAGCTTTCTTGTCCAAACTCTCCAAGAAGAATGGCAGCGCATTCCACGTAATGACGTCAGGCGTTTGATTTTCTCCATGCGTCGAAGTGTCACTGCGCGCGTGTATCATGGCAAGGGGAGCCCATACACGTTGTTAGTGTGAACTGTTACATTGAGCCTAGATTTCCCTGCACCGGGATCAGTCATAACCATGAACTTGGACTTTTTGACCCCTGGACGAATATCGGAGACTGTGATGTTGATACCGGAAGCTGGTTGCATGTTTTATGAATATGATATCGGCACATGTTCTTTTTGAATAAACATTTTTTTTAAAAATCTGATTTTTTATTATTCATTCTTCAATCAAGATTAAACTACCTGGAAGGGTTTAAGTGAGTTTAAGTTCTTTCAACCTTTCTCGTCTCTTTATTGTGATAATTAATTAATTAACATGGAAAAGTGCTCACAATTATACTTTAATTCATAACATTTTGCAATACCTGTTGATCGTTTTAACCCATGTTATTCGTGAGTGTCTACCATTAAATAACGGCATTACTGTCATACCAAATAACACTTCGCAAATATCCCTTGCTAACACATTCTGTTATCAATTCCGTCCAATAATTCAATCTTGCTTGAAGGAGTCCTAATGCTGAGTGGACGACTTTGTCAAACTATGCATCGAACAAACACTTCAATATCTCTGGTCTAGTTGCCTTGTTACCTTCATCAGCTAATGGAACAGGGTTGGCTTTCACGCAATATGTGCTAGGGGCACTGATATTTTTTTCTTGGTTCTTGGCTTTCTAAAAGGGTGTGACTTTCCTTGTTTACTACTGTGAACGATAATCTCGGCTGTTTTCGACAGACAACTCATTTGCATATGATCTCGTTTGTTTAAGATAAAATACAAAATGAGAGATGATGTATCCGGTAATATTATTAGTTGAATTTCATCCTTTGATTTGTGACAGAACCCCGATCTTACTGGATTGTTTCAGTGAAAGATTAAATATTGTTTCATCTAAGCCTTGTATTACGCTTTGTGTGAACCTTTCCATATGGAGAAGAGCATTTCATGTGATCGTGATTCATGATGATACACACACACTTCTATTATGTACACTATTGCTTAATGTAACTATTGACAGCTTTTAAACACAACAAGGCATATATATATCTCCATGATGAAACCGATCCTGTAAACATATTATCTTTGTTATACACGCAGTAAGGTTTGGGTGCAATGCGACACTGAATTTAAGTGCAGTACCACCCGTGGTTCGCTAGTTCCATCCGTTGCTCGCAGGTTACACCGCAAAATATAGCCACATGGCGTTGCGGGCTTTCTCCCTGCAATAAACTAGCAGCCATGATATTATACAATTATAGACTGGTGATGAGGTCAATACCTGTTTTTATGGACCCGAGAAAACAATATTGACCAAGGACGAAGTCCGCGGTCAATACTGTTTTCTCGGGTCCATAAAAACAGGTATTGACCGAAAAACCAGTCCATAACTGTTTTATTATGTATTCAATAAGCAACGAACGGAAAACAATGAAAACATGTAAATGTAAATAGGCTTGAACAGCTTGGGCTATGGTCTAATGACGTCATGATGACAATAGCATGACTTCATGCAACAATAGTTTGACGTCATGCAACAATCGTTTGACGTCACTCAAGTCAATACGGCTTTTGGTCAGACTCGGGCTGGAGTCAATATGCTTTTCTGTCGACGGTCACGTGATCGCCTCTCGACCAACCAGATCGCTTAAAAAACACGCTCACATAATAAAAGTGAAATACTCTTGAAAGCGGCGTTAAACCCCAACTCACCTCACCTTATTATCTTGTGGAATTAACTTTAGCAGGGAACGAGCAATGAATAAATTTGTCTTATTCAGCAAAAGTCGTCTTATCAAGAAGGGAATTCATCTTTCACAGAGTCATAAACAACTGAAAGGCAATCGACAGAAAATCCTGATTCTTATATGCTTGATGAGGATAATGCCTAGAAATACGTAACATTGGAGTTAAACTTTCGAAAAACAATATATCTCGTTGCAATCAGGAATAAACATGTTCGACCCATTGACCTTTCAATGGTATCTGAATGACCACCGGAAGGACACTCGTTTTGTTTAAGTATAGTTAGGCTGAGTGTTGAATTCTATTTATTATTCATCATGTGTCAGAATCACCTATTCTATCATTCTTCTGGATGAGGCAAGCAATTCTTCAAAATAAACAAGTGCTTTTAATTGACATAAACAGACTATCGCAAGATCACTTCTTTAAGCCCTTCCAGGACTTAAGACAAACGACGGAAGGATAGAGGAAGTCTCCGGTAATTGTCTTAACTGTACAACTTGATTGATTTTTTAAAATTAAAAACTAATCCCAAAGGATAGAAGAATGGATTAAAGTATGTAGTATTTATGATTGGATCATACATCCTATATCTCTATGTTTTTCTTGATCAGCGATGTTGTTGTATTCTACATCTATCTTACACCGTGAGACACGTTCACATATTGTGTTACAGACTCACTGTTAAATGAGTTGATGGAACCAACAACAACCAATAATCAATAAATTTCGTAATGAAAATTAACATTGACAAACCTTCACTTCATCTATGTTTCTTGTTTTTCAAATGAAGCACATTTACTTTATTGCAGAAATATGACATCAATACATACTCACCATGATAATTTTATGACAGGTTTAATCATCAGATTGCTTGACTCGAAATGATGAGATGGGAAAGTAATCAAACGTTGAGAGATAGGTTAAAGGGGCAGTAGCACGTTTTTTTGCTCAAATAAGTCAATGAAATTTATTTGAAAAAAATAATCTCGCCAACCGTAAAACACCCTTCTCTCCTCGGAAATCAAGTTGACAATGAGTGTACATGGGGGTCGTTTTTGTCATTCGAAATAATAAAATGTGTTCACAATAAAATTGCTGCCATGCATTTTTTGCTTTATACGCAAAACCCTTATCTCTACTAGGGATAAATGGTTTGTGTAATAGGATGTTTTAACCTCTAAAGTAAATTTAAATGGCACAAACTATCATTATAAATAGGAAATTTGAAAAATTTGATAAATTTTGCATAAAACGTGCTACTGTCCCTTTAAACTGTAAGTTCTTATACACATACATTAAATGAGACAAGTCATGGCGTGATCTAGATGTTGTCATCATAAATGTACTTCACAGAGAAAGGCGATCATCGAGTGCTCCTAGTACCTGGACATCGTGATATATACATAGCTTAAGAGTAAGATCAAAACAGTTAATCATTCTCAATATGAAGTTGACACTAAGTTATTCCAATCATTTATCTTTTCTAGTGTTGACCAGTTGATGTACCCTCCATTTGCTGTTGTCTTGTAGCAATCTTGAAGTGTAAAGCTAATAGTGGAACCATACACATCACTTACTGGGAGACCTTAATGAACTTTCCTCATCTATCACCTGCAGGGTTAGGCAGACTCAGTCCATTACTGTCCAGTTTGAAGTATAAATGTGGAACGTGTTAATGACAATCAGATAATGAAAGTTGGTCATGAGTGAGAAACATGTATTTTAAGTGCACATGTATGCACAAGAGAACTTTGATTCAGGCGTGGCACATATGGTGGTGAGAATGGTGCTAATATTTGTTTGTGACATCTAAGGTGATGTTAAATCAAGGGTATGCTGTTCATTCCTATTCAAATACACTGTTCCTGTTTTGGTATTGATTCAAATTCTCAATTGATTTTGTTTCGATATCATTAGCTACAAAATGGCCTTTTATGTCGTTACGATGTGTCTTTTTGTAGTTTGCTCTTTCTTTATCAATACAAGCAACGAGCATAGTAAAAGAATACAGAAGTATGAAGTACAGTTTCGTCAAAATAAATTGATATATATTACAAATTAAAACTTTACATGTTAAAAACTCAATATAACATTATTCAATATGCTCTGTTTGTTTTCAGAGAACATACTAAGAGAACACAGTAACGTAAAGTGCAGAGTCATGAACATAAATTATACTTGAGGTGCATTAAACAATATATGTCACAATTTCAAACATGGCATGTTAAAACTCCAAATATTAAAATGTTGCAGTGACGCGTACTTACATAATGTATCATATACATGCATGAAGCCTTGGGAACCAAACTGAAGGAGTCTCCCAACTCTTTAGTCAACTATTAAAAAATAGGCCTCAACTTCTGTAGAGCTCGTTTCAAATTATTGATTCAGTCTCAGACGAAACAGTTTTACTTCATTGATATGTCTGGCACCAAACACTGTTTTCACATAACATGCCCTCGTTAAAGAGACAAATCAATCGTAGTTTTTCCAACTGTGTTCACAGAAGGAACGTAATTGAAACATGCTTGTTTGTCGAACTACTTTGCCTTCAATCAGCTGTAATAATCTATACCTAACTTTCGTATGAAACAGACTGGACTTAACATACTTCTTTGATGTTAGACAACAGTATTGCTTTTATTGAAAGCATGTTATATTTACATGTGTCAGAAAGTTTATTGAACGCTGTGTGTTCCTGTAAAGATTGCATGACATTATTGAACAATAAAAGTGTAATCTTTTCAGTCTCCTACCAACTTTTCTGTGTCATTTTCAAAAGAGGTTTTGTTTTTTAGTATGAAAGGAATGGGATTAAATGCACTACAAGAGGTTTAATAATCAATAAATATATAAAAGTTTTGCCTCAGTAGTGGCAATTAAATAGCTTAAAACTGGTATGAAAGGTTCTACTATTCTGCACATTTGAGCAATCCTGTTGAATCAAAACACAAATGGGTCGGTTTTGTGGTCACATTTATATGCTATAGCAAAGGTAAGGTAGGTAAACAAACCTTCGGAAAGCACATGTAGTGTGTGTGCAATGCGCAGGTATCATAGTCTATATCAATGTATTTTTTTCCACATTACACTTGTTGAGTTTACATAAACTCACGGGCAAAAGAAACGCTACCATGATACCTGCGCACGTTACACCTCAGGAACCGATTCTTGACTGTGACGTCATCGGCGTCAATTATATATTGTATACACCTACTTTAAGCCACGCCTTTGTCCCAAAGGTTTCGAAGAATGAAATGATGTCACTGGCAACGATGTGCTGTGCAACAATGTCCTAATGACAGGTGATGATGGAATGCGTTTGATTGTTTTCTGATAGTACATGATGCAGCATATAATCGCTATGGTCGTGAAAGTCATTCCTGGGACGACTCCATTGGTTTACACCTTCTGAAAATGTCAAAATGTCAAAAAGCGATTCTAAGACCCCTACTTACTGCTCTTGTCTGAAGTGCAACATCTTCAATGACAAGTTTCATTCGTTCAGAGGTTCATTGAACACTGGGTTTGATATTTCCCTTGAAATACCATGTTTATCTCATCTCCTGAAAAAGAAATGTCTTTTCAAGACACATAATTCCACATGGCTCATACATGGTGATGAGATATACATGAGATATACAAGAACCGCCATCCTCTATCAAATTGTCAATTTTATCAACGTAATATCTGATACTTCTACCTTGTTTTGAAGCAGCATAATCAGCAATTTTATATTGTCCAAATATTCTACCTTATTAGACCAACACTAGACAATGTAATGATGAAGCTGAAATCTATTCCATTGTTAGCTAATTCTAGTCTAACATTCTTCAAGGCATTCTCATGACGATGGATGACGACTTTTGACAGTAAAATTATTACATATCTATCAAGTTTCATTATGTTCGTATGTACAATAGGTTCAATACCATTTTTGAGCTAGGTAGAAATTGTTGTCACACATGAGACCCCTGTTTTCAATGACTTATTTCTGAGAGCGTCAATCAATGTCATCCAATCGATTCAGATATATGTGAGTTCGCATTTACTGATCAACGTTGTTTCGTGAAGTTTATTCACACATTGGTTTAGTGCTCAACATTTGGATGATGGAGCTGGTGATGTTAGTTATATTCGCCTTCAAACTGTTTATTTGTATATGTATATGTAAACAAAGATCAATTTGACGTTTCTCAGACACCATATAGGGAAACAAGAAATCATGAAACTTTCAGTATAGTACTTTGAATAGAAAGGTCAAGAAATTCATATTGAGCAAGCCAGTAAATTTATAGAACATATTTTTCTCTCAATCCCATGCGGGTCTGTCGATAGACCGGAAGGTGTCAAGATTTGAGAGATTAATATTAATGGAATGTTCAGACATTATTTCCGCATCTTATATGTATTAATAAGTTAACGGAAAATATTGAGGCTAATGTTTTGATCAAATACCCTAGATTAACTACACGACGTGTTAAAGTAAATGACCTGTGATTAACTTATTCCGTGCAGCTGAAATGGTACATGTAAATTGACATACCATACATTTTAAGTTCGGGTATATTAGAATCGGCTATAATCTGAACGTTCCCATTCACTCCTATTACTCATACTGTCCACTGAAATAAGGCTGCATCTTTCGGAGTAAAACATTCAACATCTATCTGTCCTTGAAAGATCGCTGAGATTAACATTTTGGAGAAATTCCTAAAGTTATCGAGGTGAAATGTCCTATAAATTATCAAATTGTTGAATCTGATGGAATGGTTTGGAATAAGCAATTGCACCAACAGATGATTCCTTATCTTTCATTCTTTGCAGCAATAATATGTCTCTTTGTCACTTGTTACAATTTACAGGCAACAACATACACATTCATATTAGTTTATGTTGTTGATGACCAATTACGCATCAGAAACTGTTTTCTTATAATTGTAAATTCAGTTTATTTTTAAAACTTTATTTCACTTTTGAATTTGTCAACTGTCCCACAATTTATTCAGGTACGCCTCTTTTAATGTCAAAGCTCAGAAAATATCGTTCACTTTAAAGCTCAGAATTAACATTAACGTAATAACAATAAAAGCTTCTGCTTTTGAAAATAAACAAGAAGTAAGTTTTCATTCTCCTGTTCATCTATATTTCGTTTTGTTGTGGTGTATCTTGAAATTGGATGGCAAGAGATGGCTATCTTTGCTCGAAAACTGTCATGTTGTCCTCATTCAGTGGTCGAAACTTCAGACATCTGTCCAAGAAGTCGGACATGTGTCAATGAACTCCGACAATGATCTGATTTTATAAAGTTATAGATCCGGTGTTTGTCAACTCATAAAATGAGTGTTCCCTAAAGATTGAACGAAACAGATTATAGACTGTTACATTCGTTGAAGTAAGTT
This sequence comes from Gibbula magus, assembly GCA_936450465.1. Taxonomy (NCBI): domain Eukaryota; kingdom Metazoa; phylum Mollusca; class Gastropoda; order Trochida; family Trochidae; genus Gibbula; species Gibbula magus. Next base: position 76,757,295 of record OW388296.1, read on the forward strand.
CAATGGTTGTTTTGATGCAAGCTTAATTTATAATTATCTATATGACCAGTTAAACTTGTTAGATAATTTATTTACTTGTATTGACAAGAACGAGTGTGGTACATTTTTATAGGAAATAACAATACTCACTGATGTAAGAGCAATAACATGAAACAATCCTAACTGGAACAAATAAATGACTGGCGTGTGCGTCTTCAGCTCAGGGTTGCAATGACAATATCGGGAATGTAAGTAAGAATATCTGCAAGAATAATATGCAAACGTGCACAGAAAACTGACGAGCTCAAGAAAGTCAACCAAAGTTTAAAACATATTTCATCTAACTTTAAAGGGATCTCCGTTATATGACGTTGTCTGACAGTGAGCTCGCTGGAGATGCTAAATTTGAATGCAGAAATGTTAATATTACCAAAACATGAACATTGTGTTTTAGTGTCGATTTGTTTAATTAAAAAGGTTTATAACACTCTATGGTTAGATCGACTACCATTTCTAAAAATAGATACAGAACACGGCAACAGGCATTCGGAATAGTTCAAGTGAAATAAAAAATAACGGGAACTTTTCCATGGGTGACTTGGTGAGATTCTGAAAAGTGTAAGTGAAATTCTTTGTTTAATTTTCACGGATTTTACAAAAAGTAATCGATTGATGTTTTCATATGCCGACAAGAATATATTCAATGTCCAAATTTGTAACGAAGGTAGATTTTGATATTCTTAGCACAATACATAGGCGTAGGAATCGGGGGTAACCCGCCCCCACTTTTCCCAAGCCTAAATTGTTTTAAAACGTAAATCCTGATTTTTAAGAACAAATATAAATAGGAACACTTTGATTTTGCAACTTACCTCGACAAAAATGACAGTTTTTTTGTTATCCTTTTGGACTAAAACAACATTGTCAAATCCCTTAAATATTGCCTGATATTAAATCATCTGGCAAATTCTAGTAATATTTAACGCTAAAAGGTCCCTTAAATATTATACGCCTATGCAATGATGAAATCAATCCATGATAATGAAGGTTATGCATTTTCATGTATTGGTATATAATTTCAACCAATTGAATCGAATAGGTAACGTTTTTATCAGGACGTCGAACAAGCAAACAAACAGGCAGTTTGTGATTGAAAATACGTTCAGGATTTTTAATTCATCATTTCTCACTAGAATAAAATTATATATAGATACGTATTACATCACTTGAAAGCCTGTTGATTTCTAATTCCGAAAATGTTAACCTTTTCATGAATCACGGAACTTCGTCACACACTTTTGTCGTATGTATGTCAAAGGGTTTAAAAGTCACCCACGTGTCAATAAAATCGAAACCCGTTGGGCGACAAGTGTGGCCCACAGCAACAAGCATATTAATGTAATATTAGCAGCTTCTAAACATAACAAGGCATATTTCCATGTTAAGACTAATCCTGTCAATGTAATATCTTGTGGAAGGAACTGAAGCGAAGAATGAGCAATGAATACATTGTCCTATCAATCATAACTGTCATATGAAGGAGAGCAGTCGTCTTGCAGGGAGACATAGGAATAATAAACAACTGACAGGCAAGATATTTCTAATTTCTGATGTTAAAATAAAGTGTCAAACCTTTAATCCGGTTCATCAGTTCAATTTCTATAACAATAATATCTATCTGCAACTAGCAAATCAACATTTTCGATTTTAAATAATATTCTAAAAATTTATCAAAGGCATTTTCAATTTTGATTTGGGTTAAAATTTAATTACACCCTTACATTTACTTTTCTCCAAATCAACCAGAATATAGTTATCAGTGAATACAATTTTCTAACGAATCCATATATGATAAAAACGTGTGCAATAAATTCAACGCTATACTTGGTCTCATTACACAGGCATTATACGAAACTCTACGACCTTCCAAAGGTATATGATCGAGCAACTACAGGAAGGAGACTCGTTTCGTGTAAGGCCTATACAGTGAGACCTGGCGTGCTGTTCTTAATCTATCATCAAACGCTCACCGCACCTTCTTCGATGAACTGCGTGTCCCATTCCATGGTCTGCTTCTGAGACAATTTGACGGGGAAAAAACTCTTGGATTTCAGCTCGCTTAGGCGCGTTTCACACTACGTCCGATTTTTTGGACGCATGCGTCAATGTATGCGATTTGTCGTTCACACTACATGCTTCATTAACTGCGTCTTCAATGGCGATATCTAGACGATGTGTTTCGGAAATACAATTAATGGCAATGGTTATATATAATAGTCTCTGTACTTCTTTTATCGTAGAGTGCAGAGTTCTTTTCTACGAGATTGATATTTTAGCATCCATGATGAAATACTGATGCATAGAGGAAACCCCTACATGAAATGCCATGCGAATCAATTGATAGAACTGAATTTGTTTATCTTAAGTTGAAACTAGAATATGAACAGGATTTTCCAATCCCAAAAGACATTTAAAAGTTATAAGGAAATCAATTATTGTGGCACCATCCTACAGAGCGAATATTCATCATACTCGTTTACGATATCATGTAAGGGAGTTGAATTGTGATTTATTCAATTTTGGCATCAAGTCAGATTCAAAATGCAGTGAATGTATTTATTTATGTAAAATGTGTTTCATTTCATGTTTAAGAGCTGTTTATATGATGTAGACAGAAAGATGAATAGCCTTATAAAATTACATGTACATGATGATATCAATTTAGATTGATGGTAACAAAAAAACTATCATATTCGAATTCAGCAATTTTTAAGCTTTTCTCTTCACCGATTCCTTTCTCTGTAAATATATTTCTACCATTTCTGTATAATATTACTTTCTTATTAATTATATGTGTGTTGTTAAAATTCTATCATTTTGTAAATACATGGGAGAAGGTTACCCAAATTGGATGATTTGTTCCTAATTCTTTTCTTCGTTCAATAAAATATAAATCAAAAGCATGAGGTGGAAAATACCCTAACCCACGTGCTAAAATATTACGTCATCAATGGAATTTCCTTGCGTTTTCAAATGCAATGCCGCAAAAATAGGTACATGTCCTATTTCAATCGCATCGCATCGCAACGCAGTTCAAATTTGCACGTAATGTGTATGCCATATGATAAAATAAGTGCATGCGTTTTTTATTACGCAAGAAAAATTGAACATAGTGTGAAAACTGTCTTATCTGAGGAAGTCGCCATTTTGCGGAAGTGCGAAAGCCAACTGCATTCTGAAAAGTTCTCTGTGATTGGCTACAATTTTATCGCAAACCTTTGCGAGAAAACTATGCTTGGCTGGACCATACGTCACCTCACGTAGTTATGAGCTGCCTTTGCACCCAGGGTATGGAAGTGGCGGAATCGTACGTTATACCCTGAGACAGGATGAGATATATGGTGATCATCGATTGCTCCTTGGAACCTGAACATCCTGATACATACATTGCTGAAAAGTAAGAACAAAATTATTAATTATTCCAGATATTAAGTTGACACTAAATTATTCCAATCATTTTTCGTTTTAGTGTTGACAAGTTGCTGTACATTCAGCTGGCAATTATCTTGTGGCAATCTTGAAGCTAATGCTAACAGTGGAAGCATACACATCCCTTCCTAGGAGACCTTAACGTACTCCTGTCACCTATCACCTGCAGGGTAAGGCAGACTCGGTCCGTTTCTATCCATTATGAAGTGATATCAAAGTATTGCACATATTGATGTCAACCTGATATCGACAAATGTCTTGGTAATGAGCATGAAACCTGATGTCTTGGTAATGAGCGAGAAACCAGGTTTAAGTGCATATATGGTTGTAACATCCGACTCAGATGATGCTGATCAATGTTGCAAAATGTTGCTAAAAATGTACATGTTGCAAAATGAGGCTAAAAATGTACATTTCTTGTATACAATATGTATTGTAATGTATGTTACATTTTCTGACACGTGACCTGTGATTTATATGTATCTTCATATTGGAGGAAATAAAGAATACATATAATTCTTTTATTAAAGAAACTGTTCATATTATAGTAGTGATTTAAAGACATTCAATTACTGTTTAGAGCCAATATCATTACCTTCAAAATGACATTTTAGCTCATCAGGCCTAAAAGACCCGCCGGGCGTCCGGCGTCCGTCATTCCATGGGTAAACTTTTCGCTTTTTCGACTTCTTCTCCAAAACCAATGCCTCTAGAGTGCTGAAAAGTTGTGTACTGACTCCTTGGCTAAAAGGACATCTAAATTGTAGATTTTGTGATCCCGTGACCTCAAATGGGGTCACAGGGGTCCCAAGTTTTAAAACCTATTTTCTTCTTCTTCTCCAGTTCCAAAAGGTCTAGAGAGCTCAAAAGTTGTGTGCAGACTCCTTGACAAATAGGGATTCTAAATTGTAGAATTCGTGACCCCCTGACCCTAAATGGGGTCACAGGGGTAGTGACCTTAAAAACCTAATTTCATCTTCTTCTCCAGTACCAAAAGGTCTAGACAGCTGAAAAGTTTTGTGCAGGCTCCTTGGCCAATGGGGATTCTAAATTTTAGATTTGGTGAGCCCATGATCCCAAATAGGGTCACAAGGGTCATGACCTTAAAAACCTATTTTTATCTTCTCCAGTACAGAAAGCTCTAGAAAGCTGAAAAGACTCCTTAGTCAAAATGGATTCTAAATTGTAAAAGTAATGACCCTGTGACCCCAAGTATGGTCACAGGGTCACAATACTAAAAAAAAACTATTGTAGCAAGCTTTGAACAGTACTCAAAGTACAGTAGAGATTTTATGTGCCCTTCCCTTCAGACTAAAGGAGGTAATCCCAAATATGTGAGTTCTAACATTTACTTTGAGAAATGGATGTTGAGAAAGGAGAAGTTAAGACTTGAAAATAAAGAATTGAGAGTCTAACAGAAATTGTATGAAATATTTATTATTGTAAGAAAATCTTTTTGTAACTTTTATCACATTTCATTTAAGAACATGTTAATATGTTATCATTATATAAAAACAGATGAGCTACAGAGCCAATGGCTCTATTTTTATATCATTAGATTGTTTCACTTTCTGGTCTGCTCTTTCTTTCTTTCAATTCAAAAGGGGTGATATGGTAAGAGAACACAGAAACATTGATTATTATCAGACATTTTATTGGTCTAAGATTATATTAAGTTAAAAAATAATTGTATTTTGTCACGGACGGAGCAGAGACAAAGGAGATTTAAAGGTTATAACATTATGTATTGGTTATAAGGTCAGGGACATATTTAGAAGTGAAATGTGAATTATGAATATATGACATTAACGTTAGGCTATCTGTGATACTCTACCTTAAGTCAATGACTGACCTCAGACAAGCAAACGAATTGACAGACTCCGTGTTGGGACAGACTTTCACAGTTGATTTTAGCTTGTTTCAGTCTTATTGGTCTCTCAGGTCATCTGATAATCAATGACCACGATTACGAATGATGTTAAGTGAGAATGGTTTCTTTAATGAATATCTGTTGTGACAAAGAGCAATCATAAACTCTGAATGTTGTGTACTACGGTAAAGAAGTTGACAACCAGAAAACATATTAAGCAACACAATTCACTATCTAAAGCAGTATGATCATTCAAACATTTTTTTGTTATGCCGTTTTTTTTTATGATAATCTGACTTCAGTTAAATGCTTAAATATTAAGTTTAATTCGTTAACCAAATTCTATTTGGAAACACTGTTGTTATCAGTCATTATAAAACACTGTTGATACTTAGACATTCTTAACAATTAAAATTAAAACTTGTTTTAATCTTGTAACATGACTTTAGTTTTCAAAGGCAAGATAATGCACACAATCTTGTAAAACTTTGTTAACTTCGTGACACATATCTCCTACCTGTCAGTACATGGTTAGAATACAGAAAGCGCTTTAAAACAAACATAATTGCAATTTTGATCACAGAAAAAATGAAGCTTTTAGAACTGATTTTCCTTTATATTGTTTTCTATTTGAAACGTTTGCCCGCTGTGACCTCTTCTTCTTATCGTTGACATGCATTAAACACTTCAAAGTACGCCTAATGATACATTGCCATCGCTGAGGAAAACCAATGCTTTCAAACCAAACTTCAGGAATAGTTTTAATTGAATGATAAAGTTTCTTTTTCTGGCAGAACCAAACTATCCTTAAATGTGAAGTCAAGACATAAAAGTGACCCTTTGAAGCATGTGAAATGAGAAGAATAACGAAGAAAACTACTAAAATAGTGTTTATCTCGTCTCGTAGAAATCATTAGGTCGGATTGAGTGATAATAACAATGGACGCTCTTTGATACCCTCTCGTGAATTATGTTACACATGGATACATAGATAAGTAAAATAAGTAGAAATTGTGACATGAAAGTGTATTGTAAGTATACCATTGTCAATATTTCTCGTAAATTGCTTAATTGGTTTCCCTTTAAGTAAAATTCAATGCTGTTTCAACTCAACTTTTGTAAACGTTAGTCAGCAGGCTCTCAAGTGCAACCAAACTATAATGCCATTTATATTAAACCTCTAAACCTTAAAGTTAAGCATTGTCCTGAGATCGCACCCAGAACGCAAAAACAAGTTCACCTGCATAACTCTTGGGAGTTTTAAAGTGCCACGTGTGATCGCCCATGAGTACCTTCTCCTCGCCTAATCTAACGCTGAATTTTTAACCAATCATTAAACAGTAACGTACAAAGTACTTTCAAACGACATGTCCACCCCCTCCCTTTGCGGGTCTAATCAAGAAAAGACAAAGCGCTAATAGAGTACCTTTATATTATGCAATGCTAAAACACTACTCCGCAAACAGCAACATTATGTTGATCTGCAGTTGGAGTATTTATCAATAAGAAAAAAATCATAGTAAAAATGTATAATTGCTTTCTACACGGGTCTATCGAGGTCGACTGAATAAAATAAGATCTGGGATACAGTAAAAGGCATTAATGAACTAAGACAGATTTAAAAGAACGCTTTAGGAAATTCAAAGAACCCCTCACCATGATTTAAAGAGTTTGCCAGGGAGTGCAAGAAGAACCTATAATGCATTGATTATAACATTATGTACACACTCAAGCATAGGTTTAGAACCGCATCATGAACATAATTCAATTATATGTTTTGATAAACATGTCATTAACAACAACCCAGATAGCCTATAGAATGTTATTACAGACTGTGGTCTATCATACACCCTTCAATATCCTTTCTCTTACGTCTCTCGTGGGTTTAATTCGTTCATCGAATCCATACTAACAAAAACGCAACACAATAATTTATGTTTACTGTTGACGTGACATTTAATGATTTCTTTACTTCTTGTTTTATGTGATCTTACCGCCATCAACTAGAAAGTTTGTAATAGATTTTAAGCTCGGCCTACTATATTGCCTATTTGACTGTCTACCGTCACCACTATCACATCATAATCTCTTCTGCCTTATGTGTGCAAAGTTAACCGCCTTCAAGTGACATTTTCTTTAAGAAATAAAGTTCGCTGTACCCCAATGTGTTTTGTTATAAAGTATAATTTTGCCCTGAACTGTTATAGTTAAAGCATTAGGACGGTAGTCCGAGATGATCAGATGCCAAATGATCAGATACAGGTAACATTCTGCTTCCAATAATTTGGAAATAAAACTATTGTTTGCATTCTTTATATTAATAATCCATAAACAGGGCCAACGGACGGCTATTCCACGTGTAAAACCTACCCCCTAAGATAGACTAAGATCACGTTACTAACATTCCAAAAAGAATTGTGGGTAGAACGTGTTCAAGTCTAAGCATGGTGGTGGAACCTAATTTGTCTAATTCAAATGTTTGCTGCTGTTCATGTTCATTGTCCCACCGCTAATTTTTCACCGACTGCAGAAGTTGCAAACCCTGGAAAGGAGTACACGCTTTATTGGTTGTTCAGGCGGCTGAGGCGAATCGAGGTTATGTTACCATGGGCACACTTGATCACGAGGGAGCGGCCTGGAACAGCGGGAACGTCATTCGATTGTTACATCATCCAAACATCTATACCTATATTGTCTGATAAAGTACTTTTCTTTCGATTGTTCTAACAGCTAGGCATCTTAGAAAATAGGTTTAAAGCTCTGTGGCTAGATTACCTTTCCGAAGACTAATACTGGCATCTATAGTTTCCAATAGGTATTCCCTAGATGACAGACGATCAGTTAATGAGACGTATTACTTGCCCGTTGAAGACACCGCAGTTTAATTAATCTTCAATGTTATTACACATTGTGCATTAACATCGCGTGCTGCAGACTGACGTGACGTCATAATGGTTAAAAATGACGTCACAATATCAGCGACGCAATAAAGCTTGTTCCATTTATTAACGAGTTCGTGCAAATTAATTCATCGCGTAATAAATGAAAAACTAAACTCAGTCCCATTTAATAACATATTTATGAAACTCGTGAATGGTATCGGTATTTAACTCGCTTTCGCTCATTAAATACCAAACCACTCACTCGTTTCATAAATGTGTTATTAAACGGGACGTCGTTTAGTATTCTCCATTTACTTGTTTGCTTTAACATTGATTATAGCTTTATTGTCTAGCTTTATACTTAGTGCTTCATATATTCAATTAATATGTGTAAATATCTTAGCAAATGTTATAGTCTGGGTACGCATACGGATATGCTTCTGATGTCATGAAAATCAAGTAATTGAAGTTGAAAAATCAAGTTCTAAAGGTTGCTGAGTGAAATATATCAGATGTTAAAGTGTAATGCAAATATTACATTGTCCTCTAGCTAAGGGTATATTTTCTACAATTTGATTATCAAAAGTTATAGATTTATTTACATTTTGTTATGAATAACATCAAAAGCTCTAGTGGACAGGCAACATTTGCCCAGACACGTTGAAGTACAACCTCTATCTTTATTATGGTATTAACAGTTGGAATGATTTCTCTGGCAGTAGCGTAAAGCACTCAAGTTAAGCATACTGAAGATAACACTAGCGGAACAATGTTTACATATAAGCACTTACAGAACATTTATGCAGGCAAATCTATCATTTTTAGTAACAAAATTGATGAAAAAGATAAATTTAAAAATGTTTTTATGATAAGCAATTCTTGGGTAATTAAAAGCAAAAAGAATAAAGAAAATGACACTATAGCTAGCAAATTAAACTAAATTGACTGTAATACACCACGCCTTCACATCAAGTTATCGCGCATGTTTTGTCAGATAATTCATTTAGTATTAAATAGATTATGAAACTACCAAGAAATCAAATTGTGAACAAAACTGTAATAACTGACTTTGGTTCAATGTATGAAATTGTAATTTAAGTTTATTAGATTTTCCTACTATTTTTAAAGCTCCATAAAATAAAATAAATTCTTTTGCTTTATGACTATCTTATGACACGTTGAACCAATTGAATAGTGTTCTTGCATTAAAACTAAACATTAAAAAAAGGTCATTCTATTATTCATGACACCAACTTATATCTGGGTATCTGTGAGCCCGCAAGGAAATCAACGCAACAATCACACACGTGTCAAGATATATTTTCTGTCAAAGTTTTAGTCAGGAAATCTCCGCCTACATACGATTTCCAATTTATTCTGCTCAGGCAGCGGTGCAGAGTTTAATGATCCACCTCGGGCGAGGTAATGAGGTAGAACAATTCATGATTAACTGGATAATGCTAACACCAGTCAACTATTATCCCTACTGTCAGAAAGTAGGTCGAATTCAAGTGTGAGGTGTTTGTGTTTATTTTTATCAAAATATCATACCGTCCAACAACAAATCAAAGACCATGAACAATTAGAACTGTGTGACCGAGGTTACAGAAGCACCAGGGCAGCAGTGGACTGTAGAGGGAACTGATCCACCTCGGGCGAGGCAATGAAGTGGAACAATTCATGATTAAGTGGATAATGCTAAAACCCGTAATTGTCCATGCTGACAGAAAGTAGGTCGAATTTAAGTGTGCATTTGAATTAATTTGATTCAAGAAGTGTGGGTGTTTTTATCAAATGAACTTTGATTGATATCATTTTAATGGATTCTTCAAATCAGATCAAAAGAATAAGTTTTTCAAATATGATGTTCAGATTTATTGGAAAAGAAATAAGGTTGATTTATTGATCTGTCGATAAGTGATTTCATTAAAGCATAAGTTGTGAATTGTGTAAATTTTTCGTTCTATATGAATGTCAGATTGAAAACGATTTTCTCACATCATAATGATTCATTTATCCCCAAATGCAAATCTACATGTTGGTTAAGACCAGGTGTTAAATTCAAGGAATATATTGTATAACAAATGCCAATGGTAGACATCTGTTAAACATCTTGGTTACTTTATGGTGTGTTTGGTTACATTATGGTATGTGATTATATTCTAAACCTGCGTGTCAAAGACAATATTTATCTTAGACATTATTACAAATGAAATCATTATTACCCAGAAATTATGACATCTTCATTGCTATGTAACGACCTTTCCTGTGAGATGACTTGAACAATATACATGTACATGTGCATAGTACATCAACAAATGCAAACAAACAAACAGCAAACAAGCATTCATAAGGAACATGAAGTAAAGACTATTTAAATATTGGAAGATGGGTGGTCAATAATCAATACTAGATACACATTTATACAATGCCTTATTTGTGACAGAAATGAATCAATCTAAGGCGCTGTACATAGGAAAAATAAGATCACTTCACTGCCCATATGTGAGATGGGTCTTGACAGATTTTCTGAAACGCATATATAGATAAAAAAAATAATAAAAAAGTATGTACTTCACAAAGTCGTTTGCAAAATCGTTTTAATCCAAATCTACATATTTAACTATATATCATCTTGGTAACCATTCAATAAGGATATCTGGTCATTCCAAAATTGTTTTAGACGAATGTAAGTTAATTTTAAAATGATCTCTGCAATTATTATGAAATGTTACAGGGATAAAGTGGATATGTTAACAGATATCACATTTTGATCCGAATTTTCCCCAAACTTGTTAATAACGGAACCTTTGCATCTATTCGAGACGGATAAATAATAGACCAACATACAGCTGAATACCGAAAGTTTGTGCACCTACTTGTGTATTTAGTACAGATATTTATGTAATTAAGCATGCCCTTGAATCATCGTATAGTCGCGAAAACTAGACCGATCACTTTTCATTTTTGTATTATAAGAAGACAGTTGATTGTTCCATAACATAGTCTGATTTGATACCTCATATTAAACAGTTGCAGTTTTGGCAGCTGTTTGAAGTGACCAGGGGTCAATCTTTTGAGAAATACAGTTTTTATTTTCTTCTTCTGAATTTTTCAGTAAGTGATCAACTGGGTCTAACATGCATCATACATTTTCTCTTAAACCCATCCAATGTATTTGTGATGAATTTGTTCTCATTTAGTCAATATGGAACCTATTATTCGGAAATTAATGAAATTTAAATTGTATTATCTTACCTTTATGTAAAATGTTAAAATATCATTAGTCGATTATTAATCAACAGATTTCAATGTCCTCCATTACAAGACAAAGACAACAAGGAGTACATATAAGGCTTTGAAGAATATTAGCAAAACATATGTTAAACACAAGAGAAACATCACAACAGGAAGATTTTATCGTGTTAACAAGAGACAAAAAAATTGTCAAAGTGTCGTGGTGACCTTGACAATAAGGTCAATATTACCAAAATCGACTGGTGTCTGCGTCAACGCCAAATGTAGACTGACTACAAGTTTGAAGAATTTGGGTCAACTCGGTCATGAGATATAGCCTCGGTCAAAGGGTCATGGTGACCTTGAAATTAAGGTCAATGTCATCAAATGCGACTGGTGTCCATATCATCGCCCAATGTAGGCCGATACTGAATTTGAAGACTTTGGTTCCATCCCCTCATGACATATCCTGTTAGAAAGTGTTCGAAAAGTGGTCAACGTGTCGAGGTGACCTTGAAAATCGACTGGTATCTGCGTCATTCGCTAATCTTGGCTGACACTAAAATTGAAGACTTTGGATGCAATGCTTCTTGAGATAACGGGTTAACATGAACCGGATGAGAAAAAAAGGAGAAAAGGTGTAGGGTACCGGCTCATACACTAATACTTGTAACAATAGAAACCATGGCAACGAGACCGGAAGTGTTATATAAGTCCATGAAAACTCACTGAAATAGCATTTTTAAGCTCCCAATGTGAGTTTCAACTGTATAAAATATTGGTATATTGCTTTTTAAGATATATCACAGACATTCATAATCAACTTTATCCGGCAGAACAATTTTGTGTTTTTGAAATAAGGTATAGTTTCCTATGCACCTTAGTGTTATTTTTGAAAACTGCGTTATTATTTATGTTTAACACATATTTCGATAGGTATATATAATCATTTTAAGGAAAAGAATTAACAACGATCTACTTGAAAAAAAAATAAAATGAATGACAAAGTCTATGTAACCCTAATGTAAGATGGTGTTGAGGTAAGTTACAAATCTAACTAATATTATTCTCTCAAACCACCAGCATAATGATAAAGTACTGATCCAGATAATAGGACGGTCAACGCATAAGATTCTATCCACATATACAATCTGCGAAGACAGGCCTCCACTGATAAAACAGAAATGTCCTCCTCTTAACTGTAATTCATCTTAGTTCTCATCTCACGGGACGTATCAATATTCTGTCAAAACACTGAAATAAAAAAAAACTATTTATATGTGATGAACAATTTCTCTTTTCGTCAAATTAAACATTTATGAAAATGAATTCATCATGTTTTGAAAAAATTAGAATGTCCAAATTTAAAATAATGAAGAATATATTGCATATAACTAAAACATAAATTTAACAGAGATTTCATCTTATCATCAATATATCTATTTTCATAACAAAAATAAGAATCAATTAACAACAAACAACTCAGACGGATGATCAGGACACGTATTTCGCCGTTTAATGTCAATTTTTTTCAGTGAGTAAGCACTGGTTTAAGACTATTAACTGGAAATATTCCAAATTGTTCAACGAAATTTTCAGATTAAGTTCATGAATGACTGGCGTGTGTTGTAATGAAAGTTGTTATGGGAAAACCTTGAATGCAAAATTATGAAATTTAGAATATCTACAAGTCTAATATGAAGACTCTGCACAGAAACAGTTTTTGTTTGTTAAGAGAGTCAACCAATCTGAAGTTCACATTTCATTTAACTCTAATTGGATCTCCGTCAAACATGATGTTGACTGTCAGTGAGGTCGCTTGAGATGCTCAATTGGAAAACATTGAACCAAGAAATAGTAAATATTAGCATATAGAATGTACAATGGCAGATATTGATTGTCTGATGTTGATGTGTTAGGATAGAGCATGTTGCAACTGGAAACTCCGGTATGACATTCAAAACCTGCACTTTTGTTGAGAAACACTGACCATAATGCCTGCGTTGAATGAGAGTTTATTTCATCCTGGTCGTTGTCGGTAATGTGCTAAATTTAGTTTAAACATTCTCAAGCCCTGGTATTTACATGCTTTATTCCGATGACAGTCACAGTTGGCTACAAATAATAAATATTGAGAAGCTAAGAAAAGTAATTGTAATCTCTTGAAATAAGATAAAAATCACCTTTTGAATAAATACCCATCCATACAAATGAAAGTGAGAGTAGTCCTTTCAACCAATATTAACTTTTAATTTTGAAAATCAATTAATGTTGAAAAATATTTCATATATATACTTCGTATGCTTCATATTATAAAGCAATTCATCACCTGTTTATGATTTATAAATTGTGTTGTTCTCGAGTGAATGATATAAGATGACATTACTGTCATACCTAATAAGAGTGCACCAATATCGCCTGATGACACATTTTATTGAATTGTTTGATATGATTTATCTAGTTTTGAGGGGTCCTAATCCTGAGTGTACGACTATGTCAAACTATCCATGGAACAAACACTTCAATATCTCTGGTCTGGTTGCCTTGTAATCTTCATCAGCTAATGGAAGAGGATCGTCTTTCTCCTGACATGGAGCCAGGGGCACTGATATTGAATCTTGTTTATTGACTTTATTAAAGTTTAATGTGACATACAATCTCCCACGAGGAAGCACACTTTTCTAGATGACAAAATCTTTATTTTACAAGTAAGGGAACGCAGGAAGATGAATTGTAATTGAATTGCTGAATATATATTGAACAGCAAACGAAACGCGAATCCACTGTAACAAGTTAGTAATTACTGATAACGCTGTATTGAGCAAATTTATAAAATCAGAACATTAAAATGTTGGTGACATGATGTTGATAACGTGCTGAACAACATGCAGACAAAACGAAATGTCAATACTGGTGTAGAACTTCTGCAGAGCATTATCGTGTGTCATAGTCATTCTCCAGGAAAACATCCATATTTCTGTTCAGATGATGAACGGCCCAATGTGCTTTTAAATGCAATTGGAACTTATACAAACACTCCCATGATGCTGTTTGATACAAAACCACTGTCTTTGCTCATCTTGATTTGACGTTATGACGTCATTTTGAATTTCATTCAGAATGGTTCTATGGAGCTCATTTTAGTAAAACTTCAAGGTATTGCATTCTTTTTCGGTACCATGGTCTTCCGCGAGCACATTTACAATCCTTGCAAACGGATCAGTATGCAATCGGCCAATATCCCAGTTTCCGAAAATTTCCCTTTTTTGCCAAGCATTAATTTCTTAGACTAGAGTCACATTTTGGGGTCCTTTTCACAGAGCAAGTCTCGGATTACAGCACCAGTAATTTTAATTTTACCTGGCTCATGCAGATCATGTAACCATGACAACATCTGACGTGCATTATCGCGAACTGATACCCTTTGACTTTGCAATGGTAACCATCTCCACTCTACAGTAACAATAGCTCAACATGTTCTCTGACATTTACTAATGATTCACAATCGGTTGATATGCAAACATAAACTATAATAATTAAAACTCGTTTTTCTTTTGCTGTTCAGAATACATAATAATTGATGCCCATGGGGGCGGGATACCGCAGTGGTTGGCTTGTTCGGCTTCGGATCAAGAGGTCCGTGGTTTGAATCGCGCCAGGGGCACGGCAAATTTGTCTGCAGTAGAGAACTGTTCTACACGCAGTAAGGTTTGGGTGCAATGCTACACTGAATTTCAGCGTAGTACCACCCATGGTTCGCTAGTTCCAGCCGATGCTCGCAGGTTTCACCGCAATGCATGGCCACATGGCGCTGCTGGCTTTCTCCCTGTCATAATACTAGCAGCCGCGATATAAGTGAAATAATCTTGAAAGCGGCGTTAAACCCTAACTCACCTTGATGCCCATTATACAATATTTTTGTTATATCAAATTCAAAGTTGGTATGTATATACAATTCTTCAAATATCTTTTATATGTTTTATGATTTTGATGTTATTTAGCTATATAATGTGTTAAAAGCACTATGAACCTTTTGAAATAACAATGGAGTAGTCCCCCAATCCTTTAGTTAACTACTAGACAGAACTCAATTTCTGTAGAAATGTTTTCACATTAGTGTCTCAGTCACAGAAGGACCACTTAAACTTCATTGATATGTCTGGCACCAAACATTAACTTCACATTACATGCCAACAATAAAGAGTAAACTCAATTGTAGGTTTTACAGCTGTGTTAACAAAAGGAACATAAATGAAACATGATTGTTTGATGAACTACTTTACCTCCGACCAGCTTTATTAATCAATGCTGTAACATTCGAATGAAATAGATTGGATTTAACATTCTTCTTTGAAGTTGGAACACTACGTCGCTTTTCTTCAAAGTTAAATGTTAAATTTACAGATGTCTCATTTTATTTACTTTAGTCTGTGTGAGAGATTGCATGATAGTATACAAAAACATAAAGCAAGTTCATGAACAAGTTACACGGCCTGAATCGGACGTTATTATGTTATCCTTCAGAGTTCCTCATCACATAACAAATGCCTTTAGGAAAACATACTGGTGTTGTTGTCTCACAATATGGCGGTCTTGTCTCTGAGTTGTCACTCTTGATTGTCCAGTGCGGGGAGGGTCTTTCGTGCTGTTTGTTGCCAGGAAGCGTCAGTCTTTAAAGCTGCAGTCTGTAGATGGTCCTCCTGTTGACTTGAAAGGGATTAGCAATTGCTTGTGCTGTCTGGCTGGCTTGAAGTCTCCCAAGCATCTGGTTCCTCTCGGCATTGTGTTCTGTTGAAACACGCATGTTGTACTCAGGTTTTGTGGTGCATTTATAGGGCTGATGCAGGTAAAGCACAACTCGCATGAAGAACGTGGAGAACCGTGTACCATTTCCGATTTTGCTGTTGCGTTTTGGTGACCTGTTTTCTTATTTTCTGTCATTAGTGGGGACGAATTGGCTTTGTTTTGGGATGTTTGGAGAAGGGATGAACAAGACACTTTTTTAAATTTGCATTAATTATGCAATGGATAAGTTACAGGAGAAAACCTTCAAAAATGACGTTTCTGAAGCAGTTTAGTGTATTTAAACAAAGGTGTATGATAATATCCAGAAAAACGACTCCTATGTTTATTGACGATGAATATATTGACATTAGATTGTATACTATGCGAGAGAAGACATTTTAGCTACAACGCAAGTTATTTCAATCCACTACAATTCCTGCCACCACCCTCAAATCAAGCAAGCCATTATAGCCACACTCGCAAGACGTGCCAAATCTATTTGTCATCCCGACGCCCTCAATCAAAAGCTACAATATCGCCCACCTCGTCAAGAACAAAGCCAGCATAGATGTAACATTCAACAGCAACAAGACCCTCAAACAACTACTCAAAGGCAATGACAGAGGAACCAACACTGCAAGCCCCAACCCAAGAGGATGCATCTATAAAATTCCATGTCATTGTCGACATTGTGAGAAACGCTACGACCTATCAACACAAGAATCAAGGAACATCAAGCGTCTGTCAACAAACCTGACCAGAAATCCACTCTATCTGAGCATACCCTGAAAAACAAGGATCACGTCATTGAGTTGAAAACTACCAAAGTCTTGTCAACCAACAACAACAACTTGCGCCAAAGAAAACTCCAAGAAGCAACTGACATTCAAAGGGAACAACCTGTATTAAACCGCGATCAAGGCATCTTCCTACCATGTGCTTCGGATTTCACTTATCTATAACTTCTATCTCCTGTAGGAGGAAATATCCGAGGAGCCCCAACCATCCCAGTATCCCTACCATCCATCCGCGCCTGTCGGAGCAAATTATCCGAGGAGTCCCTACCAATCACACCAATCAGCTCCAATCACCATGCAACAACTTCACATCAACCATTGGCCTCTTCTCCAATCAACTGTAATGATTGTTTGTTTTACAATTTCAATAAAGCCATTTGGCCTCCCTCGTTTTATCATTTGTGTTTATTTACATCTTAAATAAAGGCTACAAGCCATTGTTTATCCACCACTCAAGTACTTTTCCCGCTCATGTTTGTATTGCAAATCCTCATTGTATTACAAATCCCCATTGTATACCATTCTCATGCATGTTAATCTCCCTGATTGAGTTTCCTCACCATTGTTTTGTTTGCTATATATATATAAACGTATCATATTTTGTTATGTCCTTACATTCCACCTAATGAAGGAGTGAGTATATGCACCGAAACGTCGTGAATTTTACATTAAAGAAGTTGTTTTCCAGGAAACCTGTCTGTTCTTATGTATACCACTTCTAAATGCCCTTCAAAGACCATTATCTTTTCATGTTTCTGAAAAACAAGCATGTTAAAAGTTGTTGTTAACTACATCAACATACTTTAGTAACTTAATTGTGATATTCCACATGTAAAATAATACCAAATATTATGTTAAAACAACACTGTTACCCTTGTGAATAAAATTGTGTATACTTTTTAACAAATATATCCTCATCACAGACATTTAAAAATATAAAATATGCTGACGGTTTCTGTAATTTTGTTTATGACATATTTATGGAAATACCTAATTGAATTCTTTTCATGTTACATCACTAAAACTATGCTCGAGTGTGTACATTTAATCAATGTCTTATTGCTATCCCTGATGCAACTATTAAACACTCTTCTGGGAAGTTGTTTGATTTCCTCTATCATTAAAGTGTTATCTGTCTCAGTTCATTAATGCATTTTACTGCACATCAAACTTTATTGTGTCATCGAGATGGATATGTATAGCATGCAATTATAAGTTTTTGCCATGAAAACTTTTCTTATTGCAAAAAAAGATTCCAACCACAGATCAACATCCTGTTGCTATTAGGAACGTAATGGTTTAGCGTTGAATAATATAAAAGTACTCTATTAACATCTCGCCCTCTCTTGATTGAGTAATGGTTTAGTGTTGAATAATATAAAAGTTCTCTATGAACATCTCGCCCTCTCTTGATTTAGTAATGGTTTAGTGTTGAATAATATAAAAGTACTCTATTAACATCTCGCCCTCTCTTGTTTTAGTAATGGTTTAGTGTTGAATAATAGAAAAGTACTCTATTAACACCTCACCCTCTCTTGATTTATCTCTCAAGGGGACGTGTCGATACTTAGGAAGTGAAGGTCAATTCTTAAAATTGTTGTTTGGTTAAAAATTCACCGCAACATTAGGTAGAGACAAGGCACGCCATGGCGATCATGCGTGGTAATCTATAGCCCCACGAGGTATGCAAGTGAAAAAAAAAGATGAGTTGTGTTCTGCTTACGATGTCAGGATAATGACTGATTTTGAAGACACCGAGGTGAGGAACTGAAAAAGTGAAGGTTAATTCTTAAAATTGGTGTTCGGTTGAAAGTTCAGCGTAACATTAGGTAAAGAGACGACGAGTCATGTGCGATCACACCTGCTACTTTACAGCCCCGCAAGGAATGATTTGTTGTTTCCTGTGTGCATATCAGGACAAAAGCGTGACAGCGAGGTGAAGACGTTTTATATACAAGACATTAGTTTTAGATGAGCAATGAGTTGTCGGTTGAAAGTTTTAAAAAGTGATGTGAACTGTGAAACAAGTTAAAGCTTGTGATGGCTCTAAACCAACTGAGACGTTTGTAACAGTTATGCTTTTATTCATAGAATGCTATTTCAGACATTATCCCATAACAATAATATGCATGTAGGATATGATATATGTCAATGGAAATCTGAATGACATTTAACTGACATAAATCACATTTAAAGGACTGATGCCGATAGCGTGCTGTTAGATATAATATTGTAACAGTTGTTCATATTCATATGCACATAAAGGCCTTGCCTACATCAAATTGTGGATACTCCAAATCAGATCAAAAGAGTAAGTTATTTAGATATGATGTGTGAAGTTTGAGATTGAGTTATTGATCTGAAAATAATTATTTCAAGTACAGTGTACTCTCTCTAAACTGATATAAATTATAATGGGAAATTGTTTTCGGTTTATATGTATTTCACTCTAAATACATGCCTTCATATCGGCCTGGTTGAAGTCAGATTAGAGGGAATGCATGGTTGTCATCTGTTATAGTTGTTATTAGTATGTGGTATTTGTTTCAATTCTACACCTGCATGTCAATGAACAATATTTATCTTTCTTACAAATAATAAAATGTATCACACCTTCGTTATTGCTTAAATCAACAAGTAACAGCCTTACATATATAACAAACTATGTTCTTCACATAGTTGTTTGTACAATGATTTTAATCCAATACTAATATATGTCGACCTTTACTACTATAAGTCGATATATACTACTATATGTCGACCTTTACTACTATAAGTCGATATATACTACTATATGTCGACCTTTACTACTATATGTCGATATATACTAATATATGTCGACCTTTACTACTATATGTCGATATATACTACTATATGTCGACCTTTACTACTATATGTCGATATATACTACTATATGTCGACCTTTACTACTATAAGTCGATATATACTACTATATGTCGACCTTTACTACTATATGTCGATATATACTAATATATGTCGACCTTTACTACTATATGTCGATATATACTACTATATGTCGACCTTTACTACTATATGTCGACCTTTACTACTATATGTCGATATATACTAATATATGTCGACCTTTACTACTATATGTCGATATATACTACTATATGTCGACCTTTACTACTATATGTCGACCTTTACTACTATATGTCGATATATACTACTATATGTCGACCTTTACTACTATATGTCGATATATACTACTATATGTCGACCTTTACTACTATATGTCGATCTTTACTACTATATGTCGATATATACTACTATATGTCGACCTTTACTACTATATGTCGACCTTTACTACTATATGTCGATATATACTACTATATGTCGACCTTTACTACTATATGTCGATATATACTACTATATGTCGACCTTTACTACTATATGTCGATCTTTACTACTATATGTCGATCTTTACTACTATATGGCGACATATATACTACTATATGTCGATCTTTAGTACTATATGTCGATATATACTACTATATGTCGACCTTTACTACTATATGTCGACCTTTACTACTATATGTCGATATATACTACTATATGTCGACCTTTACTACTATATGTCGACCTTTACTACTATATGTCGATATATACTACTATATGTCGACCTTTACTACTATATGTCGACCTTTACTACTATATGTCGATATATACTACTATATGTCGACCTTTACTACTATATGTCGACCTTTACTACTATATGTCGATATATACTACTATATGTCGACCTTTACTACTATATGTCGACCTTTAGTACTATATGTCGATATATACTACTATATGTCGACCTTTACTACTATATGTCGATATATACTACTATATGTCGACCTTTACTACTATATGTCGACCTTTACTACTATATGTCGATATATACTACTATATGTCGACCTTTACTACTATATGTCGATATATACTACTATATGTCGACCTTTACTACTATATGTCGATATATACTACTATATGTCGACCTTTACTACTATATGTCGATCTTTACTACTATATGTCGATCTTTACTACTATATGGCGACATATATACTACTATATGTCGATCTTTAGTACTATATGTCGACATATATACTACTATTGTAGTATATATCGACATATAGTAGTATTTGATTTTAAACTCATATCTCTTCTTGTCAACCATTCAATATGTTCTATGCGCCTAATCTGAATTCGTAGATGAATCAGTCAAATATCATATCTTGGTTGATAATCTGATAACCTCAAACCAGCAGCACAACAAATCGAGCCTGAACCAGATCGACTGGGAGGCACACATTTTCTCACAAGTTTCTCATTTATAAATAATCTCAGAAGACAAGCCTCTAATATATCCTTGGGTCTATCAGTCGTTTGACGGAACACTCAAACGTTGACATATAAATAGTAATTTCATACCGTAAATTAAGAAATTAATGAGGCCCGAAATTAATGAGAGTGCGAGAGTTAAGCCTTAAGCGTGCTCTGAAATTAATGACATCCCCAATCGGTTTTCTTTTTGGAGACATTGTTCTTGTCACACTTGTTATTATATCAAATGAGCCGGACTGATAACGGAGTGAGAAAAGATCGCAAGAAAAACAATGGTACTGAGACTATGTCACTAGTATTGATCAGCCACGTCCGAGTCGAATGTTTTACCACCATATGTGTACTTAAAAGAAGGGTTCTCACTTATGAAAGCCATTCGTCTATATCAGGTTGGCATCAATATGTGCACCACTTGATACTACTACATAGTGGAGAGAAATGGACTGATTCTTCAGAACCCTGCAGGTGATAGACGAGAGGAGTACATTAAGGTTTCTTAGTAAGTGAGCTGCATGCTTCCAGCCTTAGCTTTAAACTTAAAAAATGCTACAAGATAATTACCAGCTGTGCGTACAACATTTACCAAATTAGAAACGATACATTGTTGGACTAACTCAAAGGCGTTTTGCTTACTGAAATATAAAGTGATCTTAAAAAGGCAAATAAATGTTACCAATGACTAAATAAATCTCCTGAATCATTAAAAAGATCTCTAAAACGAATGCTCATGGTTTGGTTGAGCCATATGAGTCATTTTCCCAACGAGCGGCCATTTTAATGTGCTCACATTAAAATGTTCTCTCTGAGGTAGTTCAAGTGATCTGACTGATGTAAACCTTAACCCTCAAAGTAGAATTTTAAATATTGTACAATAATGTAATGGCAAACCATCTTGCTGTCTGAGATCCCATTTGACTTGCAAATTTACCTCTCACTAGACGAGTTCCACAAAATTGTCATTTTATACATCGCATCATGATCTATTTGAAAAAATATGATAATAAAATGAATGCCACTGTCTATGTCACGCTAATCAAAGATGGTGTTGAGGTTAGGTGCGAACCTTACTAATCCTATTCCCTCCACGCATAATAATAAAGTACTGATCCAGATGATAGAACGGCCAACACATAAGTTCTTATCCACATATACAATCTGCGAGGACACGACTCCAAGCTGATAAAACAGAACTGTCATCCTCTAAACTGTGATTCATCTTATATCTCATCTCACGGGACCTTTCAATCAAAACACTGAAATAATAAATAAATATTTATATGCGATAAATCATTTTTCTTTTCATAAAACTTAACATTTATTAAAATGAATTCATCATGTTTTGAAAAAACAGAATGACCAAAATAATGAAGAATATATTGCATATAACTAAAACATAAATTTAACAGAGATTTCATCTCCTCATCAATATATATTTTTTCATAAAAAATATAGGAATCAATTAACAATAAACAACTCAGACGGATGATCAGGACACGAAATTCGCCGTTTAATGTCAACATCTTCAGCGACTAAGCAATGGTTTAAGAGTGATAACTGGAAATATTCCAAATTGTTGAACAAACTTTTCAGATTAAGTTCATGAATGACTGGCGTGTGTTGTAATGAAATGTTGTTATGGGAAAGCCTTGAATGCCAAACTATAAATTTCAGAATATCTACAGGTCTAAAATATGAAGACTCTGCACAGAAACAATTTCTGTTTGTCAAGAAAGTCAACCAATCTGAAGTTTTGAATCACATTTCATTTATCTCTAATTGGATCTCCGTCAAACATGATGTTGACTGTCAGTGAGGTCGCTTGAGATGCTAAATTGGAATACATTGAACCAAGAAGTAGTGAATATTAACATATATAATTACAATGGCAAGTATTGATTGTCTGATGTTGATGGGTTAGGATCGAGCATGTTGCAACTGGAAACTCCGGTATGACATTCAAAACCTGCACCTTTATTGAGAAACACCGACCATAATGCCTGCGTTGAATGAGAGTTTATTTCATCCTGGTGGTCTTTCGTTGTCGGTAATGTGCTTAATTTAGTTGAAACATTCTCAAGCCCTGGTATTTATACATGCTTTATTCCGATGACAGTCACAGTTGGCTACAAATAATAAATATTGAGAAGCTTAGAAAAGTAATTGTAATCTCTTGAAATAAGATAAAAATCACCTTTTGAATAAATACCCATCCAAACTAATTAAAGTGAAAGTAGTCCTTTCAACCAATATTAACTATTAGTTTTGAAAATCAATTAATGTTGAAAAACACTTCATATACTTCGTATGCTTCATATTATAACACAATTCATCACCATTATGATTTATAAACTGTGTTGTTCTCGAGTGACTGATATAAGATGACATTACTGTCATACCTAATAAGAGTGCACCAATATCGCCTGATGACACATTTTGTTGAATTGTTTGATATGATTTATCTAGTTTTGAGGGGTCCTAATCCTGAGTGTACGACTATGTCAAACTATCCATGGAACAAACACTTCAATATCTCTGGTCTGGTTGCCTTGTTATCTTCATCAGCTAATGGAAGAGGATCGTCTTTCTCCTGACATGGAGCCAGGGGCACTGATATTGAATCTTGTTTATTGACTTTATAAAAGTTTAGTGTGACATACAATCTGCTGTCCTTCTGTTCCCAATCTCAATAATTACTCTCACGAGGAAGCACAATTTTCTAGATGACAAAATCTTTATTTTAAAAGTAAGGGAACGCAGAAAGATGAATTGTAATTGAATTTCTGAATATATACTGAACAGCAAACCAGCGAGTCCAATTTAGTAATTACTGATAACGCTGTATTGAGCAAATTTATAATATCAGAACATAAAATTTTGCAAGTTGTTTTTTTAATTATTATTTTAATTTCTTTCATATTTTATAACATTATATTGACAATAGTGTTTTGACAATATTTTCAAAAATCAAAATCTAGATTTTTGCAATCATACATTGTTTAAATACGATTTGGTGAGCTTATGTACCAAATTTGAGGAAAATGGAAAATTGAAGTGAATGTTGGCACAATATTATTGAACTGAGAGTAAGATCAAAATAACGTGACAATGAACGGACATAGTGTTTATAAAAAAAAATATTTTCAGAGGAAGTGGAGCTTATATAGTTTGTAAATATGCCATTTTAGACAAAAAATGAGAGAAGTTTTAATAGTAGGATCGATTCATTTATTGTATGATCAATGCCTATCAATCATGATGTTTGTTTGTCATTCCACATTTGCAATACTTCCGCATTCGTTTTTCGGTGCAACAAAAATTATTGTTTGTCAAATGTGTTGAAACATTTATCGAATTAATAATTGGAATTCCTAATTATTTATTATATTCGATATTTTCGTTTCGCAGACAATTACTGACCGACAATATCATTCGGAATGTAATTGACTCGCCTTGGCTGGTAAGGTGCGTTTGTTTTTCGGGCAAAACAACAGTTATCTCCCTTGATTGGGGGCGTGGTTAACTGACGTCATAATTGACCAATGAAAGGCGTTTTCTATCTCCGAGCGGATGAGAGCGGCGTGTTTGAATTGGACTGATAACGCGGTGAGACGAGATCGCAGAGAGACCATGGTAGTGAGACTATGTCACTGGTATTGATCAGCCACGTCCGAGTCGAATGTTTTACCACCATATGTGTACTTAAAAGACAGGGTTCTCACTTATGAAAGCCATTTGTCTATATCAGGTTGGCATCAATATGTGCACCACTTGATACTACTACATAGTGGAGAGAAATGGACTGATTCTTCAGAACCCTGCAGGTGATAGGCGAGAGGAGTACATAAAGGTCTCTTAGTAAGTGATCTGCATGCTTCCAGTCTTAGCTTTACACGTCAAAAATTCTGTGCATACAACATTTGACCAAATTTAAAAACGATACATTATTGGACTAACTTAAAGGCGCTGTAGCACGTTTTGCTTTCTGAAATAAAATGATCTAAAAAAGGAAAATAAATGTAATCAATGACTAAATAAATCTCCTCAATCAATAAAAATATTTCTAAAACGAATGTACATGGTTTGGTTAAGCCATACGAGTTAATTTCCAATCGAGTGGCCATTTTTATGTGTTCATATTAAAATGTTCTCTCGAAGGTAGTTCAAGTGATCTGGCTGATGTAAACCTAACACTCAAAGTAGAGTTTGTAATATGGTACAATAATGGAATGGTCAACCATCTTGTTGTCTGAAATCTAAAAAATATGACCTACAAATCTACCTCTCACTAGACGAGTTCCACAAAATTGTCACTTAATACATCACACCATTTTCTACCAAAATAGGGTAACCGTTTTCTATGTATACGACTTATCGGGTCGGATGTTTTACCCTCTGATGTAACCATATCTTTTGTAAACTTAATAGTTGACACATTTTTAGAAGAAAATAAAATTTAAATAATGTGCTACAGTTTGTTGTAAACTCCATATTTGAAGTGATTAATTGTTTTATTTTACTTAGAAACAACACATATATCTAGAATTCCTAGTTCCAAGGATCAATCAATGATCATCACATCTCTTTGAAGTACATTTCTTTACAAGATGATCTAGATCACGGGTGCGATCAAATAAATATTTTGTTCATAAAAATGTGCCTTGTCAAAGTTAAATAATTGTTCAGTCATAATTTTTCATCAAAGTCAATGTTTCTTAACAATGTCATTTTTGTATTTCTTTTGAAAGTTTTAATGTCAACAAAGTAATTTGTTCATCCCATTAAATTTTCATATGCATACATCACATATCTTTAAACCCGGAGTGTCCCATATCCAGGTTCTAGGGCCCATTAGCGAGGGCGAAGGATGAGACACTTCGGGTCAACTGAATGTCAAGGTCATGAATGGCTGCTAGCGAACCGAATGGCCACTGCATGACGATGATTTGAAACCAAATGCCGTAGTACAGTTGGATAAATGATATGTAGGTGTTGTAATATTTTTTTTTTTATTAATCTGCCGATTCATTGGTGCTGTCAACATTGCTCGAATAAATAAACGATTTTAAAAGGTGAGTTTTCGTTGATTTTCGTGAGCGTGCAAATTGGCTTCAAACTGGGGAGATAGCGTTATATACGACTTGTCTTGTCCCATACCTTTTGAAATAATGATCGGATTGTGACCATTTATAGCTCATTTTGTAGGGAAATCTTTCAACTTTCGCATCGTAGTCATTGGCTGTGCCATAAAACGGTTTTTGATGCGAAATATGACTTTGAATGAGCATGGGGTGGTTTGGTCGTTACATCCCTTTCATTTAAAATAATAATAGGGTAGGGTCTATATAAGTATATGTCTTTCAAACTCTGTTTCTAAGCGATACACGCCCCTGTGACTCTTACACCATTAATCATTCTCTAAAAGTTAAACAGTCGAATTCGTAGCCTGATAGGCAGTCTGAGTTTGTTTTTACTAATTGATGAAAATGAATATATATTGATGACAGGATAAAATCTCTGTTGAATCTATGTTTTTGTGATATATTTTCTTTATTTGAGATTTGGCACTTCTGCTTTTCAGAATATGATGATTACGTCTTTAAAAATGATTTTTTAGGAAAAGAGAAATATTTCTCCGATTAATGTTATTATCATTTATCTTTCAACGTTTTTCAGTGCTCCATAAGGAGATTGATACACCCCAAGAGATGTGAATGAAAATGAATCGCATTTAAGAGGAAAGGTCTGAGATTATTTATGTGAATGAGAATCTTATGTGTTGACCTCTCAATCGATCTGGTTCAGTACTCATTTATATGTATTGTGCTCCTGGGTTGAGGTAATCAGAATGAAAAAAAATTAGTAATACATGTATATTATATAATTACATATATAATATATTTTATATTCCAATCATTCTTATATGTTCAAATATCTTACTTTCTTCATTCAAATGTACAATTTCAGAATTTGGCAAGGGCATGCACCAAAACAAATTTAACATTTAACAAATGACAACGTTTGGTTGAAAGTCAAATATTAATATTGTCATTGAAAAGTTGTTGTAGAATTAAAGCAAATACCATAAAGCAACTAAGAACTGAAACATATGTCAACCATTGACATTTACTAATTAATACATTCCCTCGTAACGGAATCCCTCTTATCTGCGAGTAGACATGCATTTGGTTCAAATTGTATTCTTATGATGTAGGAAAATCTGTTTAATCTAACATCCATATAAACCGAAACTTATTTACCGCCATAATCTATATTAGTCTACAGAAAGTACACCTTACTAAAATGTATGATCCACAGATACATAAATCAACCGTATTCTTTTCAAAGGACTTCGCACATCATATTTAAATAGCTTTCTCTTTGATCTGACTTAACATAATCCATTAAAAGGACATCATCAGTACCCTTAGATCTTTTGAACATTCGAATATAAGTTTTAAAAAAATATTGTATCAGATATCGATCAAAGGAGAAATGTTTTTGCGTTTCAGTTATGCTCAGCTGTACAGTAAATATGCCTATGACAGAAAATTATTGCATTACGAAAGTTCGTTCACCTACTCGAATATGTGTTATGTCATTGGGTCAAAGTAGAAATACGGGAACGAAACTGATATTTGAATGTACAGTATCTAATTTCCTCACTTATATTTAATTGTTACACGGAGGGGGTCTGTTGAAATGATCAAGGGTAAACATTTATTTAAAAAAACTCCAATTATTTAACTCTTATTATTTTTTCTTTATAAAATCTCCAATCTCCATTATTCAACTCAATATCTTGAACAGTTTTGATGCTGAATTAAGGAAAACTAAGGTCAACAGGAAATCATCTAAAATTCAACAATGAATGCTACAGTTCAGTTAAAATATGGTATCACTTTAGCTTGATTTCAAGACATTTTCATGAGAACGGAAAAAAGAAAAGTTCTAAAGAATAGTTCGTTCACTATTTCAGTGTTACAATCAACCTGACTGAAACTCAAATGCAATATTATTTCATAAAACCCAACTTTATCCCATTATTGATGATAAAGACTTACATGTATAATGAAATGGTGGAAATGCATTTAATTGCTCTTTGAGGATGATGTTGAATAGGATACATGTTTATTGTTTGACATTTGATCCAGTAATGATTTAAACTACGTAATTAAACAATCAATATATGTTCATGGTCGACAAAAATAAACACAAACACCTCAAACTTAAATTCGACCTACTTTCTGACAGCACGAATAATAAATGACTGGTGTTAGACTTATCTACTTAACCATGAATTGTTCTACCACATTACCTCGCCCGAGGTGGATCAGTACACTCTGCAGTCCAGTGCTGCCTGAGCAGAAGAAATTGGAAATCATATGTAGGCAGAGATTTCCAGACTGAAACATGACAGAAAATATATCTTGAAACATATATGATTGTTGCGCTGATATCTTAAAGGCGTGCTCACAGATACCCATATATATGTTGCCGTCATGAACAATGAAATGGCACTATTTTGTTTCGTTAAGTATAAATACAAGAACATTACTTAATTGGTCCAATGTATAATAAGATAGCCACAATGGAATTGAAAACTTTTATTTTATGGAGCTTAAAATTGATGGGAAAATCTAATATGATTGAATTACAATTTCATTCATTGAGCCAGAGTGAATGTTTTACAGTTTTGTTTTCAATTTGGGTTTCTTGGCAGTCGTATAGTCTTTTAAATAAATTATCTGGCACAGCATGCATGTTCACTTGATGGTGAAAAATATAATTAAATTACAATTTCATTCATTGAGCCACTTGAGGTGAACATGGTGAAACACATGGTGAATTACAATCTCATAGAGATTTCAATTTGTTTTTGTGTGTCATTTTCTTTATCCTTATTGCTTTTAATTAATGGCGAATTGCATATCATTAAAACATTTTAAAATTCATCCGTTGCATTCTGCTACCAAAAAAATTATATATTGCCCAAATAACTGTGCTTAAAGTGCTTAAATGTGAATATTGTTCGGCTGTGTTATCTTCAGTATGGTTGACTTGTGTGCTTTACGCTACTGCTAGAGAACTCACTCAAACTATTAGTAACTCAATGTGTCTGGACAAATGTTGACTTAACTGGAAAGCTTTTGTTGTTATTCATACACAATAAATATATAACTTTGATAATGCAATTGCAGAAAACATAACCTGAGCTAGAAGAACATGTAATATTTGCATTACACTTCCATATTTGATGTTGAATACATAATCTGATATATTGTACTCAGCAAGAGACCAGAGATTTACTAAATTTATGTTTGGAATTTGATTTGCAACTTCTAATATTTGATTTTCATAACATCAGAAGCATATTCCCGTATGATGAATGCGTACCCAGACCTTGGTATTTGCTCAGATATTGAACAATACACAACATAATTGAATATATGAGCTCCACGTCTACAGCTAGAAAATAGAACTATACTTTTGGATGTATGTATTTTCAGTGTACTTTCTCAAACATCAGTACAGTAAAATGATTTTATCAACTGAAGGTCAACATTTCACTTCTACAAGTGATAAGATACATTCAAATTTTCTTTTAGATTGGTGAACATGTTTGAGGAACAAAACTGTTAGAGAGCAATCTTCCCATTTCCTGTTAACATCCCCTCGTTTTCAACTGAAAACAGCAATGTTAAATGGCAATCTATTACTGCAATTTACATGTGCATTATTTGTGAATCAATTACAGATTTATATTTTTAATATTTTAACAGAGATAACTTTTATGTCCTTGATGCGACATTTAGTGGTGTTCAACATATGTTTAATCAAGAGGTAATATATTCTTTATCATTAAAACAAACTTTAATTGCATTAGAGTTCTTTCCTGCACACCTAAACCTAATAAATAATTTATGTCATTAGATGAGAAACATGCTTGTACATAAATAGTACATGGCTTTCAGTGAAACGCCTTTCTCAATCATCAATCTCTTCAAATGTTTAATGCTATTAAAGTCAATGGATGTGGCTGCATTAAAACAACATCAAGGTTATAGCGCAAGCATTAGTTTTTATCAAGGTGTCATCCCAAATTGTGAATTGTGCTTGTTAAGAAGATTGAAAACTGCCAATACAAATTGGCACAGATATAAAATCCCTAACTTAATTTACCTGTAACCGGGGAGGTTAACATCTAGGCGACTCGTCACACAGATATAAAGCTCTACTAATATTTGCAAACATGAGAAATCTCACTGATAGCTAATATGGAAAGAACTTCTGTAAACTCTTGATATTGTCTTGCTTTAAAGAACTAAAATGATTTAATAGAAATCATTCTTGATTGCTATTTGTTGTAGCTTTTACATGAACATTGATTATCATTTAGCACAACATTCAGGAAACTCACCTAGCATGTTTTGCTCTGATTTATTTCATTAACTATATTTCACGTTTTATCGCAATGATCGTCTGTCTTCGAGGGAATACTTTATAGAAAACTAAAGAAGTTAGTTTCAGTCCTTTGAAAGGTCATTTAGCCGCATTAGCTTTAAAACATATACAAATTTTCTAGCTGAAGGCGATAAACTTTGCACACCTTAGAATTGAGGGGTTATGACATGATAATATATAAAGCATTATGAGTCGAAATTTGTTAGGCAATGGTGTAGGAAGTATACATGTAGGAGGTAATAAAATCGGCAATATGACATAAAACAATAGGTAGTAAATGCAATTCCCTAGAATTTATTGTCAACAGTAGAGATGATTTCTTGTCGATTCGATTAAAACCGGTAAATGCACCATGCGCTGGTACACTTCAATAAGTGTAACGTAAGTTTTGAAACTTTTCTATAGCAAACAAAAAAGGAAATGTTTGATTCGGTAATGTTAAATTGAACTGAAGAGCTGCATACTGAATTTTTTTTCACATGGTTGTGTATTTAGCATTTCTTTGAAGCATCGCATATTAATGCGAAAACTAAACCGACCACTTTGCATTTTTGCATTGTAAGACGACAGTTAAGTGCTTCATAACATAATCTGATTTGATGCCTCATAGTAAACAGTATACTCATTCAATGTATTTCTGATGGAATTGTTCATGTTAAGTCGATACGGACACTTTTATTCGAAAATCAACGAAATTTGAATTGACACCTTCTGTCTGTCTTATGCCAAAAGCCATGAGCATGCACCACTGACGTGCCGATCAAGGGATACGTTTGAGGATGATTATTTTAATCATGGATTATATACATGTATGCTGATTCATTGTCATTGTATGTGATGCAATTTTAATGACGTTATAATGCACGCAAATTTACATGATATTTGCATGACATGATACACATGTAGGTGAACAAACTTTCGTACACATAAATGAGACGTAATGTTTTGGTTTCTGCGCTGTTGCCCGACTTTCTAACAGAAATCACTTCTTTCACCTTAATATCGCCACTTTACTGAATCAACGACCAATTTCCGGCATCAGTCAGTACTTTTCGATAAATTAAGACAAGTTATAACGTTGATCATGACAGATATGACTCCTCACAAATCGGTCAATGTCCCTTTTAAAGCACAACCTTTTACAAGGTTTCACCACAGTTAATACATCTTCCAAAGAGAAACCTGCGGGGACACAGAGACAAAGTCTTATAATAGGTCTGTAACGGCAAACTGACGAATATTTGTCTCGATTGATTAAGGAACATGTTTCCCATGAAACTAAGTTCCCGTGTTGAAATTAATTCAAAGTTTTTGAAAGAATGTAAATCTTAACACTTGTATCTGAATGGGAGAAATATTTCCAGATGAATATTCATGCTGTCTGGCTCTCTAATGAGCTAACTAAAATCAACAACTAGCTATATAGATGTAGTTTGCATTTGCATTTCTAGCTCAATGGACATAACTGTGATTAGGATTCAGACTTAAAGGGCCAGTCACACAGCCCAAAAGTCGCGTAGACGTATGAATCACGCACACGATTCGAGTCTTACACGATACATGCGCGATTTGCGCATTTCATCAGCTTGTCTGACGTGGATCGGCGCTTCACCCGATTCCGAGTTTTGAGCAGCTCAAAACTCGTCTTCTCGTAAGGTTTACGCAGTGCTATGTGTTTTTCGTAAGTTTTGCGTAGTGTGCGTAGTTCTTACGTGGACAGTGCGCGAAATATGCGTGGAAGGTCAGTGATCGTTCACGAACATGTTGCCGCTATCGCGCTCATCTACGACTTTCCACTGACGATTAGCAGACATACGACGCATGGTTCGCGCATGTATGCAGTTCATTAGTGCAAGTGCGCAGATTTTGCGTGGTTTTTCAGCGGACCTTTCATCGCTCACAACCACTTATTCGCCCTGTTTGCGTGTCTATGCGCTGAAGTGCGTGGTTTCTTACTGATTTGTGCGTAGTTCTTTTCGTAGTTCTTGCGCAATTCATCGGTGATTTTTAATCGAGTAAATCAGTGAAAATGGTCAAATTCTCGGCGAACAGGCCGCACAAGCAAACTTTGTGCGTGATTCGTGCATTTACGCGACTTTTGGGCTGTGTGACCGGCCCTTAAAGGTCTTTAGAACACAACGGCAGTAGAACTATATAAACTAAAGCTACAACAACCAGCTATTTATTCAAATCGACTAACATTTTACCACACGACCATTTCGCCTCTTCGTGTGGTAAGCTGTTGGTCAATGCTGGCGATAGTTGCCTTACTCTGAGGGTGTGGGTTCGAATTCCGCATGGTAAAAGAATGTGTACTATTGAAAGTCGTCTTATCCAAATATAACCATGTTATATTTGTCACTATCTAAATGGCAAGTATTTCTATTTCCTGTATGTCAAGGTCACTTTGAAAGTGGAAACATACACGAGAGTGACAATCTCACCCTTTCCGAGTTCTAAATATGTTGAGTCCTGTCTTCAAAGCTAACGTATACTATCATTACTATCGACTATAACCGATTTTCTTCCGATTAAATACAAATGAGTTATATAAAACATCATAACCGAGTTGTTTATTGCCTGTTGATGACTGGGGAAATATTTATTGAAAGCCTTTGTTCATGATTATACCAGAAGCATAACACAAGGGAAGTAAAGGCTGCTCTATTAGTATGGGATATATTTACACTCGAGGAACTTCAAACTCGTTTAAAGGGGAGCTAACTCATATAGAGGAGATGTCTCGAACCAATAAAAACCTTCACTTTACAGCAAGGTAGAACATGAAGCTTTCCCCTATACACACTCTACTGCAATGGAAAGGTGCACACAGTTTGTATCTTGAAAATCTTTGATTATTTCTTTTTATGAAATATGCTCTTGAGTCATCTTTATCATGTGTGTCCACGGCAAATCAGGCTGATTCCGTTGCTTTTATCATTGCACATTCTTTATCATATAAGAGAAGGCTCTCAAAGTAATTTAACGCTCCAAGAGGTATGCAGGTTGTTGCAAATGCC
Organism: Gibbula magus; assembly: GCA_936450465.1. Lineage (NCBI taxonomy): Eukaryota > Metazoa > Mollusca > Gastropoda > Trochida > Trochidae > Gibbula > Gibbula magus. Next base: position 76,791,166 of record OW388296.1, read on the forward strand.
TTTGGATCTTACCGTATGACCATCATTAGGTCTATCATGCCTATCAGGCCTATCAGCGGTTACTCCGGAGTCGTATAATGGTCATACAGTGACATCCAAAGACATTGGCAACATCATTGTTGGTCGCCCCAAGCTGCAAAATCCCAAGAGCTCTTTCTCTTTCTCCACTGGTCAATCGCGGCATGATTTCGTACATATGTGCCATATCATACAAAGTAGGCACCCTTTATACCCTGTAGAAGCATTCAGTTCATGGAAATGCTGCTTGAATTTTGCTACATTTGAGTGATAATGCGTTTGGGCAATGGACAAACAAATTAAAAGTTTTCATTTCAACCGAAAATGTTCACATAAATAATCGTCTGTGTTCCTAAATACTATTAAGTCATTTGACAACACAGCAGACTCGTTTTCACTAAGGTAAATTACGAGAAAAGATCTTTAATGACCAGAAAAATATATTTCATAATGTTCACACTTAAACTTACTCAATAATAGTATTTTCATCGTTTAGGGGTTATGATGTAAATCATACAACCTTTTTGTCTAGTCACAAATGTAAAAGTTTACTTTCAACTTCTTCTGGACATCTAAATCACATTTATTGGTTACTACCATCCTGGTCGAAAACCGGACAATTTTAAACTTCTTAAACAAGCTGCATTTTGTCACAATATGAATCCATCAGGATTTTAAAACTTGTTATTAGCATAAAGCTACGTTATTCAGCTTACTTTTGAACCATTCATTTCTCAAATATCTTTGATACTTAAAAAAGTTATTAAAAAAAGAAATGAGGTAACATTTCTTTTGGCGTTTAGTGTAATGCTATTTTAAACAATTGACTTTTACTTAAAGGGAAACCAATTATGAATATTTAAGAGTAAAATTGACATTAAAATACTTGATACACGTTTATGTCAAATTTACAACTCATTTTTGTGTGTATACCATGTGCACTTTCGAATTGAACATTATCCACAAGACATTAATAAAGAACTTCCATTGTTATAATCACTTCAACATCTGATCTAACGACTTCTAGGTTCAACAACAAACATGCTTTTAATTGTTTTTTGGTATATTCTTTACATTTCAGATTCATTAAAAGAGCACTTTTATGTCTTGAGTCTCATTTTTATTTCACATGATTTTGGTTCTGGCAGAAAAAACCCTCTCATTCAATCAAAGATATTCCTGAAGTTTGGTTTGAAAGCATTGATTTTAGTCAGCGGTGACAATGTCCCGTGAGGCCTACTTTGAAGTCTTTTCTGCATGTCAATGATTTACAAAAAAGGTCACAGAGAACAAACCTTTCAAATAGAACACAAAATCAAGGAAATCAGTTCAAAAGGCTTCATTTATTCCGTGATCAAAATTACCATTATGTTTGTTTTAAAGCGCTTTCCGTATTCCAACCATGTACTGAAATGGTAAGAGATATGTGTCACGAAGTTGTACATGGTTGTGTACATCATCGTACCTTTGTAAACTTATTTTCATGACAGAGAACAAACAATGTTTCCAAATAAAAACTTCTAATTTCTAAGTATTTTGCTGTACTCAATGTGATTTGTAAAATGCATAATGAACAAATAATTTGATGGTTCACAGTGCTATAAATAGTGAATTTGTTGCTTAATATGTTATCTGTATAAAAAGTTATTTATCGTTAACATGCACGTTTTACATTCAAAGTTTATGATTGTTCTTGGTCACAATGAATGAATTTTCATCCAACATATTACATTTCATATACAAGCCACTTCTATGGAGAACAAAACCATCCTTCATGACCATATGTTGACAAATTCACTTACATGTAATACATGAGTAAAACATTATCACCATACTTTTATAAGCAATCATACACAAACTATCCTCACTTAAACTGCTCCGTATAAGTAGTCACTGATTAACAGGCAAAATGAGACAGTTATACATTTCACAAAGACTGGAACATAATCAATATCAACAGCACAAGTCAAAACCATCTTCTCCAACATGTAGTGCTCCACTCCGTTTCCTGACTGAGGTCAGACTTTAGGTAGAGTAGCTATATGGTATAAGTATGATCTACTGATATATACCGTTTCCTGACTGAGGTCAGACTGTAGGTATAATAGCTAGATGGTATAAGTATGATCTACTGATATATACCGTTTCCTGACTGAGGTCAGACTTTAGGTAGAATAGCTAGATGGTATAAGTATGATATACTGATATATACCGTTTCCTGACTGAGGTCAGACTTTAGGTAGAGTAGCTAGACGGTATACGTATGATATACTGATATATACCGTTTCCTGACTGAGGTCAGACTTTAGGTAGAGTAGCTAGATGGTATAAGTATGATATACTGATATATACCGTTTCCTGACTGAGGTCAGACTTTAGGTATAATAGCTAGATGGTATAAGTATGATCTACTGATATATACCGTTTCCTGACTGAGGTCAGACTTTAGGTAGAATAGCTAGATGGTATAAGTATGATATACTGATATATACCGTTTCCTGACTGAGGTCAGACTTTAGGTAGAGTAGCTAGATGGTATAAGTATGATATACTGATATATACCGTTTCCTGACTGAGGTCAAACTTTAGGTAGAGTAGCTAGATTGTATAAGTATGATATACTGATATATACCGTTTCCTGACTGAGGTCAGACTTTAGGTAGAGTAGCTAGATGGTATACGTATGATATACTGATATATACCGTTTCCTGACTGAGGTCCAACTTTAGGTAGAGTAGTTAGATGGTATAAGTAAGATATACTGATATATACCGTTTCCTGACTGAGGTCAGACTTTAGGTAGAGTAGCTAGATGGTATAAGTATAATATACTGTTATATACCGTTTCCTGACTGAAGTCAGACTTTAGGTAGAGTAGCTAGATGGTATAAGTATGATTTACTGATATATACCGTTTCCCGACTGAGGTCAGACTTTAGGTAGAATAGCTAGATGGTATAAGTATGATATACTGATATATACCGTTTCCTGACTGAGGTCAGACTTTAGGTAGAGTAGCTAGACGGTATACGTATGATATACTGATATATACCGTTTCCTGACTGAGGTCAGACTTTAGGTAGAGTAGCTAGATGGTTTAAGTATGATATACTGATATATACCGTTTCCTGACTGAGGTCAGACTTTAGGTAGAGTAGCTAGATGGTATAAGTATGATCTACTGATATATACCGTTTCCTGACTGAGGTCAGACTTTAGGTAGAATAGCTAGATGGTATAAGTATGATATACTGATATATACCGTTTCCTGACTGAGGTCAGACTTTAGGTAGAGTAGCTAGATGGTATAAGTATGATATACTGATATATACCGTTTCCTGACTGAGGTCAAACTTTAGGTAGAGTAGCTAGATTGTATAAGTATGATATACTGATATATACCGTTTCCTGACTGAGGTCAGACTTTAGGTAGAGTAGCTAGATGGTATACGTATGATATACTGATATATACCGTTTCCTGACTGAGGTCCAACTTTAGGTAGAGTAGTTAGATGGTATAAGTAAGATATACTGATATATACCGTTTCCTGACTGAGGTCAGACTTTAGGTAGAGTAGCTAGATGGTATAAGTATAATATACTGTTATATACCGTTTCCTGACTGAAGTCAGACTTTAGGTAGAGTAGCTAGATGGTATAAGTATGATTTACTGATATATACCGTTTCCCGACTGAGGTCAGACTTTAGGTAGAGTAGCTAGATGGTATACGTATGATATACTGATATATACCGTTTCCTGACTGAGGTCAGACTTTAGGTAGAGTAGCCAGATGGTATAAGTATGATCTACTGATATATACCGTTTCCTGACTGAGGTCAGACTTTAGGCAGAGTAGCTAGATGGTATAAGTATGATATACTGATATATACCGTTTCCTGACTGAGGTCCAACTTTAGGTAGAGTAGTTAGATGGTATAAGTAAGATATACTGATATATACCGTTTCCTGACTGAGGTCAGACTTTAGGTAGAGTAGCTAGATGGTATAAGTATAATATACTGTTATATACCGTTTCCTGACTGAAGTCAGACTTTAGGTAGAGTAGCTAGATGGTATAAGTATGATTTACTGATATATACCGTTTCCCGACTGAGGTCAGACTTTAGGTAGAATAGCTAGATGGTATAAGTATGATATACTGATATATACCGTTTCCTGACTGAGGTCAGACTTTAGGTAGAGTAGCTAGACGGTATACGTATGATATACTGATATATACCGTTTCCTGACTGAGGTCAGACTTTAGGTAGAGTAGCTAGATGGTATAAGTTTCAAATACTGATATATACCGTTTCCTGACTGAGGTCAGACTTTAGGTAGAGTAGCTAGATGGTATAAGTATGATATACTGATATATACCGTTTCCTGACTGAGGTCAGACTTTAGGTAGAGTAGCTAGATGGTATACGTATGATATACTGATATATACCGTTTCCTGACTGTGGTCCAACTTTAGGTAGAGTAGTTAGATGGTATAAGTAAGATATACTGATATATACCGTTTCCTGACTGAGGTCAAACTTTAGGTAGAGTAGCTAGATTGTATAAGTATGATTTACTGATATATACCGTTTCCCGACTGAGGTCAGACTTTAGGTAGAGTAGCTAGATGGTATAAGTATGATTTACTGATATATACCGTTTCCCGACTGAGGTCAGACTTTAGGTAGAGTAGCTAGATGGTATAAGTATGATATACTGATATATACCGTTTCCTGACTAGGGTCAGAGTGTAGGTAGAGTAGCTAGATGGTATAAGTATGATATACTGTTATATACCGTTTCCTGACTGAGGTCAGACTATAGGTAGAATAGCTAGATGGTATAAGTATGATATACTGATATATACCGTTTCCTGACTGAGGTCAGACTTTAGGTAGAGTAGCCAGATGGTATAAGTATGATCTACTGATATATACCGTTTCCTGACTGAGGTCAGACTTTAGGCAGAGTAGCTAGATGGTATAAGTATGATATACTGATATATACCGTTTCCTGACTGAGGTCAGACTGTAGGTAGAGTAGCTAGATGGTATAAGTATGATATACTAATATATACCGTTTCCTGACTGAGGTCCAACTTTAGGTAGAGTAGCTAGATGGTATAAGTATGATATACTGATATATACCGTTTCGTTGTTGAGGTAAGACTTTAGGTAGAGTAGCTAGATGGTATACGTATGATATACTGATATATACCGTTTCCTGACTGAGGTCAGACTGTATGTAGAGTAGCTAGATGGTATAAGTATGATCTACTGATATATACCGTTTCCTGACTGAGGTCAGACTTTAGGTAGAGTAGCTAGATGGTATACGTATGATATACTGATATATACCGTTTCCTGACTGAGGTCCAACTTTAGGTAGAGTAGTTAGATGGTATAAGTAAGATATACTGATATATACCGTTTCCTGACTGAGGTCAGACTTTAGGTAGAGTAGCTAGATGGTATAAGTATAATATACTGTTATATACCGTTTCCTGACTGAAGTCAGACTTTAGGTAGAGTAGCTAGATGGTATAAGTATGATTTACTGATATATACCGTTTCCCGACTGAGGTCAGACTTTAGGTAGAGTAGCTAGATGGTATAAGTATGATATACTGATATATACCGTTTCCTGACTGAGGTCAGAGTGTAGGTAGAGTAGCTAGATGGTATAAGTATGATATACTGTTATATACCGTTTCCTGACTGAGGTCAGACTATAGGTAGAATAGCTAGATGGTATAAGTATGATATACTGATATATACCGTTTCCTGACTGAGGTCAGACTTTAGGTAGAGTAGCCAGATGGTATAAGTATGATCTACTGATATATACCGTTTCCTGACTGAGGTCAGACTTTAGGCAGAGTAGCTAGATGGTATAAGTATGATATACTGATATATACCGTTTCCTGACTGAGGTCAGACTGTAGGTAGAGTAGCTAGATGGTATAAGTATGATATACTGATATATACCGTTTCCTGACTGAGGTCCAACTTTAGGTAGAGTAGCTAGATGGTATAAGTATGATATACTGATATATACCGTTTCGTTGTTGAGGTCAGACTTTAGGTAGAGTAGCTAGATGGTATACGTATGATATACTGATATATACCGTTTCCTGACTGAGGTCAGACTGTATGTAGAGTAGCTAGATGGTATAAGTATGATATACTGATATATACCGTTTCCTGACTGAGGTCCAACTTTAGGTAGAGTAGCTAGATGGTATAAGTTTGATATACTGATATATACCGTTTCCTGACTGAGGTCAGACTGTAGGTAGAGTAGCTAGATGGTATAAGTATGATATACTGATATATACCGTTTCCTGACTGAGGTCACACTTTAGGTAGAGTAGCTAGATGGTATAAGTTTCAAATACTGATATATACCGTTTCCTGACTGAGGTCAGACTGTAGGTAGAGTAGCTAGATGTTATAAGTATGATATACTGATATATACCGTTTCCTGACTGATGTCAGACTTTAGGTAGAGTAGCTAGATGGTTTAAGTTTGATATACTGATATATACCGTTTCCTGACTGAGGTCAGACTGTAGGTAGAGTAGCTAGATGGTATAAGTATGATATACTGATATATACCGTTTCCTGACTGAGGTCAGACTTTAGGTAGAGTAGCTAGATGGTATAAGTATGATATACTGATATATACCGTTTCCTGACTGAGGTCAGACTGTAGGTAGAGTAGCTAGATGGTATAAGTATGATATACTGATATATACCGTTTCCTGACTGAGGTCAGACTTTAGGTAGAGTAGCTAGATGGTATAAGTATGATATACTGATATATACCGTTTCCTGACTGAGGTCAGACTTTAGGCAGAGTAGCTAGATGGTATAAGTATGATATACTGATATATACCATTTCCTGACTGAGGTCCGACTTTAGGTAGAGTAGGTAGATGGTATAAGTACTACATACTGATATATACCGTTTCCTGACTTAGGTCAGACTTTAGGTAGAGTAGCTAAATGGTATAAGTATGATATACTGATATATACCGTTTCCTGACTGAGGTCAGACTTTAGGTAGAGTAGCTAGATTGTATAAGTATGATATACTGATATATACCGTTTCCTGACTGAGGTCAGACTTTAGGCAGAGTAGCTAGATGGTATACGTATGACATACTGATATATACCGTTTCCTGACTGAGGTCCAACTTTAGGTAGAGTAGTTAGATGGTATAAGTAAGATATACTGATATATACCGTTTCCTGACTGAGGTCAGACTTTAGGTAGAGTAGCTAGATGGTATAAGTATAATATACTGTTATATACCGTTTCCTGACTGAAGTCAGACTTTAGGTAGAAGAGCTAGATGGTATAAGTATAATCTACTGATATATACCGTTTCCTGACTGAGGTCAGACTTTAGGTAGAGTAGCTAGATGGTATAAGTATGATATACTGATATATACCGTTTCCTGACTGAGGTCAGACTGTATGTAGAGTAGCTAGATGGTATAAGTATGATATACTGTTATATACCGTTTCCTGACTGAGGTCAGACTTTAGGCAGAGTAGCTAGATGGTATAAGTATGATCTACATATATATACCGTTTCCTGACTGAGGTCAGACTTTAGGTATAATAGCTAGATGGTATAAGTATGATATACTGATATATACCGTTTCCTGACTGAGGTCCAACTTTAGGTAGAGTAGCTAGATGGTATAAGTATGATATACTGATATATACCGTTTCGTGGCTGAGGTCAGACTTTAGGTAGAGTAGCTAGATGGTATACGTATGATATACTGATATATACCGTTTCCTGACTGAGGTCAGACTGTAGGTAGAGTAGCTAGATGGTATAAGTATGATATACTGATATATACCGTTTCCTGACTGAGGTCAGACTTTAGGCAGAGTAGCTAGATGGTATAAGTATGATATACTGATATATACCGTTTCCTGACTGAGGTCAGACTTTAGGTAGAGTAGCTAGATGGTATAAGTATGATATACTGATATATACCGTTTCCTGACTGAGGTCAGACTTTAGGTAGAGTAGCTAGATGGTATAAGTATGATATACTGATATATACCGTTTCCTGACTGAGGTCAGACTTTAGGTAGAGTAGCTAGATGGTATAAGTATGATATACTGATATATACCGTTTCCTGACTGAGGTCAGACTTTAGGTAGAGTAGATAGATGGTATAAGTATGATATACTGATATATACCGTTTCCTGACTGAGGTCAGACTTTAGGTAGAGTAGCTAGATGGTATAAGTATGATATACTGATATATACCGTTTCCTGGCTGAGGTCAGACTTTAGATAGAGTAGCTAGATGGTATAAGTATGATCTACTGATATATACCATTTCCTGACTGAGGTCCGACTTTAGGTAGAGTAGGTAGATGGTATAAGTACTACATACTGATATATACCGTTTCCTGACTGAGGTCCGACTTTAGGTAGAGTAGCTAGATGGTATAAGTATGATATACTGATATATACCGTTTCCTGGCTGAGGTCAGACTTTAGGTAGAGTAGCTAGATGGTATACGTATGATATACTGATATATACCGTTTCCTGACTGAGGTCAGACTGTAGGTAGAGTAGCTAGATGGTATAAGTATGATATACTGATATATACCGTGTCCTGGCTGAGGTCAGACTTTAGGTAGAGTAGCTAGATGGTATAAGTATGATAAACTGATACTGAGAATTTCGCTTCAAATAATGTCTCTGCCCATGTAACCAATACATAAAGTTATGACCTTCAAAGTACCTACATGTATGTTAATGAGAATTTAAAGTTTTTTGAATATTATTCCACTTTAAATCCATGTTTTTTATTTTTTCAAAGGTCATGTGTGGATAACCCTTGATACAGAAGAAGGGCTAAAATGGCTATTACTTTGAAATTGTTACATGCTTTCGCCGCACTACATTCGAATTTACTTAGATTTGGTATTTCTAACATTTCTACCATTAAATGACACTTTAAAAGGTCATTGTGACAACTAGTCTACTAATTCAATCCGATAAGTCACTTAGTGATTAGTGACCTTTGACGGATGCTAGCGAAAACCTTTTCAAATCTTGGCCTTTCTCCATAGTTGATTTACACCAAATAAGAGCCTGATAGTACAAATATTTTTCAAGTTATCGCGTTTACAAGGATTTTTTTTTAGCAATATCAGAACTCGTGACCTTGACCTTTGGCCTTGAATATGAACATGTCAAACAAAATTCCCCAGGGGCATAACTAAGAAGTTATGTATATGAGTTCTCAAAACCTTCTAGGAAAAAAGTTATAGCGAATACAAAACGCACCGGCGGCGGTTACTAATACAATTGCATATACAAAACCATTGCACCAGATTCAAGATATAAATTTAATAATTTAGGGAAAATGTGGCCCCATTAACCAAAAGAATTTGATCAAAATGTTCAACTCAGTGAGCTTTCAATCACAGAGAGTATTATGTTTCCCGTTCGCGTAATAATACATTTATTATGCCAAACATGTCTGGACAGCCCATTCATATCAATATCTCAAATCTTGACATCTTCCGGTAACCCGATTTTCAAATGGATGGAATTATTCCTCTAAATATGCCAAATATATATGAGATGCGTACTGAGTGTTTCGATTCATATGCTTAAATTAACATATTTCTTTTAAGATGGGGATCCATAGTAGCTTAGCTTCATAAAGTTTAATTTCGTCAATGTTAGATCCTACACATCCTTCAAAATTGTTTCAATCTTCAAAATTTGTTGGCATATTCAGTCCCTTTAAATAGAAATGAAAAACGTCAACTTGATAATTGCTTATGTTAACATAATACATATAAACAGTTTGAGGGCATTTTATGTTTCTCCTTCACCAAATGTTCCGCACTGTGCCAATTTGTAAATCAACTATACAAAACCACGTTGAACAGCGAATGCGAACTCACATATCTGATTTGATTGGTTGAGTATGACTAACACTATCGAATCCGTTATTGAAAAAATGGGTCTTATGTTAGCATAAACCATTCATATTGAACCTATGATGGAAAATGAAATATCTTCATATAAAACATAGAATGTATTATGTATGAATTAAATCATTTTGTTGAGGTCCTAACACACACTGAACATAGGATTGTTCAACATTCTTTGAGTAAAATGGCATGAGCATGAATTACAAAAGCTAATTTAATTGATCTCATAAATGTTAGGGATTTGTGCACGTTAAGCATGTGCATTTATATTGCTATATCATACAAAGTATTAAATAAACACCAGTATAACGAAAATAATTTTGAATGAATAGGGATATGGTAAATATGTAATAATGTCACTGTCAAAAGTCCTCATCAAACGTCATGAGAATCTTTTGAAGGATGTAAGCCTGGAACTAACTGACAATGGAATATATTTCAGCTTAATCATGAGAGTGTCTAGACTTGGTCTAATAAGGCAGAATATTTAGACAATTGATATGAAGCATCCATGGCTTGTCAAGATAATATGGCTGATTTCACTGTTGCACAACAAGGCAGAAGTATCAAAAACGTGATGTATATCGCAACATCATGTTTGAGCCATGCTTAGTCATGTGTGTTAATATGATATTTATATGAAATGAGATATACAAATTAGTTCATCAAAAATATAAAACCACAAGTCAATTCAGTAGGTCTTAACCAATGTAATCGTCCCTGTTAAGAACTTGGTGACAGTGCATACAATGTGTTCTGTCAGATAGTATATAATCGATGTCTGACATCATCAACTGAAGATAGGACATAATTGCAAGGCACAACTTTTCAAGGGACATCAACTGATAAAAATATAATGTTCATCAAAATAATTTGTCACTTCAGCTTTTTATTTAAAGGCAGGGGATAAGTCCAACATGCGTATTAGACTTGAACAAGTAACATAAAACAAAGTTAGACTGTCCTTGTGAGTGAAAAGTTTGTTCTACCATGTCTGGTGGAATATTTCCGGCAATATGTCTCGCTGAGTTGAATATGCGCGCCGTTTTGAAAGATTAAAACTCTCCGTTATTAAACAAACACTGCAGGGTATTAGGAACAAAGTCGCCTGAGAAGAGGATAAAGAATCATCTGTCATCTTGTAAGTACAGACATGTCAACTTGGATGCAAGATTGACAGAAATATTTACCTACAGCAGACAATAATATAGACAATGCACGCTACAGTGGCACAAGGGGGTAGTGAACCCCTTTATGATTTGTCTTGAACAGGGTTGTGTAAACGTAGGTGTTATTGACCTTAACTAACAGAAATTGCTTTTTTCAAAGTTGAGATGCTTCCCATATTGTGTCTGACATGTTTCCTTTGATGTCAGTACTATTGATGCAAACTAAAAATGAATGTGATCTGTATATAAAGCGTTGACTGTGCCTATACAGATGCACTAAAACTTCTTTTTGCCTGTTTTGCCTTTGATATAGTGTAGAATGGTGACTGCAAAACCGAAATCAAATGTGTTACAAAATAATCAAAATATTTTACCAGTTTTAACAGCTACTTTGAGAGAAAAATAGTTTTCTTTATCAGAATATTAAGATTAGAATCTTGTTTTAGTAACTTCATACAATCTATAAAGGAAAATACTACATTCAATAAAATGTCTGAGACATGATCACGTAACATGCTTGCACAATGACAGTGTTATGTTCTAACATCAAAGGATAATGTTAAGTCCAATCTCCTTGATTCGAAGTTTAGGGTATAGATTATAACAGCTGAACAGAAGTAGTTCAGTAAATGACCATGTTTCACTTACGTTCCTTCTGTGAACACAGTTGGAAAATGTAGGATTGATTTGTCTCTTTAACGAGGGCATGTTATGTGAAAACAGTGTTTGGCGCCAGAAGTTAAAGTTTTTCTTCTGAGACTTAATCAATAATGTGAAAAAACTCTACAGACTTTCCAATAGTTACCTTAAAGGTGTATCCATTGTGTTTCATAAAATTGTATTAGGCTGTAATACGTCACCATATGTGCTGTTTACAGTGCAAATAATTTATTCGGAAAAGGTTGATGAAAATTATTATGTTTGTTACTTCATGTATTTCGTTAAACGTAAGTATTCAGAATATAGAGGCGAATCTGTCAACTATTTCAGTCTGCCTTAGCTGAAGAGTTAGTGGAGTGACAAGGCAGTGTTGGAGATGGTCTGACGTTGGACTAGTGTGACGGAATAGCTAAGTTATAGCTCTTAGAAGTTGTATATGTAATCAACAGAAAGAATGAAGCAACAGTACCACGACTGATGAGTTCATCGTGTATGAAAGTATCTTAGGGAAGATAAGTAATCGGAAAGTGGCAGTATCGGCTCAACACATCAACAATGTACACATGAAGGACAAGGTTAACACAGATTGAATGTGTTTGACCCGCTAGACTTGGCTATCTATTTAATTCCAACTTTTCGTTAGGTTCAAGGCGATGGTTACACTTTGGATTAGACATAAGGAAACCTTTTGACACCGATCACCAATGTACTTTGGATTTGTCCGGATTTTCGTTCAGCTGTAAGTAAATTGAAAGGTTGGTTGATGGTTGCAGCTTTTCACAAAATCCATGCTGAATACTGATCATAATTTAAAGTAGAACTTTCTTAAGAAATAACAAACTGTATAGACGTAAATGAATTTGTACAACAGGTTATGTGTTTGTTCAGTTCCAAAAGAACCCTAAAATAACTGGTCATTGGTTTTCAAGCACATCTTTGAAATGTGAGGTCACATTCTTACGTCACAGGTCAACGTGATACAAAATACATGTATGTGTGACTTTGGGATGTCATCACTTGTGTGTTCACAATATGCGATATAAAAAGCCAATTCCTTTGGTGTAACAGGAATTAAATACTGACCACTTACTGACTTATAATAGAAACAAAATTGAGAAACATGAAGTGGAAAGGAGATATGTAATATATTAGATGTAATATAAACTCTAATGACTTCTAGATGTCTCACCTTCAAAAACACAACAGTAATGGTCAGGATTTATTTTTTAACCCAAATTAAGCAGCTAGATATAATTGAACTCTTCATGAAAATTGTTTTGTCATTTACCTCACTGGCCAGTTTTAAGACTTAAACCTGCTTTCACACTAATACTGACACATTGGATTCAAGATTACCTGTCTATCAGCTTTCAGGTGTTTATGACTGGTGTGGTTCTGTTGTTAGAAAGGTGAATACTCTTCCTAATGAAACAACCAATACAATTGGGTGTTATGTCAATGTATTCATTGCTCATTCCATGCTTAAGTTCCTTCCACAATACATTTAATTGACAGGATCAAAGTCTTATGGAAATATGCTTTATGTTTAGAACCTTCCCATATTGATATCAATCAATGGTTTACATGTTACTACAATAAACGTACCACAATCACATACATCATGTTTTACCAATTGCAGGTTTCAAGAAGTTATATAAGTCCTAGCTAAAATAATATTTAATCTCTCGTATGAGAAATCCTTTGAAATCAGGTTTTTGTTAATTACCAATCTATGAAGTTAGGGACAATTTCAAGTAACAGCTGTGAGGCTTACCGGACACATCATCTATCATTTAGTTTTTTAACCCACATGGGACTTATCATGTCTTTGAAGTGAAAAAAATGCAAACAAGATGTTTCAGCTTCCGTCTGATGAAGGAGTAAACATGTACAATAAAGATGCTATCTTCTAGAACATCTTGTTTTCTTATGGTAGTAATTATTGGCTGTCTTTTGAAAACATCCAAAGATCATCTTTCAGACTAACCAGTGGATACAATCAGTTAAGAATTATTTTATGTAAAGAGTAATGTCCTTATTCCTCAAACCATTGGGCATTCACCTACTCAAGTTATGATTTTAATAAGTGTAGTTTAAAGTTTTAATCGTAAAAGTTCTAGTGTTCATGAGTGTACTTTCTTTCACTGAAAAACATGGAGTGCAAGAACATAATGATAGTGCTGCATGGTCACATTATAATTTAATATCTAGTTTGTGTGAATATGGAAAGCACATTAAGAACAAATTTTAAGTCAATATACAATATACAATATCAGGACTCCTAACCCCATGTAACGTGACAGGAGACACTGGTCCATCAGCTGATGATGGTAACAAGGCAACCAGACCAGAGACATTGAAGTGTTTGTTCGATGGATAGTTTGTCATAGTCGTACACTCAGCATTAGGACTCCGCACAGCTAGATAAAAACGAAACATATATTTCTTTGTGATGAGTATGACATTGAGTGAGTGAGTGAGTGAGTTATTGTTTAACGACGCTTCGGCAGTATTGCAGCCATTAGCGGCGAGATATTTAATTTATTAGCCTAATTTAAAAAAGAAAATTGCTATTGAAAAACAGAACACGGCACGAAGGCAGTATGACATTGATAACAGAATATGTCATCATTCGGTATAGATATGCCAGTAATGCCAATATTTAAGTGTAGTCACTCGGGACTAATGCTGTTAAAATGAAAACAGATGACACATTCAAAATATGCTTTTAAACGATTCTCAAAGTTGATTAATTGATTAATGAGATTGGCTTACACGACTACTTCAAATGTGCATTGTTGAGTTTTTGAGTTATTGTTACTGTTTTAAGCTTGGCCATTGTATTCAAACATGTCCGCCATCTGATTTATGAACTAATCGTTATATTAACAATGGTACATGGCCAAGGATTAAAGTGAATAAAAGTGCAGACTCCAGTTGCAATATCTCGACCCTGATACATAAATATCTGTAATCAGACAATCAGCATCTGCAATTGTACATTCTATATGCTAATATCCACGTCTCCTGCATTCGAAATTATCCTCTCCTGCGATCTCACAGACAATATCATATAACTGAGATCCGATAAGAGTTATATGAAATGTGATTTAAAACTTCAGATTGCTTGACTTTCTTGACAAACAACAATTGTTTTTGTGCAGTCATTGCATGTTTGTCTAGCTGATATTGCTAAGTTCATCCTTTGGCATTCAAGGTTTTCCCATAAAACCAAAACAACTTTGAGCACTTAGCTGTCACCCCACAGTGTTCTATCAGACTATTGATATACCCCAGGAGATATGAATGAAGATGAATCACAGTTAAAGAGGTTCAACACACCTTGTTTCTGCACGCACTCAGTTGTCAGATTGAGAAGTAATTTTCAGCAACAGTGTCATACATCTATTTTTGAATTTTAAATACTCTTATATGAATAGGATCATTAAATTATTACATTATAACTTATCGAAATACACTTTTTTATTTATTTTAAAACTATGTTTTTATCTATTATCTATTTAAAGTGATATTATTAAGCAGTACTAAGTCAAGCTTAGGAGTTATCTCCCTTTGGACAAAATTGTGACAATATTCATTGATACTGTATTCATAATTGTTACTGTTTAAATTTGGATCGAAATGAGAAACACGTATTGCATATTTTGTAAATTTATAACTGTGTAAGACAGCGCCGACTAGTAGAACAGTTTCAATGGTGAGATACCCTTTTTCAGTGTTTCAGTCAGTATTCAATCTATCTCATTACCAATTTTCATGAATTTGTAGTGAATTTTACTTAATATATGGAACCTCCTTAAGAGGGTGACCTTTCTGTTTTATCAATCGAGGTGTGTCTTAACAGTATGATTTATGTGGATGGGAATATGTTTTGTTGACCCAGCAATGATCTGGTTCAGTACTCGTTTATTATGCTGCTGATAGATACACAAGTATCATTAAGTTACTATATTTTATATTCAGACATCATTCATATATATATATATATATATATATATATATATATATATATATATATATATATATATATATATATATATATATATATATATATATATATATATATATACTTAAACTGAATTTCGTTGGTCATGAATGATATAGAGGATATCTGTCTTTTCTTGACTATTACCATGTTTATCTCATCGAGGGAGGTAGAAAGGTTATATTTTCACGAGTGGCGCAGCCACGAGTGAAAATATATAACTGTTCTACCTCACGAGATGAGATAAACATGGTATTAGTCAAGAATTGACGGATATTCTATTTATTATATGATATTATCCATGTAATTACGTCCGAAAAGGGTCGTTTTCACGCCAAGCGGCCGCAAGGAACAGCCCGTCACCACAGTAACACTGTGACGTCATAAGCAAAATCGCCGCGCGAGACCATTGTTTTATGACGTCAAATTATATCAGTCACCGTTCGCAGTGAAAATATAAGTTATTTTCACTGTAGCTTGATAGACAGTTTATTTCACTGATAAATCCGGTATTTCACTGCTCGTCATATAATAAATATATATATCACTTGAGATCCTAGATAGGCAAAGAAATCGGTACAGTTTAGGGCATATTTACCAATCAGGATGTCATATTTGATCAGCATCTACTGGTTTTCTACTTAGTTATATTCATTGTCTTCTGGACCCGATTCCAACGGTATTTCTTCTGGAATTATTGGATATTCTGCTGCCCGTAATAACAATGCTTATAAACTCAAGCTTATCCTCGGGCATCTTGACTAATTAACGAGTTTCTATCAGAAATCGCTTCTTTAACCTTTATATCATCAATATGCTAGATCGACAGCATTAAAACGGTAATTTTGTGCAACAGTCAGCACTTATCAGTGAAATAACACAATTTATAAAGTTTGTCACACGTGACACAGTGAATACCCCTTTAAAACGTTATTGTTTAACCAAGGTTAACCAAACTAGATAATTGATAGATAAAGTAACCAAACGGGGACACAGTGACAAAGTCATTAACTTTTACATTTTCTAAAATAATATGACGAATATATATCTTGGTAGGTTTTGAAACATATTTCCCATGTGAGTAAGTTTCCGTGTTGAAATTAATGCAAAGTTTTGAAAACAATGTAACGCTTAACACTTATATCTAAATTGAAAAAAATTCCAGATGAATATACACTATGTCTGGCTCTGTCTCTCTAATGAGGTCACGAAACTAAGCAACTAGATATATGGGTGGTATTTGCATTGCTAGCTCTAAATGTTCGATACAATCCATAGCTCTGTGATTGCTGTGAAGCAGACAATATGGTTCGGATCAATCCTCATTTTGAAAATCCCTAGCTATTTTCTTTCTACTTTTAATTGATATACTTTAACATACGTATAATTACAACAAAAATATGTTTATTGACGATAACATTAGATTGTATACAATGAGGTGGAAGAGCTGTAGCTACAACGCAAGTTATTTAAATCCACGAGTACTAAACACGACTTAAATATGGTTATGTAAGTCTCTCGAAGGAAACTAAACAAATTAGTACACACATATGTTTAAGGTTTCTGAATAATAGGCATTTTGAAACTCGTCGTTAACTCCATCATAAACTACGCGAGATAGGAGAGTGAAATATGACAGTCCAAGAAGCTACATTATGTTGAAAACATATTTTATAAATTCAATTTCATATTTTTACAAGTAAATGACACAAATTATGTCCAAAAGATCTTGTTAATCCGATAAATGAAATTGTGTATAGTTTTTTTTATCAAAAATATCCTCAACACAGACATTAAACTTCTACTTTATCTGGAGGCAGTATTTTGTATTTTACTAGTTTCTATTGCAGCTTAGGTTTATAATTCACATCAAAGGTAAAACTTATAGTCCTTGGAATTATAGACCTATTACATTGGTGTGAAACATGATATATTACACAGACATTTCAATTTGTTTTGCTATTGTCGTTTTCTTTATTCTTATTGCTTTTAATTACTTACGAATTGCATATCATAAAAACATTTGAAAAACATTATTCATCAATTCTGTTCCCGAAAATGATACAGTGGCCTGCATAACTATTATGTAAGTGCTTCCATGTGAATATTGTTATTGTACGTCTTTTCTCTAGTATGCTTAACTTGAGTGCTTTACTCTACTGCTAGGGAACTCATTAAAACTGTTAATAGAATAATAAAGATAGAGGTTGTACTTCATGGTGTCTGGACCAATGTTCACTTTGCTCGAGAGCTTTTGTTGTTATTCATAAAAAAGATTGGAATAAATCTATAACTTGATAATCAAATTGACGAAAGATAACCATAGCTATAAGGCAATGTAATATTTTCATTACACCTCCATTTTTGTTATTGAAAACATCTGATATATTGTACTCAGCAAGAGACCAAACCATAACGAAATTTATGTTTGGAATGTCATTAATCATCCCTGAAAATATTAAACATAGCAATTTTGGTAACTTCAAATAGTTAAATTTGTATAATATCATTAGCATATGTCCATTGATGCATGTGTAACAAGACTAAAACATTTACTTAGAAGTTGAAAAAAACCCACATTTTTTGACAGACAAGTATTTTGGATAACAACTTCTTTATTTCTTTCACACGACTTTTCTGTGCTACTTCTTGCCCCTTCTTCAATGGCTTTGGGGTATTACATCTTAATTCAATATATGAAACACCAAGTTTAAAGCTAAACAGTAAACCTTTAACCAATGATTAAGCAAACACAGTATTTTTCAGGGTAATTCCTGATATATCAGTACAGTAAAATGATGATACCACTTGGAGGTGAACAGCACACTTCTACAAGACATTCAAATCAACAACATCATTACTTTGTTTTCGAGTAGTGAACATGTTTGAGGAGCAAAAAAATAGAGAGTAGTCTTCCCATTTCCTTTCAACATCCCCTCGTTATCATCTAAACAGCAATGTTAAATGACAATCTATTACTGCAATTTACATGTGCATTAGGTGTCTATCAATTACAGTTTTATCTTTTATCTTTTAAGAGCGGTATCTTTACCGTACTTAATGTGACATTTCGTGATAGTCAACATACTTTTGAACTTGATGGAATGAGTTTTTATGTCATTTAAAAAAAAACTACATGAATGTTATCTCCAGCACACCTAAATCTACGAAAATTATTCATGTCATTAGATGAGAATCCTGTTTGTACATTAATAGTACATATGGCTTTAAGTGAAACACACATAAACACTTTTCTCAATTATCAATCTCTTCAAATGTGTAATATCATTGAAGTCACTAATATAATATAATAAATTTCTATAGCGCCTATCAAGCTATCAAGCGTATCTGCTGCTCAACGGCGCTGTTACAGTCTAGCAGGCTACTGATGGATATGCCTGTCTGAACAGGTCTGTCTTCAGGAGCTTTCTGAAAGTCTGATTGTCTGCTGCCTGCTTGATGTCCATTGGCAGACGATTCCAGAGACACGGTGCGGACACAGAGAATGACCTCTCGGCCATTTTGGTTTTGCTGTCTTGAACTGTCAGTTGGTTGTTGGCTTCTGATCTCGGTTGTCTCCTTGGCTGGTATGGGCAGAGAAGAGATTTAGAGGTGCATCCATTGTGTTTCATAAAATTCTATTTGGCTTTAATACATTCCAACTCACCACATGTGCTGTCTACAATACAAATAATTTCACTCAACTTGCATATTTATCCCCAATCGCCAAACTATATCATAATTACTAGTTTCCAAATAAAATTGAGTAACATCATTATGCATGTGCAGAAACAGAAACTGCACGTACCATTTATATGCATAGTAGTTATGTGACCTATTAAACATTATCAGATCTTTTTGTTTGTTATTAATAAGATTCCAAAAGTACGTTTGACTAAGCACCACACGCTGTGTATTGTCCGGTTTTCCATCAGAAATCACTACTTTTACCTTCATATTGTCAATATGCTAAGTCTACTATCATCAAAATGGTAGTTTTCGGTAACAGTTGGTATTTCTCGATAATGTTACACCATTTAAAACGTTTGCAATATGTGACCCCTACGGAAGCATCCTAGTGCCACAGTGAGATTTTTTTATCTCCTAATTTAGGAGATACTATAACCTAATTAGGACATAAGCAACTCCTAATTAGGACTTAGTTATCACCTACTTAGGAGATACTAAGTCCTAATTAGGACATAACTATATCCTAATTAGGACATAACTATCTCCTAATTAGGACTTGATTATCACCTAATTAGGAGATACTATCACCTTAGTATCTCACTGTGGTACTAGGATGCTTCCGTAGACCCCCAACAATAATTGGATCCCTAATCTTATTTATTCCAGAGGAGTTTTACATCCAGGCGACTGGTCATACAGATATAAAGCTCTGCTAGAGGATATTTACAATCAAGGGCAATTTTACTGAAACTGGCAAATATTTTATGGCTAGTAAGGTAAGAACGTATGCAAAATCTGCCCCTCATGTACTGAAATAATTAGAGAAATGATTCCTGTATAACACTGTTCATCACTGTGGAGTTTTTACTTTTACTTTGCATCCTATAAATGGATAAGTGGAAACGTGTTTTATCTAGAATTTACAAGTACATGATCTGTTGTATATTTTCCTTGGTAAACACCTCGCAGTTTCGTCTGATTTATTTCTCTAACTTCTTTTTCACGTCACCTGTTCTTAGGGAATACCTTACAGAAAACTATTGATGTATGAGTCTTCCGAAAGGTCATTTAGCCGCAGAGCATTAAAACCTATTACAAACTTTCTAGTCGAAGGCGATGAACTTGTACACATTAAGATTGAGGGATTAGGATGGGATTGTAGATGATATAGTGGGCAATGTAGTATGAACATAGAAGGTAGTAGGAAATGAAGTACACAGTGGGTAAGCAATGACCTAGAATTTATATGCATAGTTGTTATGTCTGCTGTAGGTAAGTTACAAAAAGTATGCTTGACTAATTAAAGCGGGCCAGCACGATTTTCTATCAGAAATCGCTTCTTTCACCTTTATATCATCAATATGCTGGATCGACAGCAATAAAACGGTAATGTTTTGCAACTGTCAGCACTTCTCAATGAAATAACACAATGTATAAAGTCTGGCAGACGTGACACAGAGAAAACCCCTTTAAAAAGTTATTTTTTAACCAAGGTTAACCAAAATAGATAATTGATAGATAAAGTAACCAAACGAAGGCCACAGTGACAAAGTCATTAATTTTTACATTTCCTATAATAATATGACGAATATCTATCGTGGTAGGTTTTGAAACATATTTCCCATGTGAGCAAGTTTCCGTGTTGAAATTAATGCAAAGTTTTGAAAACAATGTAACGCTTAACACTTATATCTAAATTGAAAAAAATTCCAGATGAATATACACTATGTCTGGCTCTGTCTCTCTAATGAGGTCACGAAACTAAGCAACTAGATATATGGGTGGTATTTGCATTGCTAGCTCTAAATGTTCGATACAATCCATAGCTCTGTGATTGCTGTGAAGCAGACAATATGGTTCGGATCAATCCTCATTTTGAAAATCCCTAGCTATTTTCTTTCTACTTTTAATTGATATACTTTAACATACGTATAATTACAACAAAAATATGTTTATTGACGATAACATTAGATTGTATACAATGAGGTGGAAGAGCTGTAGCTACAACGCAAGTTATTTAAATCCACGAGTACTAAACACGACTTAAATATGGTTATGTAAGTCTCTCGAAGGAAACTAAACAAATTAGTACACACATATGTTTAAGGTTTCTGAATAATAGGCATTTTGAAACTCGTCGTTAACTCCATCATAAACTACGCGAGATAGGAGAGTGAAATATGACAGTCCAAGAAGCTACATTATGTTGAAAACATATTTTATAAATTCAATTTCATATTTTTACAAGTAAATGACACAAATTATGTCCAAAAGATCTTGTTAATCCGATAAATGAAATTGTGTATAGTTTTTTTATCAAAAATATCCTCAACACAGACATTAAACTTCTACTTTATCTGGAGGCAGTATTTTGTATTTTACTAGTTTCTATTGCAGCTTAGGTTTATAATTCACATCAAAGGTAAAACTTATAGTCCTTGGAATTATAGACCTATTACATTGGTGTGAAACATGATATATTACACAGACATTTCAATTTGTTTTGCTATTGTCGTTTTCTTTATTCTTATTGCTTTTAATTACTTACGAATTGCATATCATAAAAACATTTGAAAAACATTATTCATCAATTCTGTTCCCGAAAATGATACAGTGGCCTGCATAACTATTATGTAAGTGCTTCCATGTGAATATTGTTATTGTACGTCTTTTCTCTAGTATGCTTAACTTGAGTGCTTTACTCTACTGCTAGGGAACTCATTAAAACTGTTAATAGAATAATAAAGATAGAGGTTGTACTTCATGGTGTCTGGACCAATGTTCACTTTGCTCGAGAGCTTTTGTTGTTATTCATAAAAAAGATTGGAATAAATCTATAACTTGATAATCAAATTGACGAAAGATAACCATAGCTATAAGGCAATGTAATATTTTCATTACACCTCCATTTTTGTTATTGAAAACATCTGATATATTGTACTCAGCAAGAGACCAAACCATAACGAAATTTATGTTTGGAATGTCATTAATCATCCCTGAAAATATTAAACATAGCAATTTTGGTAACTTCAAATAGTTAAATTTGTATAATATCATTAGCATATGTCCATTGATGCATGTGTAACAAGACTAAAACATTTACTTAGAAGTTGAAAAAAACCCACATTTTTTGACAGACAAGTATTTTGGATAACAACTTCTTTATTTCTTTCACACGACTTTTCTGTGCTACTTCTTGCCCCTTCTTCAATGGCTTTGGGGTATTACATCTTAATTCAATATATGAAACACCAAGTTTAAAGCTAAACAGTAAACCTTTAACCAATGATTAAGCAAACACAGTATTTTTCAGGGTAATTCCTGATATATCAGTACAGTAAAATGATGATACCACTTGGAGGTGAACAGCACACTTCTACAAGACATTCAAATCAACAACATCATTACTTTGTTTTCGAGTAGTGAACATGTTTGAGGAGCAAAAAAATAGAGAGTAGTCTTCCCATTTCCTTTCAACATCCCCTCGTTATCATCTAAACAGCAATGTTAAATGACAATCTATTACTGCAATTTACATGTGCATTAGGTGTCTATCAATTACAGTTTTATCTTTTATCTTTTAAGAGCGGTATCTTTACCGTACTTAATGTGACATTTCGTGATAGTCAACATACTTTTGAACTTGATGGAATGAGTTTTTATGTCATTTAAAAAAAAACTACATGAATGTTATCTCCAGCACACCTAAATCTACGAAAATTATTCATGTCATTAGATGAGAATCCTGTTTGTACATTAATAGTACATATGGCTTTAAGTGAAACACACATAAACACTTTTCTCAATTATCAATCTCTTCAAATGTGTAATATCATTGAAGTCACTAATATAATATAATAAATTTCTATAGCGCCTATCAAGCTATCAAGCGTATCTGCTGCTCAACGGCGCTGTTACAGTCTAGCAGGCTACTGATGGATATGCCTGTCTGAACAGGTCTGTCTTCAGGAGCTTTCTGAAAGTCTGATTGTCTGCTGCCTGCTTGATGTCCATTGGCAGACGATTCCAGAGACACGGTGCGGACACAGAGAATGACCTCTCGGCCATTTTGGTTTTGCTGTCTTGAACTGTCAGTTGGTTGTTGGCTTCTGATCTCGGTTGTCTCCTTGGCTGGTATGGGCAGAGAAGAGATTTAGAGGTGCATCCATTGTGTTTCATAAAATTCTATTTGGCTTTAATACATTCCAACTCACCACATGTGCTGTCTACAATACAAATAATTTCACTCAACTTGCATATTTATCCCCAATCGCCAAACTATATCATAATTACTAGTTTCCAAATAAAATTGAGTAACATCATTATGCATGTGCAGAAACAGAAACTGCACGTACCATTTATATGCATAGTAGTTATGTGACCTATTAAACATTATCAGATCTTTTTGTTTGTTATTAATAAGATTCCAAAAGTACGTTTGACTAAGCACCACACGCTGTGTATTGTCCGGTTTTCCATCAGAAATCACTACTTTTACCTTCATATTGTCAATATGCTAAGTCTACTATCATCAAAATGGTAGTTTTCGGTAACAGTTGGTATTTCTCGATAATGTTACACCATTTAAAACGTTTGCAATATGTGACCCCTACGGAAGCATCCTAGTGCCACAGTGAGATTTTTTTATCTCCTAATTTAGGAGATACTATAACCTAATTAGGACATAAGCAACTCCTAATTAGGACTTAGTTATCACCTACTTAGGAGATACTAAGTCCTAATTAGGACATAACTATATCCTAATTAGGACATAACTATCTCCTAATTAGGACTTGATTATCACCTAATTAGGAGATACTATCACCTTAGTATCTCACTGTGGTACTAGGATGCTTCCGTAGACCCCCAACAATAATTGGATCCCTAATCTTATTTATTCCAGAGGAGTTTTACATCCAGGCGACTGGTCATACAGATATAAAGCTCTGCTAGAGGATATTTACAATCAAGGGCAATTTTACTGAAACTGGCAAATATTTTATGGCTAGTAAGGTAAGAACGTATGCAAAATCTGCCCCTCATGTACTGAAATAATTAGAGAAATGATTCCTGTATAACACTGTTCATCACTGTGGAGTTTTTACTTTTACTTTGCATCCTATAAATGGATAAGTGGAAACGTGTTTTATCTAGAATTTACAAGTACATGATCTGTTGTATATTTTCCTTGGTAAACACCTCGCAGTTTCGTCTGATTTATTTCTCTAACTTCTTTTTCACGTCACCTGTTCTTAGGGAATACCTTACAGAAAACTATTGATGTATGAGTCTTCCGAAAGGTCATTTAGCCGCAGAGCATTAAAACCTATTACAAACTTTCTAGTCGAAGGCGATGAACTTGTACACATTAAGATTGAGGGATTAGGATGGGATTGTAGATGATATAGTGGGCAATGTAGTATGAACATAGAAGGTAGTAGGAAATGAAGTACACAGTGGGTAAGCAATGACCTAGAATTTATATGCATAGTTGTTATGTCTGCTGTAGGTAAGTTACAAAAAGTATGCTTGACTAATTAAAGCGGGCCAGCACGATTTTCTATCAGAAATCGCTTCTTTCACCTTTATATCATCAATATGCTGGATCGACAGCAATAAAACGGTAATGTTTTGCAACTGTCAGCACTTCTCAATGAAATAACACAATGTATAAAGTCTGGCAGACGTGACACAGAGAAAACCCCTTTAAAAAGTTATTTTTTAACCAAGGTTAACCAAAATAGATAATTGATAGATAAAGTAACCAAACGAAGGCCACAGTGACAAAGTCATTAATTTTTACATTTCCTATAATAATATGACGAATATCTATCGTGGTAGGTTTTGAAACATATTTCCCATGTGAGCAAGTTTCCGTGTTGAAATTAATGCAAAGTTTTGAAAACAATGTAACGCTTAACACTTATATCTAAATTGAAAAAAATTCAAGATGAATATCATGATATCTGGCTCTGTCTCTCTAATGAGGTAACGAAACTAAGCAACTAGTTATATAGGTGGTATTTGCATTGCTAGCTCTAAATGTTCGATACAATCCATAGCTCTGTGATTGCTGTGAAGCAGACAATATGGTCGTTGTATGATCAATCCTCATTTTGAAAATCGCTAGCTATTTTCTTTCTACTTTTAATTGAAATACTTAAACATACGTATAATTACAACCAAAATATGTTTATTGACGATGACATTAGATAGTATACTATGAGGCGGAAGAGCTGTAGCTCAGTGCTCCAGATAATTTTAGACCTATTGGGTATTTACCCCTTGTTTTTGTTACCATTGAGTAAATTCGATTTTGATTGCGTATACATATAGAATCTCACCCAAGTGTCTTCTGATATCAAATATATCAACACGAGTTGATTAAAAGTTACAAATATCCGAGGCTTGCCGAGGATATTTTTACTTTAATCAAAATTCTTCAACAATTATGAGCCGAAGAATGACATAACTGAAACATTTTGCTTCTTCAGCAGTGATCTCAGTGAGGTCTCAGCATTGTGACGTCATAAGCATTATGACGTCATAGCATTGTTACGTCATCACCATTGTGACGTCATAGCATTGCCAGCAGTGTTCTCAGTGATGCAAAAGCTTTGTGATGTCATTAACTGATGATGTAATAGGATTATGACGATTTGATTGTAGCGATATCTACAATGTAAATATTGCTTGTAGATATCGCTTGATCTCACACAAGCGATATCTACTGTGGGAGCCAGTTTTGGATGATAAAGTAAAATGTTACTCCTCCGATTTCTGACAATTGTGTATTTTATATAAACATGGGATTACACTACACATGATTAGGTTATTCTTACTATTGAACATATATATTACATGTATTGAAGATGTTGAAAGCAGTTAATGTATTTCTTCAATTTTTTCAATATTTTTTGCCATGTCATTTTGAAAGAGTAAATGAAATAATTGTATCTGTTGGCATTTCACAGAATAATTAGTCATCTAGACTTATTTTCATTCTTTCAAGTTTGCATGACAATTTGATCAAACAATTGTCTAAAATTGAATTAATGTTGTTTTCTTAGTTTGTAACAAATTGTTACAAAAAGAAAGATTTATGACCACCGACTGACAGTGCCCTTTTTGATAACATACCGTACATGGTGATAGTAAAACAACTAACATTATTGAGGAGGCTTCGTTTTACATAAACAAATACTGTTGTAGAGTTTTATTAGATTTATTGTTCAGATTCCCCATAATCTAAAACAACAGAGGCATCGGTTTATACATGTCAAACACTGATGTAGAGCTTTGATATCAAATCGTGGCAAGTTTATGTTCAAATACGCTAGTGTTTCCAAACTATTGCGTACATTACGATATATATTATGATTGAATTGAGTTTTAAAGAAAATGCCTGCGTATCTGTACTCCCAGTTTTTTCTTTAAATACGTTTTTAACAATTTATTTGCATAAAATACGCATACGCAGCTTACGAGCACTGGTAGATACAACGCAAGTTATTTAAATACACGAGTACTAAATACGACTAAAATATGGTTACGTAAGTCTCTCGAAGGAAACTAAACAAATGAGTAAACACACACATTTTAAGGGTTTCTGAATAACACGTTGTTAACTCCGTCATAAACTACGCGATATTGGAGAATGAAATATGACGTTTTTTTGCTTAATTTATGACGTCCTACAATACCGATGTGTCAACAATCAAAGTTCAAGAGCTACATTATGTTGAAAACATATTTTATTAATTCAATTTCATATTTTGTTTACAAGTTAATACCAAACATTATGTCAAAAAGATCTTGTTACCCCGATAAACTAATTGTGTATAGTTTCCAAAACATATCCTCAACACAGACATTAAACATCTTCGTTATCTGGAAGCTGCATTTTGTGTTTTACAAGTTTCTATAACGGCTTAGGGTTATAATTCACATCAACGATTAACCCCCTGGGAGCATCTCTGTCTGGACATGGACCGGAATGTCAAGAGACATTTCCTGCGTTCTTGTGCATTCTCCTCAACAAAATGAACCATTTGTGTTATTGAAGTATTTCATCAATGTCAACTCCACTTTGTGAAAATCATTCACGAAAAGGACAATATTTTCTTTTTAAGCATACATTTTCCTGTTTCCTGACCACTTCACCTACCAAACAAGAACAAAATGCCAAATGTATCTTGGGACTATGACATACTTGATCGCTGTTTGACTGTTTGACCAATGGCTAGGGAACATATTTATTGGAACTTAATTTTCATAAATGTTCATGAAATATACCGGAAACATAAAACAAGGAAAATAACAACTGCTTTGATTATTGAGGAATGCATTTTGATAAGAAACTCTTCAAAGACGTCAATAGCTGAAATAACCCAAGCCAAGAAAAAACATCGAGTTACAGCAAGGAAGAACGTGAAGCTTCTCTCCTACATCTACTGGTACTGTACTACAATAGAAAAGTGCATACAACTTTCTCCGGACAACCCCTTGGTGATTGCGTACTTTGAAATATTAACTTCAACCACCATTATCATGTGTGTCCATTGTAAATCAGACTGAATTTGTTGCATTTATCATTGCAAAATATCTATTTTAACTAGTGAATAATGTTGTAATAGAGGTTTATGAACAACACAAGTTTTTGGTCCTGCTTTTTATGGTTTTTTTTTTACAAAATATGTTAAAACCGCAATCTGTAATATTACCCTTTAACATGTCTGATGGTTTCTTGACTGTTGTTTATGACATATTTATCGAAACACGTAATTGAATTCTTTTCATGTTACATCTCTAAAACTATGCTTGAGTGTGTAATATAATCAATGATTATCCTGTCTTCTTTCCATTTCGGACGCAACTATTAAACTTTCTTATGGGAAGTTTATTTGGATTTCCTCTATCATTAAAGTGTTATTTGTCATGAAAAGTTTTCTTGTTGCAAAACAGATTCCAATTACAGATCAACATCATGTATGTTGATGTTATCATATATGTATATGTTAATACATGCTTTAGCATTAAATGATATAAAACTACATATCATCTATATTCTTGCACTCCCTGATATAACTCAGAAAAAATTTGTGTTGACGCGTTTGTTTCTACTTCTCCTAACAGTAATGTCTTACCTGTCCTAATTGAGTAATGCTTCTTACTTAATGCTAGAAGTTATTGTCGTATTTAGATGAATTTGATACGAATACTATTACAAGATTTTGTTATGAAATGGTTCTTGTTGCTAAACAGATTCCAACTACAGATCAACATAAGGTTGCTACTAGCGGATTTTTATTTTAGCATTGAACTCCATCATCACCTCGTCTTCTCTTGATGGGATCCACAGTGGGACATGTCGATACTTAGGAAGTGAAAGTTTCATCCTTATAATTGGTGTTTGAATATTCAGCGAAACATAAGGTGAAGATAAGGCACTCATAGGCGATCACACGTGATACTTTAAAGCTCCAAGAGATGTGCAAGTTTTTGTTTTCTGTGTAATGTCAGGCAAATGCTGACATTTCAAGACACTTCAAAATAAATTTAAAAAAGGTAATAGAAACAGTGAAACAAGTTTAAACCTTTGATAGACATTAAAGAACTGACACACAAATGCTTCTATTAAAGTTCTGTTTTTAAAAAATAAAAACCCCATTGATTTTTACTTTACGAAACTAATTATGTATATTCACGAGAAATTTTGACAATTGTATACATTTTATACACCTTAATATCACAATGTTTAACTTTTAACACGACAAACACCGTTTTAATATTGTTCCATTGTTATTCACATTTCACATTCATCACAAGAGCAGTTTCATGTCATGAGTCTTACTTTATTTCAAATTTTAGGACTATTTGGTCCTCCGGAAAAGAAACATTCTCATTCCCCCCAAAAATAGTCTGGTTTGAAAGCATTGATTTTCCTCAGGGATGACAATGTATCATTAGGCGTACTTAGAAGAGTTTTCTGCATGTCAGCGATTTAAGGAAAAGGTCATAGAATGAAAGCTTTTTAACTAGAATATAATATTTCTGAAATCGATTCTAAAAGCTTCAACCATGCTTTTTTTCCCTGTAATCGAAATGTACCATTGCAATGTACCTAATGTGTAATGTATACACATTGGAAATTCAAATGACAGTTTTGTTACCTGGAGGAATACGCTGATTACATCATTGTATTGTAATTGTGTCAAATAGTATTTGTTTTATGACAAAAACATGTTTTTATCTTATATATAAATAATAAGTGAAAAGGTTATGTTATACCCAGCCAAGCCTCAGAGTTACCGCCTTCATCCCATTAAAAACAAGTTTTTTACAGTTAGCCTGGATACATATGATTTTGTTTGGGTTAATGTTTTTAGTGGATACAATTTTAACAAAATAGTGATTGTATTTCTTGCAATTCCTGAGATTGAATATGATATGATATGAATATTTTAAAGAAAACAACCAAAGTTGGTCAAATTCAAATTTTAGTCAAATTGCTTTAAAACAGCAAAGCATAATTAACCCTATTTTTATAACAAGAATTGGTTTAGTACATATCTTCCATGTATATAGTGAAATATTAATATATTATTGATATTTATTAACTGCATATGCATTATCTTATCTTTTAAAAGGTATTTAATGTTACAAGATATAAACACGTTTAAATCTTAACTTTTAGAAGGACATTGTTTCAGAATGAGAGAGATCACGAAAAGTTCAAATAGAATTTGGTTAATACATAAAACTATTTTTTAAATTTCTTAGCATTTAGCTGTAACCAATTGGTTTCATGTAAAAGGTATAATGACATTTTTGGAAGGTTCACACTGCTTTGAATAGTGAATTGTTTTGCTTATAATGTTGCTTATAATGTATAATTTGTATATCCATTTGTTTATTGCAAACATGCATGAAGTTATTAATGATTACTTTTGTTCACAATAAATAAGTTGTTATCTAAAGTATATGGCTTTTCTTATGAAAGCCACTAATAAAATTAAATTAATGTCTCAATAAACTAACATATGAAATATCAAAATATATCAAAAGCGATCTTAAACAAAGCATTCTCAGTTAAAATGATTCGTTAACGTAGTCAGGCGGACTTAGAGACTAATACATTCAATTAAGACTGGAACAGTAAATAATGTGCACCAATCTCCGTTAAATCAGGTTAAATCAGATCGAACGTAACGTAACCACCTTTGTTGATCTGAACACTAGCTGCAAAGGTCATGCTAGGTGACCTTCACTGTGAAATTTCACCTTCAATAATGTCATTCAATCAGAGGTTTTAGTAGATACGACCTTGAATGTGGTGTCAGCTCAAGGCGGTTTGAAACTATTTTAGCATTGTTGCTGATTTGCTGGAGTGATGCTGGGGATAAGTTAATCTGATTTGACCTTTATGGTACCGTGTTCAGATCAGAAACGCAGCAAGGTACGAATATTACGTTCAATCCGATTTAAATAAGGTTGAAGGTTTACAAAAGTATTGACCCGAAATTTAAAATATCCACACGTTTTCGTAAAATAGATGACAGGAAACTGTCAGTATACGTCCCTGGTTACAGTAACACACAGCATAGTATAAATGTGATATTTGAATACTTAACATTTCGCTTCTTACCATTACCCTGGCCTTGTAATCAACCAAACAAACCGATGACCCTCAAAGCACCTGCTTCTACCATGTTACAAAAAGTAGACATTATTCAAGTTTATTGCACTTCAAATACCTTGTTACTTTATATAACCTTTGACAGATCAAGTACCACTTAGAAAGTAGCAACGTTACTTTGAAGTTGTTGAATTTGCTTTGTTTAAAACAGATCCACCTCACATCCACATTCCATACTTCCCTGAACCCCATTCGAATTCACTAAGTTCTGTAGACGTTATTTGTTTTGCTGGCTTATAGAAAGGTTACTATAGGGGAAACATCACATTCCCATATGGACTTATCTATTAAGTCAACTGATGCGTCCTGAACTTTTACAAAGTTCAACATCAGCCGATCCTTTCTGAACAACAGACACGAAGAAATAACAGTTGGTTAGCTGGAATAAAAACACTCACTGAGGTGCAGGCTGTACGATACATAACCCTGCTTCTAAAGACATACTTCTGTATATGTTCTTATGAAGCAATTAATGCTAGTAAACAGTAAACTAAACTATACAAAAAGTTGCTTTAATGTACTTAAAACAGATAACGATCCACAAAGAAAAAACTATTATTTATTATTGACTAGACAGTAAGCTATCCTATAAAGATGTTTTAATTTCCTATTTAGAACTAGTACTATGATTGCATTAATCTTGTTTCATCTGAAGAGAAGTCCATCTCTAGCTTATAACAACTTCTTTCAATAGATAATTCATATCCTTTTTCAAGTTTGACATAGATCAACATTTTAAGAAGTGCAAATCATCACGTGCTGTTACCGTAATGATAACTCCACTTCAAAAAGCCCAGAGGATGCTTTCACGACATAATCTTTACCATAAAGAACTCCCAACTTCCATTCCTTTCCATTGCCTGGCTAAGGTAAATATCTTAGCTCAGTAAGAAATGTGTAAGACGTAATAACAGTTAGGTAATAATTTTGGAGCATATTTCAAAATGGTTAAAATTTGAGATACGTAGGTTAAAGTTTAAGATAGTTTTGAAACCAAACAAAATCTAAGCAGTTAACTTTTAAGTGAAGGAAATTGTCTAAATGAATATTCAAGCTGTCTGGCTCGAGCCATCGATATTCCCTGATTAGTTTACAATGAGGCATTATCGGTGCTAGCACTATAACTGATGGTTAAGGTAAATTGTTTGATTCCATAGAGATACGGAAGTGTCATTTCTCTTTATCACCACGACAGAGTAACTTCTTCATTCAAAGGATCTTAAAAGTGAAAAAGGGATAGCCGTTTTTTATTTCATATTAAAATGTATCTTTATCATCCTTTTCAATTCAATACAAACAATTTTCTCACAACTGTAACTGATTAATACAAAACTTATAAATTAAGCTTACAAACGGAATCATTCAGTACACTTCAACGAATTTAGCAGTCTGTATGAACTATAATTGAATCTGTTTGTTTCAAAATGTTCCTTTCGAAAATTGTATTATTGTTTTTTTCATCAGATAAAATGTTTGATATAGGTTAAACGAGTAACAAAAGAATGTCACTTTTCTTTCTAGATTCCAAAACAATTATTTTTAAAGGTATCATTTGAGAAACATTAACAAATAATTATCAAAGCTTACAATTTGAATATAGTTCTAGACTTCTTGAGATAAACATTATGTATATCACTATGTTTCAGTCGTATTTATCACTCATGGACTCAAACTATATCTTACAGTTTTTTGGGGGAATAGTTTCTTTACTCGTTAGAGTATTTAATTTTTTTTGTTTTATTCCATTTAAATTCTTGATACACAGAATATACATACAAAGTAAAAATATACATGTCATCAGTCCATTTTTGTCAGATATAAATAATTATCAGTATCAGTAAAGGAGGGCAGTGAAGTATCTAGAGAGGGTAGACTGAAAGTGATGGCAAGATATTTTATTTTATTTAAGTACCCAATATAGTGGGTAGATGTTTCCACTTCCTGTTGAAGGCATCTCTGCAGAGTCCGAACACAATAATGAATTTTGTGAGTGTAACATTACATTGAAGATGGGTATGTAGGGAATGTTCAACAGTAAGCAACAGTAAGCCAAAAAAGCCGAAGCATTTTTAAAGAAAATACATGTCATCATCACCTAGCTTCATTTTCATAAGTTATTTTTTGTACAGATTATTCTGTAAATAAATTTGTATTGAAAATCTATAAGCTAGCAAGCATTTGTGCATTTCCTATAATATCTAAATACATCTTTCCAAGTTATATCTTGTGGAAAGAAAGGATTCCAGTACTCTAGTACTTTTGGGAAAGTATCATTTTCAATTAACTTGTCATAAAATATTCTTGAGCCTTTACTATTAGAGATCATATATTGGTGCATATGGTTAACAGTTATATTGTCGAGGTCAATAGTTCTGCTTCTTAATTGCTGTCTCCATATCTTTGGAATGTTATTTAACAAATGTTGGTAGTCTAAAAAGGTTCCTCTTAATCTTTAAAGAAATGGTTCAACCATAGTGGCTGAGTGTCTAAGTCATCATTTTCAAAAGTACTTTTAAAAAAAAAAAAAAATTCCATGCAGATAGAACATCCCTCCAATATTGATTATCATTTTCAGATAAACAATCAACAGCGTTAGAACTAAGAAAGGATAACTGACTTAGGGGAAAGGTGTTCTGAAAACTGGAGTTTTCAAATGAGATTTCAGTGTTGATAATTTCAATGCATTGATAAAACATTCTATATCAATCATTCTTAGACCCCGATCTTCAAAATTTCTACTGATATTTGAGGGTTAGGGTATGTTTTAATGAAGTAAAATGCAATACAGTTACACTTATCACGTTATGCCAGTATAATATTTACATATTACATTATTTAATTGTTTTATTACTAAACGGAAGTAGTTGTTGTATGCCAAGTTCTCCTCTGGCCGTTGTTACATATCAACAGTACATAAGTTATAGTCAGAACACTTCCAAACATATATAAATAAAAGCTTCATTATGCAAGATTATGGAGAAAACTTAATCCTTTACAACATTGTGAGTGAGATATAAGTTTCTGTCAGATTCTTTTGTCAGTCTACAATGACACAGAGGTCTACAGAGGTGTGGACAGACCATGAAAACTGCAGTATTGTACAGTAATATGACAACATATGCAGTCAAAGGGAGCCTAAATTATCTAAGCATGACATAAACATGAATACCATTTATAGGAAAAAACCCAGGATCTCAGCTGACAAACACTGTGCAGTATAACTAGATATGATGAGATCTCTGTCTGAGTTCTTTGACAGATGTCGGACTTTTTGGACAGGTGTCTGACGTCTTGGACATATGTCTGAGCAATATAAACAATCATACCATTTAAAAGAAACACCCTCTATCTGTGTTACACACAGGGATCAATAACTAGATAAGACTTTTTGAGTTATTTGACTCATGTCTGACTTCTTGGACATATGTCTGAGCTCTTTGGCCATGAGAAGAGGCAACCATGACATTTTTCAAGCAAAGATAGACGACAATTATTGATAAATCTAGTATGACTATTTCCCTGTCTAAGATTTACTTCAACAAAGCTAAAAAGAAAGACATTATGACATGAACGATAATTCTTTAAGTTTTAAAATGACGGTGTTCTTAGGTCCTTATTAATTGCGGGAGAGCTGACAAATTCTAACGTAAAATACAGTTTTAAAAAATTCGGAATTTACAATTACTAATTCATTAACGTTAATGAATAATATAACCTAATTTTATTGAGTACGTTAGTGTAATTTTCAAAAAGTGAGAAAGAAACAATATTTGTTTAAAAAAATTAAGGACAAGGAATCTTATTCTGGTACAATTACATATACAAAACTATTGCATCATATCCAAGTTATAAATTTTATATTTGAGGTAAAATGTCACTTCTCTAACTTATGGAATATATTCAAAATGCGAGTTTTCAATGTTTCCTTTTCACATTATAATACATTAATGACGTGAAACAATGTATTGACAGCCCAATCATATCACTATCTCAAATCCTTGCAACACTTGGTTTCCCTACAGATGGATGTAGTTTGTTTCTATAATCAATATCATAACGTTCTTTCAAGAGACATTTGCTCTCTTCTAAATATGATATTATAGATCTCTTTGTTCAAAGATATTATTGTGATTGTTTCAATTAAAATATTTAAATGAGCACATTTTTGGCGTTGGTGATCCATAGTAGCTTAGCCTTCAAACCATCTATTTTCGTCAACGAGAGATCGTACATATTGCTTTAAAACTGTTTCAATCTTCAAATATTTTTGGCATGTTTTGCTTCCTTTATGTAGTATCATTGATCATTGCTTATGTTGACATGATATATATAAACAGTATGAAGGCGATTTATTATTCTTAGGGTGGGCAACTAATTGCATTTTCTACATTTCATGTTGCTCCATCATCCAAATGATAAGCATTATGCCAATTTGTGAATAAAATACATAAAATACATACTTATTTGATTGGTTGACTGCGACTGACACAATCACAAATACGTTGCTGAAAACAGGGCATAGTGTTTGACAACATTTTATTCTGTCGCTGTCTAACGTTATTGAACCTAAGACGAAACATGCAATATGATTGTATCAAACGAACTATTTGTTATATATGAATAAAATAATGTCATGTTACGAATTGTTCATTATTCTCTGAATGATAAGGAATAAACATGTATGTCGAACTTTTATCGATTGTCAAAGCAAGGAGGAAAGGGATTTGTACATGTCAAACATGTAAACTGATATTAATATATTACCTAACGTATTCACTTACGTACCGAATATCAGTATAACGAAATGAAACTTGTAATTTTGAATAAATAGGATTATGACAGATACGTAATACAGTTAATGTCGTCATCAAACGTCATTAGAAAGCTGTGAAGGATGTAAGACTAGTACTAAGTAACGATGGAATTGGTTTCATTTTTATCATTAGAGTGTCTAGACGTGGTATAACACGCCAGAATATTGAGACATTTGATATGTAGCGCACACTGGCTTGTCAGGATAATATTGCTGATTTTACTGTAGAAGTATCGGAGATTCTATAAAGGGGACAATTAGATGTAGGATGAAGTTCTTATCTAATACTTTATATGTCTTAAAGAGCCATCGAGTATGTTAGTGTTTCAAATAATAATAAAAAATATTTGAAAACCTTTTTATGACACCAGTCGCTATATTAATCCTTATCTACACTATGACATAAGATATACAATCTCATATCACGACAATCCAATGAAATTTGCTTTCTCTTTACGCTCGTCAATATAATCTGATGTCATATAAACAGAATTCCCTTCATTGCCTAAAACATACTACACAGCAAAACGTGTTTCCAATGCGTCTAGTCATGTACATTTCACAAGTCGCCAAATCAACCCACGAAAATCTCGTGCTCCTCGACTGTATACGTCCCTTGTCACACTTTACTGAATCTGACGATTGTTATATAAATAGGTTTATCAATGCCCTGTGAATATACACATTATTGACAGTTTTTATTATTTATTGTGATTGTATCAGCATTCTATGACACATATATTACGTATACATGTATATGCTCAATGATTATACAATTCAAGAAAAATAACAAGTCGGGTAATTACGTTTATTTCAAAATCTGTAGGAACTACCTAAGTATACGAAATGGTAAATAAATAAACCCAATAACAAGAAACATATATGAGCAATACGTCACTATATGTGTTCCATCATGACGATCTGGGCAATCAGTTCTGCTCAGCTCAACATGCAGTTTTGATAGATTAACATAGCACATACATTGCAGTGCATTCGGATGAAAGACGCCCGAGAAAAGTCCATACAACTGCAATGCTAACTTATGTGTCAATGACCTTCAGTTCTCAGATACTACTTCTTATTAACAAAAAAAACCTATCGTTCATTGAAACAACATGCTCGTGTTAGACATGTATCTCTCCGTAATGGGTACGTTTGATAAATGAACCTATTAAGTGTGATCTAGACAAATAAACTTTGATAAATTATCAGTCCGACTATATTTATGGCTCAGTTTAACCTGCAGTTTGATAGATTAAAACTCTCGTTCATAAAACTTACACTGCAGTGCCCTTGGGACAACAAAGCCCGAGTGAAGGATTGAGACCCACTTGTCAAGTACAAACTTGTCAACTTGGATACAAGACTGACAGATATATTTACCTGCTGTAGACAATAGTCCAGACAGTAAGCAATGTAGTGCTGCAAAGGGGGTACTGAACCCATTCTTGATTTGAATTGCCCAGGATTGTGCAAACTGTGTGTCTTAGACCGTAAGTTAAAATATATTACTTCTTATTTTTGATAAAAGTTATTTAATGTTTTAGGAACCCTTTCAATATCGTGTTTGCCATGTCTCCTTTGATACCTGTACGATTGATATGTAAATTCAATAAGTGTGATGAGGAAAAAGCCCATTGATTTAGATTATGATATTTGTGCAGTGCACATGCACTACAACTGCTTTCCGAAAGTTTGTTTACCTACTTTGCCTTTCACAGGACAAACAATGGTGGAATCAGGCTTCCAGATTCTTCCGGATTCTTCCGGATCTGCCAAAAATTGGGAGAATCCGGAAGGATCTGGAAAATGGATTCCACCACTTTTTGTCCTGTGTTTGGTATAATATATAAATGTGACCACATAAAAACGACCCATTTGTCTTTTGATTCAACAGAGATGCTCAAATGTGCAAAATAGGCGAGAAATTAAATCAGTTTTAAAACTAGTTTGAAAGCCAGTTCTGAGGCAAAACTTTGATACATTTAATTTTATTAAACCGTTTTGTAGTGCATTTTTCTCATTCCTTTCATACGAAAAAACAAATATGCTTTGCAAAGAAATTCGAAACTTATCTTGAAAATGGCACAGAAACGTTGAAAAGATTACAATTTTATTTTTCAGTATGTCATGCAATCTTTCAAGGAACAAACAGCGTTCGGTAAAGTTTGAGACATTTAAACCTAAAATGCTTTGAACAAAGGCAGTGCTGTAGTCAAAGATCAAAGAAGAATGCTAAGTCTAATCTGTTTCATTTTTAAGTTAAGGTATACATTGTTACAGCTGATTGGAGGCAAAGTAGTTCAGCAAACAATCAGGTTTCATTTATGTTCCTTATGTGAACACAGTTGGAAAATCTGTGATTGATTTGTCTCATAATGAGGGCATGTTATGTGAAACCGGTGTTTGTTTCCAGACGTAACAATGCAGTTAAAGTTTTTCATCTGACTGAATCAATAATGCAAAAATGCTCTACTGAACTTGAGGCCTATCTCCTAATAGGTGACTAAAATATTGGTCGATTCCTTCAGTTTGATTCTCAAGGCTTCATACGTACATTTGAATATATGGAGTTTTGACATGCCAAGTTTGAATTTATGATATGTATTGTTTAATGCACATGATGTATAATTTATTTTCATGAAACTGCACTTACTGTGTTCTCTTATTATGTTCTATAACAAAAAGGACACATTAATTTGTGTTATATTGAGTTTTAAAATGTAAAAAATAAATTTGTGATATAAATCAATTTATTTTCATGTTTCTAAATTCTCTTACTATGCTCTTTGCTTGTAGTGAGAAATGAAGAGCAGACTACAAAAAAACACTATGTGGGTAATGATAGCGAAAAGAAAAAATCAATTACTGCGCGAAAGTGAATCAATACCAAAAACACGAACAGTTTATTTGCATAGGTATGAAAATTGAACAGCATACACCTAACCTCACAAAAATGATCATCAGCATTCTCATTGACATAAACTGAAGCACAAAAGAAACATCACAACTCAATTGGTTTCGATTAATTCAATATTTTAAAGAAATGAGATTCATTTGATTATGGCACGATGCAATAACACCTTTTGGCAGTAGTTTTAATGACTTAATTGGTGACTGTTTTTATTTTTTGATTACAATATCCTTTTTTAAACTAGACAGGGGTAAGAAATGAAATTTACACCAACATGACCCCTACCATGTTTAAAATGTTGTAAATGTGTGCAGGACGAGGAAAATTTATTAGTTTTCACACAGAGTATGTGTTATATGTCGATTAACAGTTGTGTTTAAACTAAATTAATTTTGAGGAATTTTAAATTTCAAAATTTGGATTTTTAATTTATTTTTTTTAAAAACACGCAAAACAATTCTTTGACTGATTTAATATTTTGGACTAATTTGCAAAACTATTCAGTTTTGGAATACGACGTCTAAAACTCGAGAAATTTGACTTTAAAAACTATAATATGATAAAAACAACTGACGGGTGACGTTTCTTTTATGTTTCAGTTTATGTACCACGCCCGAGTCCACATGTCCACTTAAAACACCGATTTCTCAATCAGAACCAAGGCAATTTTTATATCGGGTTGCCATCAATATGTTCCACACTTCAAACTTCATAATGGA
Organism: Gibbula magus; assembly: GCA_936450465.1. Classification (NCBI taxonomy): domain Eukaryota; kingdom Metazoa; phylum Mollusca; class Gastropoda; order Trochida; family Trochidae; genus Gibbula; species Gibbula magus. The sequence goes on from OW388296.1 coordinate 76,830,847, forward strand.
CAGTAATGGACTGAGTCTGCCTAACCCTGCAGGTGATAGATGAGGAAAGTTCATTAAGGTCTCCCAGTAAGTGATGTGTATGGTTCCACTATTAGCTTTGCACTTCAAGATTGCTACAAGATAATAGCAAATGGAGGGTACATCAACTGGTCAACACTAGAAAAGATACATGATTGGAATAACTTAGTGTCAACATCATATTGAGAATGATTAACTGTTCAGCTTTTCAGCTATGTATATATCAAGTTTTAAGGTTCCTAGGAGAAATCGATGATCATCTTATCTCTATGAAGTATATTTCTCTTACAAGATGACAACACAGTCTAGATCACGCCACGGCTACTACAATCCTTTAAGATTAGGTTTTAGTTAAAAATCAATCAAGTTTCAGTTAAGCCAATTACCAGACACATCACCATTCCTTCCGTCGTTTGTCTTAGTTAAGTCCTGGAAGGGCTTTAAGAAATGGTCAGTTTACGTTGCTACATACAGACTGTTTATTTAAGCCTGTTTCGTCTGGAGAATTGTTTTCCTTATCCAGCAGAATGATACTAGGCATTCTGACGCATGATACTAGGCATTCTGACGCATGATACTAGGCATTCTGACGCATGATACTAGGCATTCATTGATAAATAATAAATACAATCAAAGCAGTCTACTTACATACAACTTATACAAAACGAGTGTCCGTCCAACGGGAGCTCGATCGGATACCACTGAAAGCCCACCTGGCCGAAAATGTTGATTTTTACTGGTTGCAACGACATCAATTTGTTGTTGAAATTGAACTTCAATGTAAATTTTCTCAGGCATTATCCTCATCGAATATATTGGAATCAGGATAATCTGTTGATCTTGTTTATGTTTCTTGTGACTCTGTGAATGATGAATGCCCTCCTTGATAAGACAACCGTGGATGGATAAGACAAGTTATTCATTGCTCATCCCCTGCTGAAGTTTCTTCTTCAAGATAATAAATTGACAGCATCAGTTTCAACATGGAATTAGGCATTGTCTTTAGAAGCTGTCCATCTTAATTTACATTTAGCAATAATTTACATAAAATAAGTATATGTGTTTATTTATTCTGTATAAATGAATCATAATCACATACATGAAATGCTCTTCTCCAAGTGGAAAGGTACACAGGAAATGCTATAGAAAGGCTTAGATAAAATAATGTTTAATCTTTCCAATGAGGCAATCCTGTGTTTTTGATAAAAACGATGAACTTAAAGTTTATATAATTACAGGATAATCATATATCATTTTGTGTTTTGTTTTACATAGGAGTAATTATGGATTTCGAAAACATCCAAGATAATCTTTCACAGGTAGATGTAAACAATTTAACACTCCATTTCATAGAACAGTAACATACTTAAATTAAGCCAATTAAATTTCCTGCTTGAAAAATATTATCTTGGGTGCTCTCTCTCTCTTTAAAGGGAACAATAATAGAGTGCGAGAACAAAAGGATGACACCACAAGTGTAATGATATATTTAGGATGGGTGAAGAAGGATAACAGTCAGGAGAGTATATCGCACTGAAGACGAACTTTTAAAAAATCAAGAAACAAGATGCGATGTCAGGGCCCCTGGCGTTTAAAGTGAAAGAAAAATCTGTTCCATTAGCTGATGAAGATGAAGGCAAGACGACCAGAGGAAGGGAATTGTTTGTTCCATGGATATTTGACATGGTCATCCACTCAGCATTAGGACTCCTCAAAGCTAGATATAACAAAACATATAATTCTTCATAGTGATTTCCAAAGGTTCATGATGCTTTTAACACATTATGTAGCTTAACGTCATCGAAGTCATAAAACGTTTAAATAGTGATGTGAAGAATTTTATATTGAGATTTAACATGTGAACTTTGAATTTGATACAAATATTGTATAATGAACATCGTTTAAAATGCATTTTCAGCAAACTACAACTACATCATTCCGCATTCCCTTACATTCCTACTTCACTGAAGAATTAAACATGTAAAATAAAGATGGTGTCATCTAGAAATTTTTGCTTTCTGATGAGAGTAATTATAAACATAAGGACAGCAGATTATATGTTACGCTAAAGACAAACATTTATAAAGTCAAGAAACAAGATTCAATTCCTTTCACAAGATTCCACTCCATGAGAAAGACGATCCTATTCCATTAGCTGATGAAGATAACAAGCCAAGCAGACCAGATATATTGAAGTGTTCGTTCCATGGATAGTTTGTCATGGTCGTACACTCAGCATAGCTCATAGCTAGATAACATAAAACATATTAATTCCTTTGATGAGGGAGAGATTGATATCAGAATGTGTCATCCTGCGATATTGGCTTATTGTTATTTGACAGTAATGCAATTATCTAATAGTAGACACTCGGGAATAACATGGGTTAAAACGATTAACAGGTAATGTAATTTGTTATGATTTCAAGTATACTTCTTAGTGCTTTTCCAAGTAAATCAATTATCAAATAAAGAGAGGAGAAAGGCTGAAAAACTCATTTAACTTTTCATCGGTAAGGGTAGGTATTTTATTGACAAACAATTTGCAAGATATATTAATTAGCAATCTAAGCTTTTTAGTATGTATTATTTGTAACCAATTATTGCTGCCATAGGACGAAATCATGTTAAAACAAGGAAAATGTTTAAACTTGAATTGTCACTTTACCAACAACGGAAGTTCATTTCAGACCATGATGAAATATACTCTTGTTTAACACAGGCATTATGCAGTGTTTGCAAATACGTCATGCATGTATTCTTACTTTCATCCTTGCCATCCACGGTTTTCGATATTACATTACAACTGTGAGCCGTCAGGCACTAACACAATGCCAGTTCTTCTTTATCTGAACATATGGTTCAAATTAGAATAATCCTGTTCCCCATTATTGCTTAGTCTATAAAATGTTGACATTAAAAAATAAATTTCCAATAATCAGTCTTATTTTGGTGATTGATTTCCTATGATTTGATGAAAATGGAAATAATGATGCTGGATTAAATCTATGTTCAACTTATGTTTTAGTGATTTACCTTAAGCATTATGATATAAATGATATACACTTTACTGTTCAATATTCAGATTTGGTCATTCTGGTTTTCAGAATATGATGAATGCTACTTTGAAATTATCCTTGTTTAACGAAAACAGCAATTATTTCCCTAATTTATGTAATAATGACTTATTTGGCAAAGATTCAGTATTCCATTAAAAGAGGGATGCACCCCAGGAGATGTGAGTGAAGCGGAATCGCAGTAAAGAGGATGACAGACCTTTCTCTTTCATCATTGGAGGCGTGTCTTTACAGAGTATTTATGTGCATGAGAAACTTATGTGTTGGCCTTCCTATCGATCTGGTTTAGTACTCATTTATATTCATTATGCTACTGGTTAATCAGATTGATACATTAATGGTTATTAACTATTTAATTCAAATGTTTAATGTGGGTAATTGTCCCTCAAACTATGTTTAAACCAGCAACATGGAAAATTAGCTACCCAAAACTGCATTTTATCAATTTAGTAACTGAGTATAATTTCATGTCCTAATTTAAAGAAAGGGGTCGTTTCACTTGTACTGAATGATGTGGATATGATTTGCAAATCTTTTGAAGAAAAGGACAAAGGCATGTCTTATGTCATGAAAAGGTGAAAGTCAATATTCTGTAGGTGAGTGACACTGACACGCATTGATTAACCATTGATAGTTACATTATAAGAATTTTTAAAAAAAAGTCGGTATATCAAACAATCTATCCAAAAATGCAAAGGCATCGTTACGGTCCTTATATAAATATGTCAAATTTAACAAAAGCATCAACCGATTCATCTAAAAATCGATGATAGGTGCATGGACTATGTTCACATGAAGTCAAATTCATCTAAAACAAGATTGGAATGACAAGATACGGTTGACAAGGGGATAATCAATATATCGTCTTTTTAGTTTGAGGTTTGGTTAAGATAATTAAATAGATAAATTAGTAATTATCCTCAAAATTATGTTTTCATATATAAACTTTATTTAAAAACATAATGTTGACGTTTGTTATTATTTACAAATTATAGTCTCTGGTTACAATGGTTTCTACACACGACTTTTTTAAGTACATACTTTGTTCTACATCTAAGGTAAAAATGAAAGGGCTGCCCATAGTTGTTAATATTCGAAATATCCAGATCTACACTTATATCATGATCCATACACTACTTGAATGTTTATCACCAATTGTTTTAGTATGATGCTGGGTGCCGTTTCACTAAAGGTTCGTAACTAAGAACGTTCGTAAGCAGTTACGAGCGGTATTACGAATTTACCATAAAAAGATAAGAGCGTTTCACTAAACGTTCGTAAGCCAATCGTAAACTAATCCTTGTTACGATAAAATCGTAAATAAAAGTGGAACTCTTTGACAGGAAAAGGTAAAAAGATTCAAGAATTCTGTAGCAGGTGCGCACACACATACACACTAACAAAACTTTCCTTTTCAAATTCGTTAGAGTTATTGTGCCCGCCAATATTTTTGTTTGTTTGTTTTTTTAGTTTTTTTTATGATGAAACACGTAGGCCTACGTTATTATAGACTTCCCGGGAAGATCGTGTTGGTTTAGGCCCTCATACATCCAAGCAAAATTAATGTATCTAACAAAATTATATTGACACATGTAAATGACTCATATTCAAGCATTTGAACAACCGTTTGTCATTAAACCAATGTGTCGATGTTGACCTCATGTTTTCACACGGGGTCAAGGACAAATTCCAGGGAATCCCTTGTACATGACGTCATGATTAGGGATACCCGTCTCAACCGGTGCTTAACATTTCGTACACAAGCAGATTGCATTTGGGTTATTACAATTTAGCAGTTTTTCATTGACTAATGCTAACTTTGATATCATTCTGCGTAAAACAATGAAGTCAATAAACCCGAGAAATGCAAATCTTAATATATCTAGTATCTACTATCCCGAAATTTGAATAGACATTGCTTTTTGAACATTTTGGCGATATTCAATGGATATCAAAATACAACGACACCGTTGGACAACCTATGCCAAAGCCCAGGGGACCAACAATCAATAGACAAGTTGGAACGGAAGAAACAATATAGTGACGTCGTGTAGATCCGAAAAAGGCAGGCCCATATGGATATTTGCAGAAAAGGAAATTCTGACATGTGTCGGTGAGTTGAAATGAAAACAAAATGTGAAACTTATTTGCATACCTATACATTCAATACATATTGATGGTTTATATGATGGCAGTAACAATTATTTTCAATTTGAGAACCACTATATAAACCTAACCAACTGCTGTACATGTATATATTATCAGCATGATCAGTATACCATACATTATTGTGATAATTTCTTTAATTTCAGTTCATTTCCCCTGAAAATAAAATATAATCATTTAGAATGTTTATGTACACAGCTATTTATAAATATGTTGAGCTTGTCTGTTGTTGGAACTTCAGCTATATTTAATGTTTCAAAAGGGCCCCTTTTCACATAAGATACACATTATCTGAGAAAAGTTAATTATCAAATTGTTATTGAAATTAAATTTGATTTCACTTGTGGTAACTGTGGTAACTGTAATATATAACACAATTAATAACCACTCCAATTGTCATCATTGAAAGTTTTAATCAAATGGTTTGGTTCCAATGTGTAGATTTTAATAATGTTATGTTTACCAGGGGATTTTCTCTCCAAAATAGTAAGCATTATGACCCTATGCTTTATTATTCATATTTCAGCAATGTAAAGAAATATGGAGATGAAAAAAGTATGAAAAATATAGATCTACAGTGTGACTGTGAGTACATTCATCATTCCCATAATTTGTTAAAAGTACTAAAATTCAATGTTCACACCATTTATATTAAGGATGTTCGCTCCTCAAATTTATAGAATTAAACTTTTTTTCTAACTTATATTTTTTAAAAGATTAAAGTATATGATAGAAAAATCAGCATTAAAAAATAGGGGGTAGTGTAGGTTTTTTCGAGATATGACGCCTGTAAGAAGTACAATTTTAACATGGGAGTCTATGGGAAAATGAAAAATAAAGTGCTAAAAACTTTAACATACTACATTTCTAGTATTAAACTTTTTTTCCTTTTTTGATATGTTACAAAGTTCATGTTCCCCTACCGAAATCGATGAAAAAATATATATGGTAGTGTGTTTTTTTTTAAGCTTTGACACAAAATGTACATGAAAACCTCCCTTTTTAGTCAAATTTAGGCCATTTATGCTGTTTAAGCACTTTTTAGCAGTTCTAAAGTCACATTTTTTTTATTTCATTTGCTTTTTAAAAGTATCTAGGCGATGTGGAATATCATGAAGTAAATACAAATGACAAAAAAGCTTTGCTTCGTCATATTTCATTTTTGAAGTTCAACCGGAAGGAGCGGACATCCTAAAACGTGGGGGTTACTTACACTTTTGAAAATCATAACACTTAATTATGCAATTATCATATATCTAACTTTCCTGCATGTGTTATTACCTGGCTATGAAAAATCAAATTGATTTCATTTCAATCTTAACACCCTGTTTAACAGCCTGCTTTCCATACCTTTTAATATTTAATTATACCCTGTTATCTTAGAAATTAATTAAAGGAAGGCCGAAATGAAATATTTTCTATTGAATTCTAACCTGCATTTGGTTCATCAGACTAATATGTGAAAATGAGACCCAAAAAATAGGTAATAGGTTGTTGATTTATTAAACTAGACCGCCTCAAACTTTGCAAAAAACATCGTCTGCTTTTCGACGGCCCCTTTTTTTATAGTATGATTTATTTTATTTTAGAAATTTTAATTAATTATTTGTAGTTAAATCTGTTATAATTTATGTTTATATTTGTTTGACAGCATACTTATTTGTTTTTTTCAATAATTATTAAGAGAAGTAGAACTGTTATTAGATTTTACTGACATATTTATTTTGTTAAAATTTGTTTCTAAAATCATGTGACTTTCAAGGGAGACAATTTTCAATATATGTTGTTCGTGTTAGCTTAAAATCTTTCTTTGTTTTTAAAAAAAGAAATGATTTCTAATAAACTTGTTCTTTTGTTTACAGTGCATTTCAAGGGATAATCCACAATATGTGACTTGACAAGTTGTGAATTTGACCAAATGGAAGGAATTAGCCATTTGTTTCCAGATTTTCACCAAGAAACATATGAAAGTAATATAAGAAGAACTTTGTATCAATGTGTTTGCTGATACTGTGATTTGAACAGAACTTTGCATTGCTGAGGTGAACATACCACCGGCTGAAAGTTTCACATTATTGGGGGTCATCAATAAACTTATTTGACCAACATTGTCTGTTTTAAAATTATTCTTATTTGTTACAGCTGTCTTAGGGGCCATGAATCAGTGTATACATGCTGAGACTGTGTTTATAACATGAATTAATAAATAGTACACTTATGGGAATGTTATCAGCTCTTATTACACAGTTTAATGCAGTTGCATTAGGCAGTAAAAAACTATTTCATATTAAAATTATATATACTCGTGGTACATACTTGTGTGTCAGTTAACCTACATAGTTATTGTTGTGCACAAACCTTTCCCATTCAAATAAGTTCAGAAATAACAAATGAATTAAAAAATTAATTAAATGTAGTTTGTTGATTTTCTATGAGAAAGAATTTTATTGTATTATTTAAAAAATATTTTTAAGACATTTAGTCAATAACAGAAAAAAAGTAAAATGTACTTGGGAACATGAAGATAAAACAAATGTTTACATAATTGCAGTTTTAAGTAAATAATACTATCACTGAATTAAGTTTGAATCCCCTACTTTTGATATCATTTATAAAATAAATATTTTCAATACAATTATTTTATGTAATGTATTTGAACTAAGTAAGCAATTCACCACTCACATACATGTATATGGGCTATAATAAAATTGAACTTCCAAAGGCAATATGATTTTCCTAAATGGGTGTACAAATATAAATGATTCAGCTTGAAGTTAAAATAAACAAAGTTAAACCCATTGTGTACCTCTTCATGTAACCCACGTTGATCCCCTTGTCTTACAGCCATTGGCTGATTGGTATTATTGAGGGCGTGTCTTTGTTGTGCAATGTCAAGGTTGTCTATCGATGTTTCGTAAACTCTTCAGTTGAAAACAGTTAAAAAGTTGTAAAATAATAAATGTTTAATTTAAGCTTCAAATAAATCCAACTGAACAATGGTCAAACGACATGACAGCTTGCAGATTCGCCCCTGCCTCATCGCCAACAACAAGGCCGTGAGGTGAACTGTGTTCATGAAAATTCTCGGTCATCACATCTCGCACGTCAGTTGCTTGTTCAGATTGACTTTTGGGTGTTTGTAAGCCACCGAGTTCAGAAAATGACATTTTACCGTAAGAACTAGCACTCGACTGACGCCATCTTTATTGCATTTACGAACAAAATCTCAGGTTGCGACACCCTCTTGAGCTGTCGTAGTTTACGACGTAATTTACGAACATTTTGAGCTACGAATTTTTAGTGAAACGCTTGCGAAGAAAATCGTAAGGCTAAGATCGGTTTTACGATATTCGTAAGGATACGAACGTTTAGTGAAACGGCACCCTGGATGTACAATTAATGTTCAAACCATCTTGAAAGGTCGTTTATATATCTTATAGATCAAACGCAATCTATGCTTAAGGTTACTGTATTTTATTCAAGAATATTGGATACATTCTCGGTTACACTGATTACGAATTACGATTACGAATCCCGCCAGGGGCACGGCAACTTTCTCTGCAGTAGAGAACTGTTCTACACGCAGTAAGGTTTGGGTGCAATGCTACACTGAATTTCAGCGTAGTACCACCCATGGTTCGCTAGTTCCAGCCGATGCTCGCAGGTTTCACCGCAGTGCATAGCCACATTGCGTTGCGGGCTTTCTCCCTGCCATAATACTAGCAGCCGCGATATAAGTGAAATACTCTTGAAAGCAGCGTTAAACTCACTCACTCATGTATAAGTTACAGAACAATAAATCAACTTTATTTCTTTTACAAGAATTGTGCACATATGTAAATAGCTGTCTCTTTGATCTGACTTGAAAGAATCCATTAAAAGGACATTATCAATACTTAAAGATCTTTTGAAGATTTTTGAGAATACCGTATCAGGTATTGATCAAAGAAAAGAGCTTTCGCCTTTCAGTAAATCTGACAGGTTTTTGTAAACACATCTGTGACAGAATCAGAATAAAAGTGTTGTTATGTAAATTTAATAAGTTGGTATGGCTTGGTGATTAAGTGTGTTGAATGCTAACACGTTCGCTATAGTTTATACTTTTTTGTTTTTGAAATGAGGGCAAGATCTGAGGTAAGAGTGGCACAGTGTGGACGGTGATTCCAGTGAAAGTGTATTCATCTACTTGCATATCTGTGAAAATATCAAGTAATGTGTAAAGTTGTTGGGAATCGTAGAACAGCAAAAACGCAAAAAGATAATTTTGTGTTTTCTCTTCAGAAGTGATGATTGAACATACATAATTTCATGAAGTGACGTTTTCTTTTTCTCTATAAGAACCAATTTTAGTATTATGAATAGGTTATCTGATTCTCATATTGTGTTGATATTTGTGGTCGCTGTTGTTCAGTATTGGGCTGTTTTAAACATTAATTATTCAGTAGTCTAACTGTGCGCTACACCTTAACGTCATGGTGCATGCTACTATGCTGGCACAGTTAACAAAATGCATCAAAATGTAACATAGGCAGTGATGGGGACTACTGGCATGGGTTATGATTTGCGAGCTCAGACTCAGGTAGGAGGGCTGTACAAATACAATATATTTCAAAGATGATTAAACTTAAAATTTTCAATTAGATTACACTCATGTTAATATAAAGTTCATAATCAAATGTTGCTTAAAATACTAAATTTTGTCTGCAACTTACTCATATGAGAAAAAAATTAAACAATTAAAATATGTAAGTGCAAAATCACATCGTAAATACACTGTTTTATATAAGAGATACATGATAAGTACAGTACCTCACCGCAGCACACTTGCGACGCTAGGATATAGATTATTACAGCTGACGAGAGGCACTGTGGCAGAGTATCCACTTCTGTTTCTTGTGTGTCCATTTAGCGAACATAGTTGAGAATAACAACACAGAACTCTTTCTTTGATGACGGCTTGAAAAGTGAAGATGTTGTTTGGTGCCTGCCAGACAATTGAAGTGAAAATTGATCTTTTGGGAGTGAGAAAATACTTTGATTTTCCCCAAAGAAAGTGTGTTTTGTTCTTTTGGAAATTAAAGAACTAGGAGAGTCGTCCAGCTTTATTTTCAATGGTATATACATGTGTTTACATTATAATCTTCATGATACCTTCAAAATGATTTTTGATAATACGATATGGTGTTTTAAAATGTTCGAATGTGTGATAAATCTATGATAAGTATAATGTATTACTGACATTTCTAAAAAGGTAGTCATGTATTCGTGATGTGTTCACTTTACAGTTGTCGCTTTCAATCCAGAGGGCAACGAACAAGTAGCATATATAAATACGATTTAATTTTGAGAAATATAAAGGCCATTTACAATACCATTGCATCAAGAAGAAAACAGGTAACCCAATGCTTAAAGATGATACAGTTTATTCATTAAATAAGAAAACACATTTAAAACACTAACGTGTCATTCAATGTTGTTTCATATGGCATAAACTATTGAATTGAACAGCAAAGTTCATATTGAATTTCTTATCAGTATATGTATGATTGAAAACACAGCTTCCTTTCACATGGCCGTTGTAGTGTATGTATCTGGATGACCTCAATACTTGACACATTCTCAAATTCTTTATGATTGGGAGATGAAAGGTAAGGTGGTTTTGAGTTAAATGTCGCTTTAAACAGTATTTCGTTATTGCAGATGACAGATAGGTATTATTGAAGGGGGGAGCCAGCAACAGCACTTCAGCTATGCATTACGTTGAAGCCTGCGATCATTAGTTGCAACTAACGAACCATAGGCGGTACTGCACTGAAATGTATAGCATTGCAACTAAACTTAATGCATTTAGAACGGTCCTCTACAGCACACACAGTTGCAGATATAGTTGGGAGAAAAGGACTTCATAACTCTGTTTGATTTACGTAAAAGTCTGAACAAGACTAGTGATGACAACTCAATGGCATGATTTAGTGTCAGCTTTGGGTACAATACTGAACAAGACTAGTGATGACAACTCATTGGCATGATTTAGTGTCAGCTGTGGGTAGACTACTGAACAAGACTAGTGATGACAACTCATTGGCATGATTTAGTGTCAGCTGTGGGTACACTACCGAACAAGACTAGTGATGACAACTCATTGGCATGATTTAGTGTCAGCTGTGGGTACACTACCGAACAAGACTAGTGATGACAACTCATTAGCATGATTTAGTGTCAGCTGTGGGTACAATACTGAACAAGACTAGTGATGACAATTCCGCAACTCATTGGCATGATTTAGTGTCAGCTGTGGGTACAATACTGAACAAGACTAGTGATGACAACTCATTGGCATGATTTAGTGTCAGCTTTGACGCAGTGTTTGCAAATACGTCATGCATGTATTCTTACTTTCATCCTTGCCATCCACGGTTTTCGATATAACATTACAACTGTGAGCCGTCAGGCACTAACACAATGCCAGTTCTTCTTTATCTGAACATATGGTTCAAATTAGAATAATCCTGTTCCCCATTATTGCTTAGTCTATAAAATGTTGACTTAAAAAAGTAAATTTCCAATAATCAGTCAATTTGGTGATTGATTTCCTTTGATTTGATGAAAATGGAAATAATGATGCTGGATTAAATCTATGTTCAACTTATGTTTTAGTGATTTACCTTAAGCATTATGATATAAATGATATACACTTTACTGTTCAATATTCAGATTTGGTCATTCTGGTTTTCAGAATATGATGAATGCTACTTTAAAATTATCCTTGTTTAACGAAAACAATTATTTCCCTAATTTATGTAATTATGATTTATTTGGCAAAGATTCAGTGTTCCATTAAAAGAGGGATGCACCCCAGGAGATGTGAGTGAAGAGGAATCGCAGTAAAGAGGATGACAGACCTTTCTCTTTCATCATTGGAGGCGTGTCTTTACAGAGTATGTATGTGCATGAGAAACTTATGTGTTGGCCTTCCTATCGATCTGGTTTAGTACTCATTTATATTCATTATGCTACTGGTTAATCAGATTGATACATTATTGGTTATTAACTATTTAATTCAAATGTTTAATGTGGGTAATTGTCCCTCAAACTATGTTTAAACCAGCAACATGGAAATTTAGCTACCCAAAACTGTATTTTATCAATTTAGTAACTGAGTATTATTTCATTTCCTAATTTAAAGAAAGGGGTCGTTTCACTTGTACTGAATGATGTGGGTATGATTTGCAAATCTTTTGAAGAAGAGGGCAAAGGCATGTCTTATGTCATGAACAGTGAAAGTCAATATTCTGTAGGTGAGTGACACTGACACTCATTGATTAACCATTGTTAATCCATGGTCATGACGTCACTCTATTGTGTTATCAGTTGATTATTATTTAGGAATCTACTGGTCATTGACTGTCCCAGTCAGGAGGGGTGTTAGGTTTAGACATTTTCAGTCAGGGTACATTTTTCGAGACTGATGTATTTTTTCTTGACGTATAGGATAGGATCTCAAAATATCTAGACAACTATAAACAAATTAATTTTTTGTAATGCATGAACCTGGAATCGAAAATGCAACCCTTCGCTTGGTAGTCAGGGCTTCTAACCACTAGGCCACAAGACGCTGTTAGAAACCTTAGAATTGTTTGTCATTAAGAATCCTGCGTTCTATTCAATGCACGGAAGGCATGAAATGCAAATTTTTAGCTGTCAATCACATCGCTTCGCGTGGAAGTTTTGCGCTGCACGTGCGTGGAAGAATCCATTTCATGACGGTCGCAGCTAATTGTACCATATCCGATGAATGAGCACCGAAATTTGCAAAATAATTAATTTTGGTGTCCCATAATTGAAATTTATTGTTTCAAATGTAAAATGATCACATATGCATGTTTCGTGACGTCATACATGGATTAAGATGGAGAATGCATTCTTCGGGGCTCGTTGATTATTTTAAACGAATCCACAGCTCCTCATGCATTCTCCCTTACATAGTTACATTATAAGAATTTTACAAAAAAGTAGGTCTATCAAACAATCTATCAAAAAATGCAAAGGCATCGTTACGTTCCTAGTATAAATATGTCAAATTTAATAAAAGCATCAACCGATTCATCTAAAAATCGATGATAGGTGCATGGACTATGTTCACATTAAGTCAAATTCATCTAAAACAAGATTGGAATGACAAGATACGGTTGACAAGAGGATAATCAATATATCGACTTTTTAGTTTGAGGTTTGGTTAAGATAATTAAATGGATAAATTAGTAATTATCCTCAAAATTATGTTTTCATATATAAACTTTATTTAAAAAAATAATGTTGACGTTTGTTATTATTTACAAATTGTAGTCTCTGGTTACAATAGTTTCTACACACGACTTTTTTAAGTACATACTTTGTTCTACATCTAAGGTAAAAATGAAAGGGCTGCCCATAGTTTTTAATATTCGAAATATCCAGATCTACACTCATATCATGATCCATACACTACTTGAATGTTTATCACCAAGTGTTTTAGTATGATGCTGGGTGTACAATTAATGTTCAAACCATCTTGAAAGGTCGTTTATAGATCTTATAGATCAAACGCAATCTATACTGTGTTTTATTCAAGAATATTGGATACATTCTCGGTTACACTGATTACGAATTACGAATCCCGCCAGGGGCACGGCAACTTTCTCTACAGTAGAGAACTGTTCTACACGCAGTAAGGTTTGGGTGCAATGCTACACTGAATTTCAGCGTAGTACCACCCATGGTTCGCTAGTTCCAGCCGATGCTCGCAGGTTTCACCGCAGTGCATAGCCACATTGCGTTGCGGGCTTTCTCTCTGCAATAATACTAGCAGGCGTGATATAAGTGAAATACCATTGAAAGCGGCGTTAAACTCACTCACTCATGTATAATTTACAGAACAATAAATCAACTCTATTTCTTTTACAAGAATTGTGCACATATGTAAATAGCTGTCTCTTTGATCTGACTTGAAAGAATCCATTGAAAGGACATTATCAATACTTAAAGATCTTTTGAAGATTTTTGAGAATACCGTATCAGGTATTGATCTAAGAAAAGAGCTTTCGCCTTTCAGTAAATCTGACAGGTTTTTGTAAACACATCTGTGACAGAATCAGAATAAAAGTGTTGTTATATAAATTTAATAAGTTGGTGTGGCTTGGTGATTAAGTGTGTTGAATGCTAACACGTTCGCTATAGTTTATACTTTTTTGTTTTTGAAATGAGGGCAAGATCTGAGGTTAGAGTGACACAGTGTGGACGGTGATTCCAGTGAAAGTGTATTCACCTACTTGCATATCTGTGAAAATATCAAGTAATATGTTAAGTTGTTGGGCATCGTAGATCAGCAAAAACGCAAAAAGGTAATTTTGTGTTTTCTCTTCAGAAGTGATGATTGAACATACATAATTTCATGAAGTGACCAACGTTTAGGAATAGGTTTTCTGATTCTCATATTGTGTTGATATTTGTGGTCGCTGTTGTTCAGTATTGGGCTGTTTTAAACATTAATTAATCAGTAGTCTTACTGTGCGCTACACCTTAACGTCATGGTGCATGCTACTATGCTGGCACAGTTAACAAAATGCATCAAAATGTAACATAGGCAGTGATGGGGACTACTGGCGTGGGTTATGATTTGCGAGCTCAGACTCGGATAGGAGGGCCGTACAAACACAATATATTTCAAAGATGATTAAACTTTAAATTTTCAATTAGATTACACTCATGTTAATATAAAGTTCATAATCAAATGTTGCTTAAAATACTAAATTTTGTCTGCAACTTACTCATTTGAGAAAAAAATTAAACAATTAAAATATGTAAGTGCAAAATCACATCGTAAATACACTGTTTTATATAAGAGATACATGATAAGTACAGTACCTCACCGCAGCACACTAGCGACGCTAGGATATAGATTATTACAGCTGACGAGAGGCACTGTGGCAGAGTATCCACTTCTGTTTCTTGTGTGTCCATTTAGCGAACATAGTTGAGAATAACAACACAGAACTCTTTCTTTGATGACGGCTTGAAAAGTGAAGATGTTGTTTGGTGCCTGACAGACAATTGAAGTGAAAATTGATCTTTTGGGAGTGAAAAAATACTTTGATTTTACTCTGATCGTTACTTTGCAACAATATACTGTTCAGATGTCCCAAGTACGAGGCAATCGATGGTCACCAGATATGTGTGAACTATATTTTAACAAGAGGAGAACAACACCGATCACCAGTGGGCGGCTCGACCAAACTCACTTTCATCAATAGTGTTCTCTCAGTTATCGTATGCATGCGAATCTAGAAAATGAACCTTCTATTAAATTGTAGGAACATTTCGTTCACGTCGCATTTACAGTCGTTTTGCAGTGTAACAATTAACATCTCAACTAAAACATTGTATTTGATGAGGTATTAGGCAACTGCAATGAAATATGAATGAATGAAACTATTACAGTTAAGTATGCATAAATATACTTGGAACCTAAATTCACCAGGTCACGGTGTTTAATCAAACTGTAGAGGAATCAATCTATCACCACTGTGCCTTTTGTTTACAAGTGTATGAGTAACCTCATTTTCATTAACTGGCGTCGATACCATAATATGGATAGATGGATTCTGTGAGTAATTTACATCATTTATCTTAGTTGAGTGTGGAAGATTTCTCTTGTAATCCAACAGCGGTCTATGTAACGTTAATATCGATGGCACTGACGTCTGTTGTTATTGCAAGTTATAAATTGTCATGTGTAATCAACACTTTAATGGTAGCCTTGTCTCCCTGCCACGTGACATCTACCTTGTTTACTTTTACTGATAGGTGAGAATGATCTCTCAGATGTAAAACGGACGTCTACCTGTTGAGTGTCTTCAATGCTGAGGCCATTAAACACGAGAAGGTTGGAGTTCCGTTCCACTTTGTCAAATACGCTGAAGCCAGAGATCATATCCGGAAATTATAATGGATGCTACAGGTAACATCTTATGGAATCTTGAAAGTATTTGATCCCGTTTTGGTGGCACGAAATACATTTCCAGCAAAATAACTTCTTAAATCTCCGTTGAAAGTTATTCAGATAAATGCTACTGGACAACTAATTTATGAATGCGTGGATGCCATCATTCACTTCACGTTCACTTCATGGTATAATTAACCCAACTTGGAAGTCACAAACCATTAGAACGTTTATTGAAACACTTAGCCGGACCATATATAAGGGTTTATTTGGTAAGTAGGTCAGAAGAGGAATTGTCATTAAGTTGATGGATTGGGCTGGATGGATCCGTACCACGTGTTCAAACTTTGATCACCTAGGTGCAAGGCACATTCTAGCTGTGGGGATGCAGCGCTTCTTGGGGAAAAGTACAAATATGCTCATCGGGGCTTATAGGGTACAACAAGATGAAATTTCAACAACTGATTAGTTCCTTATGCGTGATAAAATGTGTATTGATGTATACTTGGCAAAACTGAAACTTCAAATTGATAGAATGGATTCAGAACATACATTTAAACAAAAGATAGTATAAGGTATCACTGTGTTAATACATAACAACGTTTTATAGCATGTTGCAGCAGCACTGTTACAAACTTCTTTATAATGTGTGTTTAATTGCGAGTAATTATTCAAAAGACAATGATCTGGTGATATTAATTGCCCGATTACTTTTAGAAAATCAAATGTTTTAAAACGTTGATTTCACATGAGATTGTTTGTTTGTTAAACGAAAGCATGTTGGACCTATATTGGTATTTCCATTACTAGTAGGCCTTAATCGTGGTATGTTTGTGGAAACGAAATTCGAGGGAACATACCTATATGTACAGATAAATATGATATTAAAACAATCCAGTTGAAACTTATCACTGATGGTATTTTTTATGATATTAGAATTGATAATTTTGCAATAAGTACAATCAAAAATAAAAACAATCAGTGCTACGATTGTGGAATGTTTTGCTATGGAATAACAAGATATTGCTGATCAGCTAAGAAATAAATTATTTCGGTTTTTCTTATGGATATTCTGTCAATATATAAGTTTATAAAAAAAATAGACAATTATTACAACTACAGTAGTTTTCTTCTATCACGTGATTGACAAAAAATAACAAGAGTCATCAGGAGATGACATATCCCACTGGTCACACATAATTTGTAATAAACATCTTTGACAGATAATCGTATATCTACTACTGCAATTAGTGGGTGTAATACACATGCTGAGTTTCAAGTATGATGAAAGGCTTTCGAGTCCCATCTCTGAACAAAGTCCAAATTAAACATGTTTCTGTGGAAACGGAACAAAATAACATTTTCAGAAATCTGAAAATATCAAAGGCACCACTTCAGTTGGTGGGTAATACACATACAAAGTTTCAGGAATGTATGATGAAGAATCTGTGAGTTGTGCTCCGGAAACAAACAAAGTAACGTGTCAGTTTCAATTAAGTTTCGGTGAAACTTGTTACTCCTGAATGTCTTTTTGTGAACGGTGTCCATAAGCATTTGCTATTTCTCCACTTGTACTTTAAAATACCAAAGAAAGAGGAATATAAGAACATTAAATTTATTCAAAAGAGTTCATTCATTGTGTCTTGAGATCTTGGCAATGATACATTGTTACAGTGTTTAAGTGTTCTCATTTTGGTTATGATAAATAACGAAAAGAAAATCAAATTCTACTGAACCCAAATAAACACATAACCTTTCATGGAGTCTCATTCGCAGATAATACATACATGACAAGTATTTTATAGTTTACATCATGTATTTGTACCATTTATTTTCGACAATACCATAATATCGAACAATATTAATTGTCCATGAATTTAATTTGCTAAAATCGATTTTCAGTTTAGGGGTGTCAACCATTTTTACCATGAGCATATATCTGTGTATATATCGATCTATCACATATATCGTTATTTGACAGATTGATGGTCTCTCTGGATACAGTTTGGAAACATTGCGCAATCAAGCTGTCGTATTTGATTACAGGAAAGTATTCCATTATACTGCATAAACGGTTTTCAATTTAAAAATCGAATGCAATAACCACAGAAGAATTTCCATATTGAATATATTTAGATAACAACGTCACTATATCATAGGTTTCATGTCTGTCAGATCTGTAATGGTAACAAATATTTCATTCCAAATGCAAAGTCACTTATTCTACATTTTATATTTAGCATTTTCATAACTTTAAAAGGGAGGTAAGTGTCTAGTTGTCTCCCATATCAATGTTGAAATACGAAAAAACAGGAAAAGAACTGGAACATACACAAATATAGAACTAAGCTATGTGACCATAATATTTCCTTGTGTTTAAGGATAGCTTTAGGGAAAATAACAAGATAACCAGCCACAAACGTTGATCAAGTGTCACTAAATATTAGACATGTTCAGAATGAAATACAGATTGAAGAAACAGAACGTATACATTGTTTCAAGAATCAAGAAAAGTATAATCTAAATAAATCTATTGAAAGAAGATCGTCCAAGGCACATTCCCTTAAAAAAAGGTTTGAAGAATAATGTTTATACTATTGTGCATATTTATAATATTTACATTATTTTGGCGATCACAAATTGCATATGATTGAAACACATAATTGTATGCATCAATTCATAATACATCCACGTATAATAATATCATATTCATATATACACCCAAATTACTAATCTCCCTTGCAAACTTGTGTTAATATATCATCGAGACATAAAAACCAGCGAGACTGTACCCTTTGTAATAAACAATCATTGACTAGGATTTCTACATTCTTCTCCACTTCGACGCAATGTCTTCTCAAATGTATTTGGTACATTCTTTCATGTGCCTTCAGATCTTTTCGTCTCATTAATCTTCAATTTCATATGATGTATTAGTTTCATTGTTAGGCTCATTTTCAAATTCAATAAAACGGTGATACATACTAGTGTAAGGCCAACGTTTTCTCGTTTCATGCGTTTTCCTCGAAATAGGCTATTTGATTTTGTGAAATCTATTGATCATAAACATGCTTATTAATAAAGAAGACCAAATCAGAGACAAATACCAAAACAGTTCATTTGCGTTATTTAAATCAGACATATTCGAATGACATAAGCTAATGAACAAGACCCTTCAGAGTAAAATGCCTAGATCTTTGAAGTCACTCGGTCGACAGGGCCATTGAAATATGAGTTTTCATTGGTTTAGAGGCAAGGATACCGTATGAGATGTGGCTTTCGACCGCTAGGGGACTTTCGTTCTGCTCTAGATTTCAAGCGAAAAACAACAGAGGGTAGGATCGGAAATCTGAAGAGAGTAACCTTTGTGGGAAGATAATTTATTACACTCTCGTTGAAGATCCTGTT
Source organism: Gibbula magus (assembly GCA_936450465.1). Lineage (NCBI taxonomy): Eukaryota > Metazoa > Mollusca > Gastropoda > Trochida > Trochidae > Gibbula > Gibbula magus. The sequence goes on from OW388296.1 coordinate 76,850,491, forward strand.
GTTGTGAAACATCGAAATGTTATTCAACACTTGTGAAACATTGCACGTGAAGCGATCGCAGTCGGAACTACTTTCCAGTAGTCACATGACCTTTGGGATCGCACTGGATTTCTTGGGACATGTTTTTTTCACACAACGTCGTTATGATTAATATTGTACGCACGCTTCTATCACAATTTATCGTCAATCAGTATCTTTTGGTTGATTCAGAGTTAGTTCCCTTGACATGTAATCTCATTACGGCTTTCGCGATTTGACCACCATTTTGCTTCATCATGCAACTTGACGTAGCCTTAGTTTATGTAAATTCACAAGGAATAAACTTCATGTTGAACCCACGAATCCTGTGACAGTCGTCAGTTGAGAATTATTGCGACTATATTGCAATCCTTATAGGTACATTTTGATATTTTCTTCTACTTTTGAGGAATGGTATGATTGTTTAGAATGTATAAAAACCCACTTCGTGTCGACATGTACGTTTTCCAGGTTGTGGAGCATTGTTCATGTATGTCTGTTGTTACAGAAGATACCATACCAAGATAAATGATTAAAAATGCTTCAAGGTAACTATTAATGCTGATATAAAATTTTATCTTTTGCTAAAAATGTCGGAATTCCATTTTTGGCGGTTCCGTTAGCAATTTGTGCCGACAATGTTAACTTCATCGGCAACAAGGACAATGCTTCTCACAATTTCACTAGATAAAACTAGCTGCAGATATGTATGTAACCCTTCTCCACAGTATTATTGTCATCAGGGTGTTACAGAGCCTATTTTAGCAAAGCATTAGTAACTGTAGCTACGTACAGCTAAAAGTTTCTGAATTGAGCTTGAAAACAGTCGCATTCCGATGACTTCACCTGACATCATTCATACGATCTAGTTACATTAATACGATGTTTTTGTTTACTCGCTAATTTGCGCTTGCTATAGTTTCAACATAAAGACCATGAAATGAGTGTTTTGAAATTGTATTGTTCAAAAGAGAAACTGTCATAAACGGATATTTTCTTGATCTATTTTTGGTGTTTAGTGAGATGGCGTTATGCGTCCATGGTAAAGGATGTATCCCTACGCACATCTAAGTGAATTAAGAGTGAACTTAAATTACATATTTCATTAATTAGGATTGTGTAATAAATAAAATACTAAACTCCGTTCCGTTTAATAACATATTTATGAAACTCGTGGATGGTTTTGGTATCTAACTCGCTTTCGCTCGTTAGATACCAAAACCACCAACGAGTTTCATTATCTATGTATGCAACAGTGGTTAGAATAACCTCTGTGTGAAGTGAATGCCTTTGCGGTCGACTTGGCTTTTGATTTGAGTTGCATTCCAGGCTTATAGTCTACAGTCTATTATCTACAGTCGAACGAAAGGAGCAGACAAATGATGGATAATACCTTAAGTCAGTGACCAACGATCATTTTATGATATTTTATGTAACAAACGAATTGAAGCGTATATAACGTGTTTATTGCACAACTTTGCTTTGAGGCACTTTGTTATTGGCGGTGTTCCAAAATGTAAGATATGAGATTCGTAGTTCATCCATTTAACTTTTATGCTTGGCGCAGACATCCAATTTGTCGAGATGATATGTGAAATAAAGAGATATCACCATTAAATATCCGGAGTGTTAAAGATTACACGATGACTCTGTAAATGATAATGCAACAGTGGAATATGCTGATTCATCTTTATTCCGTGTTCATCAAATGGCAGACAATAATCTCCGGTTGTTATAAAAACTTAGTCAGGTAATCTATTCTGAAGAGTGAATGAATTTGTTATAAAAGTTGGAATTAGAACAAAATCCAATAATAGTTAACAATATATTACGCAGAGGCCTAAGAGTTACATTCGTCTGGATATGTTCATGTAAAACAAAACAAAAACTCCTTTTCTCGTATTTGAGATTTTAAAGACACTTACATTTTTCACAGTAATGGCTGGTCTAGTGTCCTAGTACGTTTCTGTATTTCGCCGTCCTATCGGCGGAGTACCATAGTATTTGAGTTATAATTGGTTTGTTTTGGATCACACTATCAACTATAACACATGTCACATGTGTTCACTTTATAAATGGCATATGTTTCTAATCTGAATAAAAGGAATCAAAACATTGACCCTGATATAAAATCGCTTATGGGCTTTCATTAAAATGTTCAATTATGTTTTAAAATAAAGTATATCATGATATACTCTGTTACAAAGAATTCCCGTTCGCGTAAAACACTGTTATGTCATCTTATCTTATAAAAATAAACGACATCCAACTAGACTCGTATAAAGATAAGAAAATCTCGTATAAGTGTTATTAGTTAACTATTAGGCAACACTTACAAATGACAGAATTATGTTTAGACCGTTTCCAAAAGCAACACACTTCAAAGTTTAGAATTCCAAACCTAACAGAATTCAAGAGAAATAAAAAAATCTCATTTTTCTTCAGTCCATACTTGTTGAGTTCGTTTTGTGCTTCGGGATGTTGCAACATATAGTTAAAGATCAAAGGAGTAAACTCAATCAAATGCAAGATACACAATGATTGTTTTACTGTGGCTACGTCTCTTACATATAGGATACCAGGATAATAAAACTGTCAGCAGCAAAATGTTTACTGTGGCACTTTGTGATCAATTTTTGAATATTTAGTTAAACGTTTCCGGGTATTTGCCATTTTCCAAGTGATATACATTAAGTCATGTTGTATACCCATATTTTTTAATATTCGAAATATCCAGATCTACACTTATATCATGATCCATACAATACTTGAATGTTTATCACCAAGTGTTTTAGTATTATGCTGGGTGTACAATTAATGTTCAAACCATCTTGAAAGGTCGTGTATAGATCTTATAGATCAAACGCAATCCATGCTTAAGGTTACTGTATTTTATTCAAGAATATTGGATACATTCTCGGTTACACTGATAATAAAAAAATAAATAAATAAATAATAAAATAACCAAAAATGCTATAAAGTAAGCAAGAACTGTAACCGATGTCAATCTTTGGCATTTACCACACACTAGACTTCTTGTAACCGAATTCCCTCTATTCCCTATATATCAACGTGTATTGGTGCAAAATGTATCCTTATGATGTGCAGAAACGTTTCAATCTGACATCCGCATAAACCAAGAATGTTCTCCCATCATAATCTATATCAGTCTGGAGAGAAAACACTGTACTTACATGTATGATTCGGGGGCGGGATAGCGCAGTGGTTAGTGCGTTCGGCTTCGGATCAAGAGGTCCTGGGTTCGAATTCCGCCTGGGGCACGGCAACTTTCTCTGCAGTAGAGGACTGTTCTACAAGCAGTAAGGTTTGGGTGCAATGCTACACTGAATTTCAGCGTAGTACCAACCATGGTTCGCTAGTTCCGGTCGATGCTCGCAGGTTTCACCGCAATGCATAACCACATGGCGTTGCGGGCTTTCTCCTGCCATAATACTACCAGCCGCGATATAAGTGAAATACTCTTGAAAGCGGTGTTAAACCCCAACTCACTCACTCACTCATATATGACTCACAGAACAATAAATCAACTTTATTTCTTTTACAAGAATTGTGCACATATTTAAATAGCTGTCTCTTTGATCTGACTTGAAAGAATCCATTAAAAGGACATTATCAATACTTAAAGATCTTTTGAAGATTTTTGAGAATACCGTATCAGGTATTGATCAAATAAAAGAGCTTTCGCCTTTCAGTAAATCTGACAGGTTTTTGTAAACACATCTGTGACAGAAGAGTACTGAATCAGAATAAAAGTGTTGTTATGTAAATTTAATAAGTTGGTATGGCTTGGTGATTAAGTGTGTTGAATGCTAACACGTTCGCTATAGTTTATACTTTTTTGTTTTTGATATTAGGGCAAGATCTGAGGTTAGAGTGGCACAGTGTGGACGGTGATTCCAGTGAAAGTGTATTCACCTACTTGCATATCTGTGAAAATATCAAGTAATGGAAATTAAAGAACTGGGATAGTCGTCCAGTTTTATTTTCAATGGTATATACATGTGTATTCATTGTAATCTTCATGATGATTTTACGATATGGTGTTTTAAAATGTTCGAATGTGTGATAAATCTATGATAAGTTTAATGTATTACTGACATTTCTAAAAAGGTAGTCATGTATTCGTGATGTGTTCACTTTACAGTTGTCGCTTTCAATCCAGAGGGCAACGAACAAGTAGCATATATAAATACGATTTAATTTTGAGAAATATAAAGGCCATTTACAATACCATTGCATCAAGAAGAAAACAGGTAACCCAATGCTTAAAGTTGATACAGTTTATTCATTAAATAAGAAAACACATTTAAAACACAAACGTGTCATTCAATGTTGTTTCATATGGCATAAACTATTGAATTGAACAGCAACGTTCATATTGAATTTCTTATCAGTATATGTATGATTGGAAACACAGCTTCCTTTCACATGGCCGTTGTAGTGTATGTATCTGGATGACCTCAATACTTGACACATTCTCAAATTCTTTATGATTGGGAGATGAAAGGTACATGTAAGATGGTTTTGAGTTTAATTTCGCTTTTAACAGTATTTCGTTATTGCAGATGACAGATAGGTATTATTGAAGGGGGAGAGCCAGCAACAGCACTTCAGCTATGCATTACGTTGAAGCCTGCGATCATTAGTTGCAACTAACGAACCATAGGTGGTACTGCACTGAAATGTATAGCATTGCACCTAAACTTAATGCATTTAGAACGGTCCTCTACAGCAGACACAGTTGCAGAAATAGTGGGGAGAAAAGGACTTCATAACTCTGTTTAAATTACGTAAAATCTGTGTCTTGGATTCAGTGATTTATTTGCTGCCACTGCTGATGGTAAACTTCAATACTGCAAAGAGACAAGTGTCAGCTGTGAGTACAATACTGAACAAGACTAGTGATGACAACTCATTGGCATGATTTAGTGTCAGCTTCATACTAGAGTGATGAATTATTATCTCGTTACTTTGCAACAATAAACTGTTCAAATATCCCAAGAACGGAGCAATCGATGATCACCAGATATGTGTGAACTATATTTTAACAAGAGGAGAACAAGACCGATCACCAGTGGGCGGCTCGACCAAACTCACTTTCATCAATAGTGTTTGTCTCAGTTATCGTATGCATGCGAATCTAAAAACTGAACCCTCTATTAAATTGTATGAACATTTCGTTCACGTCGCATTTACAGTCGTTTTGCAGTGCAACATTAAACATCTCAACTAAAACATTGTATATTATGATGAGGTATTAGGCAACTGTAATGAAATATGAATGAATGACATTATTACAGGTAAGTATGCATAAATATACTTGGAACCTAAATTCACCAGGTCACGGTGTTTAATTAAACTGTAGAGGAATCAATCTATCACCACTGTGCCTTTTGTTTACAAGTGTATGAGTAACCTGATTTTCATCAACTGGCGTCGATACCATAATATGGATAGATGGATTCTGTGAGTAATTTACATCATTTATCTTAGTTGAGTTTGGAAGATTTCTCTTGTAATCCAACAGCGGTCTATGTAACGTTAATATTTATGGCACTGACGTCTTTTGTTATTGTTAAGTTATAAATTGTCATGTGTAATCAACACTTTAATGGTAGCCTTGTCTCCCTGCCACGTGACATCTACCTTGTTTACTGTTACTTATAGGTGAAAATGACCTCTCAGATGTAAAACGGACGTCGACCTGTTGAGTGTCTTCAATGCTGAGGGCATTAAACACGAGAAGGTTGGAGTTCCGTTCCACTTTGTCAAATACGCTGAAGCCAGAGAACATATCCGGAAATTATAATGGATGCTACAGCTAACATCTTGTGAACATCTTGAAAGTATTTGATCCCGTTTTGGTGGCACGTAATACAATTCCAGCAAAATAACTTCTTAAATCTCCGTTGAAAGTTATTCAGATACATGATACTGGACAACTTATTTATGCATGCGTGGATGCCATCATTCACTTCAGGTTCACTTCATGGTATAAGTAACCCACCTTGGAAGTCACAAACCATTAGAACGTTTATGGAAACACTTGGCCGGACCATATATAAGGGTTTACTTGGTAAGTAGGTAAGAGGAATTGTCATTAAGTTGATGGATTGGGCTGGATGGAAAGTCCATACCACGTGTTCAAACTTTGATCACCTAGGTGCAAGGCACATTCTAGCTGTGGGGATGCAGCGCTTCTTGGGGAAAAGTACAAATATGCTCATCGGGTCTTATAGGGTACAAAAAGATGAAATTTCAACAACTGATTAGTTACTTATGCGTGATAAAATGTGTATTGATGTATACTTGGCAAAACTGAAACTTCAAATTGATAGAATAGTTTCGGAACATAAATTTAAACAAAAGATAGTATAAGGTATCACTGTGTTAATACATAACAACGTTTTATAGCATGTTGCAGCAGCACTGTTACAAACTTCTTTATAATGTGTTTTAATTGCGAGTAATTATTCTAAAGACAATGATCTGGTGACATTAATTGCCCGATTACTTTTAGAAAATCAAATGTTTTAAAACGTTGATTTCACATGAGAGTGTTTGTTTGTAAAACAAAAGCATGTTGGACCTATATTGGTAGGTCCATTACTAGTAGGCCTTAATCGTGGTATGTTTGTGGAAACGAAATTCGAGGGAACATACCTATATGTACAGATAAATATGACAAACAATCCAGTTGAAACATATCACTGATGGTATTCAGTGCTACGATTGTGGAATGTTTTGCTATGGAATAACAAGATATTGCTGATAAGTTACGAAATAAATTATTTCGGTTTTTCTAATGGATATTCTGTCAATATATAAGTTTATAACAAAAAAATAGACAATTATTACAACTACAGTAGTTGTCTTATATCACGTGGTTGACAAAAATTAACACGAGTCATCAGGAGATGACATATCCCACTGGTCACACATACTTTTTAATACACATCTGTGACAGATAATCGTATATCTACTACTGCAATAAGTGGGTGTAATACACATGCTGAGTTTCAAGTATGATGAAGGGCTTTCGAGTTCGGTCCGGCAACATACCTATCTACCAACATGTTTCTGTGGAAACGGAAAAAAATAAAATTTTCAGAAATCTGAAAATATCAAAAGGCACCACTTCAGTTGGTGGGTTATACACATGCAAAGTTTCAGGAAGATATGATGAATAATTTTTGTTTGAGCTGTGCTCCGGAAACAAACAAGGTAACGTGTCAGTTTCAAATAAGTTTTTGGTGAAACATGTTACTCCTGAATGTCTGTTTGTGAACACTGTCCATAAGCATTTGCTATTTCTCCACTTGTACTTTAAAATACCAAAAAAAGAGGAATATAAGAACATTAAATTTATTCAAAAGAGTTTCATTCCTTGTGTCTTGAGATCTTGGCAATGATACATTGTTACAGTGTTTAAGTGTTCTCATTTTGGTTATGATAAATAATGAAAAGTTGCATTTAAAAAATCAAATTCTATTGAACCCAAATACACACATAACCTTTCATGGAGTCTCATTCGGAGATAATACATACATGACAAGTATTTTATAGTTTACATCATGTATTTGTACCATTTAGTTTCGACAATACCATAATATCGAACAATATTAATTGTCCATGAATTTAATTTGCTAAAATAGATTTTCTGTTTTGGGGTGTCAACCATTTTTACCATGAGTATATATCTGTGTATATATCGATCTATCACATATATCGTTATTTGACAGATTGATGGTCTCTCTGGATACAGTTTGGAAACATTGCGCAATCAAGCTGTCGTATTTGATTACAGGAAAGTATTCCATAATACTGCATAAATGGTTTTCAATTTAAAAATCGAATGCAATAACCGCAGGAGAATTTCCATATTGAATATATTTAGATAACAACGTCACTATATCATAGGTTTCATGTCTGTCAGATCTGTAATGGTAAAAAATATTTCATTCCAAATGCAAAGTCACTTATTCTACATTTTATATTTAGCATTTGCATAACTTTAAAAGAGAGGTAAGTGTTTAGTTGTCTCCCATATCAATGTCGAAATACGAAAAAACAGGAATAGAACTGGAACATACACAAATATAGAACTAAGCTATGTGACCATAATATTTCCTTGTGTTTAAGGATAGCTTTAGGGAAAATAACAAGATAACCAGTCACAAAAGTTGATCAAGTGTCACTAAATATTAGACATGTTCAGAATGAAATACAGATTGAAGAAACAGAACGTATACATTGTTTCATGAATCATTTAATACAACGTTTTACAACAATATCTAACTTTTAATCACAATCGTTATATGACAGAAAGCAAGTATACTGGCTAGTAGATCCCATGTTAGTAAATACCATCAACTCGTCGAATTGTCAGAAATCAGAAAACGGTTTTCAAAGAATATCAAAAGGTACAAAGATACAAAGTTCGCTTAGAAACAAATAGTTCAATGTCTAACATTGCATTATTAAGTAAAGAAAGGACATTTGTGACAAAAGTAATGCGTATATGCTTGCAGTATGGTTATGTCTATACCTACCTTCAACTGGATATATCTAAGCAAGTAAAGCGGTTTATATTTGATGATGTTCAATCGATCCCAAAAAGTATAATCTTTATAAATCTATTGAAAGAAGATCGCCCAAATCACATTCCCTTCAAAAAAGGTTTGAAAAATAATGTTTATACTATTGTGCATATTTATATATTAACATTATTTTGGCGATCACAAATTGCATATGATTGAAACACATCATTTTATGCATCAATTCATAATACATCCACGTAAAATAATATCTGGCAACTAGTATATATATACCCAAATTACTAATATCCTTTGCAAACTTGTGTTAATATATCATCGAGACATAAAAACCAGCGAGACTGTACCCTTTGTAATAAACAATCATTGACTAGGATTTCTACATTCTTCTCCACTTCGACGCAATGTCTTCTCAAATGTATTTGGTACATTCATTCATGTGCCTTCAGATCTTTTCGTCTCATTAATCTTCAATTTCATATGATGTATTAGTTTCATTGTTAGGCTCATTTTCAAATCAATAAAACGGTGATACATACTAGTGTAAGGCCAACGTTTTCTCGTTTCATGCGTTTTCCTCGAAATAGGCTATTTGATTTTGTGAAAACTATTGATCATAAACATGCTTATAAATAAAGAAGACCAAATCAGAGACAAATACCAAAACAGTTCATTTGCGTTATTTAAATCAGACATATTCGAATGACATAAGCTAATGAACAAGACCCTTCAGAGTCAAATGCCTAGATCTTTGAAGTTGCTTGGTCGACAGGGCCATTGAAATATGAGTTTTCATTGGTTTAGACGCAAGGATACTGTATGAGATGTGGCTTTCGACCGCTAGGGGACTTTCGTTGTGCTCTAGATTTCAAGCGAAAAACAACAGAGAGTAGGATCGGAAATCTGAAGAGAGTAACCTCTGTGGGAAGAGAATTTATTACACTCTCGTTGAAGATTCTACTGTTGTGAAACATCGAAATGTTATTCAAAACTGTTGTGAAACATTGCACGTGAAGCGATCGCAGTCGGAACTACTTTCCAGTAGTCACATGACCTTTGGGATCGCACTGGATTTCTTGGGACATGTTTTTTTCACACAACGTCGTTATGATTAATATTGTACGCACGCTTCTCTCACAATTTATCGTCAATCAGTATCTTTTGGTTGATTCAGAGTTAGTTCCCTTGACATGTATCTCATTACGGCTTTCGCAATTTGACCACCATTTTGCTTCATCATGCAACTTGACGTAGCCTTAGTTTATGTAAATTCACAAGGAATAAACTTCATGTTGAACCCACGAATCCTGTGACAGTCGTCAGTTGAGAATTATTGCGACTAAATTGCAATCCTTATAGGTACATTCTGATATTTTCTTCTGCTTTTGAGCAATGGTATGATTGTTAAGAAAGTACAAACACCCACTTCGCGTCGACATGTACGTTTTCCAGGTTGTGGAGCATTGTTCATGTCTGTCTGTTGTTACAGAAGATACTATACCAAGATAAATGAATAAAAATGCTTCAAGGTAAGTATCAATGCTGATATAAAATTTTATCGTTTGCTAAAAATGTCGGAACTCCATTTTTGGCGGTTCCGTTAGCAATTTGTGCAGACAATGTTAACTTCATCGGCAACAAGGACAATGCTCCTCACAATTTCACTAGATAAAACTAGCTGCAGATATGTATGTAACCCTTCTCCACAGTATTATTGTCGTCAGGGTGTTACAATATTTTATATTTTAGCAAAGCATTAGCAACTGTAGCTACGTACAGCTAAAAGTATCTGAATCGAGCTTGAAAACAGCCGCGTTCCGATGACGTCACCTGACATCATTCATACAATCTAGTTACATTAATACGATGTTTTTGTTTACTCGCTAATTTGCGCTTGCTATAGTTTCAACATAAAGACCATGAAATGAGTGTTTTGAAATTGTATTGTTCAAAACAGAAACTGTCATAAACGGATATTTTCTTGATCTATTTTTGGTGTTTAGTGCGATGGCGTTATGCGTCCACGGTAAAGGATGTATCCCTACTCACATCTACGTGAATAAAGAGTGAACTTAAATTACATATTTCATTAATTAAGAGTGTGTTATAAATAAAATATTAAACTCCGTTCCGTTTAATAACATATTTATGAAACTCGTGGATGGTATTGGTATCAAACTCGCTTTCGCTCGTTAGATACCAAAACCACCCACGAGTTTCATTCTCTATGTATGCAACAGTGGTTAGAATAACCTCTGTGGGAAGCGAATACCTTCGCGGTCGACTTGGCTTTTGATTTGAGTTGCATTCCAGGCTTATAGTCTACAGTCTATTATCTACAGTCGAATGAAAGGAGCAGACAAATGATGGATAATACCTTAAGTCAGTGACCAATGATCATTTTATGATATTTTATGTAACAAACGAATTGAAGTGTATATAACGTGTTTTATTGCACAACTTTGCTTTGAGGCACTTTGTTATTGGCGGTGCTCCAAAATGTAAGATATGAGATTCAGTGTTCATCCATTTAACTTTTATGCTTTGGTCCAGACATCCAATTTGTCGAGATGATATATGAAATAAAGAGATATCACCATTAAATATCCGGAGTGTTAAAGATTACACGATGACTCTGTAAATGATAATGCAACAGTGGAATATGCTGATTCATCTTTATTCCGTGTTCATCAAATGGCAGACAATAATCTCCGGTTGTTATTAAAAGTTAGTCAGGTAATCTATTCTGAAGAGTGAATGAATTTATTATAAAAGTTGGAATCAGAACCAAATCCATTAATAGTTAACAATATATTACGCAGAGGCCTAAGAGTTACATTCGTCTGGATATGTTCGTGTAAAACAAAACAAAAACTCCTTTTCTCGTATTTGAGATTTTAAAGGCGCTGTAGCACGTTTTTTGCAAATTTTATTTTTTCAAATTTCCCATTTAAAATGATAGTTTATGTCATTTGTATTTACTTAAGAGGGTAAACCATCTTATTACACAAACCAATTATCCGTAGTGGTAATACTGGTTTTGCGTATAAAGCAAAAATTGCATGGCGGCCATTTTATTGTGAACACATTTTATTATTTCGAATGACAAAAACGATAGTCGTGGCTTTACGAAACCATGTACACTCATTTGTAACTTGACTTTCCGAAAAGAGAAGGGTGTTTAACTATTGGTGACATTATTTTTCAAATACATTTCATCGACTTATTTGAGCGAAAAAACGTGCTACAGCGCCTTTAAAGACACTTACATTTTTCACAGAAATGGCTGGTCTGGTGTCCTAGTACGTTTCTGTATTTCGCCGTCCTATCGGCGGAGTGCCATAGTATTTGAGTTATAATTGGTTTGTTTGGGATCACACTATTAACTATAACACATGTCACATGTGTTCACTTTATAAATGGCATATGTTTCTAATCTGAATAAAAGGAATCAAAACATTGACCCTGATATAAAATCGCTTATGGGCTTTCATTAAAATGTTCAATTATGTTTTAAAATAAAGTATATCATGATATACTCTGTTACAAAGAATTCCCGTTCGCGTAAAACACTGTTATGTCATCTTATCTTATAAAGATAAACGACATCCAACTAGACGCGTATAGGATATAGATTATTACAGCTGACGAGAGGCACTGTGGCCGAGTATCCCCTTCTGTTTATTGTGTGTCCATTTAGCGAACATAGTTGAGAATTACAACACAGAACTCTTTCTTTGATGACGGCTTGAAAGGTGAAGATGTTGTTTGGTGCCTGACAGACAATGGAGGTGAAAATGGATCTTTTGGGAGTGAAAAAATACTTTTCTTTTCCCCAAAGAAAGTGTGTTTTGTTCTTTTGGAAACTAAATAACTGGGAGAGTCGTCCAGTTTTATTTTCAATGGTATATACATGTGTATACATTATAATCTTCATGATACCTTCAAAATGATTTTTGATATTGCTATATGCTGTTTTAAAATGTTCGAATGTGATTTAATCTATAATACAGTATTCACCGTAATAGAAGCCCTGGGCGTTTAAAAAATTGGAAAAAGGGGGCGTTTATTAAAATGACTTTAAAAAATCGTAAAAAGGGGGCATTTATAAAAAAAATGTCTGTTGATGTCCAAAAGAAAAAGAAACATCGATTTTATTTCAGGGTTTTAATCAAAATAAGTGTATCAAATAAATGTAAAGAAGAGTTAAATGTCGCAGCTTATTATTTGTATCAAATGTCAACCAGTACTGATTCACACTTTGAAATGGCAATTGAAACTAAACTCACGAAGATACATTGAGTAATTGAATCCGCCATCTTGTCGCGTCATTACTCTTATCCAATGAAACTTTAGTTCGCTAGACAGACAGACACACAAACATGTTTATTCAGCATGTAAGGCTCAGTGGCCCATAGTACAGTTGAAATTATATTAGAACAATTTGGTCACATGACTTTGAAGACGATTTTACATGAGATTTCATAAGGTACATCAAACGTTTTATAAATATGGCAACATTTTGAATGGCATCAGCATGTTTTGCATTTAGAAGATTGTACATCGTTTGTTGGTTAACATTAACGCATTTTAAAAACTTATTCCTGCATTCGGAAAATGCTTCGCAGATTAACCGAATATGATATTCATATTCAATTTGGCCGGAAGAACAGTATGAACATGTTAAATCGTTCACAGTATTATTATCTTTCCTAAAACACTGGATTTTTAAGGCATGTAGAGATATTCTATATTTACAGAAACTTCTTAAAAGTGATTTATCATTAAGGACACTGATGTATTTTTCAGGCCCAAAAACTGATTTACAATAAGAATAATGGCTGAAGAAGGTCGATGAATAAATTGATTCATACCACTAGGAATCTAAATATAACCACCAATGAACGACAGCATAAACACAATCAGCTGATAAGCACATGGTGCAGAACGATTATGTAAACACTATTTCCGGGTCATGATATTCTTTATTTATATCACATTGACAACTACACGTGAACAAAATAACGTTCATGACAAATTCGTGGTCAGTGTGCTAGTGTCATCTGTAGTTGTGGGAAATCTTCCAAGAGAGTTGAGCAAGACATTTTCCTGTTTCTTAAAACATGGCGGTTGCATAAAATGTGTGTTGACTGATCGTTACAGACATTCGACAGTCGCCGGGGGACTGGAAATACCATGTACCTTACACTTTACTGGACATAAGAGGTTGATAGCAAGATTGAAAACTCTTCATCAATGAAACATCAGTAAGATAAGTCGATACAAAAGAGGGGCGTTTATTAGGGGTAATTTTCCGCGAGTCAAAGATGGCTTAGGAGGGCGTTTATTAGGATGAATATGGTACGTATAATGTATTACTGACATTTCTAAAAAAGGTAGCCATGTATTCGTGATGTGTTCACTTTACAGTTGTCGCTTTCAATCGAGAGGGCAACGAACAAGTAGCATATATAAATACGATTTAATTTTGAAAAATATAAAGGCTATTCACAATACCATTGTACCATCCTTCCACGTGGCCGTTGTAGTGTTTGTATCTGGGTGACCTCAATACTTGACACATTCTCAAATTCTTTATGATTGGGAGAGGAAAGGTAAGGGGGTTTTGAGTTAAATGTGGCTTTAAACAGTATTTCGTTATTGCAGATGACAGTAGGTATTATTGAAGGGGCAAAGCCAGCAACAGCACTTCAGCTATGCATTACGTTGAAGCCTGCGATCATTAGTTGCAACTAACGAACCATAGGTGGTACTGCACTGAAATGCAGTAAAGCATTGCACCTAAACTTAATGCATTTAGAACGGTCCTCTACAGCAGACACAGTTGCAGAAATAGTGGGGAGAAAAGGACTTCATAACTATGTTTGATTTACGTAAAATTAGTGTCTTGGATTCAGTGATTTATATGCTGCAGCCACTGCTGATGGTAAACTTCAATACTGCAAAGAGACAAGTGTCAGCTGTGAGTACAATACTGAACAAGACTAGTGATGACAACTCATTGGCATGATTTAGTGTCAGCTGTGGGTACAATACTGAACAAAACTAGTGATGACAACTCATTGGCATGATTTAGTGTCAGCTGTGAGTACACTACTGAACAAGACTAATGATAACAACTCATTGGCATGATTTAGTGTCAGCTTCATACTAGAGTGATGAATTATTATCTCGTTACTTTGCAACAATAAACTGTTCAAATATCCCAAGAACGGAGCAATCGATGATCACCAGATATGTGTGAACTATATTTTAACAAGAGGAGAACAACACCGATCACCAGTGGGCGGCTCGACCAAACTCACTTTCATCAATAGTGTTTGTCTCAGTTATCGTATGCATGCGAATCTAAAAACTGAACCCTCTATTAAATTGTATGAACATTTCGTTCACGTCGCATTTACAGTCGTTTTGCAGTGTAACAATTAACACTTTAACTAAAACATTGTATATGATGAGGTATTCAGCAACTGCAATGAAATATGAATGAATGAAACTATTACAGTTAAGTATGCATAAATATACTTGGAACCTAAATTCACCAGGTCACGGTGTTTAATTAAACTGTAGAGGAATCAATCTATCACCACTGTGCCTTTTGTTTACAAGTGTATGAGTAACCTGATTTTCATCACCAGGCGTCGATACCATAATACGTATAAGGATAGATGGATTCTGTGAGTAATTTACATCATTTATCTTAGTTGAGTGTGGAAGATTTCTCTTGTAATCCAACAGCGGTCTATGTAACGTTAATATTGATGGCACTGACGTCTTTTGTTATTGCAAGTTATAAATTGTCATGTGTAATCAACACTTTAATGGTAGCCTTGTCTCCCTGCCACGTGGCATCTACCTTGTTTACTTTTACTGATATGTGAGAATGACCTCTCAGATGCAAAACGGACGTCGACCTGTTGAATGTCTTCAATGCTGCGGGCATTAAACACGAGAAGGTTGGAGTTCCGTTCCACTTTGTCAAATACGCTGAAGCCGCGGGCAGTGATAAGAGAACATATCCGGCAATTATAATGGATGCTACAGGTAACATCTTGTGAACATCTTGAAAGTATTTGATCCCGTTTTGGTGGCACGAAATACAATTCCAGCAAAATAACTTCTTACTTATCCGTTGAAAGTTATTCAGATAAATGATACTGGACAACTAATTTATGAATGCGTGGATGGCATCATACGTTCACTTCATGGTATAAGTAACCCAACTTGGAAGTCACAAACCATTAGAACGTTTATTGAAACACTTTGCCGGACCATATATAAGGGTTTACTTGGTAAGTAGGTCAGAAGAGGAATTGTCATTAAGTTGATGGATTGGGCTGGATGGATAGTCCGTACCACGTGTTCAAACTTTGATCACCTAGGTGCAAGGCACATTCTAGCTGTGGGGATGCAGCAGTTCATAGGGAAAAGTCGAAAATGCTCATCCGGCTCTAAAGGGTTAAAAAGAAGATGAAATTTCAACAACTGATTAGTTCCTTATGCATGATAAAATGTGTATTGATGTATAATAGCTTACTTGACACAACTGAAACTTAAAATTGATAGAATGGATTCGGAAAATAAATATAAACAAAGATAGGATAAGGTATCACTGTGTTAATATATAACAACGTTTTATAGCATGTTGCAGCAACACTGTAACAAACTTCTTTTATAAAATATAATGTGTGTTTAGTTGCGAGTACTGATTCCAAAGACAATGAGCTAATGAAATTAATTGCCCAATTACTTTAAAGAAATTAAATGTTTTAAACCGTTGATTTTACATAAGATTGTTTGTTTGTAAAATGTTGGACATATGTTGGTATGTCCATTACTAGTAGGCCTCAATCGGGGTATGTTTGTGGAAAGAGAGAGAGAGAGAGAGAGAGAGAGAGAGAGAGAGAGAGAGAGAGAGAGAGAGAGAGAGAGAGAGAGAGAGAGAGAGAGAGAGAGAGAGAGAGAGAGAGAGAGAGAGAGAGAGAGAGAGAGAGAGAGAGAGAGAGAGAGAGAGAGATTGTATTTTGCGAGCCTTGGCGAGCTAAATACATTGTGTTTATTCTTAATGCAGGATATTTACCATCCAAAAACACACGAGCATGTTAACTTCTTTAAAAACAAAACAGCATGACAACATTAATTTCAAAGTTGAACTGTACTGTATGTATGTACGCGTATTGATATATGCAAATGAACTGCGTGCTTTTCTCACAGTAAAATGACACAAAATAACGCTTCTTAAATTATGCTTTCAGTGAAAATATCGTTATTTTTGGCATGATCTTAATTTTCAATGTTTTAATACGTTTTAAAATACGTTTTGCAAATGAAAAATATTTAACGTGAGGACAACGTGTAAGCATGAGTGTAGGGGAGTCCATCTTGAAGGGGCGAGAGTAGCTTCCCTTCCGCCCGCTTGCAAATGGCGTCTCACACATCACCCGGAGAGCTAAACTGAATGTTAGGCAGCGAATTCTAAAATCCCCTTTGCAAAAGTCACATTTTGGAGCAGTGAAGAGTGACGTTTGATAAATGCATATGTGATTCAAACTGCCTTTGTTACCTGTGAGTATTTATAAAGTGTTTACTCGGTAGTTTTCAACTTGCGATGAACATGTTTTGGCGCTTGATCAAAATATTGTTTTCCCGTAATATGCATTGCACTATGTTTATTTTTTCATAGAACACTATCCATTG
This sequence comes from Gibbula magus, assembly GCA_936450465.1. NCBI lineage: Eukaryota > Metazoa > Mollusca > Gastropoda > Trochida > Trochidae > Gibbula > Gibbula magus. Next base: position 76,867,803 of record OW388296.1, read on the forward strand.
TATGATAAATTAATTATATGTCTATCTATCTAAATATATTTATATATATATATATGACATTAATGATATATATATATATATATGTATAAATGATATTAATACATCTTCATAAAACAATCCAGTTGAAACATATCACTGAGGGTATTATTTTGATGACATAAGGTTTGACCATTTTTCAATCATTGCAATCAAAAATAAAAACAATCAGTGCTGCGATTGAGGAATGTTTTGCTATGGAATAACAAGATATTGCTGATCAGTTAAGAAATAAAAATTGTTTTTTCTTATGGATATTCTGTTAATATATAAGTTTATAACAAAACAATATAAAATTAGTAAAGCAACAGTAGTTTTCTCATTGTTCGTGATTGACAAAAAATAATAAAATGAGGAATATTCTGCCTGAACCCTCTCTTTGAAATTAATATATCTGTGTATATATCGATCTATCACACATGTTTATCGTTATTTGACAGATTCATGGTCTCGCTGGCTACAGTTTGGAAACATTTGGGCAATTAAGCTGTCGTATTTGATTACAGGAAAGTATTCCATAATAGTGCATAATCTTTTTCAATTTAAAAATCGAATGCAATAACCGCAGAAGAATTTCCATATTGAATATATTTAGATACTATATCATAGGTTTCATGTCTGTCAGATCTGTAATGATAACAAATATTTCATTCCAAATGCAAAGTCTACATTTTGTATTAAGCATTTGCATAAATATAAAAGGAAGTAAGTGCTGAGTTGTCTCCCATATCAATGTTGAAATACGAAAGAAAACAGGAAAAGAACTGGAACATATACAAATATAGAATTAAGCTATATGGCCATAATTCCTTGTGTTTAAGGATAGCTTTAGGGATAATAACAAGATAACCAGCCACAAACGTTGATCAAGTGTCACTAAAAACTAGCGCAAGATTGAACAAATAAAATCGAACAGAATTTTCATTAGAAAGGTCATCAACATGTTTATTGAAGCATGAATGTGAGTAGTATTGTTTCTAAATGATCAATCTACATTAATATCTGGTAGATAGAGTTAAGTGATCTTCATTACAAGAAATCCATTTTACGGTCCATAGTTAACATGTTCAGGATGACATACAGATGGAAGATACTGAACGTATAAATTGTTCCAAGAATCATTTAATACAACGTATTACAACAGTATCTAACTTTTAATCACACTCGTTATATGACAGAAAGCAATTATACTGTTTACGAGATCCCAAGTTAGTAAATACCATCAACTCTGTCGAATTGTCAGAAATCAGAAAACAGTTTTCAAAGAACACCAAATGATACAAAGATACACAGTTCGCTTAGAAACAAAATAGTTCAATGTCTAACATTGCATTATTAAGTAAAGAAAGGACATTTGTGACAAAAGTAATGCGTATATGCTTGCAGTATGGTTATGTCTATACTTACCTTCAACTGGATATATTTAAGCACGTAATGCTCATTGCGGTTTATATGTGATGATGTTCAATCGATCCCGAAAATTATAATCAAAATAAATCTATTGAAAGAAGATCGTCCAAGTAGTCAGGCAGAATGTTGAAATGATTGTGCACTTTGGGTGAAAAGTACTAAATTTGACACAAAGATAACTTATGATTTTGTGATTAAATTTGGTCTGAGGGCCAAGTCAATTTCGATCCAAGATGGCCGCCAAATTCAAAATGGCCGCCACTGTTAAAACGTATCTGCTTTGACATGTTTCTACATATTTAATTGATCCATTCATGCTATTTCATTGTTATCCATGCTAGCCTAGAACCCCAGAAATACAAATGTATAAGGATTGATACTGTATTGATTAATCCATTGTTGGCGATGGTACAAATGATAAATAGAAGAAAACAAACAAAATCGCAGCCAGTTTTGTGATCTAAGGTGATGTATCTTTTTATTCGTTTCTACGTGTTTATATCATCAAATTTGATTGTGAATCTTACTTGTTTAGAGTAGAAATATCATGATTGACAATTTATTGGTAATCCCGTTGTTGACAGTGGCAAACATAAATCCAAAATGGCAGCCAATTTGTCACTGAAGGGGATTCTTCGATAACCTACAATTGAATTGTTTTCCTTTATTTTATTACGATTGATTTAGGTTGGCATTCTTAGCTTATGGTTTTGAAATAAATATAGTCCAATTAATTTCCTTCCAAATTCAAAATGGCCGCCACTGTCAAATATATCTCTGTTGGCATGTTTACATATATTTAAATGATTCAATTACCCCAGTTTATTAGTATTTTTGCTTGTTTTGAAAATGATAGTCTGTTCATTATTTTGCAGGGAGTTGACTAGGAAACTTATGTAACTTTATTGTGAACCGACACTATATCGTTTCAGTTCAATTATTTTAAAATACATACATAATACACAGTACCAATGGTCCATACTACTACGCAATATTTGAAAGGTCACAATGTAAACTGGACAGTGCTAAGATGGCACATTAACTTTAAGTGTATCCTTCGATTATCCAGGTAATATTATTCTTTATCTTGTTGTCATTCTTTTAGGTTTTCATTCTGTTTTCAGTATAGATTCCGTATCAGATTAACTCATCATATAGTTCATATTTCCAGAGAAAACACTTTGAAGCACAACGAAAATTTGAAAAAAGCTTCCACAATGACATCCTCTGCTTGAATTACTACAACCACATTTCAATAGGTCTGTCCTGCCTGGTATACTAATCTCATTAAGTGTTGAAACACTATATCTGATGATTTTAATGGAAATTGATTTATAAGTTAATAACGTTTAACATTAACGCTCTTACAGGAACTTATGTGCATATCATCAAGATACCACGGGTTTGCCTTCCTTACTGATCAAAATGTAGCAATTGCTGGGGTACAATGGTAATCATATGTTATCTCTAGTTTAGGTACGTTACTAAGGAACATACGTTGCCAAACATCATGCATCCGTGAATAATTTGACAGCAGGCTTCTGCTGCATGTAATCAATGTCTGCTCTCTATGGATGCAGATATTGTTCTTTAGGATGTACCCTTGTTCAGTAAAACCATCCTCATTGCTCCCTGATCAGCATTTGCTACTGAAACCATCATAGATTCATACCAGCAAATAATGCTACAAAAATCCTTGGATCGTAGAAGATTGGTTCTAACGATTCATATCTGTATCGGTTGTGATCCAACTTTATTTTGAGACAAATGAAATAACAACATTGAAGCAGGCAAAATTTTGTAGAACCTTTTTTCAACTCTTGGGATACTGTCTTCTTAAAAAAGGTACTATGAATGAATAAATGCAAACAATTGCAATCTCTGTTTACCCTCATGTAAGACAGACACTTAAGTGCCTGTGGGAGCACTGACGGTGCTTATAGAGTGAGTGAGTTAGGGTTTCAAGAGTATTTCACTTATATCATGTAGTATTATGGCAGGGAGAAAGCCCACAACGCCATGTGGCTATGCATTGCGGTGAAACCTGCGAGCAACGGCTGGAACTAGCGAACCATGGGTGGTAGCATTGCACACAAACCTGACTGCGTGTAGAACAGTTCTCTAATGCAGACAAAGTTGCCGTGCCCCTGGCGGGATTCGAACCCCGGACCTCTTGATCCGAAGCCGAACGCGCTAACCACTGCGCTATCCCGCCCCCTGCTTATAGAGAGGTAACTCATTACATCAGGTTGCTTAAGAGATTTGGTAGGCGAAGGGCATAAGGAGTTCTAAGAGATAGCTTATATATGTGTTTATCCTGCACTGATTGTAGATACAGAACGCGTATCCTGTATTTCACTGACAGTGAATGGAGGTCTGAATATGAATGATGTGCTGGTATCTTGGAGTGAGAGTCGTGATACCAGTAACAATGTTCTAGATGCGCTGAAAACTGCGAAACCGGAGATGTTGCATTTGTTCAGTGTTTCCAGTTTGCCAAGAGGTAACAGTCGCATAAAAGAAATGCAACAAACTAGACCACTTATAGTCTTATACAGTGAATTCAATTACTGTTGTTTTTAAATATACATGAATTCCCCGTCTGTTGTAAGAACCACTGTTTACAGTATGCGACTCAAACCTAGTGCAATATGTTATGTCTGATAGAACTAGTTCTATATCTTGACTGGGAAGTCTAAATAGGTGTCATGACTCAGCATAATATCAGTGAAAATGATTTGGCGAACATCATGTCTATGACTGTCAATGAAATGGGTATTTTGCAGTTTCTTTCATTGAATTCATTGAATAGGTTTAATTGATTGTGTTCTATGTTGTGAAGTGTTTTTTTGGCACTATAAATAGCAACCTTAATAAATAGTAAGAAGAAATTCCCTTGAAAAAGGTCAGTCATTATTTGCAAAATACAGGACAGACCATTATCTTCAGAAAAACAATGCTATGCATTATTGAATTTGGCCGCCATTTTGGAAGGAAATCATTTAAACCCTTGGACCAGATCTGTTTGAAGACCATAAGCTAAGAATACCAACCTAAATGAATCGTAACAAGATTAAGGAAATCAGTTCAATTCTAGGTTATCGAAGGATCCCCACCAGTTACAAATTGGCCGCCATTTTGGATTATCTTTGCTACTGTCAACAACGGGATTACCAAGAAATTGTCAATCATGATATTTCTACTCTAATCAAGTAAGATTCACAATCCAATTTGATGATATAAACACGTAGAAACGAACAAAAAGATACATCACTAGATCACAAAATTGGCTGCCATTTTGTTTTTTCCTTCTATTTATCATTTGTACAATCGTCAACAATGGATTAATCAATACAGTATCAATTCTTGTATTTATGGGATTCCAAGCTGCTAGCATGAATAACAATAAAATAGCATGATTGGATCATTTGAATATGCAGAAACATGTAAAAGCAGGTACGTTTTTACAGTGGTGGCCATTTTGAATTTGGCGGCCATCTTTGATCGAAATTGACTTGACCCTCAGACCAAATTTAATCACAATACCATAAGCTATCTGTGTGCCAAGTTTGGTACTTTTCACCAAAAGTGCACAAATGACTTGATTTTCTGCACCATGCTGCCTGACTAAAGGCACATACCATTCAAAAGAGGTTTGAAGAATAATGTTTATACTATTGTGCATATTTATTATATTAACATTATTTTGGCGATCACAAATTGCATATGATTGAAACACATCATTTTATGCATCAATTCATAATACATCCACGTATAATAATCTCTGGCAACTAGCATATATAAACCCAAATTACTAATCTCCCTTGCAAACTTGTATTAATATATCATCGAGACATAAAAACCAGCGAGACTGTACCCTTTGTAATAAACAGTCATTGACTAGGATTTCTACATTCTTCTCCACTCCGACGCAATGTCTTCTCAAATGTATTTGGTACAAATCCCATAATTGTGATTACTTTAAGATGCAATGCAATACAGTTAATCATTTAAAAGAAAATGGGGCCAAATAATAAGAAGTAATACCGCACAATTACGTGTAAGCTATTGAGACATTATAGAAACTTCAATGAAATGGGGAACCCTTATGGTTGCATGAATGGTTAGTTCCGCAATCAGTAACGTTAGTTCCGCAATCAGTAACGTTAGTTCCACAATCAGTAACGTTCGTTCTGCAATCAATAACGTTGTTTCAAATAGTCTGCACCTGTAACTGTCGAAATGACCAGAGTTGCTTCTACTGTGCGATGTGCACTTATCTCTTACAAGACAGTCGCAGATGAAAACGATGTTATGATTACGACGTTACTAGAGTGGCAAACTTTCATCGCCAGATGACTTTGCGAGGTTCATGAAATAGTATCCACATGAAACACATTCTCTTCCCAAAGAGGTCACTCCCTTCAGATTTCCGACTCTATCCTTTGTTGTTTTACGCTGGAAATCGGGGGCAAAAAGGGAGTGTCCTGATTGGTTGCAATTGAATCTAGTTGTGCAATCAGCGACGCCGTTGTAAAGGTAACATTTGCCAATGACACGTCATAATGATATAAATAAACGTAAGTCCTACGTTTTCTCGTTTCATGCATTTTCCTCGAAATATGCTATTTGATTCTGTGAAAACCATTGATCATAAACATGCTTATTAATAAAGAAGACCAAATCAAAGACAAATACCAAAACCATTCATTTGCGTTATTTACATCCGACATATTCGAATGACATATGCAAATGAGCAAGACCCTTCAGAATAAAACGCCTTGATCTTTGAAGTCACTCGGTCGACATGGCCACTGAAAGATGAGTTTTCCTTGGTTAAGACGCAATGATACGGTATGAGATTTGGCTTTCTACCGCTAGGGGACTTTGGTTCTGCTCTCGATTTCAAGCGTAAAACAACAGAGGTTAGGATAGGAAATCTGAAGGGAGTAACCTCTGTGGGAAGAGAATGTATGCAACAGTGGTTAGAATAACCTATGTGTAAGGCGAATACCTTCGCGGTCGACTTGGCTTTGATTTGAGTTGCATTCCAGGCTTATAGTCTACAGGCTATTATCTACAGTCGAACGAAAGGAGCAGACAAATGATGGATAAGACCTTAAGTCAATGACCAATGATCATTTTATGATATTTTATGTAACAAACGAATTAAAGCATTTATAACGTGTTTTATTGCACAACTCTGCTTTGGGGCATTTTGTTATTGGCGGTGCTCCAAAATGAAAGATATGAGATTCCGTGTTCATCCATTTAACTTTTTTATGCTTTGGCGCAGACATCCAGTTTATCGAGATGATTTATGAAATAAAGAGATATCACCATTAAATATCCGGAGTGTTAAAGATTACACGATGACTCTGTAAATGATAATGCAACAGTGGAATATGCTGATTCATCTTTATTCTGTGTTTATCAAATGGCAGACAATAATCTCCGGTTGTTACTAAAAGTTAGTCAGGTAATCTATTCTGAAGAGTGAATGAATTTGTTATAAAAGTTGGAATCAGAACAAAATTCAGTAATAGTTAACAATATATTACACAGAGGCCTGAGAGTTACATTCGTCTGGATATGTTCGGGTAAAACAAAACAAAAACTCCTTTTCTCGTATTTGAGATTTTAAAGACACTTAAATTATTCACAGAAATGGCTGATCTAGTGTCCGAGTACGTTTCGTATTTCGTCGTCCTATCGGCGGAGTGCCATCCCATCAAACAGACAACGTTGACCAACTTTGTAGCAACGTTGTGGTTTGGTTATGTTTTCTTCTAACGTTATTATGACGTTGCTACAACGTTTGAGAGCCAACGTTTTCATGCAACGTCCAGACAACGTCACAAAATAACGTTAATAGAACGTTGTGACTTGGTTAGGTAAAACACCTGAACACAACGTCAATACAACGTTGTGAATAGGTTCAGGTAAAATCCAACGTTCCTACAAAGTTGTATTATAACTTCGTATTCTAACAATAATAATGCAATACAGTGTGAAACACAACGTCATGCAACGTCCAGACAACGTCACAAAATAACGTTAATAGAACGTTTTTACTTGGTTAGGTAAACACAACGTCATAACAATGTTGTAAATTGGTTATTTTAAAAACCAACGTTCCTACAACGTCAGTAGAACGTTGTATTCTAACGTTGTATTCTAACGTCAATACAACGTTGAAACACAACGGCAATGCAACGCTGTGAATTGGTTAGGTTAAGAACCAACGTTCTTAAAACGTCAGCGGAACGTTGTATTCTAACGTCAATACAACGTTGAACCACAACAGCAATACAACGTTGTGAATTGGTTAGGTTAAAAACCAACGTTCCTACAACGTCAGAAGAACGTTGTATTCTAACGTTGTATTCTAACGTCAATACAACGTTGAACACAGCGTCAATACAACATTGTTATTTGGTTAGGTTAAGAACCAACGTTCATACAACGTAATTAGGACATTGTATATTAACGTCCAAATCTAACGAAAATACAACGTTGAAACACAACGTCAATACAACGTTGTTAATACGTTCAGTTAAAAACCAACGCTCCTACAACGCCATTAGAACGATGTATTCTTAAGTCGCATTCTTACATCAATACAAGGTTGAAACGCATCATCATTACAACGTTGATAATTGGTTAGGTTAAAAACCAACGTGCCTACAACGTTATTTGAAGGTTTTATTCAAATGTCATTACAACGTTGAAACACAACGTCAATACAACGTTGTACATTGGTTAGGTTAAAAACCAACGCATTAACAACGTCATAAGGACTTTTGTATACAAACGTCTAATTCTAATGTAAATACAACGTTGAAACACAACGTCAATACAACGTTGTGAATAGGTTCAGGTAAAATCCAACGTTCCTACAAAGTTGTATTATAACTTCGTATTCTAACAATAATAATGCAATACAGTGTGAAACACAACGTCATGCAACGTCCAGACAACGTCACAGAATAACGTTAATAGAACGTTGTTACTTGGTTAGGTAAAACACCAACGTCATTTGGACGTTGTATTCGAACGTCTTATTCTAAAGTCAATACAATGTTGAAATACAACGTCAATACAACGTTTTTTCTTGGTTAGGTTGAAACCAACATGCCTGCGACGTCATTTGGACGTTGTAATCAAATGTCTTATTATACTTCTCAAAAAAGCTCAAAATCACAAAACTTTGCTTTTTTGGAAATATGTGGAAATTGTGCCCAAACTATAACATTTTACAGTCAGGCCTCGATAATCCGAACGCTTCCGTTTTTCATCAAAAACGTTCGGATAGTGAAATGTTCGGACTACTGAAATGAATTAAACAAGATGGAGTTGATAACCTTTGAATCTACAGACAGACGAGAACGTATTTAAAATTTTAAATGAATTTGACACGCTGGATGTTTATAACTATCGCACAAAATGAGAAATTCAATATATTACAATTACAAAGTACTGACACACAATGTAAAACATTACAATCTATTAAATTCATAAACTACTGACACGCTCAACTCCCGTGTCAATCCACTGTCATTGAAGTTTACCGATCCAATCAGTGTGATGATCGCTTGTCACCGGATTAATGAAGCAGAAATAGTTGTTATTAACTAATCCGTTACGGCTAATTGGCGTTCGGATTCGGAAACTGATTCAACGGATTAATGAATCAACATTTAATGAGTTTATATAGAGATTAGTTTGGTTACAGCTTGCTACCGTTCGGACACCGCAAGATTCGTATTATTGGTGGCCGGACTATCGCGGTTTGACTGTATATGATATTGATGTGTTATGGAATTGATTAGTTGGTTATTACAAAGAGATTGCAATAAATAACGTTGACATAAAGTCATTCGTAACAGATATGTCTCTTTAAACATGGGGCCGAAAAATTAACATTTAAAAACAGACCATATTCAAGGTCAGATAATTTTAGTTGTAGGACGAAATTCCAAATTTTGGCTCGTTACTTTGTTGACCATTCATTTAGCTTTACAATGAGCTATCATACATAGCTGTACGTATTTCTATGATTTAGAAGAAGACTTTTGAAGACGCATACCCTCAAAACCGAAACACTTTCAGTTTTTTCGAAATAGCAAAAAATCTATTATTACGGCCGAAAAAGTACCATTAACCTATTCGATGGGGAATGTTGTTGCCCCCATTTTAGTTAAAGTTTTGTTAAATTATCTTTCTTAGTTTTCGAGCTATTAAAGGTTGAATGTTTGACAAGGGGAGATAACTTAAGAAAGAAGTCGAAAATCCAATATCGTCCTCGGGCTATCATTCCTGAAAATTTCATGCAAATCGGACAAACAATAACTTCAACATTTTCCGTACAAGAAAAGTACAAAAAATAATGAAAAGAAGAAGATAAACCAGGATAATAACAATACGAGACATACGTCTTGAAGACCTAAAAAACACGATAAGAACCAGTTTAAGCGGTATATAATTAAAACTAGGTGTTTTTGCTCGTAAAAACAGATGTCTTCTCCTTCCCCCAAATCAGTTCACATTTTGTACCACGTTTCATTGAGATAGGCTTTACATTTTTTTAGTTCTAGTCCGGAAATGAAATGTTTAAGTATGTTTCCATGGAAACGGCTAAAATAATATTTCAAAGAAGTCAAATACTGTAAAAAAGCACATCTTCACATGATCAATGTTCCACATACCAAGTTACATTAAGTGTGAGTTCCGGTCCGGAAAAGAAACCCAGACGCACGGACGGACGGACAGGCGGAGGTCATTTCTGTATCCCCCAACAACTTCGTTGTGGCGTGAAATAATTAAGAAGCATTCAAGTATCTGGATAAACCAGTTCACAGATTGAACGAATGGTTCTTTTACATCGAACATCATCAAGTCCAAATCGGGATTTTCTATATCTCGCAACCCCACAGTCCTGACCCAAACCATTATAATTGTTTGGTTCTCCGTCCAGCCAGAGGTCATCAACTCGTTCGCCAGATTCCCAAAACCATGTTCCTTCTGTGGCGATGTCATTGCAACCCAACCAAAACCACGTTTGCGATATTACACCTGTAAAAGAATATTCATGTTTATATTTTGGCGGCAACTGGAATTGCTCACTTGCTAAAACAAATAGAGGTTATCATGAGAGTGTGTTTTGGGATGGTCAATATCCTGCATTAGGAATAAACATTGTATTTTGCGAGCCTTGGCAAGCTAAATACATTGTATTTATTCCTAATGCAGGATATTTACCATCCCAAAACACACGAGCATGATAAATTCTTTATCATATAATGTCATTCTTCATTCATTTTGTGCAAAACAGCATGACAACATTAATTTTAAAGTTGAACTTTACTGTAACTAAGCGTATTGATATATGCAAATGAACTGCGTGCTATTCTCACAGTACAATGACACAAAATAACGCCTCCTAAATTATGCTTTCAGTGAAAATAATTGTTATTTTTGGCATGATCTTAATTTTCAATGTTTTAATACGTTTTAAAATACGTTTTTCAAATGAAACATATTTAAGGTGAGGACAGCGAATTCGAATTCGCGTCCTTTCGTGTAATCATGAGTGTAGGGGAGTCCATCTTGAAGGGGCGAGAGTTGCTTCCCTTCCGCCCGGTTGCAAATGGCGGCGCACACACCACACGGAGAGCCACACTGAATGTTACAGTTAGGCAGCGAATTCTAAATCTCCTTTACAAAAGTCACATTATAGAACAGTGAAGATTGACGTTCGATAAATGCATATGTGACTCAAACTGCCTTTGTTACCTGTGAGTATTTATAAAGTGTTTACTCCGTAGTTTTCGACTCGCGATGAACATGTTTTGGCACTGCTTGATCAGAATAATTGTTTCCGTAATATATGCATTGCACAATGTTTGTTTTGTCATTTCTCAAATTAATGTAGATGAAATGAAGTATGTCTATTTACATGAAGCTATTACGCTATTACAACTGTTACGGTTATTACAGGCGTTCGAAATGTTAATGCTTGTGACGTCATTTTCAAAAGAAGTTCTGTCACTTGACTTCTGTAATTTGCATCTTTATCCGTATATGACCCCAACGGATACAGAAAATATCCGTTGCCTTTATCCTGCCGAGAACACCATCCATTGTATGATAAAGTATATTATCAGTTCGCTGTGTTCACGATCTCGACTGTAGGACATGTGTCATTGCTGAACACAGGCAGGCTACATATATTGTAAGTATTGAATATATTCTTAATGTATACTGATGTCCAAAAGAAAGTTGCCAATCACAAAACCAGTTTTATTGAAAATGAGGTATTTTCTATATTTAAAATGAAAACATTTTCTTTATAAAGTCACCCACAAAACGAAAACAATCGACAAAACGCACTTTAGTCAATAAACATTGTCAAAAATGGTAAGAATGAAAAACATGCTTTTAAGTCGAGAATCACGAAATGCACGTGCACGAAAGCATTTAAAGTAACTGATGAGATACGTTCAGAACACAGCAGCAAAAGGCACTCAGAAAATTGCCTCGATTATCTACAGTGCAGAGAGAATGACAAAACATCACCATTAACGTCTTTCGATGTTGGTCAATGTCGATGTGTCGTCGTGCCAAGGCATGTATTAGCCCAAGGAGGACGTACTCGATATTAAATATAGCCGGAGAAACCACCATAATGTTGCGTGAACGATTAAATGTGATCTTTTTTAGTGTCCCCATGTGACTTTGCCTTATAACCGTACCGATTTGTTATGATGTATTGTAATTAAATTAACAAGGTTTGAATAAAAATGATTTTTCTTGCGAAATAAACAGGTTTGTTTATCCGGAATGTCTTCGTTTATCTTCAGGGTTATTTTGAAGACGTTGTAAACTTCCTTTGGACGTATAGTTAAATCGTGACAGGACCGACATTTTAAAAGGTGGTTTCAGGAACATACATGTAACGTACACATATGCGCTCTCTTATACAAGTATATTCGGAGGAGGTACCTTTTAAAGGTAAACGGGGTCGGGAAAAGTGAGATAAAAAACATTCATGATCAAAATGGCGACACGTTCATCCTAATAAATGTTTTGTTTGCATGTGTATTGTGCATCTTTAAAAAAAAATTAAAACACGAAACTTCGTATTTGGCCGATCAACTACATCATCCTTTAAAGTTACACAGCAATAGTTTTAAATCTTCCTATCAAATCGTGTTCACAAAATCGGTGAAACAATACTAATAAAATGAGCCAATCTCCATAAGGGTTGAATCCTTAAATATCAGAACGACACATTAAACTCATTATTATGTTTCAGCAACAACTTTACTCTGGCAAACCATAGTGACACACCCTGGTAAACTACAAGAAGAACTAATATTGTTTGATATAGGAGCCTTCATGCTATTCAATTACCATGACATGTTACATTTGTAAGAAAGGATGGTGACAACAAGTATTTTAAGATTTTAACTTGAATAATTAGTTGTTCCAAAGTTCAAATGTTCCTCTGTAGTACGTCACGTAAGTCACATTTTCACACACAATATAATTGTCTGAAATATGTATGAATTCCAGAACAACTAATTGGTAAACTTCAAAAATAGAGCCATGGGCTCTGTAGCTCATCAGGATTTCATTGATTTATTATCTAAGGTTGAATATCTAAGTTATCTCAAGTAATACGTTGTTAACAAGCAAAACATAGGTTTTTAGATCATGACCCCTGTGACCCGTATTTGGAGTCACAGGGTCACCAATCCTACAATTAAGAATCACCTTTTACCAAAGAGTCTCTACACAACGTTTTTAAGGATGGGACCGCATTTGGGGTCATGGGGTCACGAAATCTACAATTTAGAATCCCCATTGGCCAAGGAGTCTGCACATAAAATTTCAGCTCTGTGGAGTCATTGGTTCTGGAGAAGAAGTCGAAAGAGCGAAAAGTTTACGGACGGACACCATTCCATGCCATAAGCCCATCGGGCCTTTCAGGCCTGATGAGCAAAAATGTCCAAAACACAGCTGCAAGAGTCATCACCAGAAGAACGAAGTGGGACCATATCAGACCAGTGCTTCGAGACATTCACTGGCTTCCTGTCATCCACAGGGTCCAATACAAGATCCTCGTTCTGGTTTTTAAATGTTTGAAGGGTCTTGCTCCACCATATCTATCAAGCATGATCGAAGCCTATTAACCAGCCCGTCAGTTAAGATCAGCTGAACAGAATTTCCTGGCGGTGCCACGGACCTGGACACAAATGTTTAGAGATAGATGTTTTGCAAAAGCAGGCCCAGTTCTCAGGACAGACTACCTGATCACCTGAGATCAGAACAACAACTCTCCACTTTTAAAGCCCAGCTTAAGACACACTTATACAGAGAAGTATTCAATTTGTAACTATTGCTTGTGGTGTTTCCTCGTAACTGATGCACTTTTGAGCAGTTTCTGCTGGTTCCAGCGCTATAGAAATGTTTCTAATAATAATAATAATAACTAGGATTGACGCGTCAATACTGCAGGTCTTCAAGACTTCCGCTTTGACCTTTCGAAGCAATTTGTAAAAGCAGTAAAAAAAAAAAAAAATTTTGGCTCAAAATTTGTTTGGCCTCAAAGCTTGATTTTTCGGTGTTACATGGTGGCAGAAACATGGCAAGACAGGAAAAGACACTTTTGGAGTGTGTACCTCTCAATAAGAACTAAGGACACTGATTTGAATTCTTTTTTAACACCAGGAAAAAAAAAGGCGTTTTGCTCCGATTCGGCTCAAACCTTGATTTTTCTGATGCCGGCGGGATTAGAAAGTTGAGAAATCCAGGTTGCGCTCTGGACTCTAAAAAAAAAAAAAAAAAAAAAAAAAAAGTAAAAAGACCTCCATATATGTATGGCATTGATGCAGACAGGCAGGCTTTACTTGGTTGTTTTCTTGTGTCTATTGATTGAATCAGTTCGTCAGCTTTTATTTGAGCTATCAAACGTGACTCTATCTTCAGTAGTTTTCGAACAAAAAATCTCCAAAGAAAATCCCCTAAAAATCGTCAAATGTGTTCATGTCGACGTTCTGATTAAACGGTCAACTTTTACATGATCACATTCTGAAGTGGAATTGTTAAACCACAATTGATGAACAAATTGCAATAAACAGAATTCGAATCCAAGTTTTCCTTAGCCAGTTATGTCCCTTTGAATGCGAACCCTAAAAAATGTATTTTTAAAAAGTTCATTTTTCAAATCGCTGTAGTCTGATAACCGTTAACAATACAGTTTTGGTTTGGGGTATCCTTTACACAGCGGCTATTCAGCTTTGAAATGAGCTATCACACATAGCTGTATGTGTTGCCGGGATTTAGAAGAAGATTTTTGAAGACGCGTACCCTCAAAATCGCGAAAGTGCACAACATTTTCAGTGTTTTCGAAATAGCAAAAAATCTATAGTTACGGCCGAAAACCACTATAGGCCTAATCGATGGGGAATGTTGTTGCCCACATTTTGGTGAAAGTTTTATGAAAATATCTTGATAAGTTTTCGAGCTATTGAGGTTTGAAGTTTCAACTTCAAGGGGAGATAACTCAAGAACCAGATCGAAATTAAAAAAAATGGCTCGACAAAATCTAAGTTGGATTACTGGCTACAAACCTTGAAAATTTAATGCAAATCGGATCAGCCGTTTTTCCGGTAGGAGGGCCACAAAATCGTACAAATAATAATAATAATAACTAGGACTGCCGCGGCAGTACTTAGGTCTTCAAGACTTCTGCTTGACCTTGAACTCCATGCTGGACTATCGGTTATTCATCAGTTACTCTGCTTTAATATGAGCTATCAAACGTGACTCTATCTTTAGTAGTTATTTTACAAAAATTCTCCAAAGACAATGACCCTCTGAATATTGAGCAATCGCTTTTTAATGGACCCGCACATGATCTTCCCACGATTAAGACAAAATGGTTAATATTTTCATAATAAGGTTTAACATAGAAGAGGTTGTGCTTTAATTTCCACCTAAGTAGATGTAATCATCATTAAGTTTGCATGTATAAGTAATGCGTTATGTTGTTTTGAATATTCAAGAAAATACTCAAAAATGAGTTAATTTGGACCCCTAGACAACATTCGCAATGTTCGGAGCTTAACTGTCAACTTTTTGATGAAAGGGTTCAACAGAAACGTTGTTGTTCTTTAAATTGTCCATCCGTAGGTATAAACAAATTTTCAATACCATAATTAGTTAAGCAGTTATGATCCTTTGAACTTTGCTTAAAATGGTCGTTTTTTAAAAATCACAAATGTCTATGACTTGTCACAAAAAAACTAAGACAGATACGAGCTTGAAAAATATTGTCCTTAATAAATGACGTTTCTACATCAACATGATCTATTTTAAGTCTTTCTATCTGCAGTGGTTCATGATCAATAATTCCCCAAAGGATAAACACCTCAAAAAGTCTTAAAATCAAAATATTTCATTGTTTTGGGAATAAGCTCAAATTATGCCCAAACTAATAACTTTTATATGATAATGATATGTTATGGAATTTTGAAACTATTTATAAGAAAGAGATTGGACTAAGTAACTTTGACATAAGTTCATTCCCCACAGAGTTATGACCCTTTGAATGCGAGCCCTAAAAAATGTATTTTTAAAAAGTTCATTTTTCAAATGGCTGTAGTTCGTTAACCACTCAAAATGGTCAAATGGTTTGGGGATTCATTTAAATAACATTCATTCAGCTTTCAAATGAGCTATTGCATGATGCTGTATGTATTACCATCATTGAGGAGAAGATTTTTGAAGACGCGTACCCTCAAAACCGCGAAAGTCCATAACATTTTCAGTTTTTTCAAAATAGCAAAAAATCTATTATTACGGCCGAGATTCGCGATAGGCCTAATCGATGGGGAATATTGTTGCCCACATTTTGGTGAAAGTTTTATGAAAATATCGTAAATAGTTTTCGAGCTATTGAGGTCTGAAGTTTCAACTTCAAGGGGAGATAACTCAGGAAAGAAGTGGAAAATCCAAAAAGTGGTTCTTAGTAAGCTAAGTTGGGTTACAGGCTACAACCCCTGAAAATTTCATGCAAATCGGCCCAGCCGTTACTGAGAAATCTGCATCACAAAATTCGGTACAAAGAATAATAATAAATAATCAGGATAATAACAATACGTCTTCACGACTATGTCTTGAAGACCTAATAATAATACTTAGGTCTTCAAGACTTCTGCTTGACCTTGAACTCCATGTTGGACTCTCGGTTATTCATTAGTTTCTCTGCTTTAAAACGAGCTATCAAACATCTCTATCTTCAGTAGGTTTTTTACAAAAATTCTCCAAAGACAATGACCCTTTGAAAATGGAACAATCGCTTATTATTGGACCCCTACATGACCTTTCTCACGATAAAGACAAAATGGTTAATATTTTCAAACTAAGTTGCAACAAAGAAAATATTGTGGTTTAAATTCCACGTAAAGCGCAGCTCCCGGATTATTTTGCTCCAATTTCTGTCAATATTTTACATGCACATTGCAAAGACATGGAAATTATGTAAATCGGTTTATAAACAACAAATTCTCGCATCCCATTACCATTGAAATTATGTGTGACTTTAGCAAAACGTAAAAAAGTCAGAAAACTGTCTGTTTACGTCGCTTTTTGACGTGTCGGCCATCGAAAAATCTCGATTTTCCCCGAAGGAATGTATGACGTCAACTGTTGAAAACAAAGCCTTGCAAATGGCGGCCGTCGTATCAATAACACTATCAGACTAGTAAACTGCGCGGGCAAAAGGAGTCATACCAGTCGACCATTTAATGTAAAAACTTGCAAGATATTTTTTTTCTCATATGACAACTTGAAGAGAAACAGAAAAGGAATATACTCAATATCAGCGATAAAGTTTTAAAAATGGTTCTTACTAAACCCGGAAGTAAATTCCCAAATAATTAACCGAACAGCTGATATCATACGTGTTTCAGTGCTGACATATCTGGAAAACTTACGTATTTTAGATACATCATTAATAGTGTATGCATGTAGTTAAATATTGTGTAATTTGGTGACTATAATATATAGGTTATTTCATTTTTGGCGAAATAACTTTACCGTACCTGCATGGTCACGTGATGTCTTCTCGGGATGCAGTGAACTCCTATGCATATCCACACGTTTCGCTGAACTCGTAACCAATTTTGTTTTACGATGAATAGTGTATTGCATTAGAAATAAATAATTGTAGTGATAGTGTTTCATAAATTTTGAAAGACATTGAAAGAAAGAATGAAAATATTGATCTGCATTTAAGTGGATAAAATAAGTATGAATAATGGAATTTTTGGTGATTGATATGTTATTTTAATAACAATAAAATTATTATTCATTTCAAAGTTTACATAATATTTTCCTGACTATATTTTGTCAAGTATATATATCTGATCAAATTGAAAATTAAGACATGTATTAATAACATCTGCAATTTTAACTAACCTGTATTTTCAGTTACAGATATATATAAAAAAAGACTTCATCACAATGCAAATGATTAATTTTGTAAATAATATTTTCCAAAGGGACAAAGAGATTTATTTCTATGAAATAGATTTGTAACAGTGTGTAAATACCTATGTAAGCATGACTGTGTTTTTTACATTTGCCTACACCTACCTGCATATCAAACAAACTTACCTTAAAACAGACCTAAGAAGTTTCTATTTTTATTGTGACATTAAAGTCACTTAAGATGCAATATTGCATTTCCACTTTTTAATCATGAATAAAAAAACAAACAAATATAAGAACCAACTTTATTCAACTAAGTATACATGTATTGAACATTATTTTGTGTAAGTGTTTTAGGAGGAACAGTGCACATGGAATTGATTTTTATCATACAATTTATTTTTAAATAATTTGGGAAATATGATTTTTTTACTCTTATAATTAAATTGAATATTAATTTGATTTACTATTACACTGTTTTGTGTAATCTTTCTCTGAGGCAGCTCAAGTTTGCTGCAAAGTTGAATACAATATTTCTCAAACATTGGCACATTCTCATATCCAAGAGAAGAGAATGATTTGGATATCAGTTCACACTATCAGCACATATCACTTCTTATGACAATGTTTATATATATCATTTGCTGAAATCAAAGGATCACACCTTCAGCACAAATATTTTACTGCACATACAGTCCATTCCTAATGGGTTTCTGTTGTGTTCTCTTGTATTAGGGACTCCCATCACCTGTAACATCAATAATACATCTTTCTTTATGCTGCATATGTTTACACATGATTAATTCATAACATGTTTCTTTGTTGTATTTTTATTTCAGCCAAGTGAAATAATTCTAAACATCTACAACCTAAGTCTAATTTCATCACAAACAAATAAATAGTTATCAAACAAAATATTGAAATCCTTTATGGAAAGCCATTTCTTTGAAAATTTAAATATGCATACAGTATACATTCACTAACTCATATGGCTTCTAATTTGTATTTTTTTAAATACCAGTATTAATTTCTACAACATTGTTATCATGGATTTGAATTTGGATATCTGTCTAATATATTTCATTGAAAGCAAATGTCAATATTTAAAAAATAATTTCCTGAAGTTGGAGACAAATCAATTATAAACGTTTTTTAAAAAGGCGAGTCATGCACACATTCACATTTTACCAAAGAAATAGTGCAAATTAATTTTAAGTTCTCATAATTGACATGTTAATGAATCTCAGGGCTAAACTTAACACCAGTCATTCAGGCCGAGGCTAGAAAAAATTACCATGGTTATCAAAATTTGGATACTGCCATCCCTGTGGGCCAGACACATTTCTTAAAAAATCACTTTGGAAGATTGTGAGCGCGTATCGAAAAATGGATCTCGACGGGAGCCACGGTTTGAGCGACTGATAATGTTGTTTGCCTCGACTCAAATTGAAAATTCAAGTAATATTTATTTATTTATTCCATACAAATAACAAATTATGCATCGTTAGAAGAAAGAAATCAAAGACCCACTTACCGAAATCATTCCGTGTCGATAGAGGACAACGACTTCTACACTTGGCTACAGAATTTGACATGTCCTTTCGGATCATAAATTATTCTCATAATTATGTACCAAAACAAAGATTTAGCTTTTTCCTCGTTGCCATTATACTTTCATACAGCAGATATTCGAATTTCACTCTCAGTTTAACTTTATTAGTGACCGAAATCGTCAAAAAGGGATCACCGAAAGTGAAGCGCTGTGTTGTTTACATTGTCACGTGGCTGTCACGTCACGTTTGTTTGCCCCAGTTGACGTCACATCCCGTTACATCACCGGAACAAAACGATCGCGGCAAGTAAATGACGCTATTTTTTATAATCGCAAATAATAAAATAATATATTGTTTAAAAATGTTATGACCTAACGGAAAATCATATTGAGCACGATACTATGCATACAGATGCACATTAGTGTACAATTTAGCTTGGTTTAGTCAAACGAATTTTGGTCAATTTTATCCGGGAGTTGCGCTTTAAGTAGATGTAATCATCATTTAGATTGCATACATAATTAATGCGTTATGTTTTTCTGAATATTTAAGAAATTACTAAAAATTGTTTAAATTTTGACCCCTTGACAACGATTACGATGTTCGGAGCTTAACTATCAACTTTTTTATGAAGGGGTTCAACAGAAAAGGTATTGTTTTTTAATCCGAATAAGTAACTATAATTTTATTATCTTGATTAGTTAAGCAGTGATGATCCTTTGAACTTTGCTGAAAATAGCGATTTTCGAAAAATGACAAAGTTCTATGATTTGTCACACGTAAAGTATGAGAAATAAATGCTTGAAAAGTATTGTCCTTAATAAAATGATATATCTGCTTTACAACGAGCTATTAAACTTGTTGGTATCTTTAGTGGTTTTAAGTTCGAAAATTCTTCGAAAAATATGCCCGTCAAAAGTTCTCAAAATCACGAAATTTCATACATTTTGACAAATGCGATAATTGTGGCCTAACTATCAACTTTTACATGATATAGATCTGTTATAGAAATGTTAAGTAACGTATTTCGGTCAGATAGCTATACTTATCTTTGACATGTCTTCATTCCTTTTTATGCCCCCTAAAACATTAGGCCGAAATTCGGTCTTTTTAAAAATGATCATCTGCAATGAGGGATTTTTAAAATTCTAGGATGAAATTAAAAAATCGACTTCTATAACCCTCTGAAGAATCATATGTAGCTGTACTCATAAAATTGAAGGACGAGAAGGTTATCTTAGACGCGTACCCTAAAAACCGCAAAAGTTCACACAAAAATCAGTTTTTTCCGAAATAGCAAAAAATCTATATATACGGCCGAAAAAAAGTCATGAACCTTTTTGATAGGGAATGTTGTTGCGCACATTTTGGTGAAAGTTTTGAGAAAATATATTGATTAGTATTCGAGCTATGAAGGTTTAAAGTTTTGACTTGAGGGGAGATAACTCAAGAAAGAAGTCGAAAATCCAAAATCTGTCTCGTCTATTTCCAGAGCTGCACACATGCTATCATCCCTGAAAATTTCATGCGAATCGGTCCAGTCGTTACTTCAGAATCTTCTGGAAAAAAGAAGTACAAACAATAACTAGGATTGACGCGTCAATACTTAGGTCTTCAAGACCTCTGCTTGACCCTCAGCTCTATGTTTGATCGAGGAATGTCGCAAACATTGTACTGAGAAAACCTCAAAAAATCATAAATTTTAAATACAAATGCCGCCAAAACCACGTGACCTACGAATTTGTCATTATTTACTTTTTTGCTTGCATAGTAGTTGCCCATCTTTTAAATAAAGTATCAATTTTTGAAAATTGTCCCCATGTTAAAATTCGAAATCGTGATTTTCTGTCGTTTTTCAGCCTTAATTGTGACCGGAAATGACTCTTCGCGAGCTATTTTATTAGTGATTCTAAAAGACACTATATTGATCTAGTAGCCCTGAAAATTTCATGCAATTGTAAGATCGGGAAGTTGGAGTAATGTCCCCTTGAAGTAGGTCCTGTGTTACAAGTCGGCCAACTTTGAAAGGTCACTGTGCAAAAAGTATTAGGAGTTCGTTCATGAAAAACAACACCATGTATTTACAAATGCCTTAGCTATATACAAAAATTCATTTCAGGGACACTTTTAAAATTTTACAAAAATCAAAATGGCGGCTAAACCACGTGACCTAGGGATTCGCTGTGATTTAGTTCTTTGCTCGCTTTGTCATTGCGCATCTTTTAAAAAAAGTTCCAATTCTCTAGCTGCATTTTGAATGTTTTTCCCATGTTAAAAATCGAACTGGACCTTTAATGAGGCAAAAAATTAAAATTCCGCTTCGACACTTTTCCAGATCTCATTGAATTGTCCAATCCCTGAAAGTTTCATGAACATTTGTTAAGCGGTTAATACAGGAATGTCCGGACAAAAAGTTCCGGAAATAATAATAATAATGATTGATTCGGATAAAAACAATACGTCTTCCAGACTTTGTCTTGAAGACCTAATAATAAGAAAGAATACAAATCAGGATAATATAACAATGCGTCTTCGAGACATACGTCTTGAAAACCTAATAATATATGCATTTGATACATGCAATTTTACAGCATACATTTTAAAAATTCGTTCTAATCCTACCAGTTGGTTTATCCTCAATTTCTGAGAGTATAGCCATATGCCTCAAGCAGAATATAGCCTGAGTTAAATCTAGGCTCTATATGTCAACATAAATAGATTACAGCAGATTGGTATTTGAATTAATAGTTATTTTGAAATGGAGTTAAATATTACAATCCCTAACTTTCATCTTAATCTGGAGGGCATTATTAAGATTTACACTCCTTGGGGAGTTATTTCTTTTTTCAAGAAGAAGGTTATATACCATAACCACCATCTGTGCAGGTTGATAATCCCATAACCACCATGGTCGGTATGAAGTATTCAACATCCGGGAACAAATGAACTCGTAAAATTTGGAAATTTTCACAAATTAGAAATGGAAATTTTCAAAGTAACGAAAGAAGGAATCGAAACCCGAACCTTTGTGTTATCGAGCAACGCCTCTCCCAATTGAGTGTAATGGAAATATTTCATTGATATCATTTGACCATGTCATATAAAAGAAGAAAGTATCCCTTTTAAAGGCATATATCAAAATACTTTTACAATAGTGTTTTCCGCGGGAGTGTAAGGCCAATAGTGATCCGATGGCCTCACGTTATGGCAACAAACTATATGTCATAACCGTTCGGCACCGGATCATTATTTTCTACAAATGCCTTGAACTGGGATGAAAGTATCAATGCTAGTCCTTCCCTTTCCTTTACACACACAAGGCAAAAAGGTATATACCGGGAACTATGACACAAGCAGCCTCGATGCACACTCGTGAAGGTCACCTCAAGCGTCGGAAAACGTCATTTTGCAATCGCTGCCATTCCTCCCTTAGTGCCATTTCCAACTCTCGTCTCGCCTGTGTAGGGTAATGGTCTACGCGAGTTTTTATTCCTACAGCTCCCACATTTTTTTCAATCGGATTTATTATAATTGATGATCGGCATGTACAGAGTAGAAAATTAACATTGTTTTTAGGAAGGTGTATCTGAAGTCGATATTGTTGAGCGAGGCTCACTCTACGGAAGGGTCAATGTTTTCATCGTGGCCTTGTCAAGAAGTTATCATGTTATTCGCGACAAGAGGTTAATTAAATTGTTGATCTTCGCGTGCGTCTCTAATACATGGAGGTCCACTCCTGGATATGCCCTGCAGTAGACCTATATTTGTTTATGGTTGAAAAATCCCCTGCTACATTTCTGACAACAATTCGTCGCTTCCATGTCAGACATCCCTACAGTCCTTTCTCGTTCGTTTTATGTTAATTGTGACATACTTTTGATGCTTTTGCAGCAGCTGTGATATGATAGGCCTTCATCGCATTTCTACCAGAGATGTTCAAGTGCAGTGTGTATTATGAGCAAGAAACCTGCTTTTACATGTGTGGCGTCATTATTTGACCTATTAATATGACCGTTTTTGCATATTCGCAGTTAATTCAAGTTCGGCGATCATTTATATCAGAACGTTTATTTCTAATTAACATGTCAATGACCGTTAATATTGTTCCATAATATTGTTTTCCTTATTTTGCCGATGAGTTTATACACTGTCGGCCAAAAGAAACGCCTACTTGATTTTCCTTGAAATGAGAGATGACATAATTTCGGAATATGATTAATGGTGGTCTCCACATTATGCTGAAACAATAATAAACATGAAAGTCCATTGAAATCGTGGAAAAACTGTGATTCGAGTCAGTAGCATTAATTAAAACCACGCCAAATGAAGACCGATATTTCCGGTTGATTCACCATAACCACGTACATATGTAACGTCATCACAACTTTAATGTAAATGCGTGCCTGTATTGTTGCTCATGCTTGTATGAAAATCTGTTTCAAATGTTTTTCAGAGAAGCACTGATCGAAAACTGTCAAGTTGATGTTGTCTTATTTCAACAATCGCCATTCTTTTGTGACATTTGAATATATTATGCAGAAATGGTGCAACTTCATAATGCTATAATATTGCTAAACTGTTCATCATAGTTTTTACGAAAAATGATAAGATATCAGGTAGGCGTTTCTTATGGCCGACAGTGTATGAGAAATTTGATAATACTGATTAATTGTTGTTTTGTTGATATTATCATGTTATATTA
This sequence comes from Gibbula magus, assembly GCA_936450465.1. Lineage (NCBI taxonomy): Eukaryota > Metazoa > Mollusca > Gastropoda > Trochida > Trochidae > Gibbula > Gibbula magus. Next base: position 76,892,004 of record OW388296.1, read on the forward strand.
TCAATATCATTTTACCTTGAATGTTCCTGAACAACTTAAGACCTGTTAGTTTGTCCTTGGTATCCATCACATACATCCGAGATCCGAAACTGTAGCATAGTGACCTCGCTTCAGCCCATGTTTGGTTTCCAGCAGGCATTAGGAGACCAAAATTGTACCCAACATGCCTCATGTCCTTCCAACGTCCAACTGCTTAAAGGAGAAAGACTCAAATATCTAAAAAGTGTTCACCCACTGTATGATATGCCGATCTGAAGCAATAGGGTGGGTTTTTAAAAAAATTAGAGCACAGTCAAATGCATTCATCCAATAATATGAATCTAGTTTGGTCACTTTAAGTACAATAATATCTACGCACAGTTGTATGGTTGTGTCCAGGTAAAATTTGTTCCCAGACTTGTAATAAAAAAAAGTTAACAACATGCCAACAGATTATTTTATTTGTGTTGATAATAAACTAATTTACATTAATTAAATTGAAAATTGAATGTTGGTGTCCCCTTCCTAAAAGGAAATAGTGGCTTCCGTCGATGGTGGTCTTCCATTTTCAGAAGCTTGGGATTCCTAAATGAAGAATGAAGCACGTAAGTAAAGTAGTTACATGTAATGTGAGGTCAATTTAACGCAGCAATGAAGTGTATTTCAAGTACAATGATATGTATCTAAACATGTAAACAATATTAAAAATAATCATTTCCCGCAAACAATATTAAGCAGTGATACATTCAGAAGTTTTAAGGGCGATATAAAGAATGGAGAGAAAGTCTTATAAAATTAATTACCTTTTTGGAGTGTTTGAGGATGGACGCTGCAGAATATCAGACATTCTCTTAGGGTCGTCTTACTGGGTCACCTGTAAAGTGACACAACGTCCAAGGGATGTCCAGTATGACGTACTGAATCCTTTCAAGACCATTTGACAATAATTTGGTTGCTGTAGTAACTTAAGGAGAGATGGGACCCAGAAATCGAACTCGCTTACAGTAACATTTTGCGACAACAATTTATTGATGTGAATAAGTCTCAAAATATATCGTTTACGTTGTTTGGCGCATATAGGCCATGGGCCGAAAGCCGTAGCTTGTCTCTAAAGTGACTTTAGGTCCAAGTTTTTGGTGAAGGCAGAAACAATATATAAATTTAATCCTGATTGTTTACTGCTTCCAAAAATGCAATGTTTCACCTAGGATACTTGTTCATTATGAAATTAGAGCATGTTGAAGTGGTGAATCAGCAGTTTAGCAAAAGGTCTTCTTAGCCATGGAAAAAACTGATTTTTTGACAATTTTTTTAAATATATTTCCACATATCACATATCTGTTGAAAGAGAATATGTTGTTCTATCTAAATATTGTGGTCCTACTGGGTTTCCTATTAAAAAATGTGAAATTTCTGCAAAAACTCTTGCAAGTATTTCTAATTGTTTTTAACATTTCTCATAGAATTTGCCATCAAGTAACAACTGATTCTTATTGCAAAAGTACGAAAACACATTATGGAATGATGTTACAAAAATGTAGAAGAATGTAAATATAATTTTTTTTATTTTTCCCCCTTTTTTCCCAATGGCATAACTATGTAAAAAAAACAAGTAGTTATCACTAAGGTGACATGATCCCCCGCCGCAAAATAATCCTTCAAAATTGAAAAATAATGTCAAAATCAGCAAAATCAACTTTCAAACATGTCGGAAAAGTCAAAGCTGCTATGTGACCTTGAGAATAAATTAAATATGAAAATAATCCAGGGAATAGTATTTAAGTTATTCCAATTCGTACGCATCTACGGACGTACGGAGCCGAAAACTATATCCCCCGCTTCGCGCAGGGGGGATAAAAAACATCAACTACATTAATGCAGCGATACAAAATTGTACATAAGAAATTAAAATTTTATTAAAGGTGTGTCAAGTCTGTTCGCTAAAGATACCCATTTTCTGTAGAAGTAGTTAAAGGTCTGAGCTTTTTTAAAAATAAAAATATGAATGAAAATATCTTTGATTTAAAAAAAAGGCTATAAAACAATTATGTTTTCCCTTTTGCTTACTTCTTTGAATCCTTTGAATGCGAATTAAATTTTTGGTTATGATAATTTGATTCAAAACAACTTATGTGTTTGGTAGGGCAAATAAATAGAGGATTCTTCAGTGTTTTCAGTATAATGTTACAGTTTATCCCTCAGCGAGCGACCGGGAAAGCCAGTATTGTTTTAAGTGGCGCAGATACGAGTGAAAAATATATATAAGATGAGAGATAAGTTACATTACATTGTAAATAGAAAATATTCCATTTATTATATGCTTCTGTGTTAAACAAAATTGGTGTTTTAAAGTTAAATAAGTTCAAAACTTAGGGAGTTCTTTTCATAACATACCGTTGTCACTTAGCATTGGCGCTGACGTTATTGATAGCAAATGTGACATCATATTATTGTGAACATGATGTCATTTCCTGTGTGATATTTTCACTGTGTTGAGAACTGAGATCAAACAGCAGAAACAGAGAAATAGAGAATTCTGTCTTTTCTTGACCATAAAATCATAAAAAATAAAATGATTTGCTTAATCAATGAAAACATACTAGTTACAAACTACAATTATTACTACACACAAACCTCAATCCAAATAGTGTTATACAATCTGTCATGATTATGGATTGAACTAATGACATCAAACTATTAATTGGCAACATACTTTCATTGACTTTTTGCATGGGCGGGTATTGGTAAACAAAATTGACCCCTTCCCCCCTCAACATTCCTGGATCCGCCACTGCTGACAATGAACGGCCTCAAAGTTGATGATGTAACAATCCAAAATTACGTTCCGTAGTATCTTCAACATTGCCGTAGGAACCAGGGGAATCCATCTGCCTTTTTATTTTTAAGATTTTAAAATTATCCTTTTAGTTTCTATGGAAATGGTTGGATTTGGACACAGGGACAGGTTTGTTTCCATATAAGAAATTAAAAAAAGGGTTTATCATATCTTTTTTAACCTAATATGTGTTATCCACCTTGTGAATTAGTTCATTACCGGAGTAGAACTGTTTGTGTTATCCTTAATAGTTGGTAATCACTATTAAACGTGGTATCTTATGAATTGTTAATTGTTTTTAATATAAAATTATTGTGTTTTCATGGAAATGAACTGGACTTTTTTTGAGGGATAGGTTTCTTTCATTTTCAAACACAAAAGGTCAATATACCTTTTTAAAAATATGGGCCTTTTATGTTTCAAAACTTTCAAATTTTTATTGGTTTCCATGAAAGAAGTGAGACCTGGAGCCATTTTGTGAGGGACCCATACTTTTGTTTCTACTGCTTGCAAAGTTATCTGCACGTCAGTTTTATAGACAGTAGATAGGTAGATATGTGCATATAGTCAATATGAACACCCAACAAAATTCAACTTAGTATTTGCATATACAATATAATCATGCAATAGTAATACGTTATTGCTATACATTAGTAAAATAATGCACATAAAATATAATCGTAATACGTTATTGTTCAGGATTGTTTGTCCATTTTGAAGATATTACAAATATTGCTAAAGGTAAAAGGTTTTTTTCTGTGGTTTTTTGTCTCAAAAGGTGTGCACACTTTTTTCTTCTTCTTTCTTTATTTTTTTTCTTTCTTTCTCTATTTATTTAATTTGTTATTCCATTTCATTTCAAATACACACAAAACAAAAAATATACATGTCATCAGTCTATTGTTGTCAAAGATAAATAATAATAGGTGTCAGTAAAAGTTACCAGATTGATGGTAATGGCCACAAAATTGGCTACCAATAAAGTGTTTTACATGCCATCATCCAAATTTGTTCTACTCAAATACCAAATTAACTGTTAGTCATAGCCATGAGGACAATTTTAAAATCTTAACGTAACATAATATTATGAATGGTAAACAAAAATTCTCATTTGTGTACCATTTAATTTGGGCAAATGATCCTTTTTCTCAACAGGAACCCGATATTGTAAGTAAAACAAAGGTAAAATGAAGGTAAAACAAAAACTACACCCTATATCAAATAAAAAGAGTAAAGGAACAAGGTCAGCCATACTGCGGCCCATTCAATTTCAGGTCAAAATGTACGCTAAGAATTGGTGACATTCACAAATAAACGCACGTACCTATCAACTATACATTTCCCCACAAACCCAGCTGATTTCAAACATATGTCACCCCTTAGATAACTTAAGTAGCTCTTCAAACTCGAAAATCGACCACAAAAACCTCTCCCCTGAACATTATTCTGCAGTATCACAGTGTTAATAATCAAAGTTAAGATTATTTTTCTGTTTCCCATCCAGAAGTAGCCATTGTTTAATATACCCATATATGTAGCCCCTAGAAACATTTGATATTGCCACATTTCGATCAGTTGAAGACTCACAGACACACACACACACACACACAATCTATGATTGGGGTGGTCATCTTTGTTGTACCGGGCAGGCTGACCTAACTGCTCTCTGATTGGTTGAAAATAGCATATTTCTCAAGGGCCTTTTATTACTGTTTATTAATCAATGAACAAGTGTTTTTGGTGAAACATTGAATATTTTGTGAAAAATAACCATTTTCTACAGTATAAAATGAAGTTTTCCACTTCACCAAAAACTTGGACCTCAAATGAAAAAAAACAAATCTTCGGCCAATGGCCTAATAGGCTTATCTGTACACAAACGGGATGGCTTAAATTTACCGTAACGCCTTTATAACGGTCATTTTGTACGACATGCCGCACATACCGTAACTGTCACCTATATTCGCGGTAAATATGTTACTACATGTATGTGTGTTATTCGAATTACATACGTATCTCAAGTTGGTGTCGAATTTAATGCACCTAATATAATCAATTGATATTTATTATTTCACCATGCACTAGATTGATATTATACTCAATAATAATTACACGGTAGGCCTTCAAAGTTACCCCTGAAATCATCAAAACTGCCGTGACAGCAGCTTTTTTAACGTTAAAGTTGAAAAAGTGAGAATTTTTATTTTATTTCTAAGTTCGTTTGTTTATTCAACTATGCACATTATATTTCGTTTTTAGCAATATCTAAAATATGTTTGTCGGTGAAAAATCATGTTGAATATGCGAAAAACGATCGGAAAAATGCGGGTTCTTATAAAAAAGTTATTAATTAATTTTGTTCCTCTTACCAGTGTCATTAATTTTCAAAATATAAACTTGCTTTACATCCCAGGAAATGTATCTTAAAGGATTCTGAGTGTATTCGTTGAAAGCGAACACTTCATTTAAATACATGAAATCAGTCAAAAATGGCATACTTTGCCGAAGGGAGTATTATTGTGAATGCTCTTTAAATCGTTCGGTGACCTCCACATTTTCTTACATATGTGTATAAAAGGCATAATAAACTTGTTATTTTGAAAAAAATAAACAAATTCTAAAATATTTTATTTCATCGTCCACAATATAGACGTGATATACAAAAGCATATATACACAAATAGATATCACAAGTCTTAATTGATAAATACAGCTTAACTTGTCACTTTATATCTAATATAACATCGTGTTTAAATAACACTCTAGAATCGACCTACTGTATAAGAGGTGTTAAATTGATTGTTTACATTTGAATATGATTAAATTGTTATTCCGGCAAACATCAGGTTCATATAATTACTGCTATAACATACAATGTAAGTGCACATCGCTTTTGGTAAACAGATATCTTGACATTCACATCCATTGTTTACACATCACGCACGTATAAACGAATCTCTTGCGCATGATGTTATTCATCTTCCCATGGCAAGGTGAAAACGTATCGAAATTAATTCTATCCATTTTTTACCGTGCCCTCAACAGCACAGAAAACTGTGCAACGAAGCAGCGACATCTATTGTGATCACGAGTTAAGCCTCTTACCAGCTGCTTACAGACAGCCAATGAAATCACCGTTTACATTCGGTACTGCAGAAGCGATAATTCCAAAAAATGTATTTTAGAAACATACGTTGGGTAAACGTTTCTTCTTGTTCACTGCAATACTCGTCGTATAGCATTTAAATCCATGAAAATGTATTATCATAAACATGCTAATTAAGAAAGAAGACCAAATGCTAGCCAGGGAGCGTTATTAGTTGATTGTTAAATTTATAATAGAGACATATGTAGTTCATATGCAACAAAGTTAAAAGATTTGAATACAAATCGTCGCATTGAAAAAGAATAGTTCAATTAGTATAACTTGCTTATTAAAAATTGGAACATTTATATAAAAGTTAGTAAGAGTTAGGCACAGTTTATCAAACAAGAAATCAAATCACAGTTTTTTTTATAACGTTAGGTAGATCAGTATTAAATAATTGAGATTGTTTAATAGAAATACCATGATGCCACACGCGTTATTTGGTATTTGGTAAAAAGAAATAGTGTGAAATCATTTATGATAGTTTCATTCAAACTCAACACTTGATTTCTTCGATTCGGAGTGAATAAAGAAAATATTTTAAGTGGTATTTGCCATGATACAAAAATCAATAGTACAGATGTAATTTGTCTGAGCTTTGTCTTCACCATTGCAAAATTCTATGTATACAAATGTAATGTGACAGAAGTCATCCCATGTTTTGATGTATTTATGAAGGAATTCGCCAAGCAAATCAGTATCCTTAAATACAGTAGCTGCAATGTAACTCCTCTTATTAGATCTACTTTTCATTTTCTCAAGTAAGATCTCCACCTTAGGCCCTGCGACCATTATGTCCTGACCACGTGACAATGTAGGTCGCTCATGTAAACCGTGGTTTTTATCAATTGTAATAAGTGAGTGTGAAAAAAAAAAAAAAAAGAACAAAAAAACAAAAACATGTGCTAGTTATTTTTGAGCTTATATAATTTTAAAAAACTATGACAACCAACTAAATTGAATCACTCAACGTATTTCCAGCTGCAATATTGTAAAATTAACAAACGATACCTGATAACATGCGCAAAATCATACGCGAAATTTATGAATGTATCCAGTTTGGCAGTCATCATAACAGTGCGTCAACTCATATGTGCCAACTTTATGGCTTTTGAAGCTGTCCGCTTCGACGTTTTGATTATCGATTACAGGTTTATGAAAGCGAATTGTTATTATTTTTTTGCATCAATTTAAAGCTTGCACAAGTCCTCGACTCACCAAAATACTGTCAAAAAGTGTGTTACAGTTTGTGACCCAAAATTAGCGGAGAAATTGCACGAATTAGAAAAGGTGTTTTCAAGTCTAAATATAGATCAAGTCTATTACATTCAAACGTAAAGCATTGACTTTGTGGTCATTATGATTGAGATTTTAGCACACGATTTAAGACTGTAAACTAACAATCGAATAGTGTTATTCAAATTTCGAAAATGGTCATGTATCCGTTTCATAGAGCTTTCATCCGTTGATTTGTGAAACATCTCCACAAGAACATGACTTGAATCCCTCTTGTAATCTGCATACGAGCATCTCCAAGTTCATGTCTTATTCGAGTGAAACGTCAGATACGGTATCAACTCCTCGACAACATTACAGTCTCCTTAGCCAAAGTTCTCTAAGGTTGTCAAGACGCCAGTCAAGTCCAGCAATCTAGTTCCTGCTGTCTTTTGAATGTCAATAAATATATTGCCCGCTCAGGTTTATGGGAAACTAGTTCCGTAAATTCAGTATTTAGGTGGAGATGCTTTATGATATCACTCTTTACAGTTGGCCGTTATCGTTGCCGTTAGCGCTATTACTGGACACTAGAATATGCTACGAATCTGGTGTGGCATGTTCTATTCAGACCGGAAATTTTCGCCCAACTCCGAAATGCAATGAGCTTTATTTATAGCCAATAAATAAACTGTTTGTTTCCATACAGACGAGAGGACAACGTTTTTCCAATACAGTTTCTGGAGAACTTTGACAACCTTTTTGACATCGTTGTCCATGAAATCAAGCAGTCCAAGTTTAGCCACACTTATCCCATACTGCCTTATTTTCCGAGTTAGGTCCTCAATTAAGTGAGAGGAGAAATTATCAAAGTAATACTCTTCTTGGACGAGAGCATATTTGGAATCAATATGTACAGCGTTTAAGCAAAGCCAATGGGCAGCAAGCATAACGCGTGCACATTAATCAACACACACGTGACAATAACCACAGCTGCTCGTGCTTTGCATCGAATGTATTCCCATAGTTTGAGTTCTTCCTGTTGAAACTCGCTTCTACATGAGAACTGCATCATTGTGTTATGAATTCCCAACAAAGTTACAACTTGCAATTTGACTTTTACCATGGAAACTATTGCGCCAATTGTGACAGACCGTTTGAGGTTATACCTGATGGTAAAGGGTACTTTCGCTTTAGTTTTGACAATAAGCTGACATCAGATAGCTTGTGGTCGAAACAGGCTCCCCTAAAGCGGACTTGTGAAACTCCCACGAACCGATGGAAATTACAAATACAGTGTAGCAATGGTGTTTCAGGATAAACTATGGCTGGACAACCAGCTGCATCACCTACAGTTATTAGCTCATCAGGCCTGAAAGGCCCGGTGGGCTTATGGCATGGCATGGCGGCCGGCGTCCGTCCGTCCATCCGTCTGTAAAATTTTCGCTTTTTTGACTTCTTCTCCAGAACCAATGATTGAACCTGAAATTTTATGTGCAGACTCCTTGGCCAATGGGGATTCTAAATTGTTAATTTCATGACCCTGTGACCCCAAATGGGGTCACAGGGGTCACATCCTTAAAAACCTATTTTCATCTTCTTCTCCAGTTCCAAAAGGTCTAGAGAGCTGAAAAGTTGTGTGCAGACTCCTTGGCCAATGGGGATTCTAAATTGTAGATTTCGTGACCCCATGACCCAAATGGGGTCACAGGGGTCACATCCTTAAAAACCTATTTTCATCTTCTTCTCCAGTTCCAAAAGGTCTAGAGAGCTGAAAAGTTGTGTGCAGACTCCTTGGCCAATGGGGATTCTAAATTGTAGATTTCGTGACCCCATGACCCCAAATGGGGTCACAGGGGTCACATCCTTAAAGACTTTTTTTCATCTTCTTCTCCAGTTCCAAAGGGTCCAGAGAGCTGAAAAGTTTCGTGCAGACTCCTTGGCCAATGGGGATTCTAAATTGTAGATTTCGTGACCCCATGACCCCGAAATGGGGTCACAGGGGTCACATCCTTAAAAAACTATTTTCATCTTCTTTTCCAGTTCCAAAAGGTCTAGAGAGCTGAACAATTGTGTGCATACTCCTTGGCCAATGGGGATTCTAAATCGTAGATTTCGTGACCCCATGACCCCAAATGGGGTCACAGGGGTCACATACTTAAAACCTATTTTCATCTTCTTCTCAAGTTCCAAAAGGTCAAGAGGGCTGAACAGTTGTGTCCAGACACCTTGGCCAATGGGGATTCTAAATTGTAGATTGTGTGACCCTGTGACCCCAAATGGGGTCACAGTGGTCATGATCTAAGAACCTATATTTTGCTTGTAAACAATAACTTAAATAACTTAAATATTTAACGTTAGATAGTAAGTCAATGAAATCCTGATGAACTACAGAGTCCATGGCTCTATTTTTTACAGATGCAGCAAGGACAGCAGGCTTTGGTGCATACTTCCAAGGTCGCGTGGTGAATGGGTACTGGCCTGATACCGGGGTAAAAGAGGGGCTGACCAGGGATATGCCACTGTTGGAGCCCTTTCCTATTGTGCTGGCGGTCCGAATGTGGGGTAACTGTTTCGCCAACAAGAAAGTACTCTTCTTTTGCGATAACCAAGCAGTGGTCGCAATCATCAACAAGCAAACATGTAAGGTACCCCGTATCATGGCTCTGGTAAGACAATTAGTCCTCCTCTGCCTATCCCATAATATATGGTTTAAAGCAAAGTACATCAGTACCACTAACAATGTAATAGCAGATGCTTTGTCGAGATTTTAGTGGCACAGGTTCCATGTGGCAGCACAAGCAGCAGACAACCTTTGGACCACCTGACCACCAACGTACAGTAAAAACCTACATTTCTGGTATTTCCGCATGGCACAAGCTGCGTGATGTGGCAGATAATACAGGCCACTTTATCATTATCAAAATGATACAAGGTATGTATAAATCCACTCCGAGACGGGACACGCGTAAACCAATCACTCTTGAGCTGTTGTAGGTAATCGTCACAAATCTAAGGTCAGTATATTCATCAACTTATGAAGCCTCCCTTTTTCAAGCTGTATACTGTTTGGAATTCTTCGGATTTTTTCGGGTCAGTCACTTAGTTCAAACCGGACGCCAACAACCAGGTTGCTGGGCTGAAGATGTCTCCATAGAAGGCGGCAACCTCTTGGTTACTCTCCGTCACTCCAAGTCGGACAGACATAATAATCAGCATCTCAAGCTCTCCAACACACAGCTGGTGCCCAGTTGCTGCATACAGAGCATATGTGCAAACACGCACGAAGGGAGCACAGCAAGCCTTTGTCCACTTTGACCTAACCCCAATAACAAGGTATCAGTTCCAAGCAGTCTTAAAGAAAACTCTTGCCTTCAGTAGGATCGACACTTCTGCCTACACCTCCCATTCTTTCAGGATCGGAGCACCGACGACCGCAGCATGTAAGGGTTTAAGTTCAGATCTAATTCAGCACTTCAGTTGGTGGGGTTATAAATCGTATATACGCATACCATTCTTCATATAACAAATTCATAACAACATCATTCTCCCTTATTGTCCATCATTCTCCTGTGAGTGTCTTGTGTGTTTCAGTGTGGCTTATCGGGTCAAGCTACCTGGCGAGGGCGAAAAGGCAGCGGGGCCATGCGCTGGACCCGGAGCGACATCCTTTGGCTAGCAAGGGGCGGGATGAGATGGGAGGAACTCCAACATGGGGTCGACCGTCAACTGGCCAGGAAAACAGAAGACCCAAAGGCCATCGTGATCCATCTTGGGTCCAATGACCTTGGTCAGGTCACCGCCTGTGAACTGTTTCACGAGATGGAGCCCACCATCCTGTGTAGCAAGCTGCTCATGCCACACACCACCATCATATGGTCGGACATGCTACCTCGCCCTTACTGGCACGTGGCCAGATGCCCAATCAGGCTCAAGAAAACTCGAGCTAATCTCAACAGGAGGGTTGGTAATGTGGTTAGGGATGTGGGAGGGATACAGGTCCCCAAGAAATTCTAATGTGTGACCCTTGAACTACAGGAGTTTCGTGATAAATACAACTCTGACATGTTACAACTTATTAACGCATATGAGAGTAAGAGAGAAGAGGCGACACGTCTTCAGGTTGAAAATGAACGCTATCACAGCAATGCGAAAGCACTAAAATCAGAAATTATTCGTTTACAGAATCAGCTTAAACAAAAAGACATTGATTTTAAAGGTACAAAAGACGACCTCGATTCGACTATTACTCGTATTGATAAAAATGTGCGTGCAGTGGATGGAAAAATTGATTGCATGAGCTCACGAAGTAAGCTGTTGTATTCAGAATGTGAGAAGACTGGTTCTTATCTTCCAAGCCAAGAAACAAAGCCAGCCTTATGTAATGACTCTACACCAAGCCATCCAGACACACGGAGGAGCTCACAACTCTCTCCCAGCACAAGTGATTGTATAATTACGGACTCCCACTCTGATGACAAACACTGCGATCAGCGATCACCTGGACAGAGTATCGACGATACAAGCCAAGATAATCGAGAGGTTACAGTAACTTTCAACAATCACTGGAAGCGAGCATTTACTGTTGTGCACAGATACAAAACTAGACGTTTTGTACTCTAGTTTTGTACTCAGTTATGTTCGTGCTGACGATCACTTCGACATTGTGAAAGATGCTATATGTGAATATGCATCAGAACGTGATGTGACTATTAAGAACACTGTACTGCTAAAGCACTGGAATAGCAGACAGAACCCGACCTTCACAATCAGGATAACCGTATCCAGTATAGATGCTGACGTCATATCAGACGATGACTGTTTCTGGCCCGAAAATGTTAACTGCCGTGAATGGGTGCCGAAGCAACAATGGTATGGTGACAACAGACAATGATTACCATGGTGAACATCTTACTCTTGATAATGACATTGTCCCGTATTATCACCTGGAATGTTAGGGGAGCTGCAACGTGTCTGGGTGAGATCTACACCAAACTGGAGTGTACGGATGTCATGTTCATCAGTGAACACTGGCTGCACATGGATCAGATGTCCCTGCCTACAGATCTACACTCCGACCTCGATGTGTATAGAAGTGCCAGACGGACCATTCCTCTCTGAGAGCGGGAGGAGTTGCCATGTTTTTTCGGAGGAGCAGTGATCACTCTAACTCTCGTCTTTACATCCCCGACAGTGATCACGTGATCGGTGTGCAGATAACTGTAGATAACACCCCTATCTACATCATAGGTGCTCGTCTCCCATCCACCAACGTCCTCGACAGTGCATACGGTGAGGAGCTGGACACTCTCTTTGAGGTCTACGATCGACAGTCTTACTGTGGGGAGACTGTCCTGATTGGAGACTTCAATACAGACCTACGTGACTTTAAGCATTGGACATCTAGATCTAGAAGGCTTACTCGAGCCTTGCATGAACGTCATCTCATCTCTGTCATTCCACTTGATGATCCTACACTATTTACTTACACAAGTAAATGTAACACTTTTAAAACTATGATTGAATATGCTTTTGTGGCAACTGAGAATAGATGCAATGTTATTGGATACGCTATTGGCAACCATCAGCCGTACAGTGTATCTGATCACTGTCCCATTCAGGTATACCTGACTACAGACACTCCTCACAGGATCTATGGAAGCACGAGTGTTAACTGGAGGAAAGCCAGTGATCTAGACTTTATGTTTTGGATACGAGACTGAGAACTATTTCAGAGATGTCTCATTCAATGTACAGGATTTCAATTCCCCTAAAGACTACATTGATTGTTACCTGGATTATATAGTTAAATCACTTCACGCTTCAGCTACAATCTCTATTCCAAAAGCCAAATTCCAACCCCATTTGAAACCCTATTGGAAAACTGATAATCTGAAGGTGTTTCATAACTCAATGAGAGCTGCTCGTAAAGATTGGGTTCTACATGGAAAGCCACGTAACACTGACGATGTTTATTATGTAAAATACAAACAAGCCAAACGTACCTTTAGAAAAAAGCATCGTCAATCCAAAAGTAAATTCCAAAATGATAAATTTCAAGATAAATATGAAGCTGCTGAAGTTGATTTACATGAATATAGTTACAAAGCGTAACAGACGCATGAAAGATCATGTTCGAGTTTTACATTACAATGGCAAATCTTGCGACACACAGGAAGATATTTGCAATCTCTTTGGTAGATATTTTAGTGACTTGTCACAACCTTATCACGATGACTCTTTTGATATACCTTTTACTGAACATGTAAATAGTTTCGTTGGTAGCATTTTGTCTGCCCCACCAGATCATGATGATAATGATGACAATGTAACTGCTCTGTTGTTACGCCCTTTCAATAATGATGAACTCCGTGTTTCTGTTAAACGTTTAAAATGTGGTAAATCCCCTGGACCAGATGGCATCTTTAATGAGCATGTTAAACGTGCGGGAATATCTCTGTTTTCTCACATCCTTACGCTGTATAATGCTATTGTTTCATCTGAATATGTCCCTCAAATGTTTAATATTGGCAGTATCTTACCAGTGCACAAAGGCCATAACAAAAGTAAAGATAATCCCTCCAACTATCGAGGAATTACGCTTACTTCTGTAATGGGTAAACTGTTTGAAAGGCTGTTGCTCACAAGAATCGAACAGTGGGCAACAGAATGCAAAGATTTTCCACACCCCTTTCAATTTGGATTTAAAAAAGGAGCTGGTGCAGAGGTTGCTGCACTTCTATTGCGGGAGAGTATTTCATACTACACGGAAAGAGACTCTACAGTCTACTGTACATTCATGGATAACGAAAAGGCCTTCGATAGAGTTTGGCTTTCCGGGCTGTTTTATAAATTACACCATTTTGGAATAACCGGGAAGCTATGGCGCCTACTCTTCATTATGTGTTCATCGATGCAATCTTATGTTAAATGTAATGGCCACTCATCCAAAATTTTCCATGTAAAACAGGGGGTTGGTCAAGGTCGTGTTTTATCAGCTTGGTTGTTTGCGCTTTACATCAATGATTTGTTGTATGATTTCAATAACTCACAGTATGGACTATGTCTCCCTTGGGGTAATACACCAGGTATTCTACTAGCTGATGACACTACCTACTTAGCTGTAGCAGTACCGGGATGCAGTGTCTCATGGATATCCTCTATGATTATGCAAACAAGTGGCACTTAAAATTTAATGCAGGCAAAATTGCTATTATTGTATTTAACAATATTTCCAATGGCACTTTTCCAGACGTCCACATTGGCCGAAACAGTATTCCTGTCAAAACAAGTGTTGTTTACGCCGGTGTGAACGTCTCATCCAAACCAACCACTGCAGACACGCTCCAAAAATGCGAAAAATTACGTTTACTAGTAAACGTTAATCATAACCCTGGCTTATATTTTGGTGGTCTCAACCCCTTACATGCTTTACATATTTGGCAAAATGTAATTCTACCATGTGCCTTGTATGGTTGTAATGTTTGGTGTGAATTATCTCCTAAGGAGTATGCTATGCTGGAAATGGTACAAAAATATTTCTGCAAAAAGGTCCAAGGTCTATCAAAACTATCCAGTTCAGTTATCGCAAAAAGCTGCTTGGGCCTCATTTCAATACAGATGTACATAGAGCAGCAAACCCTCATACTCCTCGGGCGATTAATGCGTGCTGATATAGGTTCTATTTTTAAGAGATTGTTTTGCTATAGATTTTCACAATTTATGTTTGATGATGTTGCTTCAATATGTTTAAAATGTAAAACATCACCTGTGTTTCATATGTTAGCTTTGGCAAGAAAATATAGAATAGATGGTTTGGATAAATACTTAGAAACATCTGTATTTCCAAATAAACAACTCTGGGCATGTCATGTTAAATCAGCTATTCATGAAGCTGATAGAAAACATATTATTTCAGAGCTATCCACAAGAGCAACTTAAGCACATTTCTATCTCGCTTACGACGATTGTCCAAGCAGACTATGGTATCTATCATTAGATCAACGCCTATGTTTTAATGATATAGCAACGCTGCTGCACATCAGCACTTATGTAATTCAATCTAATGAATGTATCTGTGGTATGTTTGCTTATGATATTGTCAAACATGTATTCCTTTATTGTAACGAAACGCAGTATGAGAGAGATATACTTTTAGAAGATCTAATTGATATACTTGATGTTACAACTTTTGATAGTCTGTGGAAGGATGATGATGTGTTACTATGCTTTATACTCGGAGGCCTCCCGACTCCGTGCACGAGGGCTCTCGATTATGAAACATGGCTGGTATGTATCCGTCGGATTTGTAAAACTGTTAAACTGTGGAAACGATATTTCTGAATGTTTCTGATGTCTTGCAATGTTTTAATACCTACATTATGTATATGTATATGTTATATTGATTCATTTGTTGTAATGAAATTCTGAACTTTGTATGGATCTTCATTGATATGGAGGAAATAAAGCATATCTATCTACCATTCTTCATATAACAAATTCATAACAACATCATTCTCCCTTATTGTCCATCATTCTCCTGTGAGTGTCTTGTGTGTTTCAGTGTGGCTTATCGGGTCAAGCTACCTGGCGAGGGCGAAAAGGCAGCGGGGCCATGCGCTGGACCCGGAGCGACATCCTTTGGCTAGCAAGGGGCGGGATGAGATGGGAGGAACTCCAACATGCAGTCGACCGTCAACTGGCCAGGAAAACAGAAGACCCAAAGGCCATCGTGATCCATCTTGGGTCCAATGACCTCGGTCAGGTCACCGCCTGTGAACTGTTTCACGAGATGGAGCCCACCATCCTGTGTAGCAAGCTGCTCATGCCACACACCACCATCATATCGTCGGACATGCTACCTCGCCCTTACTGGCAAGTGGCCAGATGCCCAATCAGGCTCAAGAAAACTCGGGCAAATCTCAACAGGAGGGTTGGTAATGTGGTTAGGGATGTGGGAGGGATACAGGTCCTCCATCCCCAGTTCTACAGCAGAGACAGTGACCTGTATGCCTTAGACGGCGTACACCTATCGCAGAGAGGCATAGAACTTTTTGCCAGAAACATAGCCCAAGCCTTGGACTCTCTAACCTAATATTTTCTTTTTTCAGATTGTAAATACTCCCCCCGGCTCTTTGTTTTGTAAATGGTGGGGAAGCTGGTGGGCTTATTACTTATCATGGCCTGGGTTTGGGGTAGCACTTCGGTGCTTATGGCGGGGTGGTCCTCGGCTGCTGTTATATTTGGCTGCACGTCTAACATTTCACTGTTAGGATCTGCTGCTTTACAGCAGGGATCAGGTATATTATTCGCGCCGCTTCACGGCAGGTGAATAGGGTTTGCTTTACAGTAAACAGGTGGCTTGGCAACCTAGTTGCCCCGGCTCTGTATTATTTATACTTGGTGCCTGGCAGCGGTAGCACCTAGGCAAGGTTTTCCTAGCAACGGTAGTTACTAGGGCAGCAGTAGCCCTCGGGCACCCTCACACTCTAGGCCATTTAACCCATATATCTCTTTAGTATTCTATCCCAACTGGGCGAAGCATCTCCGGTCATAATAGCATTTAGTACTCAAAGCTAAATGACTTTATGATGGGGATAAGAAGGTTTATCTTTATATCCATTTCCTCTTTCCTTTCCGCGCACGCATACCTTCATACCCCACGTCACTTCCCATACGTCATCATATGACGTCATATCTTTTGCATCAACTGCCATCTCAACTTCTCCATAAATTTCTCTCCTTCACCCGCCCGCTTCTCTACTTAACACTTTTATTTCTCTCCCTACAGCTGTACATACCACTACCGCCAGTCTTGGTAAGTTTGTAAATATTCATCACCCTCTGGAATAAAACCGTCTAGGGTAACGGGGTGCTCCTCGACTTCTGTTATATTTGGCTGCATGTCTAAAATTTTCACTGTTAGGATCTGCTGCTTTACAGCAGGGATCAGGTTTATTATCCACGCCGCTTCACGGCAGGTGAATAGGGTTTGCTTTACAGTAAACAGGTGGCTTGGCAACCTAGTTGCCCCGGCTCTGTATTATTTACACTTGGTGCCAGGCAGCGGTAGCGCCTTGGCAAGGTTTTTCTAGCAACGGTAGTTACTAGGGCAGCAGTAGCTGCAGGTGCATAATTCTACGCACTATTTTGACAATAACGCAATTTTTTTTAAAATAGTTGATTACGATGATTAATATACACTTCCTTTCCCAAACAAATCAAGTCCTTTGGAGCAGGAGGATGACACTCACAACTGAACGCTCTCCGAAACGTAAGTCAAATGGTAGTGCCATGTTGGACAAAGTTAAATTTACTGGTAATATAATGAGCCAATTTAATTTTTAAATGGCCATAATGTGTTCCTTGCCCCCAAAAACGTTGAAAAGACATTTAGATCATCAAATTTGAGTGAATAGTTATGGACTTGTGCTCATTTGGAGGTGTCGGCGCCATTTTTGACACCATATTGGATTTTTGTATTCCATAATAGACAAACACCATTTGTTATTATCTTAATGTGTTCGTTGCCCACACAAACCTGGGGATAGACACCAAGATCATCACATTTGAGTTGATAGGTACAGAGTAATGATCATTAAGAGGTATTGGCGGCCATCTTGGATGCCATCTTGAAAACAACACCTTTCCGGGGGTCCTATTTTGGTAAACGTTTAGTATGTCGTTAAGTACACTAAACCTTACAAGAATCAGTTGAGAACCCTTTTGTAGCAATATTTTCGGGGTTGAGGAGGTATTTTCCATTTATCATCCAAAACTGTGTTTCACAGGAGATATCGCTCTTGTGAGATTAAACAATCTCCTAGGAGATATCGTTTTGGCAGTCAATTTTGCACAATGCCCTGTCACCGTCAACTACATGACATCACAGTGCTTTTACATCATCGAGTCATGACATCACAATGCTATGGCGTCATAAACATGATGGCGTCACAATGTTATGACATCACCGCATTGGAAGTCAACTGGCAGAGTTGTGCTCAGAGATGTAGACTTTCTCATTGAAACGTAATGAAGAATGATTTTGAATGATAAATAGAATCTCACCCTCGTGTCTTCTGATATCAAATATATCAACACTCGTTGATAAATGACAACTCGTGTTTATATATTTGATATCAGATATTACGACCCCTCTAGCCTCAACCGTTAAAGATAGAAAATCACAATGATGAAAAATGTTCAGCTTAGAATTTCCAACAAGTTGACATTTGATTTGTAAGAATCACAGAATTTTAAAAAAAGTTAAATTAAATTTATTTCCCCCCCCCCCCTCCCCTCCCCCCCCCCCCCCAACAAAACCCCCCCAAAAAACAACAAAAATATGAAACATTTGCGAGGCCACTTTCTCTATCTGTATGTGATTATAAGCTACAATCATGCCAAATTTCATGCTTGCATCACGATGTGCACAATTCAGTTGGACAATTGCACTTACCCGCTGGGCTAATATGGTATTTCACAAGCGAGCGACCATGCATTTGAACCAAGGAACTCTTGCTTATGAGATGTTTGCACTAAGATACACATGCACATCGTAGTGCCGCTGTAATTGTTACAAATGAAATTAAGTTTATAGAAATGTTCTCGTGGTGTCTACACATGTCATATTATGTAATTGCTAGCTCTTTTCTGTAAAATAACATTGAATTGAACAACCTAATTATGAAAAATAACATTTTGCCAACAGTGCACATTTCGAGAGAGAAAACTTCTCACAATAATTTCAATCGTCTGATTAGGTATGGTGATTATCGATACTGCTTTATTGTCCCCCGCCGCAACGCGGAACGGGGGACTATGTATTCAGTGGCGTCCGTCCGTCCGTCCGTACGTCACATTTCTTGTTTACGCGATATCTTATGAAGTGTTACATCCAAAGTCTTCAAATTTGATGTCTGCCTACATTGTGGGAAGACGCAGACACCAGTTAATTTTGGTGACCTTGGCCTTATTTTCAAGGTCACCGCGACACTTAGACCACTTTTTGAATTCTTGTTTACGCGATATCTCATGAAGCGTTGCATCCAAAGTCTTCAAATTTAATGTCTGCCTACATTGTGGTAAGACGCAGACACCAGTCAATTTTGGTGACCTTGACCTTATTTTCAAGGTCACCACGACACTTTGACCACTTTTTGAACTCTTTCTTACGCGATATCTCATGTAGCGTTGCATCCCAAGTCTTCAAATTAGTTGTCAGCCTACATTAGGAAAGATGCAGACACAAGTTGATTTTGGTGACCTTGACCTTATTTTCAAGTTTACCGCGACACTTTGACCACTTTTCTAACTCTTGTTAACGCGATATATCTTGACCGGTTGGACTCAAAGTCTTCAAACTTGGTGTCAGTCTACACTGGGGGATGACGCAGACACCAGGGGATTTTGGTGACCTTGACCTTATTTTCATGGTCACTACAACACTTTGACCACTTTTCGAACTCTTGTTATCACCATTTATTATGACCGGTTGGACCCAATGATTTCAAATTAGGTGTCAGCCTACAATGGGCGAAGACGCAAACACCAGTAGATTTTGTGACCTTGACCTTTTTTCAAGGTCACCGCGACACTTTGACCACTTTTCAAGCCCTTGCTTACGCGGTGTATCATGACCGGTTGGACCAAATGTTGTCAAATTTGGTGTCAGTCTACAATGGAGGATGACGCAGACACCAGTCGATTTGGTGACATTGACCTTATTTTCAAGGTCACCTCTACACTTTGAAAACTTTTTAAACTCTTGTTAACGCGATATCTCATGAAGTGTTGGATCCAAAGTCTTAAAATTTGGTGTCAGCCTACATTGGGGGATGACATTTTGGTGACCATGACCTTATTTCCAAGGTCACATCAAAACTTTGACAACTTTTAGAACTCTTATTAATACGATATATTATGAACCTAAGCACCCAAAGTCTTAGAATTAATGCAATATATAAAGTAGCTCCAATGATGTGCTTACTAACTCAATGTCACCGGCGGGGGACATTGCCATGTTAGTGGCAAACACTTGTATCATCACAGTTCACATAACTTTAAATTAATCTTTCATTGTGGACTAATTTAGGGATATCAAACTAAATGAAAGAAACTCCTGTTTGAAGTTTGACATCGAAACACTTTAAAGGGGCAGTAGCACGTTTTTTCGCTCAAATAAGTCGATGAAATGTATTTGAAAAATAATGTCAACAATAGTAAAAGACCATTCTCTCTTCGGAAAATCAAGTTAAAAATGACTGTACATGGTTCGATAAAACCATTGGAATCGTTTTTGTTATGCGAAATGATTAAATTGTGTTCACAATAAAAATGGCCGCCATGCCATTTTTGCTTTATACGCAACACAGTTGTTACCACTACGGATAATTGGTTTGTGTAATAAGATGTTTTACCCTCTAAAGTCAATATAAATGACATAAACTATCAATATAAATAGGAAATTTGAAAAAATTAAATTTGAAAAAAAACGTGCTACTGCCCCTTTAAGTAATAGCTTGTGATATTGATATTGTCAACAAAATTTATCTCCAATAGTATCGTACTCGAGTACAAGATGGGAAATTAATATTTGAAACACTAAACAGAAAATGATTTGCAATAACTGTTTAAGGTCAAGATTTTGATTGGCCAATAAAATTAGATTATGATAAATCTCATTAAAACAAAAAAATAAATAAAAAATGGTATTACTTACATGAAATAAAACATGTCTGCATATGAATCAGTTGAAACCCAGTTACATCATGTCTTTAGAACTAAACTATTTTTAAATTGACTGTTCATATTTCTGAGAAATGCATCATCATCATCATTTTCGAATCTCCTTAACTAGTCGAGATAAGGCTTGTTTGATGATGTCCTACAGTAAAGACGCGTCAACAAATGCAAGTCCGAGGAGGTTATTTATGTCGACAATATCATTTAGTAATTAAATTTCTACATTTATAATTTTTTAACTTAAATATCAAAGTTTCTTGCAAAACAACCACTTTGAAAAAACGATTTCAGCATCCCTTGTGTATTTTAACGGACATATACACAATATTGATAATTTCGAATCATGTTTGTAAAATATTCATTAACCTTTTACCTGTCGCTCACGGAATATTCTGGGATAGCCTACAATAGCCAATAGCCAATCCCGGAGTCTTATTTCATTAATTAAGTTTTGGTAAATGGTAATTAGTTATTCGCAGAGGTTTCACACGAAATACACACGAGTTTTAAGTAATTCTCAGAAAACGATGAGAATGCCCATGCTGCCAAAAACAATTTGTCTCCTTACCTTTCGAGCAAAGGTCTAAGTCACACTCACCTGCAGATGGAACAAAATATTCAAAACCGTCTTTGGGTTTCCATCTTGTAGTTCTTCCCCCTTCCACATACACACGACACTGTCTAGTAAACTTGTTGTGTCCACAACCTCGACTGTAGAACGTTTGACATCGCAGAACACAGTCGATACGTGACACTGCAGGGAGTTCTTTCCAGAACATCAAGTTGGAAAAATTTGTATCAGGCTCCTTAATCCAGTTGTCTGATGTTAGCTTTAACGAACTCAAAACCTCAATTGCAGAGCTGATGACAGTTAGGAGTGTGATGCTCTGCATACTTTGGTTCCTTTCCAAGCCGGATAAATACTGATAGCCCAGGATGTGCCTGAATTATTCATAATCGTTTGTGAAATTCCTTTTAAATCTTGAGTCAAAGAAGTTAAGTGTATTGAAGGACTCCGACCCATATAAAAATAATACAAGCATACATTTAGCGCATGACCTACAAGTTCTTATGAATATGGCCGTAGAAGAATCTTAAACTTAAGAGTAATTATATGAGTTTTCTCAGAGTTAGTTAAGAACACTTATAATGCTTACAAATACATCGTTCACATTGTATAGTATTTATACGTTTTATTAAAATGATACCAGCGTTTCAAATTTCGAATTCATTGACTAAAATGGCAAAATAATATTTTACATAGAAATAAATTTGCGCAGGAACAGAATTTCAACATTTATGTGAAATATCCTCTATTGAAAACTTAATAACTATTTTAATAGAATAACAAAATTGGTCATATAAAACTTAAAAAGATAGTAAACGTAAAAGGATGGTACAAAATCATACCTTATCAGTGTCCAGAAAGTTTCAGTTTAGCTTTGATTGATTGACGTTCCCAAACAATGAATCCTTGACAATCAACAGTAACGTGAGGAAGATGGTATATATCAAATATTAAAATAATGGGCTGAAAAAGCATTGGCTGACGTTTGTGTAAATAGCATGTCCAGTTTTCTCAACTCTAAGTGGTTTTTATCAATAGTTTATACAGCGACCTTTAAAAAAGTATTTGTCAAGTGTTTTTCTATTTCTTTTACAGGAAGGCTGGACATGGATAGTGTGCTAGTTAATGTTGTTTATAAGTTGTTTGTAGAATTTAGGAAATAGGAGATATGGGAGATAATGATTTAAAATTTTAAAAATAAAGAAAAACAATAATGAGACAAATGACACACGCATCTGTCAAATATCTACATCAACTATCAATGGTGAACAGTAATCTGACCACAAGTAGACGGCATAGGACACTGGTCCCAATCCAAAATCCAAGCTCGCTTAAGTCATGCTGATTTGAATCAATACAGAACTGAAGTCATGTTAACTGCATCCGAGACAAAACGGAAGCCAGCACCAAAACCAAGACAAAACAGATAATAACTTGAATGAAAAACTGCTGAAGCCATGAAGACAAAACACAAACATAATCACCCCCTTCCGTCCTTTCTAAAGTAAAATAAATAAACAGTTTAATATTGTAAATATGAATAATATGTTTACACGGACACATTACACACCGGATATATACATACACATGTATGTATTGAATTCCTTCATACTTTTTGAAAACTACTTTTACAAGGTTAATTATAAATATTCAACGACAAAGACATTTCGGAAATTATGGTAGTAACTATTACTTATCTACAAGCGATATCTACATTTCAAAACTTAGTTTTCTCCATAGTTGTAAATGCCAAATAAGGGTTTGTTAGCACACAAACAATTCAAGTAATCGTGTTTTTTGTTTTGTGATTTGACCTTTAATATAAATATGTCAGAAACATTTCCCAGGGACATAAGTAGCATTTTTTTCATTTGTTGGAAACGTTTAATTCATGCATGACGTATTTTTAGATTTGCCATTGTCTTAGTAACCAAAGCAAGTCGCATGTAGAGAATCGGAAATGGGACATTCGGAGAATGTGCGTATCACTGAATTTTAGAGCTCAATGAAACGGGATTTTATTTCTTTAATAGTGCAACGCAATATTATGATGTTAATTCTTCAATTTAAAGTCAACTGAAAACATCTTGCTTCAAATGTCTGACAATTAAAGAAATGTGAAAAACTAGTTCATTACTTAAAGGAATTAAGTCAAATAAAACATGTTTTGGTTGTTTAGATTTTATTAAAACGACCATTTTATTAAGAAAAATACAAATATAATATTTCTCTTCGCCTTCCTCTATTAACTAATCCACTCTAAGAAAGGTATAAGTTGCATTGCACAACTTGAGGTAAACAGTCACACAAAGAGGTTCAGAGCAAAGTGACAACCTGGAGGTTCAGTTGTTGTTTATCTCACATTATCATACATAATGCGTCCATCAATTAGGATCTGTTCTGGTAATTGCATATTACATGTCAGATTGATGAGTCGTTCTGGACACTTCATATTATTAAAGACGCATCTCCGCGAATCTCCAACTGTCAGAATTTGATTGTTAGAGCCTCATAGAATCTTAATAAATTGGTCCATTTTTCATCAACAGTGCTTTGTGAGAAATATTAAAAATCAATTCAAATTTGGATACTAATAAAGAAATGAAACAGTTTTATGGTTATATAGTTAAAATAATATTTGTTTTGTAACCTTATTTAAATAAATGATATAATAAAATTTAGAATTTCCAGTGAAGAGTCATCTAAAATAAATACGACTGAAACATAGCTAAATAATGTTTTCAGAAGCCAACTAAATTAACTTTGAATTTTCAAAACGCTATCGATTTATGTTTCTTAAAAACATGCATTTTAAAGAGCCATCAAGTATGTTAGTGTTTCAAATACAAATATATTTTTGGAAAATATATTATCACGTCAATCGCAAGAGAAATATTTTATCTACAGCATGACATGTGATAAATAATTTTCATATCACGACAATGTAAAGAAATTTGGTTTCAAAGACAAGTACTTAAGAAATAGAAGACGAGTTGGAGTGCTTTATCGTTGAATAGCAGGAAGCATAAAACACGAAGGGCGCAGCCCTGAATGTTTCATGCTCTCTGCTATGTTTTATTCAACGATAAATCACAACAACGAGTCTTCTATTTCTTATATGAGATGGCCTTAAACAAATACTCGATTTCATATAAAAAGCGTTTACATATTATTGTATTTGTACAAACTAAATTTTGAAAAAAAATAATGCCTCCCGTCGTAGAACACATTCTCTAGCAATTGAACAATCAAAGTGACGTAAAATATGACGTCATTTGCTAAGCGACGCGCTAACTGACGTCCAAAATCACGAGCATGTTTTATTTAAGAAATAGAAGACGAGTTGGCGTGCTTTATCGTTGAATAAAACATAGCAGGGAGCATAAAACACGAAGGGCGCAGCCCTGATTGTTTTATGTTCTCTGCTTATATATTCTACGATAAAGAACAACAACAAGCTTTTCTATAAAAACTGCGGAGATATAATGTTGTTTGCATAAACTATATTTTAAAAATATTAATGCGTCCCGTCGTATAACACATTCTCTAACATTGGACAATCAAAGTGACGTAAAATATGACGTCATTTGCTAAGCGATGCTCTAACTGTCGTCTAAAATCACGAGCATGTTTTATTGTCTCATAAAGCACGCTGTCGGTCCCATTGACCGCCTGTGTTTTATTGCCGTAGGTATCTTATATTGTCTCATAAAGCACGCTGTCGATCCCATTGACTCCCTGTGTTTTTTTGACGTAGGTATCTTATATTATTCGATAAACGCGCGTCAAGGGTATCTGACGTCATATAAACAGAATTCCTTTTATTCCATTAAACGTACTTCACAACAACAAGCGTTTCCAAAGCGTAAGTCGCCATAGCAACCCGAGTGCTGCCCGATCTTCTCTTGCAAGTTACCCCTGTCACACATTGCTGAATGTGACGATTGTTATACTAACAATGTTTTTAAACATCCTGAAAATATACAAATTATAAACATTTTACCTTTAATGTACTTTTGATTGTGATCAGACCAGCAAACTATGACAAATATATTCTCATTGATAATAAAATTCAACCAACCTACCTAGTTGCTTAAAACATTTATTCCAATATCTGTAGCAAATATGTCATTAAATGAAACGGTAAATAAATAATCGCCAACTATTATATATTTCAATTTCTTTCATTACTCATAAACTTTGTTTTTCTTTCGTGGTTGTGTATACAGTTTGTGAGTGAGACGTCAATGCTTTGCGTTTGAAAATAGTAGACTTCAGTAATCAATATTTAGACTGGAAAACACTTTTACTAAATTAGTGCAATTCTCTTCTTATTTTGGGTCGAACAAATCTGTGAACAATTAAGTGTAATACCTTTCCTGGGGTTAGATTGGTTTTGAGAGGAAACCTTCGAACGATTTCATATCCCGGTAGATGCACTTGTAACTTTTATTCCTCGGAAAACGGTCGATTTCAATCAGAATGTCAATTTTCCGATATATTTATCAACATACTTGATGGCTCTTTCTGATATCGTTGTTGACGTTACAAAAGTAAGCAGGTCATTATTATGCGAGCACATCTATCATGCCATCTCCAATGGTTGACAAAAGTGAAGGTATCTCTGTCAAAGAAAACAGTACCGAATACACCTGGTTTTCAGATATTTAAAACAAGCAATGCAGATATGATAATACTACCTTGTCTGCATTAATATCACTAGAGTATAATGAGTAGGAGGTATTGCTAGCTCTGTACAATGGATGAGGTGAGGTGAATTGAGATTTAACGCCGCTTTCAAGAGTATTTCACTTATATCACGGCTGCTAGTACTATTATGCCAGGGAGAACGCCCGCAACACCAGGTGGCTATGTATTGCGCGCATCGGCTGGAACTAGCGAACTATGGGTGGTACTACGCTGAAATTCAGTGTAACATTGCACCCAAACCTTACTGCGTGTAGAACAGGTCTCTACTGCAGACAAAGTTGCCGTGCCCCGTGAACCCAGGACCTCTCGATCCGAAGCCGAACACGCTAACCACTGCGCTATCAGGCCCCTCTGTATAATGTAAAATGTTGAAACAAGTGATACGTTGATAAGTGATAATTCTACATAAGCGACGTTTCGACATAGGTTTGTTATGTAATATGCAGAGTTGTATACATATCCATAGATATTGTCATCATTCTTCATCATACACACTTCTAAATGGCCACTCCAAGAGTAACATGCCTGACTTTACTGATGACATCGGTCAGTCTGTACGTCAACAAAACATCACCAATTGATTGGCATCTCATTTACTTCTGATGATCACAGTTTAATTGAGATGTTCCTTCAGTTGAATTACATTTAATTTATCACATGAATTCCGCCTACATGTAGCTTACATGTATGATTAGATTTTGGTTTGTAAACAATTTAAACAAAATTGATTAGAATTTGAAAATAAAGTGGAAATGTCCAATGAGACATCTTGAGTTAAATGTTTTTCTTGCCCACTGATCAGAATGTAACATCCCGTGAACACCTCTCATGGCAATATCGAGGTGAATTCGTACATGGCATGTTCAAGATTCACCTCGTGCGATATTATTATGATGTTTTCAGAGAATTACTTTGCACATGCCGACAAATTAAAATGGATATGTTTTGAATCAATCATATCTGCACATATGAATCAGTGAAAATATGTCATACTATGTTCACGACATGAGTACCTGAATATTAGTAATTCCCGAGTGAGAGCGAGGGATTTACCGATATACATGCATGACCATTCACGTCGTAAATATAGTATGACAGAAACTTGAATATAATATGCTGTTTATTACCGAAGTTGTGAAATTAATGAAAATACGTAAAAAATACACTTTCAACCATAGGCACGCAACCCGCCGTCGTTTCATTTAGAACGCAACGTCATAGACGAAGTGTGACGTCGTAGCATTGTTTAAGACCTCACGTCACCATGACAAAGTGATATTTTACTCTATGGCATTGTATGTAAAATATGAATCCCGATATGATTGCGCACATAGGTAATACAATTACGTACACTTTCCGGCAGAAGAAACATCTGTCATATATCTTATCCGATTTCGTAAAAACTATACAAAACATGCATTATAAAGCTGTACTATTTCTGCACAACAGCACAACTAACTATAATGTTGTTACAAACGAATGTTGATTTAAATCAGACAAGGGTCATTGTTTAGTATTCAATGTATGTTTAATCAGAAACTGATTGACAAACAACAACGAGCAACAATACAGGAACGCAATTGCATTGAAATTATGATGATGCTGTAGATGTACGTGGTAACGATGGTCAAGTGAATCAAAAGTAGCGGTCTTAATTTGGCGCGGTTTTCTTACAAGTTATTGACTCGAATCACACTTTTTCTACGATTTATATGGACTGTCATATTAATTATTCATACAGCATGACATGGAGGCATTTCCTGTAGTGTTCTCTGACCGAATATGAAGATAACTTCAAAGCACTTCGCTATTGTTTTGTATGAACTTTCTTAGAAGCATTCACTTTGCAAACTGCATGAGAACAATATTTGAAAAAGCTTATAGAAAGATAAAATTATGATTGAAAATTCTTTGAAGCATGCATGTTAATGCAAGTTCATATTCAAAGGAGGAATTTCCAATTAAGGTTTTATTGAAACTTCCAATTTAATCGAAAACTATTGGGATTAAATATATTTGAAGAAATTTGATATAGTTTAATCCTAATGAAACCATGACACTACAAATTCAACCCACTACATGTATGTTTGATTGTAGTGAAGAACTCCTTGTATAACAGGATAGAATGTAGAAGAACAATTATGTATTGTGGTAATATGATTTGCGTGAGCGGTGAATCAAAATTGATTGGTTTATGAAAAAAGTTTATACTTCAAATAGTCGTTTATAAAATTATGCATGTGGTATTCGACAGCGACTGCCCGTCCGTCCGTCTGTACATACTCAAAAGTTGATTATTTTCG
Organism: Gibbula magus; assembly: GCA_936450465.1. Lineage (NCBI taxonomy): Eukaryota > Metazoa > Mollusca > Gastropoda > Trochida > Trochidae > Gibbula > Gibbula magus. The sequence continues at coordinate 76,920,505 of OW388296.1, forward strand.
TATTGCATGTCTCAAGAAGAGTACAATGGATTCTCCTGACATCATACACAAGGCTTCTGCTGGGACAGATGAACGGTTCTTTAGATTTATTTTACCTTGACGTTTTTCTCACGGTCACAGCGAAACTTTAATTGTCCGATATGTGAACATGTAATGCTTGTCGCGGTGCTTCTCAAGAACCATTCTTTGGATTCTCTTCATATCACAAAGCTTCTACTAGGGAAGACAAAGGGCTGATTAGATTTTGGTAACCTTGGCACTATACCCAAAGTCAAACAAAAGCATAGAACACACCAGTGCGGACACAGACTACATGTTGAACTTGACAATGTAAAATGTTCAAAAAATTTATGGATAATATTTTTCAGCTTCAACAACTACACTTTAAACACACATTTTTTTCTTTAATTTTGAAGTGACATGTCATGTCACGTTAGTCACAATTGCTTGTATATATATTTTTGCTGGGATGGACATGTGAATAAACATATATCAAACATGAAAGAAAATGAGTTCACTTGAATTTATTGGCAACGATTATGTCCACACATAATTCACGTGTCTACAGATACATTTACCGCCTGTAAATGGAGACAAGTCAATATATATGCACTGGTCTCAATTCAGACCAGTTATCGAACTGATAAGGTACGGTTGATTACTTTGGTGAACTGAACGGGAAATAAGCCTCAGTATCAGTAGCGTGATTATTGATGTGGAAATGTAATTGTTCAAGTTTCTTCCGGACAAGTGTTTGTTAACCTACATACATGTATGGACTTTCGGCTGATTTTCAACCTTTGAGTGTTACTTGATATTCACAACTGAAATTCTTTATGTTCATTATTGTATAGGTCATTGTGTTTTTTCTACACTGTAGCAGGAACGGTCTAGCGGGAATGAACTTGAAAACTAAAAACAAATTGGGCCTTGGGGATATGACAGAAATGATAAAAACAAATATCCAAACATAAATCTATTCACTGGAGTTATTCCCTGTTAGTTAAGTTAGCAAATAGTTAGTTAGAAGTAGGTTGTTTTTACATTGCTTGCTGTATCTTTTTCTCGTTCTTTGCAATCTAAAGTGTTTGCCTTTGCAGTCCACTATTTTCTGCCGTATGTAAAGAATTTTAATTTAAAAAAGTGTTTGATGATACGATGGCAGTAGTGGGTTATATTTATCTACGACTAGAGATCATAAATAGAATATGAAATAGAAGTGAATCTGTACTTTAACTACGTATGTCTTATGTATATCATAGCATACAACTTATTCGATCAATGACATCGAATCAATTATTCACAGTTCTAATCGATTCCGCGACTCCAGTATCAAAGAGCTTAAGGGGTAAAGATATCTCATTGGTTTACTGTCAATAAATTAACTCTTTATTATCCTCCACAATTTAATACATGTTCTGTTAACCGTATTGTAAGATTATTTCTTCAGAAATAATCGTCCGAATTATTTAGAAAACCTTTCTGTAGTTATAAAATCCGTTTCATCAGAGATCCATATTTTAACCACCACGATAACATTATTGTAATATTGAGATTTTATTGTATTGCCTGCAACATGAATTACTTTTATAATACTCTTTTCATTAACCACATATATAAATAAGATAAGGGGATTAAAACGATTTTGATTTGGTCCGACAAATGATTTGCACAATCTTTTAACAGCCTACATATTAACTGAATGTTATATTATGGTATCAGATAAATAACTCGAAATGGATGGAGTTTGTATTTGATGTGTATTATGTAGAACGTTGCAGTTGACGTCCTGTGGTTTTGCTGCCTTAAAACTCAATTTTACAAATCACGTGAAAATAGTTCATATCATTGCTTGTATAACTGCGTATGAAGTTTCAGAAAAGGCAATCTAACCCAGACCTGAACAACACTGCCCCGATGCCATCCTGATGATACATTCAACGTATACCTTCACCTCGTATTCTGATGCCATCCTGATGATGCATTCAACGTATACCTTTAACTCATATTCTGATGCCATCCTGATGATACATTCAACGTATACCTTCAACTCATATTCTGATGCCATCCTGATGATACATTCAAGGTATACCTTCAACTCATATTCTGATGCCATCCTGATGATACATTCAACGTATACCTTCAACTCATATTATGACGATAAAATGACCATCAGACAGAAACAGTGTTCCTCCTTAGCATTCCGTCGTTGGGTCGGCACATAAGTCAGCTGTACGTATATTCATTTAACAAATTGAAGATTGATCAGTCGTTTGATTGGCCAACACACAACATCATTGTAACAGTCAAAGCAGGTAGAATTCACATTAACAAAACATAAACCTCAGCAGTCAGCATTGGAAGCAGTGTATTCAATTACTACTGTGAATTGATCCAGACCTGAATATTGTATGTCCCTTGTAAACAATGTATTAAACAATGTAATTAATAGCTGACACATGTTCTAGTAACTATAAGTTGATCGATTACATAGATACAATATTTTACTGTTTATAAAACAAACATTCTAACAAGAAAATAGATAAATTATAGAAAGACATTGTTCTGATTTTGATGGCCACCCTTTTTCCGCTCTTGAGTGGAATTAGATCAGCGTAACATCAGTCAAACAGAATGTTGATTATTAATTGACTATTTGACTGGGAAGGAGTATCGTAATGAGAATGTATTGTATTGTAAAAAGCATCAGTGATGGAAAGATTAGTGAGCAGGGGCGGATACAGCTTTTTTAATTAAGGGGGGGGAGTAACCACGTGAGGTAGAAAAGCTATATATTTTCACTCGTGAAATTCGTAAAAATATACACTTTCTACCTCACTCAATGAGATAAACAGGGTAAAAGTCAAGAAAAGACCGATATCCTCTATATATCAATAAAATCGACGGATGTAATCATTTCTAGGTTCGTACCGTAAGTGATTACATCAGCCTCACGGTCTCCAGCTGTGTGGACAAACGTTCTGAGAACCAATTTTTCATGTTTGTATTTCCCAGATACATGGTGTACTACTTCTCAGATCAACCATTTAAGTCGACATTTACATGCCTGAGGAGGAGCATATATAATGCATGGAACGACAGTGTTTTGCATATGTATCTGTATTAGTCATTACCTTACAATTCCTTGTAGAGAGGCATCAACATAATTGGTTTTACATTGCGGTCAATCTTCTTGAGTTGAAATAAAATGCAACAGTTTGGGAACTTCAATCATTTTGAATTGTGTTACATGTTGTGTGCTCCTTAAACAATAAAAAGGAGCAACTTGAAACAATACGTAGCATAGCTCAACATTTCATTTTCATGTTTTAAAAAAGGCATTACTGAAATAAAGCAATTCTTGTAAATACAAAAATTACCTTTGGTCAAAGATTTTCTGAACATGTTTGTGTTATCTACAGCCCTTTTTGTTAATGACTGGGGCTGAATTAAAATTGCAGGATCATTTATTCCAAGTGACAAAGTTATTCTGTGAAAGACTTCGTAGCTTAAATCAAATGAAAAACAGATCAATATACTGACGCATACATTTTTTTTATGATTGTAGGTTTCTTTTAAATAGTACGTTTTTGATTAAATGTCATTATTTTTACTCACCGTTGATAACTCACCGTAGCCATTGAGTCTCTCTCAATTTAATCACTCGACCAAATATAACACAGTTAAAAAGAATAGAGTAACCTCCCTATACCCTTGGTATCCGCTAGGTGGCTTATCCCCTGTGACATCACTTCTTTCTACTGGACCCTGGATGCAGGTAGCTCTCAGACTCGCAGGAGGGGAGGTGGGAGGAGTATAAACACCGGTGAGGTATCAACGGTAAGTATAAATAATGACGTTAAATCAAAAACGTACTATTATTCACATACTCTAGTTGATAACTAACCGTAGCCAGCATGCCACTGAAGGAGGAGGGCTGCGAGAAATCCGAGAGCAGAGGAGGTAACTCTCCCCCTTAGATGGAATTGGTGACTTGTTCACTACGATTAGCGGACCGTAAGGTACAGTGTTAAGAGCTTACAACAACCCTAAGGGTTCCACTACCCCCGCCACTGAGGGGTCTGCGGTCCAGACCATACTGGTCGCCAATTAAATACTAAAAAAGACAACACAACAACAAAGAAAAGTGCGATGCGAAGTTTAATAAACCCACTTAGGGACGGGGAGTTTCCTGAGGAGGTGCGGTGCTGGGCGAACACCTGAGACCGTAGCCTCGCTATGCCTTCCAGATCTTCAGTTGATATGTCTCGTTGGTAGTGGTTAGCAAACAACATACCAGACTTCCAGAAACATCACGCCATGATGTCCGCTACAGGAATATTACTATGTAGAGCCATAGTAGCCGATACCACTCTAATCTCGAGCAGGAGGAGGGAGGTCCGCTGCCTTGTACGTGTCCAGAACTGCCGATCTCAGATACACACCCAACTGCCTTTTGTCTATCTCCTTGACACTCGTTTGTGAATGAGTCAAGAAGAGCCTGTCCTCCCCTGACATACAGTTCGGGTGCGCTCCGTGTAGATGCGTTGTGCCCACACCGGACAGAGGAGACGGTTCTCCTCATCCGAGGGGTCTATCGTATATGATATAGCCGGTATGGTGAAGTTCCTCCCGCGCTCGTCTGCAGCATGTTCTTGCAGATGAAGTCCGGCGCTAGGCCTAGCATGGCCACATCGCCGTCCCTAACATCGAAGCGGAGCCTTCAGACCTCCCTCCTCCCTGAGGTGAACCAACTACTCGTACTTGGGGAACCGTGACTGCCAGCATGTCAAACCCTTTCTCCTCGAAGAACGCCACACAGTCTGTAGAAGCCAGAGTAACGCGAAGCCATCCAAACAGTGAGACACACTGACTGACACCGGAGAGAAGAAGACAAAGACACGCGTCAGACCAGACGTAACGAAACAACGTCAACCAAGCAGTAGCACAGGCGAAGTCAGATGACAACTAAGACTAAGAGAAGTCGAAGCCTAATGTAAGCCTAACCTACAGGGGTGAAGGCCACTAAGAACCATTGTCGTCACGAGCTGACGACGAATCAAGCAAGACGACGACGTCATTTCGTTAGGTCCGCGCGCTTCCGTGCGTGTCCGTTCCGACACATGTCTTTGCCTTCTTCTCTCCCGCCAGTCAGTGTGTCTCACTTTCTCTAGCTTCTACGGACGGTGCGGCGTTCTGCGAGGAGAAGGGGTTTGACATCCTAATCAAACGCGAGAAGGCAACATTTGCAAGCGAAGCCGTAATGACGCTCCCTCCACCTATCCGACAGGCAGAGGCCTGTCACCAGACGTGTCGTCTCGAAATGCTCCGTCCGTCCGCCTTTTCGTGAGGCGACGATGGCCAACCCTCCAAGTCATTGTATCAAAACATCGTCAGAAGAAGGCGAACGAGTAGACAGACAGTGGAGCGTCTGAGCGAGTCCCAGTCACGTGCCATGCACTCACGCACGAGCTTGCAATGAACACCTGTCCAGTCAAGACAGTGAGAAGCGCTGACCTAGATAATCCGCTTCAGTGGAGATGCACACTTCAAACCAAGTCGGGGAAAGAAGAACAACAACTAGAAGACCTCGGTGGAAGGTAATTTAATCAATTTTCGCAAAAACTCTGAGAGCTAGCAAAATGGAGATCCAGTCTTGCTCGCGACAGAGAGAGAAGTGACGTCACAAGTGATAAGCTACCTAGCGGGGACCAAGGGTTTAGGGAGGTAACTCTATTCTTTTTAACTGTGTTATATTTGGTCGAGTGATTACATTGAGAGAAACTCAATGGCTACGGTTATCAACGAGAGTATGTAAACATTATACAGACAGAACGTGTGTATTCGGGCTTGCTTGATGCTAACAACTGGTACAAAAGGAAGTTTGATATAATATTGTGGGGGTAAGATGTTCTCTTATATGCTTATAATATTGACCAACTATTCAAAATGGTACTCACCTTCAAGAACATTCAAAATACAATGAGAACATAAAAATCTTACAGTAACAATAGCATTAGCGTACCTAAATTTACTAATCTTCATTATATCAATATAGATTCCTCATGTTCTCCAGTTTTACTATTCAATTCCAAATCCTGGAGGTCGACCTGCTATGCCCAAAACAGATTACTGACCGACTTGTCTCCATCAACCACGTGTTTGACATTTGGGATGGCGCCAGGAGGATTAACTGAAGTCTTCAATCGTTTAGAAGTACAGAAGATATTGCAGTGTTAGTAAACATTAGCATCCCCACTCAGGATGATAACCTTGTTGTTGTGCAGAATGCTGACTGTGGCATTATCAAATGTCTGGTCTTTTTTTCAAAGAATAATATCTCATCATCTTTGAGATCCGAATAATATTAGACATCAAGTGTTCGTCTTTGATTGCTCCCGTAGAAAGTTTAATTGTTGCAACGATCAAGCAGAACACTTGTGTATGGTCGACGAAGAAATGCGATTATAAAATATAAAACAGTTATGATGTTAAACAAGTTGTAATTTTATTGGCTTACCTTTAATAACTGACGTCATTTTGCTTTCATTTTGTTTTAAATACGGACGAACATTGTATTAGCAAAATATTTCAACTTTATTATATTTATCTATTTACATTTTAATTGTAGCATAAGTTAATAGTCATATGCATGAAGGCTGCAAGACGAATTGAAACTAGAAATGTTTAATATTTCCATGCGTCTACATAAAGAAATTGTCATCAGAAACTGGGTCTGTTTATTCTTCATGTGTCAAATCTCTGCCAAGAAATTGACTTTAGTAACATATGTTGGTCGGGAATAATGACAAGCAAGAAACTTTGAAAAAAACTTTGAATAATAATATCTCAATAAAAGAAGAACATATTATAGCCTCTATAAATTTCCTGAAATCGAATTAGTTAGTCAAACTTGCCAGGGGTGTACCGTGACGTTGAAAAAATAACTCAGCTCAAAATAATTAATTCCAATTCCAGGACTTAAGCTTACTCCAAGTAAAGTACTTTGTTTTCTTGTAGCCGACTCATTTGTTTATCAGGAAACCAGACAGATAGAAGAGAAGATTGCTGTCTCTCTTAATAGGACATCAGCCGTGATGCGCTTAAGTCATTTGTTCATACTGTGAACCATTACTCTTATCGTGTGAAACTATTTGTAAAAATTGTATCGTTTCCTTTTAGCCTAAATAAGATGAAGGATCAATTCCAGTACCTAACGTATTCCATTGTAATTTCAAAATGACCACTTTGTATTATTCTCTTTATGTTCAGAGACAAGGGAACGAGCATCACAGCATGTTTCGAAGCGTGATGTGATTAAACACACATATTCATATTTCATATTCCAATTTAGTGTTTTTGATGAATCAATTAAGAAATATTGGCCTTGGTGTTGTTTCTGTAGGAATAATTCTATTTAATGCATGATATTGTTTGGATTGATAAATCATAAAAAAGCAATAATCAACATCTGATTTTCGTTTACTTTGAACTCCTTCCTTAATCTACAGAACATATGCCCTGTCGTCTCATCAACTTCTAAAGTGTTTCAGAAGAGCATTGGAAATGAACCGCCTAGGTAAAATGAATTAAATGAACGAAACATACTAGCATGGATAATAAGCATTGATCATCCAAAGATTACCTTCTATTCTTGAAATGATCCCAGTCTGCACTTGAAATTAAAACAAGTTAAATATGGTGAGTGTTTATGGAAACGTTTACAACCACTGTATGCTGTAAGGTTCAACTCCAGTTAATCCACCTGGTGCCAAACCAATTGGTCCAACACATACCTGCTAGAGAAAAGTCGGTCAGTTATCTGGTTTGTATACGGCGGATACCTAATCAGATTAATATTAACCAATTGACAATGAGTGACCTTGTTATCTTGTGGTAGACCACATCCTGACTGATGCTCATTCAAACAGTTCATCCAGACATCCTAATCTGGTATAAGCGATTCTATATCAAGAAAATATCAAGAAAACACTGTTTTCTTGAACAACAGACATATCATTTCATTAGAATAGGAATCTTTAATATATTTTGCTTTAAAAGAGTATCAACTTCATCTTAAACTTAAATCCATACGATAATATAATCACCAAAAATAAAGTAGATGTATTTTGTTAAATTTAAGTAAGTTCAATTCCACTTGAAGAACTGAATGCTCATCAAACACAAATCAGACAATGATGCTTAAATATACATTTATAAGCAAACTGCGTACATGTATTATACAAATCCAACTATATGTGTTGCATTATCTTGTTTATAGTGTAAATGGACTATGAATAAGGGTAAGTGATCATAAACCGTTGTCAACTATATTCGGTGAAGTGTTGACTCTATTCTATCCTATATACGTGTATACGGTGCCATAATGTTAACTTATCAAAGGTTTGCATAGTGTTCAGTGTTTCTAAGTAAGTATTCTGGTCAATTGCATATATGTCTATCCAAATACGAGTTAAGGCGTGAAATGTGTTTTTGTATATTGATAGCTAACATTGTTCTAAAATAAATGGGAAGCGCTCTGCTTTTACTCAGTAACCTTTCTTTCTGTATACAGTTAGTTAGATCCTACGTAGAAGGGAAACAAAATATCAAATATCGATAATTAAGTCTTTCTGGTCAGTCAAATAAATACACTGTTCTAACTTCAAAGAATTTAAAGTGCACTCTCTGTGACCTGCAAAGCAAGAAGCAAAGTGCTTAGTAAACACTCCTACCGTGTGTATTCATTTTGTTAACACATATCGGATATATAAAGTAGATGTCCCTCTTTAAAAAAAAGGCATGAAATGTGAAAATATTGTTTGATGCCATATAGATGAATGGAGTTGAAGTATTTCGGAAGAGATTGAATCAAAAACATGAAAACCTGCTATGACCTGGTTAGTGTGGATCACGGAAGAGTGGGTTTAAACTTTGCATGCTCATTTAGACATTCCTCAACATCACATACGTATTAGATCAAATTCAACCTGTACACCTTTTCTTGTACCTTTTTCAAGCTCCATAGTCTCAACAGGGTCTTCTTTTACGGACTAAACCTCTACCAGAAACCTCTCTCTAGAAAAGCCCCGAAAATCTGTAGGAATGCCCGTTGAATGGTTGTTTATAAATTCAAATGTGTTTTGAAGACCTTTATAATTATGTGAACTCTTTCTCCCAATGTATACATTTTGAAATATCACAACTTTGGAAACTCATGATTTCTAGTGGTCGTGCCTGGCTACGATCTCTGGATACTTAGCTTGTCAACCAATGCTCTTACGAACTGAGCTACGAAGGGTCAATATATCAGAGTCATAAAACTGGTTCGCAAACTTCTATTAAAAACAAAAAAAAATATATCAACCAACTCGTTGTTTTATTTGTGTGAACAATTTAAACACTTGACAATTTAATTGCGATGTTCTCTTTTCGGAAAGAAATAGTCGCTTCCGTCATTCAGGGTTTTTATCTTTCTGAAACCCTTGTATTGTAACTAAGCGTCCGAGCGATGTCCAGGTCGACGTTACATACTAAATCCTTTTTCTAAACAGTTTGAGAACAATTTCGTTGTTACAGCGACCTGAACTAATGTATATGCAATATAGACGTGAGGCACATCAGCATATGCATAAATAGATATCACAACTCTAAAATTAATAAATACAAGCACAACTTGTCACTTAACATGATGGGATAACATTCAAAATACAAAAAAAATTTGTTATTATCTATTACACGGCTGAAAACTATTGCTGAATAAATCATGTCCAGTAATTTGTGCCCGAGGATGTCAGTTACGGATTGCTATAGAATGGTTATTAACTGATGATGCAACATAACTAATTATCAATATTAGCGGTCCATCATGTTAGGACTATATCAAAAGCTTATTCTAACTGTTTAAATAAGCTGCTGTTTGCAGTTATTACAAACAGAACATATAGTACACACTCAATAAACAGGGATAGCTTTCATGTGGACCCAACATTTGAGAACCAATAAGAAAAGGATCTTGTTGGTCTTATAGCATTCAGATATTGAGGATTCAAATTATTATTATTAATAAAGATAAAGATACGATTGCATACTTATTCGTATTCAAGCCATATAAATATAGTGATTCAAGAAATAGCACGTTAACGATTATATTTACTAACGGTTAAAGGTAACATCATTTCTCATAACACATGGATTTTCAAATTTACAGAAATATATACACTAGGCTTCATTATAAGGTCATGCATTGTTTTTACGGTAATATTGGAGAGGTCAAGACCAAACAGACACTTTACAGATACATTGAGAAAAGCTTCAAACGCAGGGCAGATCATACTAAGTAGAACATGTTTTGCTGTCAAACCCAACCTACGAGGGGCGTTCAATAAATGTTATGTTTTGACTATAGTAACACCTGCTATAAGCTGACACTGTTTATGTAAACACCAATGCCCCGCTTGTAACACTTATTGAACGCCCCTCGTATAAGATATTTCGATGGTATGTATTGATAGTCAATTAATGATTGCTAAAGATGATAAATGAAGATTAACTTGAGTTGGCAAGTTGTTTGTCACTTTATCAATATGAAGACAGACATTTATCATGTTTTCGGATACCATGCCGTATGTCTGATGAGGCTTGTAGAATAAGACCATTCATCAACTTCACATGAAATATTTCACTTATTACAAGTGACAAGTCACATCGCAACATGTAACATGTGTATACAAGATGTATTAAATATTAATATATTATAACGTTCTAGTTTGTTTACACAATACACGTATATACTCATACTGGTTTTCTGTTTTACTGTTATTGAAAAATCTGTATTCGATTTATATTACAATGAATATGATATTTCCGATTATAAGTTGTGTCGATGAGGAATATCTAGAAACGTGGTACCTTGTTTCTTTGTTAACTGTATCTAATACTCTTTTTTTATAACCCCGCTACGAAGTAAGCGGGAGTATATGGCGGTCATTCCGTCCGTCCGTCCGTCCGGTAAATTTTCTCAAAAACCGTCAAAGGTACATCAACTAAACTTTGTACAGTTGTTAACCATGTTCTTCCGATCGCGCACAGACAATTTTCAATTTTCTGAGATTTAATTCTTTTGTAGTTTCCATGGAAACGTCACTTTTTTTTACTAAGTTTTATTGTGTTTTCTCGGATACAATTAAACCTAGGTGAATGAAATTTTGGTTGTGAGTACTCATGACCATACTCTTTACCGAGGTCGAAAACCATTTAACCATTTAACTTTGTACCAAAAGAACTGTGATGCTCCAATGGGGACAAGTTTTCTCGGAAACTATTACATCATGGTGAATGAAATTTAATATGAAGGTAGTCCAAATGATACTCTTCATCGAGTTTGACAACCAGTTCCGAAATATTATTTTTTACGGAGTTTTGGCCCTTGAATCCGAAATTTAACTTTGTACCAAAAGAACTGTGATGCTCCAATTGGGACAAGTTTTCTCGGCAACTATTACATCTAGGTGAATAAATTTACATGTATGTAGTCCAGGTGATACTCTGCATCGAGTTCACAGTCCAGTTCCGAAATATTATTGTTTACTGAAATATGAAGCCCTTGAATCTGTAATTGAACTTGGTACAAATTACTGGTGTGATGCTCTTATGGGAAAAATTAAGTTACCTGAAAAATATTACATCTGGGTGAATGAAATTTTGTAATAACAGTCAGTTCCTAAAATTATTTTGGACAATATTATGATGCTTGAAGCTGTTTTTTAAACATAGTAACATTCACATCTATAATTTTCAATGGACGGCTAGCGGATGGCGGGGGTATTTAAAGTCATCATTAGCTTGAGATATGTATGTAGTTGGAATAACACACATAACACATTTATCGTGAATAAAGGGGACGGTAACGTCATGCGGCATGTGGTAAAATGGCCATTAAAAAGGCGTTGCAGTAAATTTAAGCCCTTGCTGTTAGTGTACGTATAAACATCTACGCCTAAAACATAATGTATATACTTTGAGACTTGTTCATAATCATACATTGTTGTCACAAAATGTTACTGTAAGTGAGTTCGATTTCTGGGTCCCATCTCACCGTAACAGATTATTTATGTGAACGAGGAGTATTTGCTGATCTCCCTTTAACCATTTACCCTATGTAGTAGCTGTTTTGTTCATAGTCCATCATTCATCTTGCAGTAAATCAGAATAAGGACTTGACACTTACCCCCTGTGTGAAGGGTATTATACTTTATGACTAACTAATGGAAATCGATGTACTTGTGCATTGTGAGCAGGAGGGAGGGAGGGAGACCTAGCTTCTATCAGTGAACATCTGTCGTTTGAGATTCTTTATATGGATCTGAAGACTTTTTCTCGGATAAAGGAATAACTATTTTCTATAAGCTGTTTTGTGCATTGTCCATTATTCATCTTGCAGTAAATCAGTATAACCACTTGAAGTTTACCCTCTGTGTGAAAGAGGAATATACTATGTGATTCAAACGCTCCCGAATGGAAATCGATACACTTGTGAAATGTGACCAGAAGGGAAAGAGGCCAAGCTACTGCTCTTCAATCGGAGAATGCTTGCCTTAACAGATTCTGTATGTGTATTTTGTTGTGTTTAATCACGACTTATTATTTACCATCTGCTTAGTGACATATTTGTATTTGATGGTTTGTGTAAATAATATATTGATCGCAAATTTTTAAATGCAATATCAAATATTATATAAATAAAAGTATATCAATGTTAATGCCTAAGTAAGACGTGTATAAGATACAATAATGGTTCACTAATAAAAGCAAAAAATGATTTGATTCACTGGAAAGAAATCTGGTTTTGAGCAGTTTTTCTGAAAGTTCACACATGGATAGAAACTACATAAGAAATGATAGACTTCTTTTTTCCTCTCGATTAATTCAATATTTTAATATACATACAAGAAATTATAATTTGATTATGACATTATTTTATAACGCTTATCTGCAGTAGTTTGAATGTATTGATTGGTTACTGGTTAATTTTAAACATATCTTTGTTTTAATGTGGACAGGAATAATGAATTAAATTTACAAATAAACATCACCTATACCACGTTTAAAATATATGTGGAAAGAGGCAAAACATTAGTGATTTTAACACAGAATATGTCCTATATGTCGATGAGAAGTTGTCTTTTATCCACATTAATTTTGAAAGAATTTATAAAATTTAAACTGTCAATTTAAAAAAAGAATACATTAACAATGTACAAGTATTCTTTGACTGATAACGAAACGCCTAACTATTCAGTTTTAGAGTACGACGTCGATAACTATAATATTTGTAATTGATAATCATATATATTATAAAACAAACTGAGGTGTGTACTTTTTTCACCCATAAGTGACACATTTACATACATGTACGTTTTGTGGGGTAAGTAGGATAAACATGTTCAGAGTTATAGTTCTTGACTTAGGGCAGTTCACATTCCTATTTCAGACTAAGGGTTAAACTTTAAATGTTTCGTTGATCAATGATTTGTCTTTGAAACTGGATATGTGTTTTGTATAACAGATAACAGTAATTTTCTAAGCTTGACTGTGATGAAAGACACCCTTTATATGTTACCTTGATAAAATCTGATCTGTTGCAAATTTTATAATTACCCTTATGTCTAAGCTATTTATTTAGATGATAGTTTGTCAATCAATTGAACATAAACCGTTAACGTATCATGACGTAACGTAACGTATCGTAAAAAGTAATCTGACAAATCTAACGGAACTTTTAAAATGAATTGTCATTGTGCCAATGAATTACTGACATCACTCATTCTGACTATTTTTGCGATTCTCTTACTTATGTTGAGTATTCCTATTTCTTTGCTTAGAATTTCCGATTGAATGACTTGCTCCTTTCCGAAAGGCCTGGAATATCCCTTCGTGATACGAAATGAAATAGCTGACGATAGTTTGTATTCAACAGGAAGATTCTATAAAGGCAGTATCCCCAATGAGATATGTCTATTGTATGTTTATGTTGTTCAGTTATTAACAAACCTCGACCGTTTCACATTAGTGTTAGTTTATTTGCGTCTCGAAGTATGAAAAAAATAATCTTGTTCTGTTTTAGTGACGTAATGATTGGAAAACTCCTAAGTTGATACTCTTGTAAAACTCACATTATATTGCAAACGTCATTTTCAGTTATAACAGCAAATGATTAATGTCAACACTTTCAATCTACACTAAAATTTATCTTCAATTGGATAGAATTCTTCAAAACAATTTCCATATTCCATAATCCAAGATATTATCGATGACCTGAAAGCAATCTTATGTCATATATAACAAAAAAAACATCAACTTGACAGCCTAGATTCTACTCATTTAACCAGAACGATGATCTTACTGGATGTAAAGTGTATAAGAATGCATGATTGTGTAGATATTGCACTTCATTTTTCAAGGGGACTTTTATTTTTCAAATTATTCTGGAAAAATATTTTGGAGACGTCTATAAATGTTATATGTCAAAATGGTGCATGAATGGATGACTGGATTTTACCGCTTCATTGCTGATGTAAAGCTTTGTGCAAAATAATTCAGGGGGTTATGGTAGACGTTTTGAATAAATGAGATACATGAATTGTACATTTTGTACTTAAGGATAGTACAAATGTACCAATATCAGTTTAATGTGGGTGTGATGGTAATCGTTATTCATAACGTTATATTCTCTGTTTCTATTACTGTATTATTTGCTTGACATTCATTGCCATCTAGTTATTCAAGTAATATGGCTGGAAGTAAAATAGCCTTTTTTATTTTCTATTTTGATTAAATTGTTCAGCTCACTGCAGGGTCAAACAATGTAAATTTAGATAGTTCTATTGACAATAAATGAAACTCGTTTCAAATTCATTTCAATTAACCAACTGTAACCATCGTAGAATTAACTCTTGTCAAAACCAGTTGTTATTTTCCCGGAACATGTGCAGTTAATGGCAAATTAATCAACATATGAGCCTTATATCGAGACACCTCATAATTGATTCCATTATCTCGCAGTTTGTCAATCAGAGACTATTCACTAAAAAGCTGACACAGTATCCTTATTAACTGACAAGATCATACACACAGCATCGATAAAGAGCTTTTCAACAACTTTTGCATTGCAATGTATCATAACATTCTCACTGAATCACTTTTCAGGTGATGAAATGAGGATGTGGCTTAATTAATTCCCGCTTGTAATGAAACATTTGACGTTTTCTCATAAAAACAATAGCCTACTATTTATGCTCCATATAACTGCGACTGACAATCACACATCACCATGCTAGTTCCTAGTTTGTGGCTTTGATGCAATTGCAATCTCGGTTAGCAACGGTAGCCTGAGCAATTGTTCGCGTAAAGAGTGTTAAATGTTATCCTTATCTTCTGTATTCTGCCTTGCTGTATTGGTGACATGTGCAAAATACTTTTATTGTGTTGACGACGGGGTCAACGAAAGCAAATAACATAGAAACAACATCATAAAGTGTTTTTATCCAGCATGATATGCATTGATCAGACTAAACACGTCTGCCTTCACGGAAGTGGCAATGTAATCTCCAGTGCCTGAAAGGCAAGCTAACAAACACGCTCAGTGCTGGTCGCCTAATTTGCTAGTTTCCAGGGTTGAATAAACGTCTAGGCGATAGGTCAAACAGGAATTGATATACAAAGCACGGTTGGAGGATATTTGCAAACTAAACAATATTAAGCCTCCTACTACCACGGGCTTGTCTTCCTTGATAAAAGAAAATGCCAACTAATTAGGAAAGGATTTTTGTAAAATCATATTGTTTGCTCAACCAAATTCTCTCTTTATTAGCATAGAATCAGCATACATGTACCAGTTAGAGACAACATGCAAATGTAATTTAAAGTATTTGATTTGTCGACATATTGACTTAAGTTAATAGTTACACATGCGTTATCGGCTGAAAGGTTCTTTGTCATGGAAATGAGTGTTTCAAATTTTGGACTGGCATTTTGAAAAACACACAAAATCTAAAAAAATGCAAAAATTCGGATTTGAGCTTCTGCACTGAAAATAACACGACATAAACAGAAAATTAGTTTGAATCCAGCTAGCTTGCCTTTCTGTTTTATTTCTTTTTAAGAAAAAACCCAACTGTAGTGTTCTTACTTTGGAATGTGTAGAACCATAGTTGTGTGGAATTGTACAGTATATTCAATAAATAGCATTCTATTCACTTGGTACAGTTACTTTGAATATAGGTTCAGATCCATTATTTACAGCCGTAATGTACATAACAAAGGTTTTTGGTAATTCGATGAATGTATCATGTATTTTATATATGCAGGAATCAGAGGAATGTCCCAGTATAGATAATGTAAAAATGTGGTAAAATTTCGTTATTTTCGAAATAATTACATTCTCAACTTGAAATCATTGTGTATTGCTCTAACACATACCTTTTGAAAGTAATACCATTCTGAAAGAGGGAATACCAAATGCTAACATAAATAGGCATTTACGACTCCTGTGCACTCTTTTCATCGATCATTTTAGTTGAAGATGACAATATATATTCACTTGGAGCAATAAGTGATAGCCTCCTGGGGATCACGACACGCCATGTGTTAAAAACAAGACGAGGTCTTATAACTAATGCAAGTGTTCTTCAACATGTATGGAAAGGAAATATTTGAATAAAATGGTTTGCCATAGGTTTCACGACTAATACATGGAAGGTGGGAAAGAGATGCATGAGGAAATTGGAGAATATAAAGCATATAATAGAAGTGCAGATAATATATATTGTTTAAATAGCAGTGTATCAAACCTTGTGAATTAGATATATTTAGAGAAAAATGTTAAAGGCGCTGTAAAATGCCGTTCTTACTAAAGTAAAGTGCTTTCACAAAAAGGAAGAGAAAGCGTTACCAATCGCTAAATAATCCTCCAGAATCAATAACAAGTTCTAAAACTAATGGGCATTGTTCTGTTACGCCATGCAAGTCCATTGCCATCGCTCGTAGGCAGTTCAAGTGATCTGACTGATGTAGCGATACCTAAACACTCAGCATAGAGTTTTAAATATAGTACATTGATGGAATGGTCAATCATCTTGCTGTCTGAACACTCAACGTCGAATGAGACCGACAGATCTACCTTTAACACTGAAGAGTTCCATAAAATTGTCACTTTATGCAACTTGCCATTTTCTTCCAATACTCTAACATAACAATATATTGTCAAAACTTAAAGAAATTCGAGAACAGATAATTGGCAAAAAGCGTGCTACAGCGCCTTTAAACACCTCAAGTCTTTTCAGCAGCCAAAGTTATCTTATTAGGAATACAATATGTCGGGCAATCTAATTTAATGATATAATAATATATCATTATCAATTTCCTCGAAAACAATCACTTCTTTCGGATATCTGCATTTATATATTCCAGGTTCTTACCTGTAGATAATAACGGTTAAGGGACCATCTTAAAAAGAGACATTGCAATTGTCGAAAGTATAGTTTACAAGGCGTAGACATAATATTGTATCAATCCCATGTCAATACCATTCATCAGTGCTGATGTAACTGTCTAACATTAAATGTAAGAAAATCGTTTAACTCGGACCAACGATGCTTCACTGATGAAAAAACATTATTAAACAATTATGTCATATTAACAAAAAACAACAACGTATATTTAATGTGAAAGTTGTCTGTTATTTCCATGGATGAAGCATTTATTTGTAATTAATCATAGAGGGGTGTGTCAATAATATAATATCATACTGTAATCAACGTATTTTACACTCGCAGCTAGTCACAGAATTACTAAATCGCTCGTTTAGTACTTCCTCTTTTCCTTGTGAAGTCAATACAGTAAGATATAAAGCTTTTAGGTTTCCAAAAAGTCATTGATCATGCAAGAGTAAACTTAATACATAAGTTGTCACCACAATTTAGCATATCAGGCAAGAAGTTGTTGTAATTGACAGTGTACTTATTTTGTTGTTCAAAGGAAATGCTTATGTCGAAGGATGATACAATTGAGAACATTCTTTTACCCAATAAAGATGAAAACTAATTTAAACACTCGTACTTCCAGAGCAATTACAATACTATCAGCAAAGTTTTAAAACTTTCCCGGGAAGTGTATTTACTTTAACATGATTTGGCCTTTAAACGTCTCTTTTTTAATCCCATATATAGAAAGAAACACATTTTGCTAGATATAAATGTACTAAATAAGTAAGATAAGAGATTAAAGTTTGCGTGGTACATCAAACGGCATGTTTACATGCTGGCCAGGTGTACAGGTATTTTTAGAGCAAACTAAATAGTAACCAAAAAGAACCATCCCAATGCAAATCTATTGCATACATGTATATATGTGTTATTATCGGTTATATGTGGTGTTGTAGAAACAAATAGACTATGCAGGTTAATAGTCATATAATACATGTAAATTTAGTGGACTAAATCTAGAAAGCACAATGAAAGAACTGACTTGATTTTACTAAGTCATCAAGAAACATTGTATCAAATTCAAGAACGTTCAATAAACCTTTAACAAAAAATCATTAAGTCACAAGAACATAATACAATAATATCTGTTATTTGTTTTTCATGCACCAATATCCAAATTGGTTTGCCCTTGGAACACAAAGTATATTCACATATGAATTAGGTTAATGCAAAACAGTGAGAGTTTTCTAAAGCTGAAACATGTTCATTCAAACAAAATATCACGGTCTGTAAAATATCAAAATAAATCATATATATTACACTAAATGCAATTAAAGGAGATACGGAGAAACTCGGTTGATTTTGGCTTGATTATGCTTTTCTGTGCCGGGGCCATGAATCTGATAAAAATAAGATCAAGGACCTTTCTTTGAGCAGCGTTCAGTGGCGACACCAGTAACATGAAAGAGTGATTAATGGATTATGATAGAAAGGTCTGTCAGAACTTTTTAGACATAACTTGATATGTTTCCTGCTGTGAAATCCTTCATAATATTGCATATTATAGAGAAACAAATTGGTGTCAACAAAAATGTCATGGCTGGCAATACTCGCCAAAACTTCTCTCAAGAATTGAAAAAATTAGATGTAAGTTCATGTTAACGTATTATGTAGTAATTAAACGATTTTAAGAGACATCTGCCTTTCCAAAACTATGTAAGTCGGTACAGTGCATAATATAAATTGCAAACTAAAGACATGGACCCAGACAGGATTTTTAGATAAAGGAATTCTATTAATTTGTATGGGATAGAAACACAGACTAAATGGTCACAAAGAAACGTTTACAAGATTTTTTAAAAGTTTATCAATGACTTCGATTTTAGAGTTTCACCACTTTGACAATCAAATATTAGTTGTAGTATTCGTTTCTCTATATTATTTCGAATAACAGAGTACATATATACATTTATTACCCATATGGTTGAAAATGACCGAGTTAAAATTATTGATATGAGCACATGTGCACATATCACGTTTGCCTAGCAACCAATGTTTCACTGCGACGTCTCGTCTCTTACGTCATAAAACGATTGTTCGTGACGTCACTGTAGCTTGCCGTCGCAAGAGAAGTGGATGGTTTCCTGACTACGAAACTCGTGCAAATTTATGTATAACCCTCGCTCTCGCTCGGGCAATACAAAAAAATCACACTCGTTTCGTAAAAGTCATATGACACACTTCCTCGGTTAATAATCTCTATATAAATAGTACAAGTAGATACTAAGAATTTGCCTTCATCATTTATATACAGGAGTTGAATCAGTCTTGCAATGCAATAGGAAGGTTTCAATAAACCGATATTTAAACTAATAACTAAAAAGAATAATGACTAAGCGATTCAACAAACCAACTTTTAAAAGATTTTTTTAGTTCAACATTTTGACAATCAAATATTAGTTTTCGTATTCGTTTCACTATATTATGTCGAATAACAGAGTACAAGATATAACCGATATTTTGTACTTAGTTAACTTAAAATGATAATGTTTTGAGTAACCGATTCAACAAATCAACATGAAGGACATTTCCAAGAACATATTGTCAATCAAGTATTCATAATCAATATCTATTTGTAATATGTATAATATATTGCCATTAAGATTAATGTCCCTGTTAACGTTGATTTATGAATCACATTAATTTAACTCTAAATGTGTGTAGAATTGACATCTAGCCTCTAAATATAGAACAACCAATATAAATTACATTTACACTCAGTCCTTTTAATGACAACGTTGACAATATCTTCTACAAGTTCTAGTCTCGACAGGAAGGATGCATCTTTGTTGAGGCAAATGACGACATTGACAACCGCTACTTCATCGTCTTGGAAGATGGTCTTTTTGCTGTGGCATATAAGGGCATACATGTAATTTCAAATTTGGGTCCTTCAATAGACTTAATGAATCTGTTATCATTGCTGACTTATTATGACATGGTTAGCAATTTTAAGAATACTTTCTAATTTCCAGTATATATCAATTCACCTTAAGAAATCTTAGAATTATGACAATTTATAGAATGTCAAATTTACAATATAATATTAATGTGTCCATTACTATAATACAGGATTGTTGTACATGAAAATAGACATCAGTATAACTTTCCTTTTTTTTGACACTTTCTCATATTCGGTTTGATAATGTAAACTCTAGTCAT
Organism: Gibbula magus; assembly: GCA_936450465.1. Lineage (NCBI taxonomy): Eukaryota > Metazoa > Mollusca > Gastropoda > Trochida > Trochidae > Gibbula > Gibbula magus. Next base: position 76,941,210 of record OW388296.1, read on the forward strand.
AGGCAATCTAATTTTAACATAAACTTCCCAATCTTGTGAACCAACACTCAGCGGAAAGGCTAAATGATAACTAATAGAAAACGATGATTTAATTCTCTCTAAGCCCAGTATGACTTCAGGCAAGTCCAATGTAATTTCAGTTAATAAAGCAAACATGTTTAGTAAACACAATTATTTAGGCTGTCAAATAGTTTATCGTGTTTTCTCCTAAAAATATATTTGACATATTTAGGTACGACCATTACTTCTAAAGTTACTGACACATGCAGTCAGTCTCAAGGGTCCAGCTTTCATTTCTGTTAACGAATAAGACAACGTTGGTTCTAGTTCATCTTCACACTAATATAAGAAGAAGTGTTATAATAGTTGATGTTGAATTATGAAGCCGATCACCAAATCAGCTTTTGAAAACTCTCTCTTTAACAATAATAAAAACATAAAGCGCATATTCCCGTTAAGAATTGAATCAGGAAAATAGACAGAGAGTATAAAACATTTAGATAATAGAATTGCGTAATGGATTTGAGTTGTTTGTGAACATAATTAGTTATTTGTTATTTGCTTGTGAAATTTATGATGATTTTTACTTTACTTTACTTTCTTTTACTTAGATAGCTTAATGTTCCTTGTAAAGCCGGGTTATCAGTTTTATGTTAGGGAATAGAACTACAATTAGTTAAACAATCTTAAATCGCAACAATACACAATAGAGTAAAGAATGAACTGTTAGTATAATGCTATCAGTTAACAGACAGTCACTGAAGCGTTATACTTAGAGGTGCAGTCAGTTCGACTTGGCGACTTTGTGACCCTAGATTAACGTTATGATACATGAATCTGATTGCGTGTCCAGCTTTAGACAAGGCGTCTCTTATAACTAGAACCAATGCATAAATAAATCAACAGAATAGAGAAACAACATGTCCCTGATGTAAATACATGAAATTTGAATTGTAAAAGTATTCTAAATTAAATAAATAAATACTTCTATATCCTTAAAACAAGACTTGAATGCTATTGACAAACATGGGCAAAACTGCTCTTGAATTTGTTTCTCGAACAAACTTATCCACAAACTAAAGTTGCACGTACCCCTACAAGTTTATAACCAAGCACTACGGCTAGACTTTTATATATACATGCTTCTAAACTTCATGAACATGAGTTGGATATACATGTATGGCACGTTCGTCTGTCTGTTTGCCTGTGAAATGAACATATGAACATTTCCACAGAATACGGATAACAGTGACATCATGTTTCATTTCATCATGATAACATGTTTTACACAATATGTTACCATAGGCAAATGCTCTCTCTTCTCGACTGACCTGACGTGACATCTTTATCTGAACACAGGAAACGTTTGGTATATTCGATATAGATAAGATGTGTCTTGAAAAAAAAACTCGAATTTAAAACAATATAGTTTATGTTTTACTTAAAATGCTTAGCCCTTGGGTTGTAGATAACAATAATCTGATAGATGTATGATGCGATTTGTTAGAAAGTAACAACTGCTATAAATTAGAATGCATTAACTTGTGAAGAAAGAAACCTGACATATTTTATCTCTATAATTGTCCACCTATATGTTTGTAGCACAGACCATCAACATTTTATTAATAATTGTACATAAAGAACCAAAACCCCAGTCACATCCCTTACTGTACACTCATCCTGTTTGAGCAGGCGTGTTCAATGTCTGCTTGATTACCTTGGTGAACTGAGATGGAAAATCAACTTAACTGAGGCAGCTTGGTTACTGATGGGGAAATATAATTGTTCAATTTACTTCCGGACAAGCGTTCACTCTACATTTGAAATGTTGTACTAGTTTCATTGACCTCTAATGGTATGTTCAACCTCCGACTGATATTTGATAATCTCACGACTGTAATTTATTGTATAAAAGAAAGTTAGGACACATTATGTTTATATGTTCATGCTAGTTCATTTTAATGACAGAATGCGTGGTATTGTGTGTTACAGTCCAGCAGAAACATTTACAAGAATCAACACATTGTTCATCATGTTTCTAGTTTGTCTTCCTATTCCGGTATCCCGTGTCTGAAAGTACACTGACGGGCAAAAGAAAGTATATGACTCAGTTGTATTTATCATATGTATAATTTTCAAAGTCAAATATCTTGAGTTTTCGACGTTGTATTAAAAAACGGACAAGTTTGTGCAATTAGTCCAAAACATTATATCAGTCAAAGAATACCTCTACGCGATTTGATTTTTTAAAATTAGAATTTAAAATTTAAATTTTGAATTCCCCCAAATTAATTTTGATAAAACACAACTGTTCATCGACATATAACACATACTGTGTGTGAAAATAAATAAGTGTGCTTCGTCCTACACACATTTACAACATTTTTGAACATGGTAGGGGTCATGTTGGTGTAAATTTCATTTCTTACCCCTTTCTACTTTAAATAATGATATTTAAGTTAAAAAATATAACAGACACCAATTAAGTCATTCAAACGACTGCCGAAATGTGTTATTGTATTGTGCCATAATCAAATGCATCTCATTTCTTTAAAATATTGAATTAATCAAAAACAAGTGAGTGTTATACTTTCTTTTGCCCATCAGTTTAGAAATAGTGTGTATCTCCTAGGCCACGGGTGTGACTCTCCTGTAGTGAACTCCTGCTGCTGCAGGAATGATGTTTGTCAGATTGATCATGACTGTTCCGCTGAGCTCCTTATTCAGTATGAACATTTCTGTATTAATGTCACTAATAAATACTTCGTTACTAACATTCTGGTGAACAATAATACTATACAATGTAATCAATATCTTTCTCTCAAAGTAGCAACATTGCATACGTAAAATGTCTTTGATACGCATTTTACAACTTGTAGAAATGACGCATTTACGTCACATTCATTGCAATAAAGAAGTTAAGTATCCATATATCTTGCTTGTCCTTCATTGCATGCGTAGGTCAACCTGAGGCTACATTCACATACGGTATAATGCGAGGCTAACATATAATGATGCATGTGATGGCAAACAATCACAAACGTAATGCAGATAGTTTTTGGCTTTGATATAATGATAGGCCAATTTGATATGAATACCAGCCATTGTGCTGTAAATGGTGTTCAAGTGGATATTCCTAACTGCGTAATTATAGGTGAGTGTGTCTATCTTTCAGTGATAAGCCGTAAATTAGACGAACAATAGGTTTTGTAATGATCACCACTCAGACAGTGTTAAACCTAAAATGTTTCATCATCTTCTCTCATTAAGGTCATCCATCAAATGTAGGAGACTTCTGAAGGCAATTCTGTTCAAGAATAAGTCCAATTCTGAATTTAAAAAAACACTGTATATACTGTTAATTCATGGTTAAGAATGCATGAATGACACATGGACAAACAGAGGATTACACTTAAATCAATGACTTACTAGGTAGATATTTGATGAGTCGATATTAGTGATTTAATTATTTTAGTTTAAGGATTTGTCATCCATGCGTTAAAACAAGCATGTTTTAGCACTTCCAACCTACATTTCCCAGTAACTGTTAAATTGTGTGAACTCAGAAATTTAATAATAAATACAATCAATCGATAAAATTATTATAGCAAATAATCAGAAGGTAAATGATGCAGCTATTTCATCAGTATGAAGAGTTAGAGTTCTGCACAGTTTTATATTACGGTTGCAAAATCAGAATTTGTTTTTCTAGTTCAAGTGTTATATGTTAAAATGAATATGAATGTTATCAAAAGACGTCAATTTCATGATGGGAGTAATCTTTTTCACACTCAGAGTCAATTATTTTCTGATTGATGCATATTCGCCATCTTTTTGCAGGTAAAGATCACCTGTGAATTAATAGAAACGTTTTTTGGTTCTATTTATCAATTATCTCTAAGCCCTGTGCCACCGCAGGCTTGTTCAGTCTGATTTCAGCTTATTAGACTTATCATATTAAAAGGACAGTAGCACGTTTTTTCACTGAAATAAGTCGATGAAATGTAAATAATGTCACCAATGGTAAAACATCCTTCTCTCTTCGGAAAATCAAGTTAAAAAATGAGTTTACAAGGTTTTGTGATTAGAAATAATCAAATGTGTTCACAATAAAATGGCCGCAATAAGGTTTTGTGCTTTATACGCTTAATGTGTAATAAGATGTGTTACCCTCTAAAGTAAATATAAATGACATAAACTATCAGTATAAATAGGAAAATTAAAACAGAAAATGGGCAAAAAAACGTGCTACTGCCCCTTTGAAACCTTTACGGGTAATGCATGGTGATTTGCCGAAGTGTCCCCAATAAATCTGAAGATTCAACCCTAAATATGGCAAAATCTCTTGTTGTTTAGAATGTTTTGAACAATTGATTCTCCCTTAGATACATATTATTGCTTTCCAGGTTCCAAGTTTGGAAATAAAACTTGTTTCTTCTATGCAAGTTATTTTCTAACAAGCTTTCACGAGTCATGGGTTGCTTCACTGTATACAGTTTTTCTCACTAATTACTTCAAAATGTCTCAATTTGAGGGATGTTTTTATGATTATATGATATAGAAAGCATTGTTAAATGAGTAATGTTGAGCATTTAATTTGTGGGTTTGTTGAAGGTGAATTACATTTAACCATGTATCATGCTCAATGAATACATCAGTTGGAATGCAAATATATATTGAAATGTAATTATACGTTTCAAAGGTTAATCTTGCAAAAGACGTTGATTCTATCAAACATAAGAACAAAATCACCTTACAAAACCTGTAATTAGTTTTAAACAGAATACCAATATGAAGACCTCATGTGAATTTCAAAGACGTACATAATTATGACCTTAAGTTGGATGAAAGTTGAACTTTGAATATTCTGAGTGAAAAACGTTGAAACCCCATTTCCGTTTCTGAAATCTAAAAAGGATTATTTCAGTAACCATTTAAGCCCACGTTTAAGAGGCATGGAAGCATGAAATGAATTGCTTACGAGTAGGAAACCTCCTATTTTTCGTTTTTCATTCTAAATCCGCGGAGTATCAAAGGACTAAAGCAGCCTTAATAGCAGGCTTTGCTTCACGTGATAATGTGAAAGTGAACAATATACTAACTGGAGATTTGACCGGAACTCGGTAGGCCTACTTCTTTACTTGAGATGTTCTCTTTGTACTGTATGCATTGATAAATTGGATTAAATGTCAGACCAAATAATTCAAACGGCCATCAATTGACATAGAATTGATAATACAACGAAACAGAATAAAGTAGCAATTTATCTTATTAATTATGGTACAATTTAAATAAACATACTGTTATAAAACTTTGAATAAGTCCAACTTATCTATTGAAGATTTAAGCCTCGGTTTTGACTTTTGGGTAATTTTTCAGCAATTATATGAGAATGATTTTCCTAAAGAGTATATGTATCTCCTAATTCAGATAACATATATTTAGTAACATGAATTTTGTGTGTTGTTCCTTCACTAATTTTCATTCATGAAGTCAGCAAAAAGATCATCCACATGAAACATGCATTGTGACGTTATGAACAGTTCAATTTACAATTCTTATAATGTTGTTAGAAGATTTCTGGATTGTGTAAATGAATAAATCTTAAAGCCGCAAGAGATAATTTGCAAAACATGATTTCATTAAGCTCTCCCGAAGGTTTTGCTTTCATTGTTTTCTAATGTGCATGGCATTTTCTAAGTTGTTTGTGCGCAGTTATTCTGCATTGTTAGAAGGTCAAACAAGGAGCTTAAATTATTTTAAGTAAACTTCATAGACAGAGTTGTTTTCGTCCTCTTCGGGCCATTATGTAATTTAAATCTTGAAATAGAAAACGATTTCTCGCATGTTGATTATGTGATTATAGAACTCTTTTTTAAGAAACCTCGGTTGTGAAATTGCAGTTTGTAAAGAAGTAAAGCTGACAGTTGATGATCTACGAAATTAGTTAATAGCAGTCTAACCATAACTGGCAATTTAAAATGAAGTGGAAAGCACATTATGCTGAAAAGTAATTAATTTACCATAATTGTTGAGTCTGTTTGTTGAGTTTGTTTCATCACAATTCGGTATTGGGTAGTTATTCAATATGGAAACACCTAGTTGAAAGATATTATTTTGCCACAAATATCAATATGAAGAGAACCCAATTTGAAAATCTAAACTATGAAATTGCAAATTATTATTAAGAAGGTTAATTGAAGCAGCAGTTATCGACTTAATATTCTGTTTTGAGGATTTTCTAATAAGATAATGTGTTCGATATCTAAATGTTTTAAAACGTTCAACGTTTGTATCGTGCTTGTAGTGTTCAGACTTATTTAAAAATAAATGTCAATGATTTGATCAATAGAATAATGCATCTAAACGTAGAAGTCAATCTTTGTTTCTCACTGACTAATTTGCCTGTCGATCGGTTGAGATGGTTTCTAAAAAATATTCTGTATCTTTAGTCTTTCAACTTCAGTAGCTTTTAGTTTATATATCTCTATGCCTTGATTTGTGCTACAAACACCACACTCATGTCATCGTCTCATACCTAATAACAGCATAATAGTAGTTAATACATGAATAACACCTATTAACTTCTTCCGTTTCTGTTGATAAACCATTAAAGTTAAAATACTTGTAAGATGAATAATTAAAGGGAAGCGTATGCAGGACATAGGTACAGATACCTATAGTACAAATACCTAATTATATTTATATTTGTGGCACTACTGTACAATGAGAAATATTAGCATGACGTCATTGCGAGGGAATACAGGAGATTGCTACATACATGTAGGCGTCTCAAAAACGAGGATAGTATTTGTCTTTAATACTTGATTCACACCTATTCAATGATTATTTCTGTAGATATGTAGAATGTAGGAGTAAAACAATAGGAGCATTAACACACTTATGTACAGGTAGCATGTTAATTATCTCACGGCAATGTAGCATGGTCACATTTACATATGCAATTGTGAATCTAGTAAATAGTCATTGGTTTGAGTTATTGCAAACGTATGTAATAGCCATGAATCCGGAGACAAATTAAGCAATAAACATGACTGGACATTTGTCAATGCAATGAATTTTGTGGTTGCTTCATGATGAACAAAACAAACTTTGGGTGGATTTGATGAAGTAGTTTATTTTGCAAATAATGACAATTCAGCATAATTTAAAAAAAAAAAAGAATCACTATTTATATCATTTTCAACCTGAGATTTAGGGATTCATTAAAATATGACCACGTGGCTTATATTAGATAAGGATATCGCATGAGTGACAGTATTTCTTAAATGAGGGACACCAGGGCAGTATTCACGTCGCCTGTGACACATAATATACACAGTTCAGGTATAATGGAAACGTCATGGAGAACTTGTTTATTGTTTGATGCCTTTTTATCTTCGTTTTAAATATATATTTATAAAATAATAATATTCCTGTACAATTAGTTGACCATTAATATAAATGAAAAGGGGAAGCAGATATTTCCCAGATGACTGAGAGTATAACATGTCATTTGTGCCATGTTAAGCGCCAAGCAAGGAAGCAACAACTCCCATCTCTTAACGTGTTTTGGTATGACACTGCTTGGAACCGAACCGACGCACTAACAAATGAGTTAAATCCCCGATGACTTTAACATTTGCATTGTTGACTGCACATCATTTTCTAGTCATGAAAATGTTCTATGTTAGAGGTAGAGGATACACTGAATGAACTTTACTTGAGTAACATTCGTTGGTCGAAAATGCTAACAAGCATGAAACTTGAATGTGAAGTATGATATATTTTAGCAACGAGATAACGAGAAATACATGTGGTATGATGGGTTTATGTTTTGTTACTGTTCGGGCATGGGATGTAAAATCTATTTTCTGCTTTTCTACATAGCCTTTTATTTCATATTCTAAAATGGCATACTGCTGTTGTATAGCGATCTAATGGACTGTATGACTGCCAATCATTTTAACACGAAAAATGACGAAATCGAAATTGACAGTGATTTAATCGATTCTTAAGTCGTTATGGGTCTCATATTTAATACAAGAACGAATTATAACTTCTTCAAATCGAATAGGTCACACTTGTAAGGGATATGTCGTCACCTTTAAAAATAACTAATTCCATTTCCAAGACTAATGAAATCAAAGCTTACAACAAGAGCAATAGTTTGTTTTCCTGTAGCCGACTCATTTGTTTATCAGGAAACCAGACAGATTGAAGAGAAGATTGCTGTCTCTCTTAATGGGACATCACCCGTGCTGTGCATCACGTGTTCTGTAAGATTCTGTTCTCATGCCGTTATTACAGTTTACGACATCCACAACTTCATATGCAAGAACTACATGTGACATGTTTATCATTCCCTTTCAGGGTAATTGAGGTGAAGTATCATTACAGTAACAAAACTCTTTGTATTATTCTCTGTATATTTTGAAACAGAGTGTCACAGCATGTTTCAAAACATGTTGCGATTAAAAACATATATTCATATTTGATATTCTCATTTAGTAATTTTGAAGACGCCATTTAGAAATATTTGCCTTAACGTTTGTTTCTGTGAGAACAATTTCTTTTGATATATGACATAAGACATAAGTTTATTAAAAATGACGAAACATACCAGTAGGTTATTAAACAGTGCAGTTGATAATCCGAAAATATCTTCTTGAAACGATCCTCAGTCTGCACTTAAAGGCACTATAGCATGCCGTTTTTATTGAAATAAAGTGTTAATAAATGTTACCAATGGCTAAATTATACTCGTAGATTAAGATATCTGAAACGAATGTACATGGCTCGGTTAAGCCACATGTAAACTATTTTCCTTCGAGTGTCAATTTAAAGCGTTCACAGAGTAAAGTTATAGACATAATGATGAATAGTCAACCATTTGACTGTCTGAACTCTCATATTCGCACGAGACCCACTAATCTACCGCACACACTGAAGAGTTTCACAACATTGCTGCACCATTTTCTACGAAAAACGGATAAACGTTTTTTGAGGATACGTATTATCGGGTCATGTAATGAAATGTTTTACCCTCTTATTGTAAATGTTGGTAAAATAATATGCAAAACGTACTACAGTGCCTTTAAAACTGAAACAACTTTAATGTAGTGTGTCTTTGTAATAAACATTACAAACGCTGTGTCATGTGCTCAAGGTTTAAACTCCAGTTAATCCATCTGATGCCAAACCAAATGGTCAAACACGTACATGCTATTCAGGCAGTAATCTGGTTTGCATACAGCTAGAGAAGACGTGATCAGTTTTATGTAAACAAATTGTGATTGAGTGACCTTGTTATCTTGTGACAGACCACATCCTGACTGATGCTCATTCAAACAGTTCATCCAGACATAGAGACACATGTGTTAATCTGGCATCAGTGATTTTATGTCAAGAAAACACCATGAAACCTTGATAGCATTAATGTGATAAACTTAAATAAATATTTTGTTTTGATAAGATTTTAACTTCAGCTTAATTTAATCCATACTATAGTATAATCCCAAAAACAAAAAAGGTATATTCTGTTAAATCTGTTAAATATTAAGGTCCAAATTCATTTTAAAAACTTTATGCTCATAAAACACGGATGTTCAAATAAATGCTATTTGCAATTAAAAAAAACAAACTCGAGCTCTATGTGTTGCATTACATTGTTGAATAGTGTAAATGAACGATGAATGAGGGTCAATGATCAGTAAACCGTTGCCAACTTTAGTTGCTAAAGTATTGACTCTATGCTATATATTATACTAATATAAAACTGTCATGTCTAGTGTAGATTTTGCTTCTGTCGCTATACTGCTACTTTCATTGTTGCATTATACGTTGAAGGGAGAGAGAATCCTCCGTCCAATATCTTTAATTAAGTAATTCTGATCAGCCAAGTAAATACACTGCTCTTTTTTCAAAGGATTTAAAGTACAGTCTGTGCCACTGGCAAAACTAGAATATAGATTAAAACAGTTGATCTTAGGCAAATTGCTCAGTAAACACTCCTGCCTCATGTGTGTTCATTTTGGTAACATATCACGCATATCTACAGTAGATGTCTCCTTTAATGACTACATGAAATATGAAAATACTGTTTGATGCCAGATAGATGAATAAAGTTAAAGTGTTTCCTGAGAGATTGAATCAATAACACAAAAACCGTTTGTGACCTGGTTCGTATTGATCACGGGACACTGAAGAGGGCGGACTCCTTCAGTTTGATTTCCGATTGTTTAAACTTGGCAGTGTTCATTTATACATTCCACAACATCACACAGTTATTATATCCAGTTTAGCTTGTGAATCTTTTCTTGTAACGGTTCTCATTCATTTATGTCAAAAGCTGAGAAGCAGGATTTTCTATATCACAACTTCTTCTCTATTGTGATCATTTACTACGTTTCGCAGTAGAGGTTATTTTTAACAGTTTCAAATGTTTACTGACATGTTGTTTTTATCATTAGAGAGTTCATGAAAATTATAAAATTATTGATATCAAATTGTTAAAATGCGATCAAATATTAATAATACACATATATACTTTTATGCCTAAAAGTGATTTGCATAAAATTGAGCATTTAAGGCTTTTTTTTAGGCCACAAATAAAAATATATGGAGAAAGGTACATGTATCTGTCAATGGTATTTTTTACCCTGGAAGGAATTAGTTTCCATTGACAAATACTGTTGTTCCTCATAATATAAACGAAATGTTGTCATACTCTTTACAGTATCGTATATACATATAATAATACTGCTTCTTATTTTGCTCTCTTCCTTAATGATTACAGCAATTCAATTATTTGTATCTACAGTTTTTCTGAATGTTCCTTTTCTTCATGAATAAGGTTTATAAAGAAGAAAATACAAATATGGCAAAGAGAGATCAAAAGTAGACGACACTTATATTACAACCAAACGGGGTTTATATCGTGGGGAAGTTAGTCTGCCCACTGGTCCCAAAAAGGGTACCTGTGTTCTGAAATCAACTCCTCTTTATAACAATTGTAGCCCTTAATTTTAATTGGGTGGCTTTCCTATTTCATACTGACGGTACCTATGTTATGAAATCAACTCTTCCTTCCGGCGTAAACACCTCAGATGGTTTTGAATAATTCAATATTTTAAAAAAATATGAGAGGAAATTATTATAATACAAAAAAACTTATCGGAATTAATTGGTGACAATTTGTTCAAAATAGACAGGGGTAACAAATGAAATGAAGGAACGAAATTAATGATCACACAGAAAATGTCTTACTTGTCGATGAACAGAATATTTAAATTTAACATTTCATCTTGTTCAAAAAGGGTATTCTTGGACTGATGACTTAACAACTGCACCACTTAGTTTTTTAGAGTAAAACATAAAAAAATGAGTAACTGGAAATCCTACATATGATAAAACCAACTGAGGTGTGCATTTTAATTCGCCTGGTAGTTACATAAGTGATACATATGTTAGGGGGTGGGGGGTGAATAGGATAAATACATTCAAAGCTTTACCCCTTGACTGAGAGCTCATGACTTCCTTTTTCAGTCGGATGGTTAAACGCGAGATTTTTCAGAACGTGTGCATGTTCAATGGAACACACGGGAACGCTGTTTTTGCACATAATTTAACGCGGCGTCACAGAGTGAAACACCGACACTGAAACGACTCAAAGGAGAGAAAGCACTCTAATGAGCTCACTGAACACTTATTACTGGCATCTGCACTGAGCAAGGTCAACACACACAGAGATAATAATGATATAAGCGGACTCCTGTTTGAGCAATCTTTCTGAAACTACACATGCTTTGGATATAAGTTATTCAATGTTTTGAAATTTTGATTGTGGCGAGATACAACAACTGACTTTTTGTTAAAATATCTTTGTTAAATGTAGACAGGGGTAAGAAATGAACATGACATGACAACACAACCATGACCCATACCTTATGTAAACTTGTGTAGATGTATGCAGAGTGAGGAACAAAGGCAATTCTGTTCAAACTTAATATGCATTATACGTCGGTGAATAGTTCATTTTTGGAAGAGTTTTCAAATTGAAAATTCTATCTTTAAAAAAACATGAAAAACGCAGAAGTATTATTTGACTGAAGACGAAACGCCTGCGCTATTTAGTTTAAAGAAGATGTGGAAAATTTAAAATCACACATAGGATACAACTAATTTGGGTGTTTTTTCTTTCGTCCGGAAGTTGACATAAATAAATATACATATGTATTTTTGGGGATGAATCAGATAAATATATTCAGAGTTATGGCCCTTAACTTGTAGCACTTGACTTTCCTATTTCAGACTGACGGTTAAACTGTATCCTTGTGATTGTATTTGAAACTTGATATGTGTTTCCCATTATATGAATTCTCTGAATTGTATGAAATACACACTTTTTAGAACTGAAACCTTCATTAGAGTTTATCTTTTATAACATATATAATTACCCTTACATTTAAACTGCTTATGTAGAGGATACTGTGTCAATCAATAGGACAAACGCATGGGGTTCTTGTGCCCTCAGGACACTCTAGTATTGTCATATAATTGTCCTCTACTTCCCGACTCTCCTTGACGTGTTTTTATTTGCATCTATATAACGTTACTTGCATTTGTAAACTAAATAAGCCATTACAACTTAAAATGCGAATTGTCAATGTTCCAATGAATTACTGACATCACTCATCCAGACTATCATTGCAATTCCCTGACTGGGTTTTGTTGCGTATTCCCATGTCTGTGCTTAGAATCTTTGATTGTATGACTTGTTTCTCGACAAAGGGTTTAGAATTTCCCAGGTGATGTGAAATGAAATAGCCCGCGATAGTTTGTGTTCAACACCTCAGACAGAGACAGTTGCTGACAAGGCAGTGCACCCAATGTGAGATGTGTGATCGTGTAAGTTTCTGTTGTTCAGTTATTAACCATTCATCGTTTCAAGATCCCCATGTTGGTTTGCTTGCGATTCGCACAATTTCTATATACGAACAAATGATCTTGTGCTATTTTAGTGGCGTAATGTTTGGAAAACGTCTTAGATAATATTCTTGTAAAACGTGCATTACATTGCAAACTTATTTCAAAACAGACCTAGCTGTATTGCTATTCCTAGGGGACTAAATACAATGATATGTCGGCCTAAGAGTAATTGAAGGGTCCAAATGACGGGGGCTCCATAATGATGTTTAAATGCTACTCAAGTAAGAGAAACTGATCATACAAAGTGATCAAAATAGCAGAGATAATTTTCTATAACATAACATATCATATCTGACATCAGAAAATTTGGTTGCAGGACAGAAATGTACTTGAAACATCGTAGTTAGTGAATTTGGTTGCAGATCCCTATAGGGGACTGCAACCAAATTTATTTACAGCAATTATTCATCATTATTCCTACCTTGGCAAATAAATATTTGGTTGCAGAGAAAAAAATAGTGTGTTGACAAGCACATAGGATTAGTTTGGTTGCAGAGGTTTTCAAATTTACTAAATTTGACAAAAATACGATGACATTTTCTGAATCATTTCGGCAAGTTCTCTCTCGCTAAGTGTATGACGTAATGAAACTAATGTATGTAACGCATCCTCCCATTGGCTCATTCCGTATCAACCATTTCTAACAACAACAACAAAATTCATGTTTATTAATTCTGGTTGCTTTTATTCACGTTTCTAGATAGAAACTATTCATTAAAATAACCTAATGCTGTTTATTTCCTATAAAACTAATTTAGCAATCAAAGATATCTATGACAACCAATCAGAATTGTGATAAGATTTGACAACAATTCGAATTCACCTCGCGGCCACGTTGTCAGCTGGTTGTAAACAAAAACGTAAATTAATGCTTAAATTTGGACAAAATGTTTCAAAAGTACCTACCAAGACATGCCTTATGGTAGGAAATGTTAAATTAACAAGGTTAGTGGGTAGTTTCTATCTATAGCATTAGAAATGACAGCAACATGATAATATGACATGATCGAAAACCGGACTCGATAACGATCGCTAAGAAGTTTCCGCTAACTGTAAATATTGAAATAAAAGGCAAGGTAAGTTCCAACATTCGTCAGATCATGATATTTTCCTTCTGCAACCAAATTGTGTCAAGTCAAGGCTGTTCTGTTTGATGAAAACATGTATTTTGATGGTTTAAAAAGTTTGGTTGCAGTTGCCTATAGGGGACTGCAACCAAATTGCGAAATGACCCGATTTCCATGTAAAGTTATAACCTGCAACCAAATTCAAAGATATCATGTTATATATCATGCTATAGATAATTAGTTCAGCTATCAGAAAAACGTAATCTGAGCACTTTTGAAGAGTTTGGTTGCATTTTATGGCTATTTTAGATACCCCGTCATTTGGACCCTTCAATTACTCTTAGGCCGATATGTCTATGAAATATTACTTGAAATAGATGTAGAAATATTCAACCATCAAAATGTCATATTCAGTAATACCAAACAGTTATTCATGACAAAACTAAGATATATAGCAATGCATCACTTTCAATTTACATTTAAAGACCTAAGTTTATCTCAAAGTGAATTAAATTCGACAAAAGAATTTCCAGTATTCCATAATCGGATATAGTGATGATGGTTTGAAAACCATCTTATGTCAAATTCAACAATAAAGTATCCACTTGACAGCCTACATTCATTCTCTAGACGATCTCTCTTCTATATGTAAAATGTAGGTAAATGTATTAATGCATCTTCCTGAACATTAGATTGGACATCATGTGTGATGTCAAATTCACTGTTATGAACGACATTCCCGGCGTTTTTAATTTGATAACAGTTGTCACAAACGTCAAAATGATTTCAAAATGACAAACGTAGACCTCATGTGTCTTGTGTTACCTTCCAATACTTGTTGGAGGGATGTGGCTTCATGAAAATGAGTCTACATTGCACTTACTATATCGATAATAGTTTTATGAAACATAGTTTGATGATGATCGTTAAATATAATGTTATATTTACATTCTCTATTTCAATATTCCTTGCGTGGCATTTATTGCAATAAATTTATTAAAAAATACACAGTTACAGTTACAAAACATACCGCCGTCTTTGTCAAACTGCTTAATAAGAAATCCTATCTAAAGTTTGTGCTATGTTTTAGTATCTACTTTTCAACAAGAAACATACAAAGCACTCAATATGAATCAATAGTTTATCGAAATTGATTATGAAAATTTAGATAAAAATGATAAATGTACATAGTCATCGGAGTGAACAAACATTGTTAAGCATCTTCACAGAAGCTTTCTTCTCTTTGTCATGTCATTGTCATAAAAGCATTGTACGACAATTAAGACAATCAATAAATCATAATAGATGCCATTATCATGTAGTTAGTACAAACTAAGTAATTAGCTTAACAACTTACAAAATGCTGTTTGCTACTGACAAGATTATCTAGAAGAAGTCGATAAAGAGCTGTTCAACACGTTAGCTGGTACCCTCGGGTTAAGCTTTGCTCTGCTGTCTGTTTGACCTATTCACTCTATAGTTTAAATGCCCTTGGCTCAAGACGGAATCTTCCTTAATTCTAGATGATAGAGATCATTTCAGACTAGTTGGCAAGTCACGTTATCTCGAAACCTATAGGCCAGGACCATTAGACATGAGGTGGAAAAAAATAGTAGAAAGCTGATTTTCTCTGAATATCTTAAAAATATAGTCCTTATATCAATGGCATAAAGTTCTGCAAATTCTAGCTGGTGGCTTTTTAAAAATGGCCGCCATTTCCAAGATGGCCGCCGACGTTTTGGTAAATTAATAAATTATTTTTATTTTTAAGTTTATCATGTCATGTTATATATCAAATGAAAGCTTTCTTTAAGTGCATTCCAAAACTAAATAGTTCTTCCACATGGGGTAATTAGTCTATCCATTATTGGGTTTTGAAAATGTCTTCAATACCTTTTTTTCGGTTTGCTATTTAAAACATAATTTCCAAACCCAAACCATGCTTATCATGAGTAATAATGATACATTAAAATCATATAACGCGTATTGATGATTAAAACATTTAGAAATGCATTCGTGCATTTGGAGGTTTCAGTTATAAAGTTGACTTGAATATTCCAGCTGGTGGCATTTTCCAGCAATTTTGGACGGGGATTCGCTGGATTATCGACTCGTATAATACATTTGTGCCAATCATGGCATGAAGTGTATCAAAGGAAACGCTAAAATCCTTTTCACAAATGTGTAACTCATTATTGTAGAAAGGAAATGTAGTGTAATAATGACTATAATCCTTGTCAAATACATATATTATATATTCACAGTAAGTCACTTAAATTAAAGACTGGTGCAGTTTCCGTGACATCAAGTACACAGGCTTGAACACTCTAACCTAGCTTTAAAACAAGTTCAACCACAATGCGTGTCGTGCATCCAAAAGAAAAAATCTTCATAACTTTTACAACTTCATTGCTTTTGCTACATGTCTGTCTATTTGAAGTATGCTCTGAAGATGTTGGGGGGAGTGATTCCAATTTGAAAGTGGATGATAATCTAGCTCTATGGACTGATTTGAAATACATCGATGTTTGTTCAGAGACAAAGAGTTACAAGAGGAATGTTTCTCAAACACAAGTTATGTCATCCTTGGAACTTCCATGCTGATCGAACATATTCAAAGAATCCCAGTTTTGAGCATTGTCCAACAGGAGGGCTAGAGCTTTCTTCTTTCCTTGATTATAGAGAGTTGAGATTGTGTCACACCTAGAAGCTGCATGTGCGAACATTAGATAATCATGCTCTAAAAAAACTGTTTACACATAGGATATTATCATATCCATTAAACACTACTATTGGTTCTGAATTACATAATGATTATGTGCAATATATAAGGGTCACAGATCTGACCATATGTAACATCAACAGGTCAGGAAAGACAACGGAGAAGGTGACCACCATCATAGACAAAGAGTGCATCTCCCGGGAGTTCATCGTTAGAAATCACAGTGATATGAGAAGATTTGCCATTATACCGTTTGTGTTTTCCTTTATCAGAGAATTTTTGAAATACGAGGGTGGTTGCTTCGAAACACACATTCTTCAATCGACTGAAAATGCACCAGGTTATTGCTGGAAAATCGGCAAATACAGATTCAGCAATTTCAGTTGGAAAGCAGCATAAGCTATTACTGATCAAATATGTGTAAACGTAGCCAAATCACAGTGAGGGGGTTTGAATTGGAAGTAAATTCAACCATGCTATTCATGAGAGTCACGTGTGTGATTAAGTCAAGTCCAGAAATGAAATCATATCTCCTCCACGAGTTTGCAGTAGTTTCTCGCACCTCTAGACATGCTACTCAAGCGCAAGTGTGTGTGTGTGTGTGTACATTTGAACTTTTTCAGAGCATCACATATTGGAATGCAGCGTGGCATGGAATGGACTCATTTTAAGATAAGAGTCATATCCCACCGGTCCCACATAATTCATAAAACACATCTTTGACAGATAATTGTATATAAATTACTTCAGTTAGGGGGTAATACACATGGTGCGTTTGAGGCATGATAAAGGGTTTTGGAGTTCTACAACAGAAGCAGACCTATCCCTGAACAAAGCTCAAATCCAACGTGTTTCTATGGAAACGAAAAACAAATTCAGAAATTTGAAAATATCAAAATGCAACACTTCAATTAGTGGGTAATACACATGCAAAGTTTAAGGAAGATATGATGAATAGTTTTGGAACTGTGCTCCGGAAACGAACCTATATCTGAACAAAGTCCAAACCCAACACGTTTCTATGGAAAATATTCAGAAATCTCAAAATATCAAAAGGCACCACTTCAGTTGGTGGGTAATACACATGGAAAGTTTCAACAAGATATCATGAACCGTTTTCGAGTTCTGCTCCGGAAACAAAATGATTACGGACGGACAGGGCGACGACTATATCCCACGGTATTACATACCGGTGGGATAAAACGTGCTATCCTTGGTGCCATGGCCAAGTGTCATACCTCCAGATACTTTCAACAATCTCATTAGATTCTTCTAAATTTTGTTTGATCACTAAATTCCCACTCAAGAATGTGTCTGTACTTGTAGGATTGGTCAGAAATCCATCTGGTCAACATAGAGGCGAGCAGACTTCGCATGAGAAAGATGACCTGAAGAATGAAACAGTGGGATCATTTCTGTGATTGCATCAATATGCAAATTCCAATTTCTTGTGCGTTCAGCTCGGATTTAAAGTAGAATTGATACTTGCTTAACATATGCAGTCCAGAGTTCGCCTGTCCTACTCGCATTGGCAGCAGATTTTGAACACATTCTTCATCTATGACTGCATCAGTAGAACGTTCTCAATTCAGCAGGGATTGGTGGACATTTCTGAGCAGAGTGACATCCATACAACCAGGTGTTTCTAACAGAGTAGGCATGATGACATGAAGAAAGAAATGGGCACGTTGGGCTCAGGCATATGCATGACCACTTATCAGATGAATTACACAGTTTGGAGCAAAGAAAATAGCCCATAAACCTTCAAACCCACTGCCTTCCACCACATATCCAATCGATCCCATATATGACATCAGTAAATGAATAGCTCCAAGGTGAATAATAATCTTGTTCAGCTTTGAAGATTTCACAATGCATGGCAAATGCATGTTTTTCGGCCAATTGTAGTGCAAAACACAGGTCAGAGTGGATGGTGTCGGGCCGGTAATGATCTTCATTTACATAAAGCAAACTAGTGATTTTACTCTTCTCATGTTTGTCAACTTGGACTGCACACTACATTAAGCTGTAACAGAAGTGATAGTGAGATCACCTCCAGTGGGAATCAAACCCGGGACCAGTAGCCCCGTAGGAAGCCACTAGGAACACTTTCATCTCACCTTGCCACATACACCCCTCCACAAAGTGACTCGTCCTTGAGTCAAGCTTTTGCGAGTTAGCAAGCACCTCAGTTCGACGTACCCAGGGTGTTGTGAGCACAAGGGAGTTGCGACAAAACGTCAAGGATGTTCCTCTTGAACCACTGAAGCAACTCCTGTTGGGTGTGCAATTTTCAAAACGCAATAATGGATACACTAATTACCCTATTAAACTATGCATTTTTGGATTCTATTTGAAGAGGGCTTTCATTTGATATATGACATGACATGATTAACTTAAAAATAAAAATAATTTAACAATTTACCGAAACGCCGGCGGCCATCTTGGAAATGGCGGACATTTTGAAAAAGCCACCAGCTAGAATTTGCAGAACTTTGTGCCATTGATATAAGTAAGATATTTTTAAGGTCTTCAGAAAAAATCAGCTTTCTTATATTTTTTTCCGGGTTGTCCATATCTTTTGACTTATGGTCCTGGCCTACTAGTGGGTTGTTCCTTATCGTCAGTTTGGCTCTTCCTAGGAATTACATCACATTACATATGAGCAGGGAATATTCCCCAAACCACCTCATTCATAATATTTCAACTGATTAATACTGAAATACCTTGATATTTTCAATCAACATGTGAATTGATGATAGGTTATGGCTTTGATGCAGAGAAAACAGCCGATCGGTTAGGCTGGTAAATAGTGTCCAATGTTATATCCTTTTCTTCTTATTGGTAGTGATTGCCTGCATTGGTGACATGTGCAAATGTCCATTTATTGAATTGACGACAGCCTGGGAGAGGATGAATGTAGAGCATATCAACTCAAATGAAATCATCAAAACCTTCAATGCTGATGACTGACTGGGGAATAATGATAACTGATAACTGATAACTATCACCACTCACTATATTTGTGCAGCAGACATCACAGTATTATATTCAGAATTTTAGACTGAACACGTTGACCTTCACGGATGTGACACATTAAGCTCCAGTCCCTGAAAGACAAGCTAACAACAAGCTCAGAGCTCGTCCAACTAATTTGCTAGTTTCCAGGGGTGAATAAACGTCTAGGCGATAGGTCAACATGAGCTGATGTATAAAGCAAAGCTGGAAGATATTTGCAAACAAGGAATTATTAAGCCTCGTACTACCACGGGCTTGTCATTCTCGTTAACAGATAATGCCAACTAATTAGGAAAGGATTTTTGTAACGTCATGTTATTTGCTATACCAAATGTCCTTTGAATAGAATCACCATACCAGACAAAATGCAAATGTAATTTTAAGTATTTGATTTGTAAACATATGAACTTAAGTTGATAGTAATTATTGCTTAAGAACTTCTTTGTCATCAAAATGAGTGTTTCATAATTTTGACTGGCATTTCAAAACATATACAAAATCTAAAAAATGCTAAATTTCTTAATGTTAGCTACTGTATCGTTAATAACACGACTTTAACATTTACAAAGTTGGAATCCACGTGTCTTGCCTTTCTTATTCACTACTTTTCGAGGAAAAAACTCAACTGTAGTGTTCTTACTTTAAAAAGTGTGGAACCATAGTTGTGTGAAATAGTAAAGTATACTATTCAATTATTAGTATTCTATTCATAGTGGCTTTGAACATATGTTACAAAGGTGTCATATTTGTAAATTACACATGGAGGAATCAGAGGAATGTCAGAGATTAGATAATGTAAAAATGTGGTAAAAGTGCTGTTATATTAAAATAATGACAACCTGAAAATGATAGTCTTTTGTGTTGCTCTTATGCATATATTTAGAAAGTTATACCATTCTGACAGAGTAAATGCAACATGCTAACATAAATAGGCATTTGCAAGAGTGGTCTTATAACTCACGTAAGTGTTCTGTAACATATGTATAGAAAGGAAATATCAGAATATCATGGTTTGCCATAGGGCAAGATTTGCATGAGGAAAATTAAGCATATAAATCATATACAAATGCAGATAATCTATACTGTTTACATAGAAGTGTACCGGGATGACTTTTATTCTAAATTTATACAGAGGAAAAGGTTTTCACCAGCCAAAGACGACAGATAATGTCAGAAAAATTAAAATTATGACATGATTAAAACGTTATTTAGTGAGAAGACAACTTCCTTCAAATAATGTTTCACTTCTTTGGGATATCTGCATTTATAAAATAGGACAGCTAAGCAATGAATGAATGGGCGTAAAGTAGTGTTGTCAATGAATCATACGTTATATTTAGAAAAACTGCAATTGTTATGACCATAAGAAAACTTTATTACCCTGCATATATTTGCCCACTTGTGCAGGAACATGCAGTAATACATGTATATAATAATCGCAGCTAGTCATAAAATACTAAAACTCTGGTTTATAATTTCTCTTTTCGTAATGCATAAATGCGTAAATGCAAAAAGATATAAAGCATTAAGATATTATGATGTTATACTTATTTTATTGTTGAAAGTAAAAGCTTACGTTATAAATCAACGGATAATATAAATTTGCACTTGAAGCCTTTCGATTTGGCCAAAAGCTAGTCAAAAGACTAACCATCTTGGGGCTATTGCTGTACTATTAGCTAAGTTGTTTAACTTTCAAGGGAAGTGTCTAGTAGTTTAACATGCTTTGGTCTTTTTACGTCTCTTATAGAAAGTAAAAAACATCCCCTTGAAAGTTGCTAAATAAAAAAATAGGAGATTGAAGATTGAGAGGTACAAAAAACTGCATCTGTACATGTAAACATAGAAGGGTATATATGTAGTATCAAGATTTGCAAATTAGGTGGTTTTGAGCAAACAAAAGTGTAACCATAAAACCCCCCCCAGATTCAAATAGTTGAACAAACACGACTCTGGTATGTATATATCCCTTTGATACAGGTTATAACTGATAGAAAACGATAGACTTTTCACCCCCACTGTGGGCCTTAAAACTTTGCATGTATCACAGCTTAATAGTCATATAATAACTGTATACATACTGCTTTAAATCGGGAAACCACAAATCACAATTGAAGAACTAACTTGATTCAATAATCAATCAACAAGAAACAAGCTGTCAACTCAAGAGACCTGTAACACATTTGGTTGAAACATTTGGTCACGAGAACAGGGAGAGTATCACATAATACAAAAATATCTTGCACATTTTTTAAGAAGTTAGAAATTTTTGGAATTATTTTCTTTATGGAACATGTATAAATATATCTTTTAGCTGAAAATAATATATGAATTAGCAGTGAGTTGCTTTTAACATTCTATTTGGTCACGAGAACATAGAGAGTATCACATAATACAATAATATCAATAAATTGTATCGTATGCAGCATAGTCCAAATTGTTTTAATCATTGAACACATAAAGTGTATTCATCAATGGATAATTATTAAAAACAAAGCGGTGAAAGTTTTCTCTCACATGTTCGCAACAGCAATTTATCACTTGTCTGTCAAATATCAAAAGAAAGTATGACTCCACCTGCAATATGAAAAATAACAGGGTTTTCCTTTGAGTGAATTTATTCCAAGAAGCAGTTTGTGCTGAAACTAGTTACTCTACATTAATGTCCATTAACTAAAATCAAATAAGTAGATGAGAAAGAAACTAGAAAGTAGAAAATTTGTTCAAAATAATTCAGGTTCTGGTAGATGTCTATAGACGTTTTAAAAAAAAAAAAAGTTCAGCTTCTGTATCGTGAATAAAACGACATAAACAATAAAGAAGCCTGAGTCAACGTGTGTTGCCTTTCTTAGGTATTCCATTGTAAGGAATGTGTTGTTTGGTAATTTAAAGTGTGAAATTGTAAGGAATACCATATTAATTATTTATGTTCTATTTACATTGAATATAGGTTGAGTTCCATTATTTATAACTGAAACGTACACTGCAGCATGGGCTTAGTTTAAGTTTTATACTGATATATTACGTATGCAGTAATGGAAGAAGAGTCCCAGTTAATATACTGAACGAAAGTGGGAAAATTCAAGTGGCTCTCAAAATAATTACATTCCCTTCATTAAATCGAAATTCTCACTCAAGTAAATTAATACCATTCTGACAGAGTAAATGCCAAATGACAATTAAGATAGGCATTTGCAGACCCCTGTGCAATTGTATCATCGACCATTTTAGTTGAAGATGACGAGATGTATTCACTTGGAGCAATAAGTGACTGCCTTGTGAAGATCATGACACGCACTTGGGTCAACAAGAACAGCTCTTATAACTCACGCAGTGTTCTTCAACATATATATAGAAAGGACATTTCGGAATATGATGGTTTCTCATGAGTTTCGTGAATAAGTGTGACACAAAAATGCAAGAGTTGCATGAGTAAACTGAATGTTATGAAATACGGGTTATATATATTGGTTGAAATAACAGAGTATAAACTTGTTTAGATGTCTGCAAACAAATACTTTATCAGAAATTATTGTACTACAAGTCAATAAGTTCATCATTCAGTGGCGTTCAGAAAATGGTAAGTATATATCATTATTTAACAGAACATGATGTTTATATGCCAAAGACAATGGCATTCAAAAAGTAAAAGTGAGTCTTTGCAAGTTCAGACGAGGGAGTTTTATATTTAACAGATTCAATTTAAACTAGATTAGCTTTTGCGGGACACCGCAAAAGCAGAGCAGCTCCGAAACTTAGGGTCTCGCCTTTCCCTGTTCCGCCTTCTCGTCAGCATCAATAAAATGGGAATTCTTTTTAACAAAAGTTTGTTCATTATTCGAGTTATTACTAATCATCACTGGGGTCACTTTTCACAAGTTTGTTCTTGAAACCTATTTCTTCTTTCAAAATTTGATCAAAGGATTAACGTGGCCTTAACAAATATCTCATGACCTTGACCTTTGACCGTCAAGGTCACACCATCAATGATCACTTTTCATCGCGTATAATATTCATGCAATGACTCAAAGTGTTTATAGTTAAAATACGGCATATTCACAAAAGCATGCTTAAGTTTTGACCTCACTGTGACCTTGACCTTTAACAGATTTTAGCAAAAACCTTTTAAAATCTTGGTCTTTCTCCATAGTTCATATATACCAAATAAGAGCCTAATGGCACAAAAAAAGTTTGAAGTTATCATGTTGACAAGGATTGTTGTAGTGATTTCAGAACTCATGACCTTGATCTTTGACCTTGAATGTAAACATGCCAAAATCATTCACCAGGTGTATAAGAAAGAAATTAAGCTATCTATATGAGGTGTTAATATCTTCATGGAAAAAAGTTACTTAGTGATTTCAGAACTGGTCAGTATGACCATATCTCGTGACCTTGACCTTTAAAATTCAAGGTCATACAATTAGTGATCACTTTTCATTGTGTATCACAATCATGTAATGATTCAAAGTGTTAATAGTTGAAATAAGACATTTTCACAAAAGCATGCTTAGGTTGTGACCTCGCTATGACCTTGACCTTTGACGGATTTTAGCGAAAACCTTATCAAATCTTGGCCTTTCTCCATAGTTGATGTACACCAAAGAAGAGCCTGATAGCACAAATATTTTTCAAGTTATCGTTTTTCAAGGATTTTTTTAGCGTTTTCAGAAATCGTGACCTTGACCTTTGACCTTGAATGTGAACATGTCAAAAAAATTCCCCAGGGGTATAAGTAAGAAGTTATGTATATGAGTTCTCAAAACCTAATAAGGAAAAAAGTTGGTGGCGGCGGCGATGGAAACTGCACAAAAACTGATAGCAGCTCCGACTTAGTCGGAGCTGCTAATTACAATTAAATATTTGTATTTGAACTTATGAAAAATGCACTTTAACAGAATCGTCCCTTTAATCAGGGTACTTGAAACACAAGTGTAGAAGCGAGCAAAGCTCACATACCCCCGCTTCCCGCTTAGGTCAAAGAAGTTTCAAATAAGCAAATTATAAATCTGTGGCTATTGATTAACATATCAATACAGTTTGATGAAGTGGATCACATAGCTTCAGATGTTTCTACATAACATTGGAAGATGTAAGCTATATAATTAATGTCCAGTTGTCAAAAGGCACATCTAGGGATCATGGTTGCAAATTGACATGTGTTTTAAGTTTGGTAGTCACTGTTGAAGTCATGTTTCCATAGCAACCATCCAAAAATAGCATTTGCATATTGGTCTTACCCTCAAAAGACACATCTACGGATCATGGTTAACCTCTGTATCAAGTTAAGTGAAGCTGACATGCATAGTATGGGAGATATGGTCCGGACAACAAGACTTCTCTATAGAGTCCCTGTTTATGTCACGTTTTCATGGAAACCGCAAAAAATAAAATTCAGATATAGGTCTAACCCTCAAAAGGCACAACTAGAGATCCTGTTTGACATGTGTATCAAGTTTGATGAAGCTAGCATGCATAGTTTTGGAGATCTGCTCCGCACAAAATGACTTCCTCAAAGAGTCGCTTTTTAGTCACGTTTCCATGTAAACCGCAAAAATTAAAATTCAGAAATACTTCTAACCCTCAACAGGCACAACAAGGGATCATGGTTAACATGCGAATGAAGTTTGATGAAGCTAGCATGCATAGTTTTGGAGATCTGCTGCTCACAAAATGACTTCCTCAAAGAGTCATTTTTTAGTCACGTTTCCATCGAAACCCAAAAAAATGAAATTCAGAAATAGTTCTAACCTTTAAAAGGCACAACTAGGGATCATGGTTGACATGTGTATGAAGTTTGGTGATGGTAGCATATATAGTTTGGGAGATCTGCTCCGCACAATGTTTTGGGACGGACGGACAGACGGACAGACAGACGGAAAGAATGAATGCTATATACCAACGCTTACGCTCTAAGCCGGGGGTATAATAATCGATAAGAATATTTTGCTTACTGAACAAGGTCAACACACACCGACACAGACCATTAAGCAACATGCTGACTCAAGACATGACATGACAACAACAACATGCCCCATTAAAAATGTTTTTAAATGTACATGTAACGAACCATGGGTGTTACTCCACTGCGATTCAGTGTAGCATGGCACCCACACCTTACCACGCATAGAAAGTTCTCTACTGCAGACAAAGTTGTCGTGCCCTTGGCGGAAATTAAGATATTTGTAATTGAAAATCAAACATATGATACGACTAATTGAGGTGTTCTTTCTTTCGTTCGGTAGTTTACATTTATTATGCATAATATGTATTTTGGGGGGGGTGGGGGTGAATCAGATAAATATATTCAGAGTTATGGCCCTTGACTTTCCTATTTCAAACGGTTAAACTGTATCCTTGTGATTGATCATTGATTGATTCATTGATCATTTCCCATATCATATACGAATTCTTTGATTTTTTAAGCTTGACTTCATGGAAGACAACATTTTTCATGGAAGAAAGATCTGATCTTTTGACAATTACATAATTACCCTTATATTTAAACTACTTATTAAGAGGAAAATTTGTCAGTCAATAGGACAAAAACAGGGGGTTCTCAGAGCACTCTAGATTTGTAATATAATTGTCGTTTTTTTCTGGACTTTTCTTGTCATCTTTTTATTTTCTTCCTTATAACGTTACTTGCATTTGTATATTAAATAAACCTTTACAGGTGTAAGGTATCTAATTGAATTTTCACAACTTTCAAAGCGAATTGTCATTGTTCCGGTCAATTACTGACATCCCTCATTCAGACTATCATTGCACTTCCCTGACTGGTTTTTGTTGCGTATTCCCATGTCTGTGCTTAGAATCTTTGATTGAATGACTTGTTTCTCGACAAAAGGATTAGAATTTCCCATGCGATTTGAAATGAAATAGCCCGCGATAGTTTGTGTTCAACACCTCAGACAGAGACAGTTGCTGACAAGGCAGTGCACCCAATGTGAGATGTGTGATCTTGTAAGTTGCTGTTGTTCAGTTATTAACCATTCATCGTTTCAAGATCCCCATGTTGGTTTGCTTGCAATTCGCACAATTTCTATATACGAACAAATGATCTTGTTCTATTTTAGTGGCGTAATGATTGGAAAACGTCTTAGGTAATATTCTTGTAAAACGTGCATTACATTGTAAACCTATTTCAAAACAGACCTAGCTGTATTGCTATTCCTAGCGCACTGAAGACAATGATATGTCTATGAAATATTACTTGAAATATTTTTAGAAATATTCAACCATCAAAATGTCATATTCAGTAATACCAAACAGTTATTCATGACAAAATTAAGATATAAAGCAATGCATCACTTTCAATTTACATTTAAATACCTAAGTCTTTTCTGAAAGTGAATTAAATTCGACAAAAGAATTTCCATATTCCATAATCGGAAATATTATTGATGGTTTGAAACCATCTTATGTCAAATTTAACGATAAAGCAATCTCTTGACAGCCTAGATTCATTGTCTCGATGATCTCTCTTATATATGTAAAATGTAGGAATGCATCTTCCTGAACATTAGATTGGACATCGTGTGCGATGTCAAACTCACTGTTATGAACGACATTCCCGGCGTTTTTGATTTGATTACAGTTGTCACAAATGTCAAAATTTTGATTTCACAAATGTCAAACACATTGACCTCATGTGTCTCTCCCGCTACCTTCCAATGATTGTTGGAGGGATGTGGGTTCATGAAAATGAGTCAACATTGCACTTACTATAGTTTATGAAACATTGTTTGATAATAATGGTTCTATGTAATGTTATATTTACATTCCCTGTTTCAATATTCCTTGCATGGCATTAATTGCAATAAATTTATCAAAAACTAACCAGTTACATACCATTGTCTTTGTCAAACTGCCTAATAACAAATCCTTTCTAAAGTTTTGTGCTTTGTTTAGTATCTACTTTTCAACAAGAACCATATAGATCACTCAATATGAACCAATAGCTTATCGAAATTGATTATGAAAATTTAGATTAAAATGATAAGTGTACATAGTCATCGGAGTGAACAAACATTGTTTGGTATCTTCACAGAAGCTTTTTACCTTTTGTAGAGCATTGTACGACAATTAAGACAATTAATGAATCATAACAGATGCCATTATCATGTAGTTAGTACAAACTAATTCATTAAATACTAAACAACTTACACAATGCTACTGACACGATTATCTAGAAGAAGTCGATAAAGAGTTGTTCAACACGTTAGCTGGTACCCTCGGGTAAAGCTTTGCTCTGATGTCTGTTTGACCTATTCACTCTATAGTTTAAATGCCCTTGGCTCAAGACGGAATCTTCCTTAACTCTAGATGATAGAGATCATTTCAGACTAGTTGGCAAATAATGTTATCTCGAAACCTGCTGGGTTGTTCCTTATCGTCAGTTTTGCTTATTCCTTGGAATGACATCACATTTCATATGCACAGGAAATATTCCCCAAACCACCTCATTCATAATATTTCAACTGATTGTTTGAAAGAAATACCTTGATATTTTCAATCAACATGTGAAATGATGATTGGTTATGGCTTTGATGCAGAGAAAGCCGCCGATCTGTTATGCTAGTAAATAGTGTCCAATGTCATTTCCTTATATTCGTATTGGTAGTGATTGACTGCATTGGTGACATGTGCAACTGTCCTTTTATTGAATTGACGAAAGCCTGGGAGGGGATGAATGTACAGACTATCAACTCAAATGAAATCATCAAAACCTTCATTGTTGATGACTGACTATAGAATAATGATAACTGATAACTGATAACTGATAACTATCACCACTCACCATATTTATGCAGCAGACATCACAGTATTATTTTCACAGTTTTAGACTGAACACATTCACCTTCACGGATGTGACACATTAAGCTTCAGTCCCTGAAAAACAAACTAACAACAAGCTCAGAGCTCGTCCAACTAATTTGCTAGTTTCCAGGGGTGAATTAACGTCTAGGCGATAGGTCAACAGGAGCTGAAGTATAAAGCAAAGCTGGAAGATATTTGTAAACAAGGACTCTTTAAGCCTCCTACTACCACGGGCTTGTCCTTCTCGTTAACAGATAATGCCAACTAATTAGGAAAGGATTTTTATCCCCCGCCACGAAGTGGAAGGGGGATATAGGTTTGGGCTCCGTCCGTCCGTCCGTCCGTGCGTCGTTCCGTGCGTCCGTCCGTCCGCTATAAAGGGGACACTTTTTCTCAGAAACTATTTAAGATAGGACAACCAAATTTGGTGTGTGGCTTGTGGACATAAATACCTCGATGGAGTTCGAAAATAAGAACGATGTGATAATTTTTTCCAGAGTTATTGCCCTTGTTCCGTATTTTTGGACTCTGTTCATGGTATCTCCAAAGGGGACAGCTTTTCTCAGAAACTGTTTAAGATAGTATTTCCAAATTTGGTGTGTGGCTAGTGGACATAAATACCTCGATGGAGTTCGAAAATAACAACTGTGTGATTATTTTTTCCGGAGTTATTGCCCTTGTTCCATATTTTCGGACTCTGTTCATGGTATCTCCAAAGGGGACAGCTTTTCTCAGAAACTGTTTAGGATAGAGTTTCCAAATTTGGTGTGTGGCTTGTGGACATACATACCTTGATGGAGTTCGAAAATAAGAACTGTGTGATCATTTTTTCCGGAGTTATTGCCCTTGTTCCGTATGTTTGGACTCGGTTCATGCTATCTCTAAAGGGGACAGCTTTTCTCAGAGACTATTTAAGATAGGATTACCCAATTTGGTGGATGGCTTGAGGGCATAAGTACCTTGATGGAGTTCGAAAATGAGAAGCACACAATTAATCTTTGCGGAGTTATTGCCCTTGTTCTGTACATTTGAACTCTGTTCAAGGTATCACCAAAGGGGACAGCTTTTCTCAGAAACTATTTAAGATAGGATAACCAAATTTGGTGTGTACTTTAAGGCCATAGATACCTTGATGGAGTTTGAAAAAAAGAAGCATGTGATTATTTTTTCCGGAGTTATTCCCCTTGTTCCGCTTTTTCGTCTCTGTTTCAAGTATCCAAGGATATAGCTTTTCTCAGACATTGTTTAACATGAAATCAGTTATGTGGCTTGAGGATATCGTTACCTTAATGGAAAGAAAATGAGAAGCGCACAATTATTTCTTCTTGAATTTTTGCCCTTCTTCTCATTTCTTGTGTCTGGCGGGGGATGTTGATGACTATGTCTTCTTGTTGTAACATCATGTTATTTGCTCAACCAAATGCCCTAAGAATAGAATCACCATAACAGACAAAATGCAAATGTAATTTTAAGTATTTGATTTGTAAACATATGAACTTAAGTTGATAGTTACGCATATATTATCTCTTAAGAACTTCTTTGTCATCGAAATGAGCGTTTCATATTTTGGACTGGCATTTCAAAAACAAACACGAAATCTAAAAAATGCTAAATTTCTTAATTTTAGCTACTGTATCGTTAATAACACGACTTTAACATTTACAGAGTTTGAATCCACGTGTCTTGCCTTTCTTAGTCACTTCTTTTCGAGGAAAAAACTCAACTGTAGTGTTCTTACTTTAAAAGTGTAGAACCATAGTTGTGTGAAATAGTAAAGTATAATCATTATTAGCATTCTACTCACCTTTGCATTGAAAATAGGTTACAAAGGTGTCATATTTGTATATTACACATGGAGGAATCAGAGGAATGTCCGAGATTAGGTAATGTAAAAATGTGGTATAGTCTGGGAGCCAAGTCCAGATTTTTATTTTCCGCTAAACAATTAGAGTAGAGGTTGCCAACATAGTTTAAAATGTTCATTGGATGCTGTGCATCGATAAAAAATATGTTGGCACCTTGGGAATACTCAAATTATTTTTCAGCAGGTCTTCAAAGTTTACCACTGACGCTGCCAATTTACTATGAGAATTGTAAATAGTTGTTAGGAAGACATAGGAGGAGTTACTTCCCCTCCCAGCATCCACCTTGTAATGGCTGACTAAACACTGAACTGTCAGTTCACCTTCCATTTTATTAGGGCCTTTGGAGCTATGTAAACATGGATTTTGGATCACTACAATTGTAAGTATGATATTTTTTTTATTGATTTCCTTCAATTGAAGACTTGTGGTTCCCAATTTAAATATATTGAATTTTTTTTTCTAGAACTTGTCAGCAATGTCACTGTGACCTCTCAATGTCATCAAACATGATCTAGTGCAAATACGCTATGGATAGATTTGCAGCATACACAATATATAAAATGTGCATTAAATTAATAATGATATCTATTGCACTGGCATATTTTTCAAATGCACTTATATTTGGTGGATTTTGGAATTTGATGATGCTGTAAAATGTGTTGTTCTTTTAGGCTTGTGACAGTTAATATGAACTGACAGAACTACATATTTGTTGTTTCTGTTCTTTGCAGTAATTATTTAAAGCTCATACTTTTAAATTTTTGGATAATTAGATCTACATCCTTGCAGTTTGGAAGAAAATATTTTGATTGCAAGATAGATCTAGGCCACAGTCCTTGTCAGCTGATTTCTGATAGATACTACTTTCCTTCTACTATTTTTATATCTTCAAGTCGTCTGCTGATTACTTTTTTAGTAATGTGATTTACGCCTTAATTTCTATATTTCAGCAAGTTAATTATTTTCAAAGTGAAGAAAATCAAACAAAATTATCATTTGCTTATTATAGCAATGAAAGTATGCGCTTATGAAGTTTTTAGAAAGAATATTGGTATATTCGTTAAAAACTAAATTATTAATGGCTTTCAAAGTAACTTTTTAAATCTGTTCATTGTATAATTTTATAACTTTAAAGACATACATTTTGGGTAATTTAATGGACAAATGCAATAAAATCCTAATTGTTTATTTATTTTGCAGATCAACATTGTGATGACGGTAATGAAAAAGTCACAACTGATTTAAAGGGCACCATCGTTTCAAAAGGCGTTATCTTCAGGCTAATTATCAGTAAGTATATCTATTATGGAAACATGATATGAAATAATAAATTTCTTTTAAATCTGGAAGCAATTTAAAAGAAATCTGCAAGATAATTAAGAACTTACATTGTAAAATGAGTACCAAAATATGATCATGTATACAATATGTTTAATTGTATTATATTGTATTGGTGAGGTAATCAGAAAAGCTTACCCTTGATTGTTTACCAAACTAAATTAATTTTATTTGAATATAAAGATATATGTTTAGACCATGCAGTATTTTATTTGCAGCTTTTCATGATGAAGTCCTGCTTTCAACTGCTTTGATAATGACTACTTGCCACAAGTGCCCTAGCTAAGGTAGATACGTGTATAAACTTCTGTTAGATAAACATTAGCATACTAAAATTGTTATATTGTAAGGTATGTTTGTGAGGAGACACAGGTGATTATTTTTGTGATATTTGCACACTGTGCATTCGAGTGATTCTCAACGTCGATTGATCGGTTACCCAGTGGAAGAATGACTGTGACGTAATGAAACAATGGTTTGACGTAGCAAATTATTTTATGACGTCACAATGTTACCGCCACGGCACGGGTCCTTCACAGCGGCAGTCAAACATGGAAATGTGAAAATCAAGCGTATCTGTTCATTTTTATTCAATAAGGGGTAATATACTCAGTCTCGTGACTGAACATTATTTTGACTCGTGCATATTTCCAGTAAACATTCGTACCTCGATGTTTATTCTCTAATTAGTTCCTAAAGTTATTGTTCAAACATGTTTGTATAGTTAAATGCTAGTACCAAGCAGAATTGTTCAATGTATATATTTTATTTGCAGCTATTAATGATGAACTCCTCCTCTCAACTGTGATGACGACTACCTGCTATAGATGCCTTTAGCTTTGAAGTAGGTTTATATACATTTGCATTATTAAATTTGTAAGATTTTATGATATTGTTATTAGTTAACATATGTGAAACAATACTGCAGTCTAACCAATAACATATCAGTTGTTTTATGGTTTAATAAGTAAAAACTAGTTAGTCTATATGAAATGTTAAAAAAACAGGTGGACTTTTTGTAATTCTTAGTTTGTTGTTAAATTTTGGCAACGCTTCAATGACGGATTACATTTTGCAACATAGGGATGTACTAAATTATCGCAATATTTCACACACAAATGCAGCAAGTTAAGCATGCTCACTTTTCATTTCAGGAGACGCATTGAACCAACATGGAACCAACATCTATCCTTCAGCGAAGACGAAGTAGGAACTTGGATCCTGATTGGACAAAGTGTTTTATTTGTCAACATTATTATCCACCAGGGCAGAAGCTTAAAATGTTCCAACACATAAAGCTACGAAAGATGGGATAGATAGGATGGTAGCTGTTGCTTGTGAACGCTGGAAATATCATGATGTGCAGTATATTAATGTATGTGAATATATTGAACACTACAGTGCAGGACTTCCTGGGGACATCATGTGGCATAGATCATGCTACTCCAATTTCACGAATGCAACTACCACCAGCAGATTGAAAGCCTGATATGCCCAACAAGCAACGGTGATGGAGACGATGAAAAAAGAAACACCCCGGAGCTCTCGAAGTTTCACACCAAGAATGGATTGGAATAGTTGTCAAGAAGATAGTCCGGCAAATCTCCACAACATACAATGTATTCCGACATCTGACAAAATCAAGTCGTTGGCTTGTCAAGATCCTATCATTCAAGAAATGTCGCCTTGAAAGTACCCATGACCTGATTGCTGCCGAAGGTAAATACCATCTCCATCTCCGGAATCATAGTAAATATACCCTTGATGAATGTGACCCAAGGACAGAATGCTTCCTCACAGTCATGAAAGAGCTGCGTTGTGGACTGGCCAGAGGATTTATATTTTTCCTCCAAACAGTATGGAACAGATATTGTGAGAAGCTTGCTGAACTTTCTTGTGAACTTGGAGTTTATCACCGTAGAAGATTTAAGGATAAAAAATCCAATCACATCTTGTAGAGGAAGTTAACACCATGCATGAACACACACAGAAATGTTCTATGTTGCTGTGAAGATAAAAGCGGACATTGAAGAAACAGAAGGACACAAATCTGTAGGTTCCTTGACTCCAGAGACTGCACAGAAAACTGTTACCGATAGCTTGTACATCCTTCTCAAATTACTGTGTGGAGATGCAAATGAAAGTGCCATTGTTGAAGGAAAACATGTGGAAAACAACTCTACCAGCACAAAGATACTGAGCATTGCCCAGGATATTGTATTTCTCACGTCCAGTGGTCGAAAGCTTACTCCAAAACATATTGGACTAGGACATACTGTACACCAAGCAACACGCTCTTAGGAATTAGTACAACTCCTTCATGCTGCAGGTCACTCTATCAGCTATGATACAGTTCTCAGATTGGATACAGCAATTGCCGAAGACACCCTCTCTCGCTATGAAGAGCATGCCCAGACTGTCGTGCCAAGATGTTTCTCTAATGTACCATTGCCAGGATACATTCGCTTTGCAAATGACAACATTGACATTAATGAGGAAACACTGGATGGAAAGGGGACTTTCCATGCAAGGCAAACTGCAGCTTTCCGGTGGAATAGTGACACCTTATAGTACCTATGAGGGAATTCCAGTTGACCATGGTAGATCTCGCTCAGTTCAAGTGCCACAATCTTTCACAGATATGAAGACCGCCAACATGCAAGCCCCAAAGCTTGAAGCATTTCAACATGCTCCTGAAATTGAATGGTACAATCCCCATAATACTGAATGACACTTGCCATGAGAATCATGCAGAGATGGTCATAACATGTTATTCATAAACCTGATTCATATTCTTCTCATTTCAAAATTTCTCCAGGCCAAAATATCATGAAATGACTGATCAAACTTTTGACCTTTAAATGACCTTGAAAGTTATTTGTCTTATTGTCCATATTTATGAAATAAATCAACAATGTTATATCATCTTAATGTTCATAAGAGATGTGAACATGTGTATTTGTTTTGTTCCAGTAGTGAGAAAAACACTTTGTGAGAAAACATTATGAAATGACGCTGATCGGACTGTTGACCTTGACATGACCTTGAAAATCAGGGTTCAAAATGCCAAGATTTATCAAATCAATCAACCATGTTATCATATATAAATGTAAATACAAGATGTCAACATGGGTGTTTGTTTTGTTCAAGTAGTGAGAACAACTTTTTTTATGAGAAAATTTGTAATTATACTGATCGCACTTTTGACCTTGCCTTGACATTGAAGGTCATTTGTCAACTTGTCAACATATATTACTTGAATCAACAATGTTATAGCATCAACTCTTTGATATAAGATGTGAAACAGGTATGTTCTTTTTGTTCTGGCTGTGTGAAAACAATTTTACTGGCGGATATATCATGAAATTACACGATCTGACTTTTGACCTTGACATGCCCTTGAAGGTCATTTGTGAAAGTGCCAACATATGTGAAATAAATTAACATTGTTAAAGCATTTAAACTTTGACACAGAATGTGATTCATGTCTGTTATTTTTGTTCAGGTACTAAGGAAAACTTTTTGGGCGAAAATATCTTAAAATTTCAGTGATCTGACATTTGACCTTGACATGACCTTGAAGGTCATTTGTCAAAGTGCCAACATGTATGAAATGAATTAACAATGTTAGTACTATAACTTTTAAACACCAGAACACTTCTACTAAACATGTTTAGCGGAAGTGATTTCTAGCCCTCTTTTCAGGAATGGCTCCCAGACTAGTAACAGTTCTGTTATTTTCAAATAATTACAATCTTTTGTGTTGCTCCTATGCATATCTTTAGAAAGTTATACCATTCTGACAGAGTAAATGCCAAATGCTAACATACATAGGCATTTGCAAACCCCTGTGCACTCGTGTAATCGATCATTTTAGTTGAAGATGACAAGATATATTCCCTTGGAACAATACGTGATAGCCTCCTGGGGATCATGACACGTGATGTGATAAAAACAAGACTGGTCTTATAACTCACGCAAGTCTTCTGTAACATATGTATAGAAAGGAAATATCAGAATATCATGGTTTGCCTTAGGGCAAGATTTGCATGAGGAAAAGTAAGCATATAAATCATATTATACAAATGCAGATAATCTTTACTGTTTACAAATAAGTGTACTGGGATACCTTTTATTCTAAATTTATACAGAGAAAAAGGTTTTCACCAGCCAAAGCTGTTGTATAAGACGAAGGACAATGTCAGAAAGTTCATGACATGACAGAATCGTTATTTAAAAGTAAGAAGACACCTTACTTCAAATAACGTTCCACTACTCTCGGATATCTGCATTTATAAATTAGGACAGATCAGCAATTAATGAATGGTCGTAAAGAACTTTTGTCAATGAATTAAAAGTTATATTAAAAAAAAACTGTAATTCCCATGACCATTAGAAAACCCGGCATATATTTGCCCGCTTGTGCACGAACTTGCAGTAATACACGTATATCATAATCACGGCTGTCACAATATACTAAAACACTCGTTTTATGATTTCTCTTTAAATTTTCTGATTTCACAGTTAATACAATAACATATAAAGCATTAATATTTGTGAAAAGTCTTTCATCATGCAAGAGTAGGATACAATTAAGTTAAATAGTGAATATTATACAATTATAGACTTCAGTTGAGGTGAATCAAATGGTTTATCGACCTCGGAACAGGTATGTTCACCGAGGCGATAGCCGAGGTGAACATATCTGTTTCGAGGTCGATAAACCATTTGATTCACTGATAACTGAAGTCAATAACTGTTTTATTATATGATCCATAAAAGTCTCAATTTTTTCCGAAAATTCATTTAAAAAAAATAAAAAAAAATTCAAAAATTAATATTTTTTTCATAAAAAGTTTCTTTTTTTTATAATTTTACTTGTAAACCTACAAAATAGATTTCGATTGAAAACAAAAACTTTATTTTTTAATAACTTGATAGAATACAAAGCATTAATTAAACAGCGCTCCTCGCAGCTGTGATCTATTTTTAGCTCCAGGTCATTGGATTGTTATGTCGACCTCGCGTGACGTTTCCCGCGGTCAACATAACGTTTGATCATTGTCGATGACCATCCGTCTCGGCCAATCAGAAAGCAGAACACTCGTCCATCATATAATAAAAGTGAATATTAAATAGCCATCATAATGTAGTTTATCAATAGGGAGGACTATTTTATCCATGATATTATACTTATTTTGATGTTGAAAGTAAAATATTACGTTGTATGTTGGCGGATAATATACCTGAGCACCTTTCGATTTTGACCATAAAGACCAAACGCTTGTCCAAACACTTAATGTCTCGGGGCTATTGCAATTCTTTTAGCAAAGTTGTTTAACTTTCCATGAAAGTGTGTATAGAGTTGCACATGCTTTGATCTTTTTACATCACTTATAGAAAGAAACACATCTTCTTGAAAGATGCTAAATAAAAAAGGAGGAGATCAAAGTTTGAGTGGTACTAGAAACTGTATCTGTCAAGAAAGAAGGGTATAATGTAGTATCAAGATTTGCAAATTAGGTGTTTCAAAAAAATAATCGTTGAAACAAACACGACTCTGGCATGTACAGGTCATATATCCTTTAATAGAAACAGATAATAGTCATAGAATAACTGTAAACGTACTGCTTTAAATCGGAAAACTACAAATCACAATGGAAGAAGTGAATAGATTCGATAATCATTTAACAAGAAACAAGTTATCAACTCAAGAGATCTTGGTTGAAACATTTGGTCACGAGAACATGAAGAGTATCACATTATACAATAATATCAATAATTTGTATCTCATCCAGCATAGTCCAAAATGTTTTGGTCGTGGAACACAAAAAGTGTATTCACATATGGATAATTATTTTTTAAATAGCGGGGAGAGTTTTCTCAAGCTGGGAACATGTTCACAACAACAACTTATCAACTGTTTGAGAGGCATTCTAGAAGTTGGTGTGATGAAGAAGACTCATATTTTGTCTGTCAAATATCAAAAGAAAGCGTGACTCCACCCTGCAAATTGAAGAACAACACGTTATTTCCTATTAGTGAGTGTATTCCATGAGGAAGATGTGAGCTGAGACTGGTTCCTCTACATGAATGTCCATTAACTGAAATCAGATGAATAGATGAGAAAGAAACTAGAAAGTAGCTGATGAAAAAAACAGCAGGACGTTCATTTGATTGAGAGATAGTAAATCTAGTATCCACAGTTTTTAATTAAAATATAATGACAACACCAGTTACATGAAAGAGAGATTAAGGTATAATGATAAAAAGGCCCGTCGGATTTTTTAGACCTAACTTGGATTTGCCACCTACTGTGAATTCCTTCATAATGTTACATATAAAAGAAAAAAAATGGTACCTACAAAAACTGTCTGGCTAGTCTCAAGAGTTGAAAGATTTCAATTTAAGTCCATGCAAATGTCCAAGTTGTAATGAAAGGATATAAGAGACATTAGCCTCTCCAATACTATTGACGTCGGTAATGTGCATTATATATATATGATTTTTAAGTGCAGTATATATAATTAGTAAATTGTCTACAAATGGTAGTTGAAGTATATTAAACAATGGGATGTAATAATGACACGATTACAAACGAACACAACGTTTTTGGTTATTTTTTGTTATTCTGAACTATTTTTAAATTCTGATAATGTCTACTAGGTTTTCAATTACGTAAATTATTGATATCCTCTCTGAAATATTGACACAGATTATTTACTTTCTTCTTTTTTTGTAAACACTTAGAAATGTGATATATCGGTTGATTTGACGGTGGTCATTTACGTTTCTACATTTAGCATAGTTAGAAGGTTACACTCCTTACTTAAAGTTGTCCACGTTAACTACAATAAAGATATATTGCCAACTATTACAGTATATTAATGTTCGAATCACTCTGGCAATGGTCAAACAAAACTATACATTTAAAGTTTAAATTCAATATGCATGTTTCAAACTTTACAAGACATCTAAACTTGAAATTTGGACACACATTGATATTCATGTCTAGTTGATGTGCACACTCTTTAAAGATGATGTTGATACTGAACGAAAAACATTCATCTCTGATCAGGATCTTTAGATAAGTGAATTGTATGAATTGTATGGGATAGAATCACAGACCTGATGACTTATTTGACCACAAGAAAACCTTTCCATGCATTTTTTCCAATTAACCAGTGAATTCCGTTTTTGAGTTTCACCATTTTAAAATCATTATGGTTGCATAACACTGTCAATCATATGTACGTTTTTAATGAACATGCATATCTCAATATCATTTTGAATAAATTATTACAAGATACTTTATCCGTAATATGAGTAGATACTAATAGGTTACCTTCATCATTTACATACATGAGTTGAATCAGTCTTTTAATGCAATAGGAAGGTTTCAATTAACCAATATTGTATATCTTAGTTAGCTGAAGAGGCTAGTGTTTCGAATAACCGACTTGACACATAAACTTAAAGGACATTCGTCGTGAACAAATTGTTAATCCAACATTCAAGCATAATCAATATCTAGTTGTTGTGTATAATTAGTCCCTATAAGGAGTAATGTATATGTTAACGTTTATTCATGGATCACATTAATTAAACTCTAAATGTGTGTAGATCGGACATCTTGCTTCTACGTGAAGAACAGCCTTTTTTAATGACAGAATTGACAATATCTTCTTCAAGTTGTAATCTGGACAGGAACGCTGTCCCTTTATTGAGGCAAATGACGACATCGACAACATCTACAATCTACATCTACATCACCTAGTCTAGAAAGCAATATAAGATGGGGTTTTGCTGTGGCATACAAGGGAATTCATGTAATTTGAAGGTATTGGGTCCTTCACTAGACATCATGAACTTATTATCAATGATATGGATACACATAGACGCTTCATTTGAATCAGAATATGAACAACGTTTCTCAAATGAAGATAACGCATTGATTTATGATCATATTTGACTTACAGCAAAATGATCTGGTTAACATCATATTCAACAATATACTATATTTCCATTTTATATCAATTCACCTAAAAACATGTAAATTTGAACAACTTTTAAAGTACGAAATTAACAGTAAAACGGGACTTTGTCAATAATTCTAGTACAGAATTGTTACAAAAAATGTACACAAAATCAGACATCAGTAAACTTTCCTTTGTTTAACTCCATTTTCATTAGACTTGGTAAATTCCAATTATAGGCAATCTATTTCTGATCATACACTCCCCACTCTCGTTGTTTGTGTACCTGAGAGATCTAGAGCCAAGACATTTAGTAAATGCAATTATTGAGGCTGCCAAATAGTTTGTCCTGTTTTCTCCTGAAAAAAAAGAAAATTATTTGACATATTTAGCTATGATCATTACATTTAAAGTTACTGATAGTTGCATGCTGAGAATGTTTATGTATTTTTTCATAGTTATTTTAGAACCCATGAAAACCTGAGAAACAAAATTAATTAATAAAAGCAGTTTCATTTAATATGATTATTATTGATAAAATATTGAAATTACCGAATTTTCTATTATATGTTAATAAACGTTGCTTGTGAATTAAATTATTTCCTTGTGTATGTTTCTTCATTATTTCTACGTAGAA
Source organism: Gibbula magus (assembly GCA_936450465.1). Lineage (NCBI taxonomy): Eukaryota > Metazoa > Mollusca > Gastropoda > Trochida > Trochidae > Gibbula > Gibbula magus. Next base: position 76,981,646 of record OW388296.1, read on the forward strand.
TCTTGGATAGAATTATCTTTTTAGTCCCAAAGTTAATCTCTATCATCTTCATGTTTATCTGTATGCACCTAAACATGTATACTTTGGAGAGAGAAGCAAATAAGACAAACATATTTTTCAGGATCAATATTGATAAGCCTGTGAGCGTCTCCTCAAAATAAGGCTCTAAAATGTATGTGAAGAAATTGCACTTTCATTACATATTGAACTAAATACTTTGTTTTGACAAGCATAAGTCAATGTTACATGTAAGTACCAAGCTTTAATTTCTGTAAACAAACAAGACAAGGATGCTTCTCCTTCACCTCCACACACACCGAGAGGAGGAAGTAATATAATAGTTGTGGCTGAATTATAAAGCTTATGAAGACATCAGGTTCTTCTCAGGTCTCTTTAACAATATTAAGTCATAAAACGCATTTTTCCATAAGCAGTTGAATGTGAAGAGTATAAATCATTCAGATTGTAAAGTTGTTAAGTGGTTTTAAGTTATTTGTGGACATGAATTGTTGGATATTGGTCTATTGACCTAGCTCAGGATACAATTATGTTAATTGTTACCTATATTTTATTCAATGTTATTTAACGCTTGGGGCTTGGTTATCAGATTTTTTTACGTAATGTAAGTATAATTAGTTACACATTCTTCAATCGCTACAATATTAAAACACCACAGTAAGTAATAAATGGTGATGCCAGTCTAATGCTATCAGTTAACAGACAGTCACTGAAGCGTTGCACAATGAGGTGCAGTTAGTTCGACTTGGCGACTTTGTGACTCCGAGATTAACGTTATGATACATGAATCTGATTGAGTATCCAACTTTAGACAAGGTGTCTCTTATTACTAGAAACCAATGCATAAATAAATAAACAGAATAGAGAAACAACATGTTTATGGTGTAACTACATGTTTGAATTGTAAATTTATTCTGTATTAAATTTTCTAAATTTAAAATTTAAATTCTGAAATATGAATCTGCAAAACTGCTCTGAAATGTGTTTGTTTCATGAACATAATTATCCATGAACTGAAGTTGCCAATAAACATAAAGTGTATTACTAAGTACGTAAAGGTGGACTTCTGTTAATGCATGACCATGTATTGGATTTATAGCACGTTCGTCTCTCTGTTCACCTGTGTCATAAACAAATATCATTATTATACATAAACACATCATTCGGTAGTAGTGATAAATAAAACAATAAATTAAAACAAAATATATACTAAGTAGCAATTCTATAAAAACTGATTTTTGTATCACATGAATGTTAAAAATGCTTTTTATTGTATAACTACATATTAATGGTAATAGTCTTATCAAAAATACTTCTACGAAACCTAAAAAACAATTAATGCAGCCTCTCGGTTAGTAAATTCCAACGAGGGGGAGCGAGGGGGCCGGCCCCCCAACCTTTCACAGCACCTTTTGATAAAAATATATCACATTATGTTCGCACCCTTCAAACAGTTCATACACGTATGATTAAAGATTCAATGTCTGCTTGATTACGTTGGTGAACTGAAAGGGAAAATCAGCTTTAGTGAGACAGCTTGGGTACTGATGTGGAAATTTAATTGTTCAAGTTACGTCTGAACAAGCATTTGCTAACCTACATTTTAAGTCTTCTACTGGTTACATTGACCCTAATTGTATTTCCATCTTATGACTGTTATTGTATGACTGTGATTTATTGTATTAAAGAAAGCTTTTTAGCCTTTCATAGTCATGGCAGTTTTTTCCTGATCCAAGAATATGTGGTATTATGTGGTACAGTCTAACAGAAACGTTTACAAGAATTTACATATTTATGAATGTATTTGTTTATAAATTGTTCTCCCTTTTTCGGTATTTCATGTCTTAGAAATAATAATGTTGGTCTCTAATTTCTTTAATTCTATTTCCGACAGTTTTGTTTATTTCGAATTCCACAGACTTCGGTGGACTACTGCAGGACCAACCTTTGTCAGATTGTTCATGACTGGTTCGCAAGTTTCCTCATTTAGCACAAAGAAGACTGTACTGGTTACATTGATCCCATTCGTATTTTCAACTTCTAACTGTTACTTGATATTTTCATGATCGTATTTTCTTGTATAGAAGAAAGATTGGACACATTTTGTTAATGCTAGTTCATTCTGACGACAGAATACCTTGTAATAAAATGTTAACAAGAATCAACGAACATTAGTTCATTTTCAGCATGTTTCCTGTTCCATGTCCGAAAGTAATACTATTTGGAATCTCTCAAACATTGGTGGTTACTCGCTTCTAAATAGTGAACTCCTGCTACTCCAGGGCCGATGTTTGTCAGATTGAAACTCCCCATTTAACATGAACATTTCTGTGCATCCATTGTGTTTCAAAATTTTTATTTGGCTTTAATACGTTCTAACACACCATGTGTGCAGTTTCAAATATAAAAAAAATCATTCAGCTTGCATATTCATTCCCAATCGCCAAACATATCATAATTCCTAGTTTCCAATTAAAATCGAATGACGTCATTATGCATGTGCAGAAACCGAAAGTGCACGTCCTATTTACATGCACATTAGTTATATGACCTATTGAACATTATCAACCAAATTTTTTATTTTGTTTGATTTAAATAAGATTCAAAAATTACGTTTCACTCATTGGCGCGCGCCACACGCGGTGCATTGTCCGGTTTTTCGATCAGAAATCGATAATTTTACCTTCATATCGACAATATACTTAGTCGACAATATACTAAGTCGAGTATCATCAAAATGGTAGTTTTCGGTAATAGTTGGTACTTCTCGATAAAATAAGACCATTTATAACGTTTGGCATATTAGACCCCCATCAACACAATGGATGTACAAAATGTACCTTTAATGCCACTAATATTTTATGTCGAGCAAAAGCAGTAGACACATACATGTGTACCAATTAATATAATGATCACCATTACCATGTGCAAAGTCCAGTAATATATAAGCAATTGCTATTATGGGCTATTCAAAGTACTGTAATGTACTGTAGATATGAGTTGACATAAGCGTCAGTAAGAATTAATCATAGATATCCTGCTGTTCATCTCACAGACTGGATAATGGCTTGGACAATCCCATTCTACAGCCATTTCATCAGTCAGGTTAACAATGATTACTTAACGAATTGGTAAGTTGATGTTTTGGATTGGATTGATATAAAGGCTCGTATCTTATAACATGACATAACATCCCAAGGGTAACATACATGTACATCTAAAGCTTCTCATGAGGGATGATCAGTTCCATTATACACCTGCAATGATGAATACCGGTTTTCCTTTAGAAAGATCGATGTTGCTTTGAGACAGAATGTTTTTATCACTCATTGGATGTAACACATTTTACAGCATCAATAACTGATATAAACTACTACAAGACTGAAATAAAATGTTTCTACCTGACAACTAGTTCCTCAAAACGTGTTGATATACACGTGGAATACCAACTTTACTTGACTGACCACATCGATCATTGAAGTAAATCCTTCATGAGAATATACCCCTCTTATTTGTTAATTTTTAGTGCATCTATTTATTAACTAAATATGTTTTGGCTAATGCATACATATCTGAAAACTAATATTAACTGAAGTAATTGGTGATAGTTGACAGATTACTCATAGGGAGACACACTTTATCTCATTATATTTCTTTCAAGATCGTAACATTGCATACGTATAACGTATTGATAGGCATTTACACCTTGTAGAGATGAAGTATCTTCACTGAAACGTCAGATTCATTTAAAAAAAGAAGTTGATGATCCATATTTCTTAATTGTCCTTCATTGCAAACGTATGTCAACCTGAAGCTACCATCACATACGGTTTAATGCGAGGCTGCCAGATCATGGTGCATATAATGACACACAATCACAAAAGTAATGCAGATACCTTCTGGCTTATATATAATGATAGGCCATTTTGATGTGAGTACCAACCTGCTGTAAATGGTGTTCAAATGGATATTCTTATCTACGTAATTCTGAGTGAATGCTTCAATCTTTTAGTGATAAGCTTGCGGGGAGGTAATAGTCATTGTAATCCCCGTCATCCGGAGCGTTTTAAAACTAAAGTGTTTCTCATCCACTGTCATTAAGGCCATCCCTCAATGTCAGAGACTTTTAATGGCAATTTCTTTCAAGAGCCGCTGAAAAGCTAATTTTAAGTAAAAAACTTACTTTATATCCTGTAAAAGTCATGGGTGAATACACATATGTAGTCAGTGTCAAGGGGTCCAAGTGTTTAACACTACATGAATGTTTGTGAGAATGCTTGTTCAGAAAAAATGCCACGTCCATGCATATATCATTCTTAAAAAGTTTACTTTAATTGAGGTAGTATTACAGGTAAATTAACTCCGTGCTAGGAAGATGTTGAAGGCTGTGTTTAAGGATGTGTTATTGATGAGGTAAAACAAGCATGCTCTAGCCTTTTCAACATTTATGAGTACCTGTTAAAATCAAATTTAAATAGTGAAAGCAGAAAGCTAACAATAAATGTTCATCAATCAATATGGGATAATGAAAAGTAATTCAAAGGTTAAGGATACCATCCTTTCATTAGTATTAATTAAGACTTACATATATCACAAATTGGTTGTATTTGCAGAGGACGAAAAACAAGATTGCCATCTTTCATTTTTCTAGTTCAAATGCAATTATCACAAGACGTCAATCTTATGATGGAAGTAATTTCACTTTTGAAAACTCAGAGTCAATCATTTTCTGATGTATGTGCAGTCAACATCTTTCTGCAGATGAAGGTCGGCTAAGAGCTAATAGAAACGGTTTCTGGGGCTATTTCTCAATTATCTCTAAGCCCTGTATCACCGAAGGCTAGGTTAGTCTGATTCCAGCTAATTAGACCGATCATGTTAAACCTTTCCAGGGAGAGCATGGTGATTTGCCAAAATGTCTCTAATAAATCGACAGATTCAACCCTAAATATGGCAAAATCCCTTGTTGATTGGAATGTTTAGAACAAGTGTTTCTCGCCTAAATCAACATTATTACTTTCCAGGTTGGAAAATAAAAGTATATGTCTCTTCTACGCGAGTTATTTACAAACATGTAAGAAAATCACGAAAGGTATGGTATGAGCACGAATCATTGACATAAACAGAGTTAATAAATCGTTTGAGATGTCTGTGAAAATATTAATGAATCTGATATTGATCTGGGTTGTTTTATGTCCATATTATGAGTAAGATCAGTCGAGAACATTAAGGGATGTAGATATAATAAAGCTTATTTATCCGGGTCTCTTGTCCCCAACTTATGATAGTTAACGTTTGGGACAAAATATATGACCACTGACATGAACGCTTGATGGCCTTTTGGCTGATTGAATGCCTGTGGCTGCGCTTCGACTATGGGTTTTGTCTAACTTCAATGGGCAGAAAACCAAGCATACTGTAACTTTACTGTTGCTACTCGCATGAAACAGCACTGAAGTAAGCACACAAATGAGCTTGTAAAACCATTTTAATCAAAAATTGTAGTGTATCGTCAATAAATTGACTCAGGAATCAGGTTTCATCCCTATATACAATTTAGTTTTATAGATACTCCGTGAATATCAATTGCAAATTTGCAAGTAAAAGACAAAATTATAGGATTCAAAATTAAAGTAAGACTATTCAAGATTAATTCACTAGGTATTCAAATGGAGTATGTTTTGGATGTCGTTAAATGAGTTATGTTGAGTATGTTATTGTGGGATGATTGTTCAAGGTGAATTACCTTTAACCATTTATCATTTCAATGAAATAAACATATGTTCGAATGAAATTATACGTCACAAAGGTTCATCTTGCCAAGGACGTTGATTCTATCAAACAAAGGGAATGTTCAACTTTTACCTTTCAACAGAATACCAATATGAAGACGAGATTTCAAGAATGTTCAGAATTATGACATTGAGTTTTATAAATCAACACTTTGTTGGATGAAAGTTAAACTTTCTGAGTGAAAAAGGTTGACACACTTTTTCCGTTTCTCAGACCTAAAGCCGATTGTTGTTCAGTAACCATTTAAGCCCACGTTTAATAGGCATAGCAGCATGAAATAAATTGCATTCCTGCTGTTCATATTTGTTCAAAACCGTGACCAGAGAGTATCAAAGGACTAAAGCAGCCTGGAGATCAGGCTGCGTTAAACCAAACTGAAATGAGTGTGACTTGTTTTTGCTCCTCTTATTATGTGATCATCATTTGAAGATGACTGGAATGTAACAGAAACTCGGAAGTTCGTTACTTGTGAGGTTCTTCTTATACTCTTTGTATTGGTAAACTCAATTTTGATTCTGGAGTCAACCAATGGATCATTTGTTATTTGTTATCCACTCGGTATGTAATACCGTGAGATATAGTCGTTGCCCTGTCCGTCCGTCCGTCTGTCCGTCCGTAATCATTTCGTTTCCGAAATTTGCATTTGCATTGCATAATTTATGCACATTTTCTCCGTTTTCGACTTAACCATTCACACTTTTTGTTCCACTCATAACTCTGACACCGGTTGTTCAAATGTTACGACACTTGATATGTACAATCACCATGATGTGCACATCTGCTTTTTGTATGTTTCATACCCTCATTTGCATAATTTATGCACATTTTCTCCGTTTTCGACTTAACCATTCACACTTTTTGTTCCATTCATAACTCTGACACCAGTTGTTCAAATGTTACGACACTGGATGTGTACAATCACCATGCTGTGTACATCTGCCTTTTGTATGATTCATACCCTCATTTGCATAATTTATGCACATTTTCTCCGTTTTTCATCTTCGCCATTCACACTTTTTGTTCCACTCATAACTCAATTGTTCAAATGTTACGAAACCAATGATGTGTGCATCTGTCATTTTTGTATTTCATACCCTCTTTTGCATATTTGTATGTTTCATACCCTCATTTGCAAATTTAATGCCATTTTTCAATTCGTTTTACTTTTACTTATAAAACATGCTTACAAGTGTATTCTTACCCAAGCGGGCACATATATGCCGGGTATTAAAGTTTTCATAATGGTCATGGGAATTACAGTTTTTCTAAATATAACTTGCGTTTTGATTGGTTGACGGAACTACATGTACTTTGCGCTCATTCGTGAATTGATTAGCTATCCTATTTAAGCTAAATCACATAATTGAACAATTTCGACCATACCTAATTGAAGTCACACATCAGTAAAACATATTCAAAATAAAATCATGTTCAACCTAAGTTTCCGAGACCGTAATTACAGTAATAAACTTGCAAGGCGAATCAGCATGCAAGAGTCGCCTGCTGCACTGCCGTGACGTCATTGCTTTCTGACGTCATTTCCCATGACGTCATTTGGTGACATAATTACACTCCTATTTTGCATTCCAAGAGTGCGATTGTTAGTTCACGTTTTCACTAATTTTCTCTCATTCTGCGACATAGTTTACAAAAAATATAGCAAGTTGCAAACTGTTTAGATATGCGCATCTTGAAGGTGTGAAAGAGTTTATGAATGGTGTATGACTACAATTTGTATTTTACAGTCTAATCAAGGATCGTGAATTGGGGTCTTGTTTTTCGAATTTTACACATTAAAATGATCTTGGGTAAGAACAAGAATTACCAACTCGGTGCTCGAAATTACGAATTAGCAGTCCCTCGTGAATTATTATGTCAAACTCCTCGCTAAAGCTCGGAGTTTATCACAATAATTATCTCGGGACAGATAATCCGTTATTCCTCGCAACTCGTTGGTTATTCTTATAATACTTACTCTGCTTTAATAATACTTATATATAATGGTATGTTCATACAAAAGTTTAAACGTTGATGTCCTTTTGCTATTTTCAAACATTTCTCTTTGACCAATGTTAAAAGCGGTGGTATATGAGTGAGCTGTGCTCACTAATTCTCTTGTAAATTGAAGTCGACATGTAAACACGACAATTAAAAACATTTATGAAAGAAATATTTCAAATGAAATATGCGAATATAAACAATAAGTCTCTTTTCTTTAAAAATAATTCAGATTTTTAAATTATGGCACTTGTGTTTTCGTTTGAAAGGACATTTAATGTCAGAAACTAAAATCACAGGCGACTGCTTTTAAACTCCCGGTTGCGGCTTTTAACCATGGTTGAGAGCGATTATGAATGGAATCGTCTGTGGTTACTGTAGGTTTGGATGTATACTGAACAGCAAAAGAAACGCGAGTTTTAACGATTATAGTTTATATTTTAATATCGGCCCTTGGTTTGTCATATCATCAGTAAATGTCAGAGAACATGTTTAGCTATTGGTACTGTAGAGTACTGATTGTTACAATTGCAAAGTCAAAGGGTATAGTTATTATGATTCTTATGTAGCAGAAAAGTAGGAGATCATGAATACTTATGTACATGTTAAATACAACACGGTAACTCCGGTCACTTTAACAAAATGAGAATCCAGTAAATATTCACTGCCGGAGGCAAAGTTAAGTAATAAGCTCGATCGGACATTTCGCGCTGCAATGAATTGTGGGATTGCTTTTGAATGAACAAACCAATCTTCGAATTTGATGAAGTAGTTTATTTTGCAAATAAAGGCAATATAGCACACTTCAATTCCTCTTTTTTAACGTTTAAAAGAATTTTATTTTTATTTTCTACCTAGAATTTAGGGATTCGTTAAGTTATTACCATATACCTTACCTTATATAAGAATCGTGCACGAGTGACATTATTCACTATATGAGGGATTATACCTGATGTGCTGCAATCTGTCTTGAGACACGATGTAGCGTGTGCAACATTATAACACGGTTGACAGCATATTGTTTTATTGTCAAGTGTGCTTCTCATTAGATATTAGATAGTCCACGTCTCCCTTGAATTCTCTCAACACACTCGTGAATCCTTCTGAACACCAGTAGGCATAATTGTAGCTTCTACTAGGTTGTGGTGGTTCAAGAAGACCTGGTTTATGAGAACGCAAGAGTTAACAACTTTCTCCCTCTCTTCGGATTAAATAAAGATGTGGTGAACATTGATTTAACAGATATCAATATTCATTTAAAGTGAGTTGGGCACAACCTAACAGATGCATACTTGACAAGAGGAAGTAGATTTTGGTCTACACGACTGAGCATATAGCATACATGTAACCCTTAACCATAATTTCAGTTCGACATATCCATTTTATTTTGATTAAAAAGGGAAATAGGCAATGACCCAGCAAATTTAACTTCTCAAGCAGTTTTGGAGGTTCATACTTGAATTTTCAGCAAAATGATCAACGCACCACATCAGTCGAAATTGTCCCTATTACTACGTGATCTTTTAGTACTATTGTAAATATAATGAAAAATATCAGCATGTCGTCAGAGCGGAGAAATACAGGGATTTGATAGAAATGCTATGTTAGATTGACAAAGTTTAAAGAGTATGAATGCTGACATTTGCTGGTTTAAGATGCAATGATTATAATGAAATTAATCAATTCGCTGTGTAATCTGGTGCTTTCCACAATTTGGAAAACTTCCATAGGATACAGGGTTTAAAAGTTCTACCAATTTTGGAATTTTTGTTCATTTCTGTAAATGGTTTATACTGGAATTGAACATAAATTTTTGTAATGCAATGGTTACTCATTATTTTTTATATAATCACTTGAAATATATATTTAAGACATCTAGTTTCATTTTCGTTCCAAACATATTTTATTCACAAGAAAAGGTTTGGGTACAAGTTATGCAACTTAGAACACCTCTCCTTAGTATATATATATATGAACACCGTCAACTTCTCCATAGTTCAAGTAATATTATCCATAGTTCAAGTAATATTATACAGGAACACTCAAACAATATATATATATATATATATATATAACAAAATTCAGTTCAAACTTGTCCAACCCTCAGGTCTCATATGATTTATTCATTATGAATAAATCATCGTGATTTCTTCGACAATTGTATTTTCATATATATATATATATATATATAAGATGAGTTGCTTCTCACGTGAAGTAAGGTTATATATAGAACTTAGTAAACATCAGATGGTTTTGACTGGATCAATCTTCTTTAATACAATACGATGAGCTCATTTCGACCAGTATATCGGTCTTTTCAAGTATCTGTTGGATTGAAAGTTAATAACACATTTGCAGCTACACTACAACAATGGGTAATCTAATATTAATTTTAGTTCTTTATCTTAATCAAGTATGATCAGTATCCTACAATTAACAATTTAAGTGTTGCCAAACGTTGTAATTTTCCCCAAGAAGGTTTTTCTTTAAGAATGTGGTAACAAGTACATATACACGGATAATTCCATTAGTTTGATATCTGCAGTTTCATGTCAAGATAATTTCCAGAAAATAACTAACTCAGTTTTTAGTCAAAACTCATCAATTGGCGAAATTATCTTATCCCCACGCATATAAACAATCACTTCATAATTTCATTTGAAACTAATACGATATCCTATCTGGCACGTGGTCCACACGCAGTTTCGTTCAACATAGTTTTAGCTCATTAGTGGTGTCAATACTGTCAGAGACTTAATTGATTATAGATAAAACGATATCTTTGAATGTTTTTGTTTTGGTTGTTTAAATGATGATACGAATTCGAAGAACTGATACCCATACACTCTTATCTAGTGCTCAAATCAGCTATACAGACACATATAGATACAGTTGGTACATTTATCGTTATTACGATTAAATTTAAGTTAAATGAGACAAATAAGATTACGAAACCTGAAGCACGAAATTTCACAGCCACTGAAATATGTCAATATTGATACACAGGTGCAATTATTTCAACAAACGACCCCTACATCAACTGGATGAGACATTATTATAAGCACAGAAGATCAGAATAAGGAAGTGAAACCTAAGAAATATTAGTTCTGAACCATACAACAAAGTGGGGAGTATTTTCAGATAATTAAAATATTTGACCGAATATGTAAACTTTTGACATTATGTTTTACATTTACATGTACTTTAAAATGAACGTCAAAAGCCAATATTTTTAAAATATCACTCTTATAATAATTAGATTAAATGAGATCGTGTAGGTATTGAGCTTTGGATGAAATAGATGGTTTGTTTAAACATATTTTATTCAATAAGAAAAGGATTAGGAACAATTGCAAGTTCTCCAACTTAGAATACCTTCTCCTTGATATGAACATAGTGCATTTAAATTTTTTTGACAGAGAGACATACCTGACAGCAGTGAAAGAAGAATAGACATAAAACAGAAAACTAATCTTATGTTATACAAATCTGTTTGTCTCACTAATGAACGATTGAACTAACTTAAATACATTTGTGTTTTGACATGGTGATAGATGAAATAGATTATTAGAATTATGGCTGGTTTGTGTTTAGAGCATCATCCACGACACTAACTGGCTCTAAGATGGTCTTAATAATCACACATACATTATGTTTCACCCTGACAGAGAATCGGAAGTTGTCAAGACTGAATACATTGATAAGAATGGAATCTCGACATTGTTTCCGGGCCGCGTTTATATCATTATTTTAAAAGGAATAATGAGATATTCCATCATTAATGGTTGATAATGCTGGACAATATCTAGAAGTTTTAACTTTTACCAATAAAGTCTGAGCCAGTGGTATTAAGCAAATGATTAAGACATAAGTGGGATTATCTTTCTTAGGTTTAATAGGAAATTGTTACTAAATTTACATCTTCCCTGTCTTATATTGGTGAATGCTCATGCTTGATCATATCATTCGAGATTTATGGGAGTACCAGCTGCAGGTTTACTGGGTTTTTATAGAATAAGAGCGACAAAGAGTATCATACATTAAGAATATGTTTGTATTCAATCAAATAACATGGATTAAGACGTCTCAATAGTTCTTAAACATCTTTCATAAAAATAGTTAAGCCTTCTTACCAACCTTCTTGTGAAACATATCTCAATAAATGAATGACTTGTTTAATCTTTCAGAAGATAGATACTAAATAATACATCAATACTACAAATAGGCTATGGACAAAAACAGTCTTTAAAGATCGTGACATATATGACTTCTGTGAGGAAAGTGCTGAAACACAACTCCACATATAAAAACGATATAAGCATCATTTTTAACATAAATATGTAGTTCATGCAATTATTTAATATTTTTGAAAGTCTTGTCATTATGTCGACAACTGTCTATGTCAGAGACAAACAACCTAAATTACGCACTTTGTGATACTCAGATGTAAAATTAATAAAAGCCAAAGGCTCGTAACAATACAATTTTTATTCCAAATATATGCTATTAATGATTCGGAAACACACGAGGTTAATAATCTCTTTATAATTTAATGTCATTATTAAAATAAGCGTTTTATTGTGTTAAAAGTGGTAAGAGAATTTACCTAGTTTAAGCGGAGTAATTTCATAGACGGTACATTGAAGTGGTGATCACGATATCGGCGATACATGGCTGTGAAGTGCCTGGAAATAGTTCTTAATTAAAATAATTGTAAAACAGGATCTGCCTGATTCTCACAAAATTTTACAATTGGTCCCTGATTTCTTGTTCATGGAGATATTTCCAATCAGTTCATAAGTACAGTGCCGGACAAAAGTCATGGGAGTAAAATTGCAGTATTGCCGCGATCGTGTCGGAGCACAGTTGGGTCGTGATTGCATTATTCCTGCGGTAGGGTCGCGACTCTCTCGCGCTGATATAGCGTCTCTCTCGCAAGAATTTCAAATCTCATTGCGTTAATGTAGGCGGGGCTATTCCGATTCGGGCAGGTCGAAAATTAAGCCGTTAACAGCTGATTGGTTTACTACTGTAATGGGCGGGAGTAAATGTTTAGAATTGCACATTTACGGCCAAATGATTGATGATTCACGTCAAATACCATACTGTTATGTTGTTAAATGTACCGGCAGTAACCTTACTTAGTGTACTTGTTTTCAGTTTGTATGAGACAATCAGTTTATCAAAGTGCCGAAATTAAACATTGATGTTTACAAGATTTAAAAAGCGGCATAAAAGAACTAATACGTGTTTATTAGTTGTCATTCTTTAGCTTATGAGACAATGTTAAAAACCTATCACATATATACATAACATATAAAGTGCTAAGTAACGGTAAGAAGTAGAAGGTTAAAGCGATATAAGAGTAAACTGTATAATGGTAAATTAATAAATAAAGTAACATATTGACGTCTTACAAAATATTTCTTTTAGTTATTTTTGCAACATCAAGTATCGAAAATGTATTATTAAGTATATTAGTAAAGTTTGAGAATCTAAATAATTAAAACGAAGATCTGAATAAAACTACATTCTAACAGTAAGTGTATTTCAGACTCCACTTTATCACAAAAGGGAATGAAGACGAGTTCGACCATTTATATGCAAGATACTGGCAACGTGTGCATATGGAGAATGCGCATAATTAGTATTTCCCCACGATAACACAATAGTGTCACATGTAAATGGATTAATGTTAAAATATTGTTTCTCCAAGTACATACATGTGTATAGTGTGTATACTAGTATGTTTGTAAATAATACATTTCATTCAAGTAGATATCTTACATAATATGATGTAAAATAATTATGTGTTCAATTACTTTCATATTTCGGCAGAACCGATTTATAATACTATTAGGTACACGATGTTTTGATAGGGTGAACGGGACTGTAAGACCCTTGTACATTCCGTATTTTCACGAGGCACTCCTATGCCCATTGCATCACTGTGTCTACCACATCCCATTCCATCTATAAACGATGGCGATTAGCTTTAATCACATCAAAGGATACCGCCGCGTATGGCGCGGGTACCTACACACTTGTATGAATTATGCAGTGCAGAGAAGCAGTGGTGTAAGTATAAGGGACCTCGAAAAACTGTTTTTAAGAATATTTATGTATCTAAGCGAAAACATTTCGATCAACAAGTAAAAAAGGCCAAACGTGATCATACCCGTCGCACTCTTCAAGATCTAGAAGAACTGTGTAGCTCAAATAGTGGGGAGTTTTGGAAGAAAATAGGACGGGTTGGAGTCGGTAATGAAAGAAGAAAGAAGATTCCGATCGAAGTGACACGGGAAGACGACAGCGTCAGTAATGACGTCACAGTTGTGTTAGAGACTTGACGTAAGGCATATAGCGACCTATTGAACTGTAACGTTACTAACCGATGAACTGGGGGGAAATGAGGATGCAACAGAAAACACCTTTAATACGACTATATCTGTCAACGAAGTGAGGAGAGTTATCGAACAAGCGAAAGCAGGAAAGTCCCCTGGGTTTGACAATATCCCAGTTGATGTATTGAAGAACGAGACTAGCATATTATATCTACATAAACTGTTTTCCATCTGCTTTGAAACTGGCTGTGTACCGTCAAGTTGGTCTCAGGGAGTGATAACACCTATCCCAAAGTCGGGTACTCAGGACCCCCGAGACCCCCTCTCCTATCGTGGTATCACCCTAGCTAGTGCCTCGTACAAACTCTACTGTGGTGTTTTAAACAACAGACTCAGTGAATATGTTGAAGAAAATGAACTTATACATGATCATCAGAATGGTTTCAGAAAGAGTCGCTCAACCATGGAACACATCTCGAGCCTGTCATTAATTAATTATTAGTTGGATTGCTTATAAAAGGTATCTATAAGTATATATATCTCCGCTATATATCAATTATTTCCATTATATATTCGGATGACAATAAAGAAAATTGCAGCTATTTACATACAAAAGTCAGAAAATAACGGCAAATTTATCATGTTCAACATGCCGGTCTAAGGAGCAGCGGTATTAAACGCGTAGATATGTCGCTTAATCAGTTGTTATTCAAAGACTAAAAGACGGAAAGAAAAAATGTAATTATTTTTGTATAGCAGAGATGATTTCCTTGATGTGTACAATAAGTAAAAATTAAAAGGAAAATATTCTTGCAAAGGTTAAGTCTATGGGATTACAGCTTTGATGACTCACTTTTGGCTAGGTACTGTACCTTTAAATCAAAAGTTAAGTAAATTACATGAGATCAATCCTTTGAAGAATGTGGGAAGGGTGCGATCATGCATTACCTAGTGCAATATATACAAATATGATGCAATAAAAATATATACACAAAACTTTAACTTTAAAAGTAAGTTTTAAAAACGTAAGTTTGTTTATATCAATTTCACTTACACTTGTTATCACTGTGTTAACCATCTGCTTCCTTTACTGTTTAAATATTTCTTTTTATGTGATACGTGATTAACAATGTCTCATTAGCTTAAAATGGCTGGTGGGTAAACATATGTTAATTCCTTTATGTCATATTAATAATTATGTACATGTAGTTTTTCTGTCGGTCTGCATGCCTGTCTATGGCGAAAAGAAATCGTGTTATCTTTCTCTAGCTATGTGTGTATTACGATAGAGGCACCGTTCACTCACACACGTTATGTAATACAAAGAGACCATGCAGGTGGCGAATTCACTCAGGCGTAGATTACCGTTACGCGAGCTCAAGTAACTAATCCTGCTACCCTGCTACCCTGCTACCCAGACAGACAATCAGACAAACAGACAGACAGATTGTTTATTAGAGTCTCACCGCAAAATGTTTACAAAAAAATAAAAAGTGAGCCACCCATAAAAAGGTTATGAGAGACTAAAAGTGTCGCAAGTTAAAACAATTGACGTCAGCACTTAAAACAATCATAACCATAAATACCTTGTTTTGTTTACATTTCGAAATGTTTCTCATATACAACCTGCAGTACTCATATCGTCTTGATAGTTTACCAAATAAATACATTGTACATATATAAGTGATACACGCATCGAACGAAACATTTTATGTGTCTTAATGTTTATTTGTATATACATCAATTTTAGTGTGTCTCTCGTAACCCTCAATGGGTGGCTCCACTGGCTCGTCAATATTTTAAATGTACATATGTATGTATTTGTGTAATATTGTTCGAGGTGAGACCTAAATAAAGTATATGTCTGTCTAACAAATATATACATTTTACATATATAAGTGCATCGCATCGAACGAAACATGTCAAATCCATAGCTTGAATGTAGCGAAAAACGAACACGGTAGGTTCGCTAGATCGGTGATTTATTTCGGGACGAGTCCCTTCCGAGATTTGAACCTACATCCTCAAGATAAGGCACCAACAGGCATCACTGACTGTACCAACAGTTTACCTATTCGGCCACCGTGACATTGGTGAATGACAAAAATCAAAACTGTAGATAGAATAACTAGTATAGGTGTCTGAACGAATGTCCCTTCGTTTGTATCACACACTATTGGAAAATCAAATTAACTCTAATTCATTACTTGTTACAAAGTGTAACGCATAAACTCACTGTACAAAATACAACACAATGTAAAAGTTAATGCTTATGAGACACATATTACAGGTTTTAAATATATGACTAGTATCCACAAACACAAATGGAGCGAGACTTTTTACCGAAATATAAACATTACTAGTTTCAAATTCTCATGTGGACCTCTTGGCATTGATGTTTCAGATAAATATAAATATCTTGGACTTTGGTTAAATGAAAATTTGGACATGAAATTTACTGTTAAAGAATTATCCAAGTCTGCCCGCAGAGCCTTGTCATATATCCAGTCTAAGTGTTTGCAAGCTGGTGGAATGACACACAATACTTTTACAAGGCTGTATGAAGCTGTTGTGCAACCTGTCCTTTTATATGGAGCAGCAATCTGGGGACTAACAGAATATAGTTGTGCCAATACAGTGCAAAATCAAGCATGCCGCTTCTTTCTCGGTGTGCCCAAATCAACATCTGGATGTGCCCTGAGGGGTGAAATGGGATGGAAGAGTTGTCTCAATAAGCAAAGAACTGAAATTTTTAGATTTTACCTAAAACTTGCTCAACAAAATAGACATATCCTAAGCAGTGTTCTATCTTGGTCTCGCCGCAGGAGAAAATCTTGGGTGACACGAGTTATCTCCCTTGCCCATAAACTGGATTTCAACTTAGACCTCATTACTAGTGACAATATGAAGAATTGCTTGTGTGGATGAGTAGATATATTGGTGGTGTAGGTTTGTGAAAGGTTGTTGGGTGAATATTGTGTGTGTGTGTATGTTGGGGTGTGTTTCTGTTTGGAGGGGGGGGGGGGGGGGGGGGGGGGGGGGGGGGGGTGCTGTTTGAGGTGTATGCATGTTATGTTGATGGCAGGGTGTGTGGTGTGTCCAGAGGAAGGGGTGTGGCTGCGGGTGTTTGTATTGAGTGTGTATTAGTCTAGTATGTATGCTGAATGTGTCTTTTTGTTATTGTGTTGTTTAATTAATGTATATTTTATGGAAAAGGTCTCCCGTAACCCTTTTGGGTGGCCGATATGATAAAAAAAAGGTTTTATATTTTATGTATTTGTATTTTGTATTGTATTGGGCGAGACTGTAATAAATAATATCTCTCTCTCTCACTCTTTTTACCCGGCGAGACACAATGAAGGCGAACATGCAAACTGCTTAAAACAAGGGACTGGATGTGTATTGAAAACGTGCATTCAGTCCTTAGCGATAAATGATATATACCGGATGGATTACGTAACATAGGCGCAGGTTTAGAAAAGTACGCGTCACCCGCTGATCAGTTTATGATATCGGTTTATTCACTGCAATGGAGACAAATTTACATATACATGTATATGGACGGATGGGGTGTCGTAAGGGTGCTAGTGTATGTATGACTGGGCATGACAGTGTGAGTGACTGAATGAGTATGTAACGTTTGGTGAGGATGACTGTGTATGCACATTATTTTAATTAATATGTTATACCATTTTATTACTTTCAATTACTTAATAACCTTTTATGTCAGTTTAGTGTATTCGGCTCGTGTAGTCCTTTGGCGGCTCATACTTTATTTACTGTTGAATCATGTCTCTCTCTCTCTCTGTCTCTCTGTCTCTCTCTCTGTCTCTCTCTCTGTCTCTCTCTCTCTCTCTCGCTCTCTGTGTCTCTATCTGTGTCTCTCTGTGTCTCTATCTGTGTCTCTCTGTGTCTGTGTCTTTCTCGCTGTCTCTCTCGCTCTCTGTGTCTCTCTGTGTCTCTCTGTGTCTCTGTCTGTCTGTCTCTCTCTCTGTCTCGCTCGCTCTCTCTGTCTCTCTCTCTGTCTCTCTCGCTCTCTGTCTCTCTCTGTCTCTCTGTCTCTCTCTCTCTCTCTGTCTTTCTCTATGACACTCATAATATCCTCTATGTGTGCAGGCGTTTCTTTTGAACTTGAGTATACATTGGACTCGTCCAAGAGCGAGCGAGTTAATTAACTGTTAACGCGACTTCGACAGTATTGCAGTCATAAGTGGCGAACTCGTCCAAGAAAAGTACAATCATTTATCATTGGCGCTGATACTTAAAGGCAACGTGCCCCCTACTATAACAATGATACATTTGTTCACTATCTAAATGACGTGTTTCCTTGAAGAAAACAGACCCGGATCCTCTCAACCTTTTAAGCGGATATCCTGCTGCATTCCTTGACGTGTAAGAAACAAAATACTTGATAAATCTCGTACAGAATATTTTAACCGCAAAATAAACGTATGTTTGGAGCAGAGGATAATTTTCAATAATATGTATAAATCTGTAAATATTCAATTTGATATATCCATGCCCATCTTGTAATATGATGTGATGTATTTTCATATGTAATCATCGGTAAATATGTGAGGAAATAAAGACTGTCTCTCTGTCTCTGTCTCTGTCTCTGTCTCTGTCCCTGTCTGTCTGTCTGTCTGTCTGTCTGTCTCTCTCTCTCTCTCTCTCTCTCTCTCTCTCTCTCTCTCTCTCTCTCTCTCTCTCTCTCTCACTCTCTCCCTCTCCCTCTCCCTCTCCCTCTCCCTCTCTCTCTCTCTATACTTGAAATTCGTTTGATTGGCATGTTCTTTAACGTCGTACCGACAATATATGTACATGTACTGCCTTAACGTTGATATTCGAATTGAAATGTAATTGCATCCTCCAGCTGTTTAATATACATGATTAGATACATGTCGCACTTGAATTGTGAATACATCATGGAAAGACAATGATCTCAACTTCACTACACAGTTACTGGTCTTTAAACTTGTATTACAGATAAAAAGAAAAGTTATCAATCAGCATGTATCTCGTTTTTTCTTTCCAAAAGCAACAATCACGTATGCTACCTAAACTCCCATTCTTCTAGCACCAAATCGTCAGCATAACCCAAAGGCTACACTAGTGATTCATTCTTTATTCATTTACACGTAGTGCTCTGTGAGCGAAATATAGGTACACTCTTATACTAAATTAATACTATCTAATGATATTAAGAATCGGCCCTTTAAATGCTGTATGAATGTGTTCGAAAAAAAAATCAAATATCAAGAATACAACATGCCAGGCTACATTATGTAAATACAAAACACCGTTTTAAAAATAGTCATGTCAGCTGTGTATTAATTATTCTATCGAAATTCATTTTACGTGTACATATATACATATTCATAATGCCGATGTTAGACATCATACATGTAACTCTTTATAATGTACAGTAAAATCTATATATACTATAGACATGCATACATGTACTTGTCGATACATATGTGAGCCTTGAGTGTATAAGCGTGTCTTTAACATATATCAACTGTTATATTTACCTGAAACCAAAATCCAGTATCTTGAACAATGTTTTGTTCTAAAGTACATTTCTTACCATTGAAAGATTAGTATATATGTTCACTATTTTGATGTATTCACATGTGTGTTACGTTACTTAAACACGTCATGTACGGGAGCGACAGTTTGATAAGTTTGATAGTTTAATCAAATCCACTAATATACAGAAGAAGAAAAACATCCTCCGAAAGAAGTCCTAATTATTTATTTTATGACAAATGATAACAAAAATAGGCCTGAGGGTGTTTAATACTTTACTCTCATTTTACGATGTAAATGTAACGACGCCCTTACAAAATATGTTATTGTTAATGTTAATTGAAATAAAAAGAATTGCATATCAATCAATATTATTGTATACTATTCTTCACTGGAGGATGGTTATGGTTTCTAGGATGCTTTGTGATTATATCATCGACAGTGAGTACAGTTGAACACAATAATTGATAACGCCCATCCATCCAACCGTCGGTTCTATATGTTTATACAATTTTAAATTAACACAATAAATTATAATTCAGTTTTCAGCATACTAAACCATCTTGTAAATCAATCGTCATTTAGTTTCTTGATTATCAGAATGAACTAAGTTCTGAATTTACCAACTGTTAATCCCTTATACAAGCAATGTTAAAACAATATACATCATACAAGGATTTTATCCGTGTTACAAGCCGGGGGAATATGAAACATGCACATGTACGTTTCTCCGCTCGTATACATAAACACAACGTGTCATTGCTCAGATCCACCGACCCACAACACCATATCACACAAACACCAAAATATAACCATAATCATTATCAAGTAGTTAACTTTTACAACAACAATAAAGAACACTACACAATGTATACACACTAAGTATTTAAATATAATTCTAAGTACAGTATTATGCGGACGACAACATTCAGACTTTTATGAAGTAAATTCCCCAGTACAATCACTGGTGGATGCACAGGACTGCTATTCTCTCAAATCATTAACATTAACGAGGAATAAGAAAATTAGTTTATAACAAACTGTCTCACCCTGTTACAGAATCGGACATGCGTACACGTAGGACTTTTGAGTTCCGCAATTAAATAACAATAATTTCGTTATTAAGATAAATACCATTACATGTATATCTGTAGT
Source organism: Gibbula magus (assembly GCA_936450465.1). Classification (NCBI taxonomy): domain Eukaryota; kingdom Metazoa; phylum Mollusca; class Gastropoda; order Trochida; family Trochidae; genus Gibbula; species Gibbula magus. The sequence continues at coordinate 77,002,483 of OW388296.1, forward strand.
TTAGTCACGCAATCTTCATTACGGCACAGATAACACATCAATAATGGCCACAATAGAATTGATCGCAGCAGTCACGAGCGCGTACATTTAAGCCCCGCCCTCCCGGTAGCCACTGAACCGTTCAGTCGACCCGTACTGCAACTCTCCCACTCTTTAACTGCGATAGTAGCGCAGAAATCACGGGCCAGTCCTGCGATCTGACTGCATTCTCGTTGCGATAATGGTGCAGTATTTTCGCTATCAAGCTGCAACACAAGGGAAGTGACTTTTGTCCGGCACTGTAGTTATCTAATAATTAAAAAGCACTCATAAATCACTTGGTCACGATACTAGAACAAGGGAAGTAACTCTAGTTTCAACGTTTTGGAAGCTGCGTTTCAGGGTTGATTTGGATTGCTGCATTATAGTATCTTCCTTTTTAGGCGCGTCGGTAGGCCACACACTGACACATCAAGATTCATTTTGTACACAGGACACTGCAGCTACTTGCTGATGCTCTTGGTCAATGGCGCACTGAAGTTTTGAATTATTTTAAAAATAAATCTACAATTATCTTGACTTTTATAAAACTATAAATGCACTGTATCATATCGGATGATTTCATGTTTTCGAATATCCATTCATTCAAGCGGAAATACTCGGCTATTCTCTCGATTACGCTTTTCAATGATTCGTAAAATGTTTTAGCATTCTCATGAAAAGAGTGGAATTTTGCGAAAGTAGTTCGTGTATTTGACCTTTGACATGTTTTGCATATTAATCAGATTTTGGATACCAAGTTTATCAGATTGCTTTAATGCATCGATAACACCCTCCATTATCTGATAATAACAAATATTAGGACGCGTTGTCCATATATCACTCGATTTCATTGTACCCACCATTATTTCCTAGCCTTATTGATATTTACGCCTTACCTAACATGTTTGAATTGATATAATTTGATGAAAATGAATAGATTTTAAAGGAAAATATTAATGGGCTTTTAAAGAAGAATTTTTACGAATGGCAAGCTTTCAGGATAACAACTTTCGTATTTTTTTACAATAAAGAAGTTGTTCTGAAAACATCTTGCTAAAATGTGGTACTGGGATTTGCCAATGTTTGTTTTTATCTTGGTTTCGAACTTCAGCGACCATAAACGTGAAAAGCAAGCTTAGCCGTTTACCATTGAAATTCTCGGAGATAACGATAATGCTAAGATTTAAGACGCATTCAACAGAATAAATGCATTGACGTGTGTCACGCATATAATTTGTTTCTATGAGGCTTCCCCTGTCCAAAACACTAACGACTATAAAGTTGAAAACCAGATCAGCAACTTACCATTGAAATGATGAATAGAAAGAATGAACAGAATGATGGTTAAGATGCATTTTAAGTGCCTCCTGGAATGCACAAAGGCTTTGTCAGTAAGTACGTATTTATGTGTGACGTAAATGCTAAGATGCGTGGATAGTTCTACTCTAACAGAAATATAGAAAAGATATAGATCGGTATATAAAAACCTTGCAAAACAGGACAAATCCTCTTCGCCAGCATTCATAAGGCTGACTCCACTATTTTTGTATACTTAAGTGCGTGGTGTTTCTGACACATGTCTGGTCATTACCGTTTAACACTTTCAAAATGTAAATGGCAACTAAGAAACAAGAAATTTGGAAATATATTGAATTAAATTTATCAATTGAATATCCCTATATCAATGTAAGTTGAAATACTTAGCCATGTCCATGGTGGACGCTACAAAATTATAAATGTTAGTCAGTTCAACAACTGGGTTTTGTCAACTATTATCATTTTGAATTTGTGAAATGAAACAAAAACTGAAAATCATTTTAAGGAAGTTTTCTCTTCTTGTGAATTGTTTTTTTGGGTCAAGGGAGTCACATAAAAAAGCTATTTCTTGAATGCAATGAACTACGAAATGTGTTCATCAAATCCTTCATCAATTTTATATTGGTACGTTTCACTCTGGTTATGATCTGTAGAGGACTTGGCAGTGTGTGTATTGTCTTTCGTGAAGATGACAAGTATCACAGTTGGAAAGGACTTACAAAAGGGAGTGAGTGAGTTGGTGTTTAACGCCGCTTTCAAGAGTATTTCACTTATATCGCGGCTGCTAGTATTGTGGCAGGGAGAAAGCCCCCAACGCCATGTGGCTATACATTGCGGTGAAACCTGCGAGCATCGGCTGGAACTAGCGAACCCTAGGTGGTACTGCGCTGATATTCAGTGTAGCATTGCAACCAAACCTGACTGCGTGTAGAACAGTTCTCTACTGCAGACAAAGTTGCCGTGCCCCTGGCGGGATTCGAACCCCGACCTCTTGATCCGAAACCGAACGCGCTAACCACTGCGCTATCCCGCCCCCACTTTCATAAGTACTACATACCTTTTTCACAGTGAGTGCAAACACCTCAATAAGTTTCGGAAACATAAAGATAAACGATCATACGATCAATATTGTATCGTAAGGAACCAGTATAATGCCCTCTGTAGAAGAAAACGCTTAGATTATTTCAAAGGAAAGCAAATAGCGATAGAAAATAGCATAACAAATTCGAAAGAGTTTTGGTCAGAGCTTAAGCGTTTGAATAACACTCATATAAGGCAAAACAAAATTGAGATAAATAATTGTTTTTTACATTTTAAACAACTCTTTAGTGGTGCCGATATAGATCAAAGCAATGATCATATCAATTACCACGATAATTCGGAACAGGCTAATCTTAACCGCCATAATTCCGAACTTACGGAAACAATACTAGATTCCCCAATCACAAGGGAAGAGATATTAGAAAGTATAAGAAATCTTAAATCAAATAAATCGCCTGGGATTGATGGAATGATATCAGAATTCTTTAAAAAATCAGCAGATCTTATCGCACCATACCTAGAACTTATTTTCAACGTTATACTAGAAAATGGCACTTTTCCTCATTAATGGACGGTTGGTATCATTGTTCCAATTCATAAGCAGGGTGATATCAATGATCCTAACAATTTTAGAGGAATAACATTGCTTAGTAATTTTAGCAAAATTTTCACGTATATTATTAATAAGAGACTTGTAACATGGGGAGATACAATGAATAAAATAGGTGAATCACAAGCGGGTTTTAGACATGGTTATACCACTGTTGACAACATGTTTATTTTACAAAGTTTAGTCCAACGATATTTGAATTCAAAAGGAGGAAAGTTTTATGCCGTATTTGTAGATTTTGCGAAAGCCTTCGACTCTGTACAAAGAAACAAACTTTGGTCTGTCTTCCATTATCATGGTCTTAGTACCAAAATGAGTAAACTTTTATCTAATATGTATGAAAACGTGAAAGCATGCGTTAAAAGTAATTACGAATTCTCGGAACATTTCGATTTACAACTTGGTGTAAGACAAGGGTGTATTTTAAGTCCGTTCTTGTTTTCATTCTTCATCAATGAACTTGCCACCCAAATCGAAACGAACTGTTCAAGCGGTATCCAACTCCATCCCGAATTAGTCCAAATTTTCCTTCTTTTATTCGCAGATGACGTTATCCTGTTTTCGAGCACTATTATTGGCCTCCAAAACCAATTAAATGAACTTGAAAAATACTGCGATATATGGAAATTAACAGTCAATAGAGAAAAAACAAAAATAGTAGTCTTTAAAAATGGCGGCAAACTATCAGAAAAATGGTCAATCAATGGTATAAATCTGGATTGCGTTAGTTTTTACAAATATTTGGGCTTGTATTTTACAAATGGACTGTCATGGACTAAACATGTCAAATATGCATCGCTCCAGGCACAAAAGGCGCTATTCAGCATCCTTAAAACAGTTAGCCAACTAGGAGATATTAATTATACGACTTATTTTAAGATATTTGACGCCAAAATAAACCCAATTTTAACTTATGGGGCAGAAATATGGGGATTAACAGATTTTCATCAGTTAAAAAAAAAGAACATTTATATGCATGTAAGAAATATCTTGGTGTCAAAGTGAATACAGCAAATGTAATGGTATATGGTAAATGTGGAATATATCCGATGCACTTGTTTACAAGTATTAAAGTAAATAAGTACTGGTTAAAATTGTTAAATATGCCCCGTGATAGAATGCCCAAAATGTGTTATAATATGATGTTATTGTACGAGAAAAATGGACAAAGGAATTGGGTTTCTAACGTCAAACATTTTTTATTTTCTATTGGCTTCGGAAACGTTTGGAATGCTCAGTTTGTTGAGTCACACGCAGATTTTATTCAGTCAATAACAACAAGACTAAAAGATATATACCTGCAAACATGGTGTGAAAAAATGTCATCGTCAACTAAATGTTTTTATTATTCCAAGTTCAAATGTGATTTATTTAGTGAGGATTACCTATCATGTGTAAACATAAAGAAATTTAAGCGATCATTAGCACGATTCCGATGCTCATCACATGATCTATTGATTGAGAGCGGTCGATATAAAAATATTAATAAAGAAGATAGAATATGTAAACTTTGTGATTTAAATCAAATTGAAGACGAATATCATTTTCTACTCATCTGTCCATGTTATCTTTCACTACGATGTAAATATATCAAAAGATACTATTATGCCCATCCATGTGTCATAAAATGTTCAACTCTTAGCAGTAAAAATCAAACATTGTTACAAAATCTTGCCATGTTCACCCATTATGCAATGCTGTATAGAAATCGTCTATTATCTCTGTAATATGTATTTATGTTTACATTTATGTAAAAACTATAGTTAAGTTGTGTACTATAGGCCTGTGGCCTTTTCAGTATGAATAAAGGTTGATTGATTGAGTACCAAAAAAACGATAACAATTCGTAAGCAAGAGCCTTCCTGTTTGTGCTTGAGATTAGAAGCGTATTTAGTAAGACAAACAAACATAAATTCTTCAGAATGCTTAAATGATTGATGTACAATCACTTTAAATCGATTCGTAATTCGCTGTTGTTGTGACACTGATGTGATCCCATTTTACATTATATTTTCTCGAGTGAAAACAATTTGAAAAACGCATCAATCACACTATGTCAAATTGTCACGTTAACTCAAGAAAATGTACTCAAATTGTTTCAAACATTATCCCTTTAGATGGGCTTTATAACAGAATATATTAAGATAAATATATCAGTACTTTGTAACCTTATAATTGTCTCAATGTAGATATCTAGTGTTTTTAGAAAGTGCAAAGTAAGTGTCAAAAACATCAGCGAGATGAACTAATTCAAATTGAATATCTGTGAAACGTATTCCATTTGAGATTAAACAGAAGAATCTACGGGGAAATATACATTAAAACTGAGCAAACGAGAGTACCAAATGAAATTTTTAATATGCCATCTTCATTTTTCAACAGCAGATTAGTAACTAACATTCATATTTATTTTCTTCCGTCGAGAGAAAACGTGTTTTGGTAGTGATAGATTCTGTAAGTAAACCTAATGTGAATTTATGGTAACCAAAATATCCTGAAAATTATTAATTCCGTTACATTATACCATGTGCCATTATGTGGTACATTGTTTTCAGTGCGATTGGTTAATGATTATGGGGCTTCGATTCGTATCTCGCAATAGAACATTATTACCATACGTGTTGTTGTTGCAGGTAGTGGAATCACAACTGTTTTGATAATAATGATTAAATTGTAAAAAAACAGCGGAAATACGAAAAGGATGAAAAAAATTGACAGAGTGTGACGAACACAATTCCGGCAGCTGAAATAGTTTCCGGTTTCATGATTGCTGTGCACTGCACGCACTCATCGTTTTATTCTGATGTTGAATTTTGAAAAAAAATGAACGTTGCTTAAAGAATTAGCTATCAATTAAAATAATTATTTTTGTAACATTCCACTGTTTTATCAATACAATCTATGACTAACAAGTTTTATTCTACACGAGAAGACTAACGGTTGACAATTTAGCACTTGCTCACACAGGTAACTATATAATACGACTCTCATTGATGATGCAATGTCAATTACCTATTTATGGTGAACACGTGATAGTGGAATATATTCAGTTTTAGAAACAGACATATATGTGCATTTCTGGTTTATTGAAGATGTAATAGTTTAATTCATGTAAAGTGCAATCTCTCTAACAAGACATCATTCGAAACCATGTAAACATATCAGTTTTAAGAGATGTCAGATAAGAGAGTGCTTCAAATATGATAACCACGCACTCTTCATCAAATGTTGTTTCCTGGGAATATCGGATTTTAAAGGGACTAAAATGTAGTATAATCACCATGTTATGTATCATGAAACATGTCTTTGGGAGTTTTAAAGCTTGATATGAATGTCTATAGATTTATGTACCACGAACGATTGCCTTTACAAAAGGATCAGACATTACATCTGTCAATGTTCAGTAAACAGATCGGCTAAATAACAGAAAGCCTCTATTTTCAGGTTATGATGCAAACACAGTGTGTAAATAGAGGAGTTTATACGAAGTATGGCTTTTGCTGATCAACCGATCAACAATATCAAATTATTGTACATTCGTCATTTTATTTGCCAAAAGATGTAAATCTGATTAATATCCCTTAAGATTGTTAGACTAATTACAGGGTTGTTTGTAAAACATCTTCCTCAACATTATCCATGGCAAAACATGCACAACAATAGCATTAAACACCAGCCTTGCAGATAATAAGACGTTCTTAAGTATGAATAAATCGATATGGACAAAACCTTACTGGCTGGTTTTAGATCGTTTTTATGTAAGTACATTAACAGAAGTAATGGGAAACTGAGTAATCAATGGTTGATCACACTTGAATTAAACAGGATGAAGAATTGGTAGAGAAAAAGAAGAACAGTACAGGCAAATGAAAAATGTTTTCTTAGTGATGAACTATTAGATCACACCGACTGTTTGCTATAGGGACACTGGAAGTGTTTATATTTACAAGACCAATGCAAGTACAGTAAATGAATATCACTCTCGCTGGTTCCGCCTGATAATCGCGTAGCAGATGGTTACTATAAACAACATAAAAGTCACCACATTTGAACTCGTTTTTTCAAAATTGATTTTTGCTGGCATGTTTGACATTAAAGTTGAAAAATGATGATAATTTGAAATTCAATTCAAAAAAGAATTTTTCGAAATCAACAACGTTTTCAGACTTGTCGTCATGAATCCAATCGTGTATTTCTCTCTAGTATTGTCTATTTAAAAAGCTTGAAAACAGATTTTTAAATGGCGTTTATTTCAGAAACATTAACAAATACTTATTCGAAAGATTGAATTTGTGTAGTTAGATTCTTGAGACATGATGCAACCTTTTCAGTCGTAATTACCACTCGGGGATTAATGTATTTTATTTTTGTTGGTGACATTTAATATAAAACACAATTTAGACATGTTGCAGATTTAAGAAAAGGTTAAAACCTCGCAGCAATAATGATCAAAATGTGATCACTTGTTTAATTTCATAGAGATATATACCTTTGTTTCTGTGCATCCTCAGTTGTCGGGTTTAGATGTACACAGTCTTGTAGCTTTTGTGTCCATATTAACAAGGGTTTGCAAGAACATGGGAAATTTAAATGATTGTAATGTTATAAAAAGGAATGGGATGTTATTACAATCCATCAACTAATGTGTTTGTGTCATGATAAACTTAACATTTTGCTCATTAATCAATCGTTATTGAAACAATAAATTGTTGTATTTCAGAAAGTAAATTAATGTGTAAATTACAACATACTACCGAGAACAATTATTTTGTTCGGTTTGATTCCCTGTCGGTAGTGAAATATTTCTATTAACAAAGGGTGACATAGGTTTTAAGGAAATTTACGTTTTCGAATCGCCTTAACTGAGCGAGATAGGAGAATAAAAAGACTTAGTGGCTTGTTTTATGAAGCCCTCCAGTAATGATGCAACATTAAAGTCCAAGAAGGTACATTATGCTGACCACAACTTACATAAACATTACGTTTATATTTCAGAAAACTTTACCGTAAAGACCAAACAAGACATGTCCAGAAATGTCCCTTTGAACTAGCAATTTTGAGCACCCAATATGTATTTGAACATATATACACTATTAATTATCCTACTCTCATGAATGAATTTTTGTATATCTCTTTACGAGATATATATCATCATCAGAGATATTCATACTCCATTTTATTGTGTTTGACTGTGTTGACAATTTTTGTATCGTTTCTTGTGGCCCTCGACGTAGAGAGAACATCGGGTATCACAAGGGTTGCCAATTGTTGCATGATGCGATTTGGCTTGCTGTTATTATAACTGATTCAGGACAGCATCTACAACATAATACCAAATTTAATAATTTCTTGAAATTGTGGATATTTTTTCATCCAACCAATTATTTTTGCTCAAAACATTACCGACCATAAAACTGGAAAGAAAGCAAAGCTATTTACGAGCGTGATACTGAGAAGAGATAACGAAAATGGTAAGATTGGGACGCATTCCCCAGAATAAATGCTTCCAAGAATCTCTACCGCGACTCACGTCAATCAGAATGTTTTTATGTGTGACACAAATGCCAAGGGTGTGTGCGAGATAAGGGGACTTAACGAATTCGTGATCCTACTAAGTTGAGAGTGTATACAACCCATAACATTCCAATGCCAGAAGATCCGTGCTAAGAATACTTATACATTGTAATGTATACTCAGTAAGTTTATGTTTGACCATAAGTTTGAAAGTTTTAGCTGCCCTAGACGAGTGATTTTGATGTGTACCCTTGATCTGCTGCATGTGAAAGGTTTTCTCACTGCCGTGACATCAAAGGCTCTGTAGCACTTTTTTTTGTTGCATAAAATGTTTTCTAAAATTTGCCATTCCATCATTGTACCATATTTAAAGCTGTGAGTGTTTAGGTATCACAACATCAGCCAGATCACTTGAACTACTTTCGAGGGGCTATGTTAATGTGAACACATTAAAATGGCCGCTCGATGGGAAATGGACTCGCATGGCTCAACCGAACCATGTACATTCGAATAAGAACTTTTTTTTATTGATTCATGATTATTGATTTTCATTGGTAACAAGTAATTATATTTTTTGAGATACAAGACAATTTATTCACTTAATGACAATCTGGACATGACGCCATGAATTTCAATTTTGTTAAAGAAAAACAAATATTTGTCTCCAGATTGAGGATATTAAAGTCTTTGTCTACTCTAGTGTAATGGCATGGCTGGGTCACCTTCAACATTCCTTTAAAGTCATGTGTGGAATTGGATTTCAACGACCGATTTTCTTCATGTCATGTCGGTCTCATGCACTGACACTGGTAAATTATGTGATCTTAAGTTTAATCTGGAGAGCTGTACATTTAAGACTTCGAAAAGTCCAATGAGACACAGACTCAATAGCTCTAATAATATAACACAAACAAGCTCAAACATAGACTCCATTTCAGTGTACACAAGCATTTACCAAAAATGTTGTTAAATTATCTGCAGTTGTATATTTTCCCCCGAAATGAAAATGAGAGAGTTTCCAAAAGCTCAGATTTTTAATTGTTCCGACCCATGTCTATCGTATCATGACGGCGTTAGTAAAGTACATAGAAGTATGATGATCTGAATATTTCATGACGAGACCTCGTGTTCTATTTTAGATTGGAGGCATTTTATGTAGTTCACTTACTTCGTATTCATTGTTATCCAGGATGTATTTTCCCAAGCGGGGTGTTTTATATTTTACATTGCTCGATCAGAATCATATTTCTGTTGCTATCATATGTATATTTAACAAACTCATTGTTTTTTCCAGTCATAATACCAACGTTGACGCACGTCTTGTGAGAAAGTGAAATGTTAGGCTTTTAACCGCGCGAGCTTCGAATTACACACAACAATATACATGGCCGAATTGAAATTGAGAAATGCTTCAACCAAAACGACAGAAGATTCAATTTCGTTTTCCCAGCAGTCACGTTCATACTATGAAGGCTTGTTTACTCTGATATTTGCAATTTTGAATAACCCTCATTAGCATATCACGAAACATTCAAAATGGCTACTGTTAGCGAGTCGTTGAAAAGTGAACAAGCTTGAGGACTTGTATTTATCAAAATGATGTGTTGCCGTTGAAGACTATTATCTCATTTAGGACAGGAACGGACATTCTAGTTATCGACGTAGGTTTGTAGATGATATGACATATTTTTCATGAAAACACAACGTTCAGTTGTCAGAATCGCCAGCCCTTGCGTTCACTCTCCTTCTAGCGTCAAGTGTCGCTCTTTCGACAGAATTTAACACTGACGAAATTTGTCTTGCTAATGTACCCTTTAAAATGGATCTTAAAGGGGCAGGAGCACGTTTTTTTCGCTCAAATAAGTCGATGAAATGTATTTGAAAAATAATTTCACCAATAGTAAAACATCCTTTTCTCTTCGGAAAAAGTTTAAAATGAGTGTACATGTTTCGGTAAAGCCATGGTAATCGTTTTTGTAATACAAAATAATAAATTGTGTTCACAATAAAATGACCGCCATGCAATTCTTGCTTTATACGCAACATAGTTTTTACCACTACAGATAATTGGTTTGTGTAATAAGATGTTTTACCCTCTAAAGTTAATTTAAATGACATAAACTATCATTATAAATGGGAAATTTGAAAAAATAAATTTTGCAAAAAACGTGCTACTGCCCCTTTTAACACTCTACAAGCAATATTCGTTTGATCAAGTATCACTCATAATAATTTCCAAGTATATACAAACAACATGTAGAATCGGCCGCTTGTTCTGGTGGACTGTGACGTCACAAGGCATGTATGCATGCGCAGTGAACCGGCGTTAAAATCAGAGGAGATTCAATCCATGATATAGAATGAGTTTTTTTTTCTGGAGAACCAATTAGAATCGATTATCCAGTAATGTCCTGGCAGAATGTTGTTTTAATATACATGTAGCAACTGTGAAAAGGGTATTTCAATATATCTGTGTAATCTACATTACAATATAGAACAGTTACTGGTTTTACACTGATGGTAACATTTCATCAACCACTTTAAATAACTTATTTTGATACAGCCATTGTCATTGACTGAAAGATTGTGGAAAACTTCAATTTATAAAAAAAACAAAATACTACTGCCAATTATAAGAATGTGAAGGTGAACGATGATACAAAATAAATGATACAGATTTTAAGGTACCTGAATTGAATATCGGAAACTATTACAGCGTCTTGACAGTTTTGTTGAATTTCAAATTGTAAATGATCTGAAAGAAATGAATAATCGTTTTGAACAATATTTTTCTCAAACATTTGAAACATTTTCTAATAATAACTTCATCAAAGTCAACAAAACTTCCGTGTCTTGTGTACATGCATCTCTGACGGACATATTACCATTTGATACTATGATCCGCTGGTGAACCACTATAGACAATAGAAGATACATCTGTCTTTTTAATCTACACAATCAAAAAGAGTGTTATCTTGAAATGTTTATTAGTTGGGCTGTCAAGATCAAATTCAATTAATTGTAAATCGGCATGGTGATAAAATCCGTTTCGTGTTGAAATGGTAAAGCACCTGGTCCACACATATTGTTTTTGACACTTAAGCTTCACCCTAAAATGTCGCTCATGTTGTCGACAATTTTGGTAGAATATGTGTATTAAAGAATTTGTGTATAAAGATGACCATTTCCAAGCAGATCCAACCACGTAGATACAAATGACATTAAACAACCCATCATTATAAAAATGTCATCCTTTAACATTACGCCCATTCAGTAAATGATAGTATTGTATGTAGTCTGTAAGATGGACGGCAGGATATCAAATAATGTTACGCAATAACACCCATATCCCCATTTTCCCTGACACTTTAATGAAACATTCACATGGTACTGTAGGGCAGTATATTAGCGGGATTACATATATGTCTGCTATCGTTAGACATCCCGCGTCACTGATACCTTCTGATACCCGATTGTGTATAAACTTTAGAGGAAAATGGTCCACCAGAATGACTTGTTCGACTCAGTGCCAGTTAGGATGTATTTACAAGTGACATTAATACAGAAATGCTCATGCTAGATGGGGAGTTGTGCGTTAAAGCCGTGATCAATCTGACACACGTCTGGTCTGCAGAGAAACCAAGAAGCTCTGAGAAATGTGGAATATATTATTCAAAATAATTATCACCTTACACAACAGAATACAAGGACAGGGAGACGAATCAGACAATCATGAACACGAATCCGATGTTAATGTATGCGACTACCTCTAAGACTGTAGCAGCCATATATAGTGTGCTGACAATAGTCATAATAAATGATTACGGCTACATCGTATACAACTTCGTGTCAATTCATTTGTGAATATCACACAACTAACAAAGGCTGCAACTAAAACTACACTTCACATGCAGGCCAATGACACCAGTACATTCTATATGTACACATCTCGGTCAATGTTCGAGTACTACACTGCACGTGTACACATCTAGTCAATGTAACCAGCACTACACATCACGTGTAATAATCTAGGTCAATGTTAGAGTACTACACTTCACGTGTACAAATCTAGGTCAATATAAGCAAAACTAAACCTCATGTGCAATATGAACGCAAATAAATTTATTTATTATCAGTCAAGGGACTTTAATAAACGATGATCTCTAAATGTACCTCTATATATGATAAGTGCCGTGATGGTAAACTGTTCATCACATTCAATGTACTTTATTTACTCATTGGTAGGCCTACCACTGACAAAGTATTCACTGAACCTCTGTAAACCTTATGGAGGACTAAGGCAGAGAACAAGTATTAATATTGGAGTATTATGTACTACTTGATATAAACCAGCATGAGTTACTATTGAGGGCTCTAGCAACGCCATGTATTGATAAACAGCCCAGTAACACAAACAAGAACAAAGTTCAATGCCTTTTAAGTTTAGAGAATGTGTTTTCTATCTTAACAATTTTGTGCAATCATTTAAAATGGCTACTTACATGTAGGACAGTCAAAGGACATGTTGCTCTGAATATGGAAGTGTTTGCTGTTCCCAAAGGTTGCTGTTGAACCCTCCTTAAGATAGGGACATGTTCCACATCTTTGATCAAAACATTTTTGACGCTTGGCAAATTACGGTTATATATATATGGTACATAAAGATGTGAATACAGGGCTTAGAGATAATCTGAGGTTATCCCCTGGAAACCGTTTCTATTAGGTCTCAGTTGACCTTTACAAGAGTGCTCTAATCTTCAGGGTACGGCAAAGAGGCAGTGAAATCAGACATCGCTATTTGCTCATGAATATGGCTTAAACATATTTATTTCATGAAGTCAAAATTACATGAATTGGATTGATCAACAAGTTCAACTGAACTTATGTGAAGACCGCTCCAGTGTACATATGCTAAAAATGAAACGTTATCATGACAAGAAAGACAATTTATAAACAGCGAACAACATATCGAATGAAAGAAACATGCCAATAAGCAGGTTTACGACATGATGGTTTGATACATTTATGATATTTGCAGACTATTGTCATGAATATTGATTACATGTAGTTAAATGACAACGTATTTGACCATTCAACGTGTATATTTGCAAGATGAAATTGTGTTTATTGGCAGGCATTTGTATTCAATTGGGCATTGGTTATATCAGATACAATAGATTATATTAAAATTCATGCAAATGAAGGTTTGAGATCACTGATGAGCCTATAAGTTCATACAATGTATTCCTGATCATCGTTAATATACCACGTGTTTTACTGCAAGATTGCATTGATAGCGTCCACTTATTAGCTCAAGACTAATTAGGTAATGAAACATCAACATGAGAAAAGAATGAAAAACATGTAATACCATGACGATATAAAAGATTTCATAGTTAAGGTGATCAGGGAGGTTACGAAGTTATGATAGCCATCTTTAATTGTCAAACTTTTCAAATTGCGATTGTTTTCCATTTATGTAAAAAATGGTGACTCATCTTACAAACCGGAAACTACATTTCAAAGTATTTTGGAGGCCTTTGTTTATTGGTTTTTTAAATTTCTATCCAAAACGTCAGGCAAATTTACCCTTGGGTATAGATATAGTTCCTATTCATGGAATTGTAATTTTGAAGAACCATTATTAAAAATAAAAAATTTCCTTCAGACGTTTCTGATATTGATAAAGGACTGAACTGAGAATAAATGAGATACCATTTTAAGAATCATATTATCAGATGAATTTTCATTGTCTTGACTATCAGCGTCCCGACCAGTCGCCCATCAAGTATAATACCTGTGTACATTGTCATCAATACAGATGCTTTCACTGTTAATGAGACAGATAAGAATGTCCATTTTACACATTTTACAAGCACAATGGAAAGACGGTCGGTATTTATATCACTTCCGTCTTTCACTACATCTAAGCCAGACAGTAATTGCATTACGTCTGATGTGTCTCTCGTTATTATTCGCACTATAACATAGGAGCTTCTTATTCTGCAAATAGTTGTTTCTCTGACTGATCTTTGTGTTTACAACTGATTAGTGTCAGACTTTATTGGTATTATACTAATTAAAACATGTTCTCAATTACTGTTGAGCTTGCAAGTGGTTTCTTATGATAACAACTGAAGGTAACAGCGATTGTTGCTATTTAAGGGAAGAAGCAGCGTATTGGTGTGATCTAAACTGGGGCTGGTAATGATCACTGACACAGCAGCATGCAGAGTTATGTGTCTTCTCATATTTCATTTCCGCACAACTTATTCTTTCTCTCTCCCTCTCATCATTCTCAAACCTTTGTGTAAACATGTCAAAAGTTACCAAAGAGATGATATATATTTCCTGTGTAATCTACCTTCACAAGTGACCAAAGATTCTACTTCAGTCAGTTTTGATGTAGTTAGTTTATACAGTAACATTGATACTTTGGGAATGTCATTACCTGAAAGATACTCACATAGAATATCGAAGAATCAATAAGCTTGTTTCGTTGTATTGAGCTCTAAATACTACTCACACAGAAAGGTTAATGAAACATTGATCATCAAGTTTTGTTATGGGTAAGACACACTAAATGTTACTTTGTAAGGTTTAGACACAAAGACAAATTGATTCAAATATACTGCACTTGATGATGGGGGTGAATTTTTTTTCATGTCACCTTATTTGCACTCCATCAGTCAACTTTCATTAACAACATACCTAGATACCTAGTGTAATGACAAAAAGTGATATTGAATGTTTCCTAGTAAACACGTATAAACATGCGATTCGAATCCTGTACTTGATCACAGTAGGACATGTATGATTGTTAATGAATCAACACATTTTCGATATCAGTAGGTAATTCTTCCTGCACCCTATTTCAGCCAATACATTTACCATGCTATATAGTAAATATGTTTTTATCATTTGAGGGCATATTGTTACTAAATGGCAGGGATAAAAGACATATTTAATCCAATTATCATATTTTGTAATAAAACGAGAACAATATCAACTTTTTATGTGCTATTTTTTAACAAAGGATAGTTTTGACTGTTTGAGAACAAATCAGACTGCTCAGAGATGTTTTCAAGATTCTATCTGTGCGTACCGTATCTATGAAACAGCATCCTGCTAGCTGTACGAAACATCGCCGACGACGGTCGTTGACTACGGACGTTTGCAATGCATTTTGAGTGTCAAATGATATGGTCATGGTTTATCATCTGCAATCACATCTATTTACCATGTAAAATCACTTAATTCTAGTGTGAGATAACGACATCGCAACAAGGTTATACCGTATTTGCGGAAACTGAAGCAAAGCTTGTACTTTTTACATATAGGATAACGTCTGATTGACGTCTCACGTACACTTATATACCTCAGACAAAAAATCCAATATGTGTAACTGAAGCTGTCATATAATGATTACCGCAAAATGCTGTGAAATACTGCGCTTGCTGACAAAAATGCATGTTCATTTAACTAGATATAGACAGGATTTGAATGTCCATGTACGATCTAAAGAACTATCATCACTATCTGTCTTACTGTTAACCGTTTTATCGCTTTTAGAAAATTGTAACACGACTTTGCACCCAACAGAAATTGGATGGTGTACAAAGACTGTCAAACTGGAAATAAAAACTTTCAGGCAATCCTATAGTATACATTATTTCATTCCCTTATGTATATATCCTCTATAACGCGAACCATAGGCCCCTGTTCGTAGTGTTGAAATACAAAAATCCAATGTTAATTATTGACAATAATTTTTCCCTTGAGACACACAATTTAAGTGTCATAAATGAATTCCAAACAGTTCAATAATGAGTCTGTGGAAGCGAATCAAACCTGGCGGGTGTCGATCCATTAGACTATTTTTATAGAGGGGTGTGGATACTCCTATATACATTGTTTATAGTAAGACAATGGGTATCCTCAATGTCCTGTGCCTTTACAAATAACTGCAATTTCTCCACTTGTTTTGAAGTGAAACTCATCAGATATGACTATGCTTGGTGCAGGTTTCAATGGTGGTTGATGCAGCACGGCGAAGGTAATATGGCCGTTCATTTGAAGTCTGAAAGTTTTGGATTGTAAACTACCGGGAGTTTAAAATAATAATATGATAGAATGATCTTCTTTTAGAAGTTGGAATGTTTGTTAGTCCGAAAAAGGCAAGTGAAAGGAAGACAATTTCTTTATTCGGAAAGTGGATGTTGTCATTTCATGCTTGAAGACGGTACAAGCATCTTCATCTAAACGTCGCACCCTCCATAAACTTATTTGATCATTTCAAATAACAGGGTATTTTCGTTTTCTTAACCACAACTCTCATGAGCGTTAAGTTCAGTATCGGATAATGGTTCATAAAATTGCGATTAAATGGTATTGCAAGAAGTTTAGGTATAAGGCGAGTAATTTGAGTACGCGTTATGTTGATTAAAAGCCAAAGGATGGAAATCATTGGTCGTCATTTCATCCTCCGACAAGCTGTTCGTGAGCACTGACTTTTAATGCGCTGAGTATGCTAATGCATGTCTCTAACGTCACACGAATACACTATTATTAGGGCTTCCTAGACTATGATGAGAAGATCTTTTTAAATTACTTTTGATTTGTGGACATTGAAGTTAGAGCTGAACCGACTTGTATGAACGTGATTAGTTGATAGCTTGTGACCGCCTCTCGAACAAAACGAGTATGCATAGCGCTGTAGCATGATTTTCTTAATAAAATAAAGTGTTCTCACAAAAACATAAATATGTGTTACAAATGGTTAAACAATTTAATGAGTCAATAAAAAGAGTTCTAAAACGAATATATATGGTTCGGTTAAGCCATGCGACTCCATTTCCCATCGATCGGCTATTTTATTGCCTTTACATTAAAATGGCCGGTCGAAGGTAGTTCATGTGATCTTACTGATGAAGCGAAATTTAAACACTCAAAAGAGTTTTGAATATGATACAATGATGTAATGGTCAACCATCTTTCTTTATGAACTTTTAAATTCTCATTAGGCATACATATCTACCTCTCACACTGAAGAGTTCCACACCATTGTCGCTTTGTATGTCGCACCATGTTCTCCGGATACAGATACCCGTGTTCTATGGATACGGCGTATTGGGTCGTGCAATTAGATGTTTTATCCACCAATGTACCAATATATTGTATAAACTTTAATAATAAATGGCAAATTTGAGCAAACATGATATTTTCTTCTTTGTGAATTATCTACCCTGTTGAAATGTCCAACCTCAATATCTCCATACCTGAGATCATTTCAATTTCTCAATTTAAATAAAAATATTAATGTAACAAATCCCTAGGGAGTAAAAATAAATATATGTTCCGCTATTTCGACCAAAAAAGGAAACTAGTTTTTTTACTACCTCTGTAAAGGGCGTACTACTGAAAGGGACCGAAATTGTCATGTTTGAGGTATGACTGGTCAGATAGGGATATGAAGGTCTAAGGAATGTCTTGAAGAACTGCCTTGTTATGTTCATCAGTTACTTGGCCCGATTCAAAGACACATAATTCAAACAAAAGCAACCCAGTTGCTTTCATATTTGATTACACTTCCTCTATAACGGACCTCGTTTTAGGATAATAGCTCTTGGTTTTATATCCTTCATGGAATTCAATTACTCATAGGAAATAGCATTGATGATGATTTATCAACACATAAAAGAAGTCTATTAAATATCGCATGCGACCGTATTGTAAATGGGTTATCAATGTCGACATATTGCAATCACGTGAAGTATTTTCCGTGGATTTCTTGATTATTTTTCAATCTAAGTTAATGTAAACTTCAATAACTTACACTGAAGTAAAAAGGAATACGTTTCCGGAACAATGTGTATCACAGGGATTGAAATGAAATCCAAGTTTTTCAAATACCATTTTCTGATTTGTCGTTGTAACGTCAATTGCGATGCGTAGATAATGCATTTTCTTCTGCTTTGCTTACTGAGCAATCTTGCCGTGTGGATTTCCTAGAATCAGTAGTAATTTGATTATTGTCGGATTGACACTTACAATTTCTTTAAGACAAACAGAAAACGACTGGACGAACATTCAACTTTTTCACACACATAGACACATAAAATCATTGTAGAAGATTAAATTTGCCCTTAGACTGTCCAAATATGGAGCACTCTCCCAACCAACAACAATGCTAAAATCACATAAAACCGCACATGTGGACCGTTTTCATGATGCTTAGTTTTTTTGTCCGAGCTTTTTCCAGAAAAAAACACCCGTGAGCTTAAGAGGATCTGCTCTAAAAATGTATTTGTGTATTTAGTTGTCACGTAAATGTGGACAATCATTTGTTTGACCATTTTGAAATGTTTCTCGCAATTTAACAAATCAATTCATGTCATGCCTTTTAGGATGAACTGATGTGTAATGTTTACTAACACAACAAGCATCATATTACTGAAATTTCACGCCAATATCATTTAAATCAGATCGAAAGTTGTGCAAGTACCTCAATAAATTCAGCCAATCGGAGGCCTTCTAAAATATGGAATTGTTTCTTATATGAACTCAAGCCATCCTGCTGCATTAGTGTATTTGTATCCGCTACCCTTCTACAATACCAGAATTCCCTAAGCCCAATTACTGTGGTTTTGTCACGATTTCTTGAGTTTAATGTTCAGTTTTCTTTTGTGGTTGTTGTGTTTTTAACATGGATGTGTTGAAGGCGACACCTTAAGCTCCTGGACTGCTTTGCTTTTTTGTGTCCTGTAAACGCTAATCTAAGAACACACCTCATTTGGTTTCAATTTATGCAATATTTTAAAAGAAATGGGGTTCATTTGAATAGGATACGATGCACCACACAACTTATCTGCAGTTGTTTCAATGAATTAATTGGTGATTGGTTATTTGTAGTTACAATATCTTCACAACAAGACCCCTATAACAAAAATGCATGTTCATTTAACTAGATATAGACAGGATTTGAATGTCCATGTACGATCTAAAGAACTATCATCACTATCTGTCTTACTGTTAACCATTTTATCGCTTTTAGAAAATTGTAACACGACTTTGCACCCAACAGAAATTGGATGGTGTACAAAGACTGTCAAACTGAAAATAAAAACTATCAGGCAATCCTATAATATACATTATTTCATTCCCTTATGTATATATCCTCTATAACGCGAACCATAGGCCCCTGTTAGTAGTGTTGAAATACAAAAATCCAATTTTAATTATTGACAATAATTTTTCCCTTGAGACACACAATTTAAGTGTCATAAATGAATTCCAAACAGTTCAATAATGAGTCTGTGGAAGCGAATCAAACATGGCGGGTGTCGATCCATTAGACTATTTTTATAGAGGGGTGTGGATACTCCTATATACATTGTTTATAGTAAGAAAATGGGTTTACCCTCAATGTCCTGTGCCTTTACAAATAACTGCAATTTCTCCACTTGTTTTGAAGTGGAACTCATCAGATATGACTATGCTAGCTGCAGGTTTCAATGGTGGTTGATGCAGCACGGCGAAGGTAATACGGCCGTTCATTTGATGTCTGAAAGTTTTGGATTGTAAACTACCGGGAGTTTAAAATAATAATATGATAGAATGATCTTCTTTTAGAAGTTGGAATGTTTGTTAGTCCGAAAAAGCAAGTGAAAGGAAGACAATTTCTTTATTCGGAAAGTGGATGTTGACATTTCATGCTTGAAGACGGTACAAGCATCTTCATCTAAACGTCGCACCCTCCATAAACTTATTTGATCATTTCAAATAACAGGGTATTTTCGTTTTCTTAACCAAAACTCTCATGAGCGTTAAGTTCAGTATCGGATAATGGTTCATCAAATTGCGATTTAATGGTATTGCAAGAAGTTTAGGTATAAGGCGAGTAATTTGAGTACGCGTTTTGTTGATTAAAAGCCCAAGGATGGAAATCATTGGTCGTCATTTCATCCTCCAACAAGCTGTTCGTGAGCACTGACTTTCAATGCGCTGAGTATGCTAATGCATGTCTCTAACGTCACACGAATACACTATTATTAGGGCTTCCTAGACTATGTTGAGAAGATCTTTTTAAATTACTTTTGATTTGTGGACATTGAAGTTAGAGCGGAACCGACTGGTATGAACGTGATTAGTTGATAGCTTGTGACCGCCTCTCGAACAAAACGAGTACGCATAGCGCTGTAGCATGATTTTCTAACTGAAATAAAGTGCTCTCACAAAAACATAAATATGTGTTACAAATGGTTAAACAATTTAATGAGTCAATAAAAAGAGTTCTAAAACGAATATATATGGTTCGGTTAAGCCATGCGAGTCCATTTCCCATCGATCGGCTATTTTATTGCCTTTACATTAAAATGGCCGGTCGAAGGTAGTTCATGTGATCTTACTGATGTAGCGAAATCTAAACACTCAGAGAAGAGTTTTGAATATGATACAATGATGTAATGGTCAACCATCTTTCTTTATTAACTTTTAAATTCTCATTAGACATACATATCTACCTCTCACACTGAAGAGTTCCACACCATTGTCGCTTTGTATGTCGCACCATGTTCTCCGAATACAGATACCCGTGTTCTATGGATACGGCTGATTGGGTCGTGCAATTAGATGTTTTATCCACCAATGTACCAATATATTGTATAAACTAAATAATAATAAATGGCAAATTTGAGCAAACATGATATTTTCTTCTTTGTGAATTATCTACCCTGTTGAAATGTCCAACCTCAATATCTCCATACCTGAGATCATTTCAATTTCTCAATTTAAATAAAAATATTAATGTAACAAATCCCTAGGCAATAAAAATAAATATATGTTCCGCTGTTTCGACCAAAAAAGGAAACTTGTTTTTTTACTACCTCTGTAAAGGGCGTACTACTGAAAGGGACCGAAATTGTCATGTTTGAGGTATGACTGGTCAGATAGGGATATGAAGGTCTAAGGAATGTCTTGAAGAACTGCCTTGTTATGTTCATCAGTTACTTGGCCCGATTCAAAGACACATAATTCAACCAAAAGCAACCCAGTTGCTTTCATATTTGATTACACTTCCTCTATAACGGACCTCGTTTTAGGATAATAGCTCTTGGTTTTATATCCTTCATGGAATTCAATTACTCATAGGAAATAGCATTGATGATGATTTATCAACACATAAAATAAGTCTATTAAATATCGCATGCGACCGTATTGTAAATGGGTTATCAATGTCGACATATTGCAATCACGTGAAGTATTTTCCGTGGATTTCTTGATTATTTTTCAATCTAAGTTAATGTAAACTTCAATAACTTACACTGAAGTAAAAAAGAATAAGTTTCCGGAACAATGTGTATCACAGGGATTGAAATGAAATCCAAGTTTTTCAAATACCATTTTCTGATTTGTCGTTGTAACGTCAATTGCGATGCGTAGATAATGCATTTTCTTCTGCTTTGCTTACTGAGCAATCTTCTCGTGTGGATTTCCTAGAATCAGTAGTAATTTGATTATTGTCGGATTGACACTTACAATTTCTTTAAGACAAACAGAAAACGACTGGACGAACATTCAACTTTTTCACACACATAGACACATAAAATCATTGTAGAAGATTAAATTTGCCCTTAGACTGTCCAAATATGGAGCACTCTCCCAACCAACAACAATGCTAAAATCACATAAAACCGCACATGTGGACCGTTTTCATGATGCTTAGTTTTTTTGTCCGAGCTTTTTCCAGAAAAAAAACACCCGTGAGCTTAAGAGGATCTTCTCTAAACATGTATTTGTGCTTAGTTGTCACGTAAATGTGGACAATCATTTGTTTGACCATTTTGAAATGTTTCTCGCAATTTAACAAATCAATTCATGTCATGCCTTTTAGGATGAACTGATGTGTAATGTTTACTAACACAACAAGCATCATATTACTGAAATTTCACGACAATCTCATTTAAATGAGATCGAAATTTGTGCACGTACCTCAATAAATTCAGCCAATCGAGGCCTTCTAAAATATGGAATTGTTTCTAAACTCAAGCCATCCTGCAGCATTAGTGTATTTGTATCCGCTACGCTTCTACAATACCAGGATTCCCTAAGCCCAATTACTGTGGTTTTGTCACGATTTCTTGAGTTTAATGTTCAGTTTTCTTTTGTGGTTGTTGTGTTTTTAGCATGGACGTGTTGAAGGCGAAACCTTCTGGACTGCTCTGCTTTTTTGTGTCCTGTAAACGCTAATCTGAGTACACCCCTCATTTGGTTTCGATTTATTCAATATTTTAAAAGAAATGAGGTTCATTTGAATATGATACGATGCACCAAAACTTATCTGCAGTTGTTTCAATGAATTAATTGGTGATTGGTTATTTGTAGTTACATCTTCACAATAAGACCCCTATAACAGCTTTAGATAAGACAAATTAAATGTTGAAATTCGCAAGAAAAATAAATGTCTACACATAAGAAAAATACTTAAAATGGCGTTTATGCTTCATCAGCACATAAAAATCATGATGCGTATCGTATCGAATCAGCAAATTAATCAACAAATCAGAAGCATGTGAACGAACTCAACTCCGAACATCACATTCTATTTAGAACCCGCTATTGTGATAACATCACTTGTTGTATTGTTTTCTCGTGTTACCAGTTGGGCTGCTTTGAACCGTCAGCGATGGCTAACGACTGTTAACAACTTGTCAGTGTAACGAAAGGCTCGAATACATTTCAAACATTAGCTCAAACCCTGCATATATAAACAGTGACTCTCACAGTCGGCAGTCTGGAGAGGGAAATGCGGCATAGTTTGGGGAACTGATAGCCATGGTGCAACTGCACGTACTTCCACAATATCTGCAGTCGATCTCTTGGGTACATTTGCTCAATAACAAGTGATCCACTCTGCCCTTGTGTTGTCAGCATCAATCATTGCATTGCTAGTACAGGTACCTACACTTATGTCTCTGCCATCAATCAGAACATCTAGTTCTTCATTTCCATAATGCAGTAAATCGTTTTTTGACAAGAAAGAGGTAGGTCGAAGACCTAATGCTTGAAATAATGTGGCAACTTTAAATTCAAACCTGAGAAATCTCCTGTCCAGTTGTTCTTTAGATCATTCAGAAAGGTTGTTTTAATACTGTCAAAAGTTTTGTTTGCATCTCTCAAGGTTTCATTTTGTAAAAAAGGTTGCTTTCATTCCCTGAATTGTAACCTTTTTGGTCTTAATCTTCATGTGAGTAAGTTGATACTAGCTTTTGCCACTCAAAGCCTGGTCAATTGCGGTAAAGACACCGCCAATAGCTGATCTCACAGTAGAGATAACAATATCCTGTTTCTGCATTGTCATACTGAGAGCTGCAAGGTAAGGGGTGACATCCATCATCAGCTAGAGGCAACACACAAACTTGTAGTCTGTAAGATTTGTAAACAGAGTCTCTGTTCTACCACTGTCAGCTCTGTGTGTGGTGAAATACTTGTCATTGCTTTCCAGGATCTGTAGATTGCATTGAGAGCATTCTAGAAGCTCATCCCCCTGATCTCATGTACTTCTTTCATCTTTACTTCTGGTGACTCAAGAATATTCTGGATTTCCTTTAAGACTCAAGTTCTTGCAGTTGACTTTGAAACAATAGTAATAACGATCTGTGAGCACTTTCTGAAATGTTTCCTTAATATACTTCTCACTGTCAACTAGCTGCTTTTGAGGTTGCTAAGTTCAGTCTTTGGGCCATGCAGTGCACTGACACACAATGCGGACTCTCTTTCTTGATCCTTGTTGCCACTCCCTTTTCTTTTCCTGTCAGTAAGCTAGCCCCATCAGATGTGTTTTGCAATTTAAACTATCAGACAATGTTTTACAATAAGCGACACGTTTCTTTTGTACGGAAATGTCAGTGCTTTCGTCTATCATAATTGATAGGAATTCACTCTTTTTCATTTCTTCTTCAACGTCACTTTGAATTAATTCAGTTATATAGACCTGAATAAACTCATCTGCTGTTGTCCTTGACGAATATATGACATTGTGCCCAAACTCTTAAATCACTCGACTCAAGTCCATTTTATTCTTGTAGTGTTAATACAGACAAATAGGTCATTATTACAATAAAGCAAGATTTTCTCATTGCTGCCACAGGTGATAAACTTTTTCTGTCACCTTTAAATGAGCTTGTGATTCTGCCCGTATGACATTCTGACGACCCGTACTGTCTTTCACACTTTGAATGTGATCCCTGGACTCGTTAGCGTACTAGTTCAACCATTAGTACACCCTTCAGTTGCCCTACTTTTGAACTACCGGTACATAATTCGCATGTCATACCACCTAAACTGTTTAAGTTTAACCATGAGAATGTTTTTATCCATTTGATTTGACATTTTAGCGTTATTTCGATTTCATTAACTGCGCTTACAGTTTCATGCTCGCTGCCGCTATCATCAACGTGGTTACCGTCTGACTGGTCATCTCGATTGCCGTCGGTAACGGTGCTAGTTTCTGTTATCGAAGTGGTTTTCTTACCATAAACTCTCTTGTTTCTCGACATAGTGAATTATCCCCACTTGCCGTTGCCCTGTGTCAATGAACATGTTTAGATCGATACCAAACTGGCGCCATGAGAAAGAAATGGCTTACTGCACATGCACGATGAATGGAATTCCAAGTAATAGCGTGAAATCTCGTGTTTTATGTAACACGACTTATAACGATATGATTTTATTATAGATTTGATTTATTTTCTATAATAGATTTATTTCATTTTTAGATTTATTTATTAAATGTTCGCACAGTCAAACTTTCAAGATGCGTGAATGACTAAAAGATTGCGTGACAGTTCCTATCATTATTGATTTTTTTTGCCCTATGCAAATAGGGGGGAATCCCTCAATCGCGCTCCCGTCAATCCTGGATGCAACACTGCAGAATAATTTTTAAATTCAAAATGTCATTTAAACAAAAAAAAATAACGGTTTATATAAGTATTCTTTGACTGATGACTAAAAGGCTTACACTTTTCAGTTTAAGAGCACGACGTCGAAAACTCAAGATATTAATTTGCAATTTTACATGACTATGCATCTTATATTGTGCATTTACTGATTTCACCTGCTCATATTATGTTTTTATTCAGCGACAGACATGGTAGTTATACGGAACATAGAAATTTATCATGGTTTGTCATTCCTCTATATTGCCAAGTGTCACATATTAGTCAAAATCGCTAGCACATTATTTTGAGTAAATACTTCGAAATAAAATAAGCATATTGTGTGAACAAAAAAGGTGTGTTTGTTCAAGATATGGAAGTGAACCCTTAGTTAACCCGTAGTGAAATCTTATTCTTATAATGATTGTTTCATTCAAAATGTATGTTTAATAATAAATGTATGCTACGTTACCAAATATAGATATCGTTGTACACTGTCGGCCAAAAGAAACGTCTACCATATATATTATCAGATTTCATGAAAACAATTATGAACAGTTGAGAAATATTGTGGCATTATGAAGTCCCATCGTTTCTGCATAATATATTTAAATTTCAGAAAAATGTCACAAAAGAATGGCGATTGTTGAAAAGAGACAACAAAAATTGTATAGTTTTCGATCAGTGCTTGATCAGAAAACATTTGAAGCAGATTCTCATACAGGTACACATTCGCATTAAAGTAGTGATGACACTACAGATGTCCGTGGTGCGCAAGTGAATCAACCGGAAATAACTGTCTTCATTGGTCGTGTTTTTCATGAATGTTAATGACTCGAAGCATAGTTTTTTCACGATTTAAATGGACTTTCATATTAATCATTGTTTCAGCATAACGTGGAGACCGCTATTAATTATATTTCAGAAAGTATTCTATCTTTTATTTTAAGGAAAATAAAGTACGAGTTTCTTTTGGCCGACAGTGTAGTCACGTTAAAAATGTTTATTTTTCAGATGGCATTGGTTATTTACAGTTACATATTGGGTCAATACATATATTAATACCATACCATTACTTTTCGCCCGCTTTCCCAAACTAATGGTTAAAACAATTGAACTGTTGAAGATGCTGTAGTTTGCAATCTACGTGACCTTTATAAACAGATAAGATGAATGGACCTATTCAGTAATAATATCCAAGTGAAATACTTCTTAAGGGCGTCTGGGTAATCTACGTTATGTAATCTACGTTAACTCATTTCAAAGGTGCAAATCATTTTACATGGGAATCACACACAAGTTACGTTACTCCGGACCGTATCTTCTACTGGTTCCATATGCCGTTAGCGCATTCTTGCAGAGATTCAGTTGGTTTACAGGATGAGGAAATTGGAAAAGGAAGGTGAATGAGACTGCAAAATATTATGTTCCAATTTCTGAAAGGCCGAAAAAGGATACCAAAGCAAGAAGAGAAAAAGTTATTCAATGGGCGAGCAAACACAGAAAGCAAAAACGAGAGGCAAAGTCTAGCGCAAGACAAGATCGGAGAATTGATGACAATAAAGTGAGCAGCACTGTGCCTGAATGTGTATGCTCCTCCCACTCTTTCTAAGTAAAGATGCTGTTCTCCTCTCCAGGGTATGCCAGGCTCAGACAACGTATAAGCAGACTTCATCAAAACATAGAAGGGAAATTGTAAAACTATAATGAGAGAAAATTTAAATCTAACAAGGAAATATCAGGCGGAATGTAAACGCCGTTTGCGCATTGTGAAACTGACAGCAACTGACATCCTTACCCCTAGAACAAGAACACAGAGTTGATTGAAAATGGGTTCAGTCCATCCGAAGTACCACAGGCTGTAGTAAAAAAGCTGTTGCTGTCAGATGTAATAATTGCTGAGGTACAATCTGCAAGGACAACAGCTGGCAAGAACGGGACCATGCTGGAGGTATTACAAAAAAGTATAAATGCGACGTGATCTTTGACGATGAACAGGAGAACATTGCACAAATCTGTCAAAGGTCAAGGTCACAGCGAGGTCACAACTAGCATTAGTACAAGGCATTTCGATACAAATAAACTAACAAAGCGGAATTTAAATTGTCCATGAATTAAATGTTTAAAAAATTCTAGTAAAATCTATAAATGATACGTTTATGTCCCTATGTTTTCGCACCCTTTCGTCATATTATTTGACTGGGGTTTATTGATCATGACAGACAATTTTTGGTTCATTCTTCAATAAACGTGCTTATTGGTTGGTGTAGGTGCTTGGAAATAAAATGTCTCATAGATTAATATTTGAACAGATACGTTACTACACTACGTATATATAGAGTGAGTTATGTATACACAACATCACGAATAAAACATATATTATTGTATTTTATTGAAATGTTAACATATTTTGTCATACAAAACACTTGTCGGATCTGAAGATGTCTTGTTTTGAAACATGTTAAAGAGGGTTTATGTAAATAGGAAAGACTTATTGTTTAAACATATATAATATACAAACATATCATTTTCTTCATAAACGTATGGAATCGAACACAGGTATGCATTGTTGTCCATGGGATGCATTTTCCTGTGCACAACATCATCAAAGAACAGAAAGATCATCAAAGAACAGAAAGACGCCAGTATAAACAACTTAACCTGAAGATCCTGAATATAAGATGAACATAATTTAACCCCAAAACATGAAATTTTGTACTAACATGTAGCATATTAACATTATATAATGCTAAACTAATGAAAACTTAGTAAACTCTGATAGAATGTGTACTACAGCAAGTACGCAACAGATACGTCAGCAAATGCAACATATACGTTACCTTGAAAAACCTCACTATCATTTCGTAATTTATCAATGCACTAAGCTTTTTACAATCATAAATCAGAGATAATTTTTGTATGATAAAGTTAATATAAGAATAAACCACTACAGCATGTTGAAAGTACGTAAAATCTGATAGAAAATGAGCAACAAATATCTTCCATAAATGCAATAGATACGTTACCATGAATACATCATGTCCTGCCATAATTAACCACTGCACTAATCTTACTAGAACATCATTTGGAGTGAGTGGGTGAGTGAGTTATTGCTTAACGCCGCTTCGGCAATATCGCAGCCATTAGCGGCGACATAATTTGGAAATAACCTTTGAATGAAATAGTTAACATATAGAAAAACCAAATAGCGTCTTCACAACCTTCACGTGCACACTGTTTATGAAACAAGATTGATTCGATAACAAATACTTCTCCTTCAGTTTGGTGGCATACCCTTTCATACGCCCCTCCTTGGTACCGGAAATGCTTCCTTTGTGAACATATTGTCAATCATCCTGTCGCCTTTGGGCTCCACAAGTTTTGTCCCCATTGGGAATGTATTTGTAACGTATCTGTTGGTAACGTATCTGCTGTTTTGGATGTGTTGGACAATCCCTTAAAGGCAGAAGAGTGTTGTAACCCTCAAACTATTCAAATCATTGCGTGCAAGATGGCCATGTATGAGGGTTGGTGACTGTAAGCAGACTAATTCCACAATGGAAGGCAACATAGGTAACGTATCTGTTAACATTTTCGCGTACCTTTTCCAATTATGAGTAAACTACCCAAAACTACACTTTTATGAGGCTTTGTGTGTTTCAGATGATTGTTATATATTGTTGTACATCTATCTTTGGTTAATATGACATCGTTATTAATTGTATATACCCTAGGATTTGATTTGATAATGCGATATTAATTTTGGTAATATATCTGTCTGTCATTTTGGAGACACCTATATCTGAGATGTTTTTGAAAAACATTGACATACTAAAGTAATGGATTCATACTGAATATATTATAGTGCTATCGAGAAATCTTTAAAATCGAATCTTTTGAATTTAGTATGCATAATTGTCAATTGGACAGATATATTTGTAATTGCCTATCGACTGGAGACCTGCATATTTGTGTAGATTTGACACATTTAGAAACCTGAATGAAAAATATATTGGTTTCTATAACTTGTGTTAAATGTGTACTGACACTGCCATGTAGTAAGGTACATTTTAAAGTAGAGATTTATAATTTCCAAGAAAACGTTCAAAAGATATCCCTTGGAGACATGATTTTCTGGTAAATGCACTTTTAGTGGAGAATGAGTCTTTTAATCTGAAACGTCCATGTCTTAACTTTCAAGAAGACTAGCTTTAGTCCCTTATGTCTTTGACACAATCGCGTGCAGGGATCTCCATGAGGCTATCATCCAATGCTTCAAGTGAATATAGCTTGTAATTCTGTACGAAAATAATCGATGTTACGTTTGCACAAAGGTCTGCAAATGCCGACTTTAGTTTGCATTTGGTATTCCCTCTGTGGCGAAATGTCATTACGTTTGGAAAATATGTAATAGAGCAATAGACCTAGGTGAGAATTCCGTTTTAAGGAAGTGTAATCATCTTGAAAGAAGAAGGTTATATATTTTAGAAATTTCGCGCGTTGTACCAATATCTTCAATGACTCGATTCATGATATAGCAAATAGAAACTCGAACACATCCCATGAGGGACACTATACACCAAGTCTGAATAGTGAGTTGATTGATTCCGGAAAAAGCATAGATACTAAATAACACCCTATTAATGAGAATGCTGATATAGAAAACAAGTGTCTTATTTGAAGCTACAGATGTCGTCATTTGATGGAGAATCTTACTTCTTTTGACCAAACAACGCCATTACCGGTGGTTTATATCGTGTGTTGCCATATGTTGCCGTTTTTCATGTTAAGATTAAAGGACACTTTTCAAAACGAAAAGCGATACAAAGGTACCCTTTTTATGTCCGCGCCTTTATTTGCTATTTAAAATAAAGCACGATGGAATGGGACATGTTGCCTCTCCGATGCGTCGATCCGATGCGATGAAGCAAGTGTGTTAGATATTGCGTCAGTTTATAAAAAAACAATATATAAATCTCTAGTGTATTGTAGTCTACAGATATGGAAGCCAACATAGCTATAATCTTATTGGAAGAGGAAGAACATATTTAAGAAAGTTCAGTATTATTTTAAAAACACAATTTGTACATGCATATGTCGGCACCAGTAATATCAAACATTTTTTTCAAAACTATATAAAAAGCGGTATTTGCAATTATGGATCAAGACATAGTCATAGCACGCATGATACAAAGGCCTATACCAACTTTTCTTCCATGTGGTTTGAGTGGGGAAACCCCCTCGAGAAGTGTAAGATATGACTTAAGGTAGATGTAGGTAATCCTCAATGCCATTTTATTTGCGATGCGATAAAATAGGTGCAGTAAGGCGGGGTTTACACTACGTCCGAATAAATTGCATTGCGTTGACGCATGCGATTTTGGGGTTTACACTACACGCGTACCTCTTTCAGATAATGAAAATATGACGTCATATAGGGAATTCCATGCGACATGCGACAGACAGATGATTCATTCATATAAGTAAGTTCATTGTGATCATCAGAATATATTAAATTACAACACTCCATTCTATTTCTCGATTGGTCGGTTTTTAATCTTAGTAATGAATGAACCAAGATGGCGGATGCTGCAGATATATCGGTGGTATAACTTCCCCTACTACTGCTACAAGTGTTTCACCCTGATTCTGACATGACTGCTGTGATCTTGTTCATATAGACCTTCACAGATACGATGTTACTGTATGGATTTTACAGACAACTTGTTATATGTGGTGTTCAATTTCAACCGATGCATGTGTATTTTAACATGAATCAGGGTTTTGAAAATAGCATTCATTATCAATCGTGTAGTATCTCAAAGATCATCATGTACAACTTTCATTGTATCTCAATTCAATAGTTTGTCAAATCTGAAATAAATATTCTTTGACCTGTATTCATAAAAATATTTTCATTATTGTTCAAACTCACGATACTCATAATGCTAAGTCCTTCGTTTGCATCATCATCTCCTGTGGAAACCCGAATGAAGTTGTTGATCTCTTGTACGATTTAGCCACCCATCATTAGGTCATATATTTTGCATGTGTTTCTCATCTCCCATGCACTTCATCTATCCTTCCAAACCAAAGAGAAATGGCTGTGAATACATTCTAAGTATAACCATAACTGAATATTTAATCAGGTCAAATGCACGTGTTGTGCGTGACAGTGTAATCTTACTATCATCCAGGTAGGTCTCATTGGTTCACTGGGTGTAAAATGTGATCTGTGAGGCTCACATATTACCGTTGCAATTTGCTTAAAGGTCGCACTTGGCTCAAACGTATATTCTTATACATGTACGAGTGAAGGTGAAAATCATTGTTAGTAGTTACTTAATTTAATAATATTTACCCATTTCTGAAAATTGACGGTGAGAAAAAATCTGGTTGATGTAATCTGATCATATAAAGTGAAAGTAAAATAGATTGAATAACACATTACTTTCTATTTTGTAAAAAAAAAAAGTAGGTCAGAAGATATATTAACGACCTTCATTTTCATATAATGAAACTTCTTCACAAGATCTTCAACTTTAAATGCAGAATGTGGATCTCATATGACACTTCGTCCTCTGGAATCCGTTTCTTTTCAGATAGATAACCAACTAATCTTTGACAGAGTTATTTGAGTCTGTGAAGCTCAATACCCTTGGTTCTACTTTCAATTTGTTTGTGGTCAGGATTGGCTTCCGTTTCTTATTTGTCTTCGTTTTGGTGTCAAAAATGCACTGGGCATTCCTTTACATAAGCCGATTTAATTTTGCTACAGTGTAAGGTAACTTTAACTTAAAGGTGAAAGTACATAAAGATTATTACCCGATGAAGTGTGTCATACTACTTGGGGGAATTTGTGTATTGCCGGAGTGAGAGCGTAGGTTTCGTAAAAAGTCGTATGACACACTTTCGAATGTAATAATTTCTTTACTTATTCTATTCCATTTGAATCTCGTATAAATAGACAGGAGATTTCTCTCGCAATGGCAAGTCACAATGACGCCGTGAACAATTGTTTTATGACGTCACAGACGACGAAATATGGTAAGTCGCGATGAAACGATGGCAAAATTGATATGTGCACATGTGCTCGTATCGAAAATACTAACTTATTAACTTACTTGTTATTTTCAACCATATGGGTAATAACACATTTATGTCCTCTGCATACGATGCACTGTTTATCAACAGAGTGATAGATACTAAAGGAGATTGCTGGCCTTATATTTACTGTAAGGAAACAATTGCGAAATTAATCTTTATAGGAAACACTTTATAACTACAACAAAGTAGTCCCCATCCCCATCTCACATATCAACGGATTCGACATTTCTGGAACATATCGCATGTAGAATCCTATAAAACATACTTAGATCGATGACGTTTTAATACTGAGATGGGATTTCCATGTCTGAACGTTACTTGAATTTATTTCTTTTTCCTCAGCAGCAAAACATTCTTAATTGAAAAATGTGTAAAAGAAGTCCGGACAGTCAGCTAATTTATTTAGCTGGCCATTCCCTGTATCACCAGAAAGACTGCTTTCAAAGAAAGGATTACTCAAAGAACAGCATGCACAAGAAGAAAGGATTAAAGTAAGAACTGTCATTTCCTTTACCCAAAAAATGTAAAATTGGTTTTGGGACTTAAATTGGCATGAGAACTGTCACTTATGGTTTGTGAATGTAAAAAAATAATGACTACTTCAAATATAAAAGTGTGATAAGTAAATAGGTCAATGGAATAACGTGTTGCCCATTTAGAAAAAAAACAATAAACACCAGATGATAAATGTAATTTACCCTCCACTTACCATCAACAATGCAACTTCAAGTCTCCCCTGTGAATATTTCTGTTTGTTCTGGATTATTGGTGCTCATTGAACCTCATTTGTATTCAACATTCCTTTGGATCAAAATTTAACAACATCATTCACCTTTAATTTTTTATTGAGAAATATAAATGTATCTTCATTTCGTTTGTAGTGTAGACCACAGGGTCAAACTACATTACATTATTCCAGAGCGATTCAATTGTACAGAAACGACTAATAGGGTAATGTACCATAGGCTCTTTTACATAGTGTAACGTGATTTGTATGGTGTATCCTTGATTCCGATTAGTGAATTTCCCTACGAATGACAATTATGAAAATCCGCAAATAACCTGGGGCGAAACACCGTTAGCTGACACATCATGTTCACTATATTCGGCCCGCAAATTTCAGCTTTTAAAACCTCCAACTAAACTTGCGGCTTCTGAATAAAATGTAACCCGGGAATGTTACAAACGCACCTATTTATCTTTTAAATATATAGACAACACTATGATATTATTGAAATAGTAATGGCTCTTTATGATTTAATGTACTGTGTATATAAATGACTATTTCTTTCATCATCTTCAATGCCAATTAATATGAGTAATTATTTAATTAATGAATAGTGGGATTTGAATAAATTTAAATGACAAATAAAAGCATATCGTGTCATTTACATACCAGCATAACATGAAATGTATTATATTCAAAACGTAATCTATTTTTTATAAAAATTCATATAATCAGAGACATGATATTTACCTAAAAATAATTCAGGGTCCATACTGGTCATGGAGTCCTGGAAAAGTCATAGAATTTTAAAAAGAGTTATCATGCCTTGAAAAGCTATGGAAAATAAGCATACAAAGTCATGCAAACGTTATTGCTTTTTATTACTTCTTAAATTTCCATTCATTTACTTATTTTGCCCGCTAAAAAGATTAAATATTGCAACCAGTTATCTGTCAGCATTCTATATTACTTGAACATTGCTTGGTTTGTCATGGAAAACTCTAGCAGCATCCTTGAAAAAACATGGAAAAGTCAAGGAATTTGTGTTGCTTTCAAGTGTATGCTGCAATTACAATAGATTTGACATTTAACGTTTTCATTGAAGATATGTAAACACAATTGTAAATGCAAATCTTGCTGAAACGCAATTACGTCTTCAAAACTATAAGAAATTGAATTAAATTTTAATCAAAACATAACTAAGTTAACATAATAACACAAGTACTAAACATGTAGAAACCAGAGGCATTACAAGCTTTTCGTTATACAGCTTTCAGGTATAAATGTCACCTGGTATACATTCGACAGTGGATGAAAGGTAACATTGTTTCAATCTTTACAGGATAAAAATACAACTATTGTCGATAAGATATAACACACTAGTACTCTTATTGGCTTAACATAGATATCATAAGCATTTTGAGAATTTGGCATTTTCTAAACATTATAGTTATGCTGAATACAATTCTAACATTAATTTATTTTAAAAATCCAACTAAATGAGTTTAGAAATAATGCCATTCACTGCCTTTCAGTTTGTATAAATACGAAAACAACACACTGTATTTCAATTGGGTTGCACAGCTTCAATATATTGTCCTTCTGCATTCACACATCTGTACATATACATAGATGTGTCACAATCTAATCAGTGGTGATTATAATCACATTGACCAACAGTTTGCATTTCAGGTTTCATTGCAAAACGGGAATGTATAGCTATTGGAGTAACTCCCTTCAACAACAGCTGTTCATCAAGCAGTGATTAAGCATCTGTGAAGTCACTGACAGAGAGCTGGGATGATATTTATACACTAAACAAAAGACAATTGATCGAGTATTTATATCACTTAAGCCTATCAATACATCAAAGCCGGATATTATCTTTATCGTGTTTTTGGCAATCTCTCATTCTTATATGAACCATAAATAGCAGGCAAGTAATTATGTGCACTGGTGCTGCTTAGATGCTTAGTGTTTTCTCGTTATTCATGGTTGCACATACATGCATATTGGTACTACAGGATGCAACAACTGTACATGCTTATGAGTCATTGTATCGGTAATTGTGTACATCTACCAGATTCACCTACGCTTTTATCCCATATTGCAACCTACAACAACTAAATCAACTTCCCTCTTCCCCATTGCGAATACCACTTATATCTCTTCTTTGAGAGGCATTTTAAAAGGGATACCAGATATGGACATTTAATGTCTTTATTGCTAATAAAGAAGTTGACTATCCATACATCTCGGCTTCCCCTCACGTATATCTTATCGACTGAACTAGATGTTTCTGTTATTACCCATGGCACAGTTACGAGTTTATATAATATTATTTCTACGTCACCATATTAGACATATAGTGTCCTTTCAACTCTCCCGTGTTTAGTTAAAATCGATCTCAAGTAATACATTGTCTATTGATACTTTTATGCAGCGTAAAAAGTTGCAAATGCCTTGGAAAATCCTTTCCGGGACCAAGGGCATGTAAATTAATCATTGAAAAGGTCAAACAGACAATAGCATAAAACACTTCTCCCAGGTACCGGGGTATATTGGGGTAAATAAAGCATATTATTACACTAAAGGGTGAACTATTTCATTGATAAGTCACATTTATAGAAAACGGATTCCGTATTGGAACAAAACGGTTCAACACATTAAGTGACACTCATGTGGAACTCTTTATTGTCAAGGGTACAACAACAATAAACGTCAATAAAAACTGTCATTTTGGCACTATGGTTACAAACTTATAAAGTTTACTGCTTCAAGATACAAGTATATGCGATATAGAGTTCACTGTATATGTTAAGGGGAGTATTTAGTGCGTTGGTATTGCACTGATATTCACCTTGGAGCTGTAGGTTAATAAAGGAAGACCTGGAAGCCAAATACGTACAAGTATTCATTAATCTGTCAAAGTGAAGAAGATAGACTGTAATACAAATTAAATACCAACGCACTGTACATGTATGCTTCAAACCTTTCTTCATTTTCCATAAATGGACATGATTGCTTCTAGTAAAGACGCTTATTTCCTTAATATTATTTATATATATATGATATGTTTAAACTATATTAACTGTTGATAAAAACGTTTCACGTAGATAATAACCCCAACAAAATCATGTCTTATTTGAGAAAAACCCAGACTTCAGGTTTGAAAATTTTAGAAATACAATATCATAGGGGATATGAAGAGAAGAAAACAAGATGCGGTTTAATAATTAAGTCTTACCGTTATTATTTAAAATCAATCAAATCAAATAAGGTAGCATTCATCTTAACTTAACATTGATATTGTTTTACCCTACCAAATTATATTTCAAGGTTACAATGTGAAATGAGATTTTCACACATGTGCTACTATGATAATATTTGCAACTACATTGCTTTCATTATCTAGAAAATTAGCCTTTCTTAAAGGCATCACTTTCAGGATGATAATACAGTATACCCAGAGACATAATACATCAATTTCATTCTTTTCTTAGATTATACATTTTGTACACATTCGATGTTATAGCTTACCTGAATGTGTTATATGAATTTAATATCTGAATGTTTGAGAACGAGAGCGACGGTTATAACACTTTTACGTCACTTATTCAAGGGGAACAGTTTTTTTTACCGATGAGTCAGTCAAAGAATACCTCTACGCGGTTAGAATTTTTTTATTATTAAAATTCAAAATTTAAATTTTGAAATTCCCCAAAATTAATTTTGATAAAACACAACTGTTCATCGACATAAAACACATAGTCTGAGTGCAAATCCATAAACGTGCTTCGTCCTGCACACATTTACAACGTTTTGAACATGGTAGGGGTCATGTTGATAATGTTTTAGTTATAAAATAAAACAGTCACCATTTATGTCATACAAACTACTACCGAAAGGTGTTATTGTATCGTGCCATAATCAAATGCATCTCATTTCTTTAAAATATTGAATTAATCGAAAACAAGTGAGTGTTATACTTTCTTTTGCCCGTCAGGTTATATCTGCTTTTTATGAATATTTTTCGAAACGTGGACATACGTTGTTAACATATCTTCATGACATTCAATAACCTGTACAAAAAACTTTCAGAACAATCCTCGTGTACCCGATATTTAGGTTTACATAGGTAAGGTCTTGTGGCACTCTTCGATACAGTATTGGAAGAAAAAATACGTTAATGTTTTGCCGATACCATCTTGGAATGTTTTTATATTCGAAGTTCCTATAACAAATCTCATGTACGATTCTTGGCTGTCTAATTTGCCTCGTGGTTCGTTGTCTCATTCATGGTGATAATAACTGTGATAGCAACTATGGTTTGAGATTGTGTGTCACAAGTTAATTATCAGAGTTAATCACATTATGTGTGTAGGCGCCATGATGGGAGGTTACCCACTGTCGCCTATAGCGATTTATAATTTCAATCAGGTGCGCGCATTGCTCGTACATCGCACATCGTACACCATCTGTGACTTTTTGGTTGAAAATAATGAAAACTCTAATTAGAACGTCGGTGATGTTAAGCAAGGCCAGTAATGAAGTAGAGAGGAACACTAGATTGACATGTTCATCAACAGTCAATTTACTGTGACAGACATGTCAAGAAATTATCGATATGCCATTGAATGCCTGTTACTCATTCAATATCCAAGAACAATTTTCACATGACTTATAATTATCTAATATTTATCCTTTTAAACTATATGTCGGAATAGCCTTTGCTTCTTGCTACTAGACAAATTAACCGTAAATATAGGAACTCAACATTGTTCTTTCGGCTTCGATAGCGTGGAGGTAGAGCGTCCCGTTTAAGGAGCAAAGAGTAAAGAGTTCCATTTCCGCCATCTGAACTCTGAAAAAGTTATCTTTGTATACCGTTTGACAATAATTGTTGTGAATAGAGTTGTGAAAACAATTGGTTAGTTGGTCTGACAAATAATTCTTAGTCTCATTTAAGGTCTTACTTTCAAAAGTAAAAACTCTTACTATCAAAATAAAACACCTCATTCGGGGTCATAATCTGGAAATAACCGACTGAGATAATAATGAGGGGTTATTACGGGGAAAGCAATACACCTACGAAACAATAGAGAGCATCCTGTCACTTTCATCTCTGCAATCTGAGTAATTGGTTTTCCTCTACAACACGCAATATTATAACAAGTGCAATTTAACTTAGGATACCAATTGTCACCGCAGAGGTGTGAACCATTTCGCGTCTAATAAAATATGTATGTCGGATTAGTATGGACTCAATATGGGATGCATTGTATTCATATCAAAAGAATGAACTCTGAACTAATATTGGTGAGTGAGCTAATCTAGACAAATCCGTCCTATGTAGGGTGGTCAGTCGATAAACTATTGTTATAAAATACATGTGGATATATATTAAACAAGTATTAATCTTTCTGATGGGACATTGATGATATTGTATTACACAAAAAAACGAATCTAATTTCATATAAATTGATGTCTTGTATTATATTTCCATTAATAACATATCATTTCCTAGATCATTGTGAAAATACAAAACGTTTTTGAACATATTTTTTCCTTGAGCATGTGCATGTATGTTCACATTAAAAAAGTTGTTATCCAGAAAAAATCGTGCCATTCATATTTGATAAGTATAAGAATAATCAATTTGAGTAAGGGTCTAATGTCTAACCAATGGTAAGCAAGTACGTAGCTTGGAATAGATGGATTTTGCCACTTCTGAAAGTCCTTCAAAATCTTGATTGTTTCAGATGAAAAGATAATGTTAAAACACAGTAAGTTAGTTTATATTTTGACAAACTTGTCAATAGAAACGGTTTTCTCAAGGGTCAAGTTAGAGCAAAATGAATCCTTTCTTGATTTTGATAGCTGGCAACAACCTTCAAATATCTCTTACGACTGAAAAACATGTCTGATAACGAAATGATTAATAGGAAAAGCCAAGGCAAACTTTTTCATCTTTCAGAGCCAAATATACTCTGCATCTGTTTTCCATCTTACATCTGCTTTTCGCAACGGTTTAAATGATAATTTGAATGGCCAGTTATATTATATTTCTCATTGTCTGTTATCATAATGTTATCATTCATCAAATGTTTCACTTTTCACTCTCACCTTTTCGATATTATGAGGAGCATATACCTTACTCATTTTCTGATTAACGCGATGAATGTTTTTATTATTAATGGTTATGAAGTAAGGACAGCAGAAATCATCACACGTCATAAGAAATACGACTAAATGAAACATGTCAATTACTAAGATAGCGCAATCTGTAAGTATTCGTTTGAACGTTTCAGTTATCTTCATATATATTTCTATTTGATTATATGATCGATAAGATTTGGTGTGTAATCGTGTCTGTGAAAATAGGATGCAATCTCGATGCACAAGATACAGTGAGCTTATTACAAACCGTTCTGTCAAGTTGTTGTCGAAGACTTGGAGTTGATAACAGGTAGCATATGGTCACAATAGGACATGTGTCCATCTTCTTTCAAATGCTCAAGTCAAACTGTATATTTCTGAAAACAGAATTCTCTGGTAGAGCATAAAGGCACAATAGAGGCAGTCGTCACAATGAGTCACTGATTGGCGTGCAACGAAATGTTTTAATGTAATAAGAAATGAAGAAAGTTATGTTATATATGATTACATATAATCTACTTCATCAGACTTAGGGATAGTCTATATTTTTAATTATATAAACAGGTAATGAGACAAAACACACGTTGCTGCACATGTGAGGTCTTGCAACACCTTGTTTGTATGCACATTTTTTTTACTTGAAACCAGACTCATTGGAGAAAAGGGAAAATAGCTAAGCCGATATCAGAAATACAATTAAAAATCCCACTGGATGTGACCAGTAAACAAAAGTTCATTAAGCTTTGATTTTAGTCTCTATACACCAAGTATTCATTAGTGCTGTTATTAAACAATATCTTAAACTTTCGTCTTAAATCTTCCTGATGTCTTCAGCCTCAAATAAGTGATTGTTTAATTATTCAAATTACACGACGAACAATTAATTAATTTCAAAACTT
Organism: Gibbula magus; assembly: GCA_936450465.1. Classification (NCBI taxonomy): domain Eukaryota; kingdom Metazoa; phylum Mollusca; class Gastropoda; order Trochida; family Trochidae; genus Gibbula; species Gibbula magus. Next base: position 77,042,815 of record OW388296.1, read on the forward strand.
TCCTCCGACCAAAGGCACCACAAAACATGCAACGTGTTCTTCTTCATGGGTCATTTTCTTATGACACTAACGTTTTGGGGTCATATGTATTCATTCCTTAACATAATCCGATAAAGTTTAGCTACAGTGTAACTTTATTTGGGAATGTAGAGACATATACGTCCACTGCAGGCGATGCACTGTTTACCAACAGAGTCGTATAAGAGAGAAAGATACTAACGAAGATGGCCATGCTTAATTGCTGGCATTATACAGAATGTAAGTAAAAGCACGCTGTTTAATTCATCTTCAAAATGAAACACTTTATTTTTACTTCAAAGCAAAGTTTCCTACAAATTACATATATCATAAATATCACATAAAGGCTGAACATATCATATGTAGACCTCTATTAAACATTTAAATTTTAAATCGATGACGTTTTAATACGCAGGATTTCCATGTCTGATCATTGCTTGAAATTATTTCTTTTTCCTCAGAAACATTCTTAATTGAAAAATGTGGACAAAGAAGGAATAAGTCCGAACAGTCAGCCGATGTTCTTAGCTGGTTATCCCCCGTATCGAAAAATGAACGATTTCAAAGAAAGGGTGACTTAAAGAACAGCATGAACAAGAAGAAAGGATAAAAGAAAGAACTGTCATTTCCTTTACCCGAAAAAAATCGAAGATTGACTTCGTGACTTGAATTGACATGGGAACCGTTGTGAATGTAAAAAATAATTATTACTACTTCAGCTATGTTGTACATGTAAAAAACAACAACAGATAGTAGTGTTACGTTTACTCAAACCGCAATCAACTTCAAAATTCCTTATCACTGATTCTGTTCGTTCATTTAACTTACTTGAATTCAGCAGTCTTTCGGCTTAAGGAGAATCATATTATACATTAAAACATACGCTAAATATTTTTCTGTACGGGTCACCGTCCTTGCTTTTGAGATATGAGCTTCCAATGTAGGTGGGGTGTGTCACAGAACATACTTTTGTCACCATAGTTGCAGAACATCATCACGGTAAGGTAAGACATACATTAATGAAAATAAAAATTGATATAAAATCAGACGTATGCTTACGTTATTAAATAGAAACATATGAAGACAGATACTATGTGTCAATTTCTGCCTAACGGTTTGTATTAATAAAGTGCACAGCTTCAAGATAATGTCCTTCTGCATTCTGTACATGTCCCTTGATGTGTCACGATCAAATTAAATCAACGGTGGTAATTATCAGATTGACCAACATTTTGTATTTCAGGTTTGATAATACAATTGGAGTTTATGGCTATTAAATGAACCCCACTTCCACGACAGCCGTCCATCTAGCAGTGATAAAGCCTTTGTTCACTGAATCCATTAGAAAGAGGCAATCACTGAGGATGATAGAGATGGGATACCCATATATATACCATAACAAAAGACAATTGATCGAGTATTTATATCATTTAAGCCTATCATGACATCAAAGCCAGATAATATCTGTATCATGACCGTGATTGTCTCTCACCAATGCATGAACTATAAATAGCAGGAACGTAATTCTACAAATGAGCTTATGCTGTGTAGATGCTTATTGTTTTGTAGTTGAAGGGTGCATATAGTCATATTCAATAGATGTAAATAGAGAATCTCACCCAAGTGTCTTCTGATATCAAATATATCAACACAAGTTGATTAAAGTTACAATTATCCGATACTTGCCGAGGATATTTTTTTACTTTAATCAACGTGTGTTGATATATTTCATATCAGAAGACACGAGGGTGAGATTTTATTTATCATTGAAAATCATTCTTAAACAATCATTAGCAAAAGAGTGACACATCTGAAACACAAAACTGCCATTTAGCTTCTTCAGCAATGATCTCAGTGATGTCATATCATTGTGACGTCATAAGCATTATGGCATCATAACATTGTTACGTCATAGCATTATCAGCAGTGTTCTCAGTGATGCCAATGCTTTGTGATGTCACTAACTGATGATGTAATAGCATTATGACAATTTGATTGTAGCAATATCTACAATGTAGATATCGCTTGTAGATATCGCTTGATCCCACACAAGAGATATCTACTGTGGGAGCCAGTTTTGGATGATAAAAACCTTTCATGTTTAAATGATCTATTGTATTGATAAAAAAAACCACCACCAATCTGTACCTGTTACGATTACTTGTCCTCCCAGAACTTTTTGTGTCCCACATTGCAACCTAAAGAACAGAACATAAACAGTCTCACGTTTACCGATTGAGAATACCACCTACATGTATATCTCTTCTTTGAGGGGAATTATAGAGGTGGTGTAGATGAAAGGAAGATGTTTGTATAATCAATTTCGTTACTGCTAATACATACTACAGTACATACATTTGGGTTTTATTTCGCTTACATCTCACTGAGTGTACTATTGTTGTGTTATTATTCGTGGCACTGTCACGAGTGTAATTTCTACTTCACCATATTTTACATATAGTATTTTTCAAACTATTGTTTATTTAAAACCGTACTCAAGTAAACCGTTTTTGTTGCAAAAGCAGTTAATTTTGCCTTCTATGGGTGAATTGAATTGATATTTTCAATATTTTTGGGTAAAATATGGATACCAAGCTTTATTATTCATTATAAAACAGTCGTATGCCATCATACCTCACGTTACTATACACTTGCAGACGGTAATTTACTATTGGTGACTGTTTAAATGTTTAACCACAGAAAAATAAATTTATTGACACTCGTGAACACCATGAATGTTGATGCAACTAAGTATCACGTCACTGCCGATTGCCATCAATGCACTACAACAAGGAACAACGTGTAGTCATATATTCCAGTCAGAGTCAATTATCACTATCATTATCCTGATCACAAAATGGAATGGGGATTATATATATGAGTGATGTCTTTTTGTCAGTTACACGTTGTTGAAAAATCACAATGTCATTTGGTTTACAGACACTGAAATTGTAAACCAATGGCTTTTGCTGTGAGAATTTTATATTATTACACATGAATTGTGTTGTGAATTATTAATTATAATTTAAATGGTGCAAAGTGCTTATTAAATGCCATAGGGTATATTACTATTTAATTCGCGCTTTGATATGATATCATTATAAATATTATGCAAACATGACATTCAATGTACAATTCATCAGGTATTGATCAATGTAAGAATATTTGCCAATAAGTCTAAAATGATCCTTATCATCCAGAGTTACGGGCGATTCCGTCTGGAGCCAAGGGCGAGTAATCCAAACGTTAATAGGTTAAACAGACAGCAGGGGAAAGTGTTTCCCCCAGCAATAAGGAGACACTACGCTCTTCACCACAGCTGTGTTGTTGATCTTTTCAGTAGGATATTGCAGTACATTAGGAAGTGTTTTTGTAGTTTGAAAGTATGACCTTTTATTTTATTAAATTGGTATTCAAAGGAGAATCTTCCACCGATGTCAGGTTATTAAACAGCTTTGTGCAGGCAGTGCCCTGTCAGTTTGAATAATCGAGCCCTCGTTTATCACAAACAAACTAAATTGCTGCTTGAATTATCCCAATTGCATTTAATAGTAAAGAGTGTTTGGCAGATAGTGGGCAAAATACGTTTGTACTCACATAGCATGGCAAAGTAAGGCAAACTTGAGCTCCCGCCTGTAGTGTGACACCCTTCATATAGGTATTTATTAATTGAAAAATATAATGTAGTCGATCAAATCGATGAACAACAATAATTTGCGATGTACATTCTGGAGTTGTAAGCAATAAAATACATTACACCACCCATTGGTAGCTTCCGTTTTCATGTTGTTAATTTTCATGTTATGCTCCAGAATCAAATTGAAGTTAGGAATGTTTTGGTCAAAATTTAAAAAAATATATATGTACTTTTGAGTTAAAACCCTTCAAAAGCGTAACACCATGACATAGGTAACTTCAATACCAAATTTGCAGTTTCCAAGTCATTTACGTTTTGAGTTATGGTCCGGAAACAGTCAGGAGATATTATCTTTTTTGGTCACAATTTCAAATCTCATTTGAACTTGACTTGAAACTGACTTGACTTGAAACCGGTAGACGGTACATCAGCAACATAAAGTCTACTGTCATGCTCAAATTAAGGTTCCAAGTCATTTAGTTTTCGCACACATGAATGGACGTACACACATTACGCTATTGAATTCGACTACGTTGTATCACGGGTATCACTATTCTAATTCAAAGCAAACTTTTTGCGAACCTGGACAGACATCATGAAACTCATGGGAGAAGATTCACAATTGTTGACTGAATTATCTGGAAAGTATACATAAGGGTTATTTAAGTGTTTCATTGAGGCCAAAACACACAAACTGTCGGTGTGACATGGTTACTTTTTATATATATGATTAAACAACTAATTAAATACAGGTAATTAAAAAAAAATGTAGGTAATTAAACCCTAAAATGCGACATCGAGTTTGTGATAAATGTTAAGAGGACTATTCAGTGCGTTGACATTCATAACTTGTAGGTTAATAAAGGAAAGACTTGGAAGTCAAATGCTTACAAGTGTCTATTAATCTGTCAAAGTGAAGAAGATAGATATTATACAAAATAAATATCAATGCACTGTACTTTCATTTTTTCGTTTTTTCATTCATTTCTGGATCTAATAGAAAATGCCAATTTTCGCAATATCACAAAAGCTGTTACGTTTCGATCATACATTTCACATTGATCATACCCCGTGCAAAATGCCTTGAATGATGCAATAAATTTAAAACCAGAATCCAATTTTCGTGTTAAAAACCCCCAGCAATTTATCATACATTTACAGAGGCAATATGAACACAAGAAACAAGATGGAGTAAGAACAGATAAAAATGAAATGTGTAATATGTGTGTATTGAATTAGTTTGAATTATTTATTGATTGTATGAAAATACGACGTCATTAACTATTGTGCAAATGAAGGCAAAAATACCTTGAATATCATATACCTGTTATACCTCATTTATCATATGTTGCGCTATGTCGGACCAGTATTTCACAGTAAAGAACTCGACATGGTTAGCCTTTGCTGTTTTCTACTACAGTATATATTATAACAGATGATAGCACATATAACAGATGATAGCACATATAACAGATGATAGCACAAATGTTACCCACAAAGGTTTGTTTAACTGTTCCCCCAACTCAGTGCAAATATCATGTAATTCTATGTTCATTTAAGTTTGATTTATTCCTTAAATATGCCCGCAAAAGTTATGAATCTTTGTTTAGATGTGGAAAAATCATTTCTGTATCATATACTTAAATATGATGCTAATATTTCTGAAGGAGCAAATATTGCAAGGATTTATATAACACCGGGGTCCAAAAATCACAAACTCAAACATTTATATTGTTTTATAAAATTGTCATTTTGTAATCATTTCGGGAAAAAACATAATTCCTATCATCACATTGACCAATAGTTTCTATTACTGTCGAAATTTTACCGACATTATGTTTAATTAATATTTTATTGCAGAAACAATGAAATCTAAATTTTCAAATGTTGACCCCTTGTCTCTTTTGTTGCACGCCAAAATCGTTCTGGCATGTTACATATCTGTCCCTTGTATATGTAGTGTAATACTGACTTTTCTACATCTTGTCCAAATATATTATCCATAATGTGTTCTGTTAAGAAATAGTGCCAAATTGAATTGTTTAAAAAATGACGATTTTACGTAGGAAATCTTGCATAAATAAACAAACTTTTGTTCAGCAGCTGTATGTATTTAAAATATATATATATATATATATATATGCTGAATAACAGTTACTGTGATTTCCCTTGATACCTAAACTAATAATGCTAATATGTTATATTTTGTGATCTTATCTTACAATAATTCCTTTCCAGATTAATTTTCTGGAAAAAAAGCAATAAGCGAGAAAAATGATTTGATTATATCTGTATTATTTTGCTATTTCATTGTAATTGGTTTTCGAGGACAACACGCAATAGTATAACGTCATGGGGCAAATGAACTTTGGGGACTTTATCGCTCTCTAGCTCTTGAAGATATTCAACATCACTCGTTTGATTAATATGTGCATCTGGATATGGGATGCTTTATTTCAAAAGAGAAGGGAACATTCATAGTTTAAATTGCAACAAAGCACCAATTTTATATTTTATTCAATCTATTTGTTTTAGCTCACCCAACCACATCTTATGTAGGTGTCTACTCGATGGATTACGGTATAAGCCATATGGATTGCTAGTATAGGACACTATATGCATTTCCAGTCTATCAGTTATGCATTATGGATATTCAGATAAATGGAAAATCTTCATATGGAAGAAGAACTTGATGCATTGTATACTAATGGGAATTTTCCATATATCTCGTCTGACATCAATACATTTGAGAGGGTGATTGTTTGATATTTCCAAAATGATTTGCCTACACTGCACTGGTTATATCCATACAATCAACACTCACCGCTGGTTACCGAATCATTGCCGTGTAAAATTGCGAAGTATTCTATTGACGTATCAGTCACATTTTCATGATACATAAATCGCAAATATTTTAAACCAATGTAATTTCGTGTAAGGTAAGAAACAATGGTAAAATTTCAAGAGTAATCCAGAAGATAGGCTACATTTACAGAGAACTAAATTATTCTGAACATATACGGCGTTTATGGAGTATATACTTACTTCTTTAGCAAATACTCACAAAAAGATGTATATGTTCACAATATAGAAGTTGTTATCTTGAAAAATCGTTCCTTTGTTTTTTAACACTAGTACTGCTAATGGTATTTAGTTGTGTGAGCACTTACGGTCCAGCCGTAATGAGAGGAAACTGAAAATGAGAGAAGTGAAATAAGCAGAAAGATTATTTCACTTCTAATGTTCTTCAACGTCTTGACTGGTCAAGATTAATAAACCAATTGTGTTGAAATAAAACCTTGCTGTTGAAGAAGCTTAAACTATAAAATGATAAAATATAGACTTAATGCTACACATACATGTATAACTAATTGATTTGTTTTGATAAATGTAATCAATTCAATCAATTCAATCAATTCAATCATTTCAATCAATTCAATTTATTTCTCTTAAAACCACCAATGGTGGTACATGAGAATAAGATAATATATACATATACATATTCATATCAAGATGGCTATATTCACATCAAATAGTGCATCTTTGTTAACTGAAATATAACATTGATATAATTAGCAAGATTTTTCAAGTTACAGGTTTGAGTTGCTGTGAAGAGTGTTTTTACTTTACATATGTTCACCGGATTCATATAAGAAGGTAACAATGTTTTTCTATAGTGTAATATAGCTTCACATTTAAACAAGTAGTGGAGTTCATCTCCAACGACAGAAGAGTTACATACATTACAGACACGGTTTTCTCTGGGAACATTTGCCCAACGACCGATCGCGACAGGTAAATGGTGATTACTGGTTCTGAATCTTAGATATATGGGATATATATATATACGTTTCGGTAAAAAAAAAGAAAGGCGTAACAATTACGAGCATGTGGGAAAAAAGAACGGTTTATGGTACATCAGAAAAATTAAAGACAATATTGAGGACAATATGAAAACACGTTGGTTAATATTTTGATAAACAACATCACTTTTCAATGGTAACGAAGTTCTCCAGGGTTAAATTAGAGCAATATAATTTATTTCATGATTTTAACAAGATGGCAAAAGCTTTCAAATCTCTCATGCAAAATATTTTCTGATAACGAAATTATTAATAGGAAACACTTAGGCAAATTTTGATTTTATCTTTTAAAATAAACTATTCCCTGCAGCTGTTGTCAAGTTTACATCTACTTTTTGAAACCGAAGTCTAAGTAATAAGTTTAACTGTAATTTATATTATATTTCTCAATGTTCATTATTATAGACTCAATCTAATGCAAAGCAATTACTTATTCTATTTCACATACTTTATCTTGTATTTTCATTTAAATTCTGGGTTTGATAGAACGGAATTGTAGATATTTATTTTAGCAGAATAACAAAATGTAACTTAAAATACATTCATGTATTTTTTCTTCTTACGTACTTGTACAAACCACCATTCACTATATCTTATATGACTACTGTTATTAAAGTAAACTAGTCAAGTATTGTCAATGAATGGCATTGATGAAATGCTGTAATAAAATAAGACGATTTAAAGACAAGCCCTTCGTAAATTTTAGTTTAGACTACCCTCACTAACACAGCACATACGCAGCATATGGTTTAGTATCCAACACCAAGGCATGTCCATATCTTTCACATCACACTACAGTTAAAAGGGATTTTCGGCTCAAGGCAATTTCCCCTGATATTGTTAATACATACCGCGTGGTTAAACTCCATGAAATGTATATTGATGCACACACTTGTCAGCTTATACATTGTAGATAGAAAATTTTATTCATGTGATATCAAATAAGAAGACCCAATGATCAATGCCAATTTATACACGCATGTTCGGATGGATGAATAGTTTATTAATAATGGAAAATGAACCAAACATCTGATATATACGGTCATCGGAAGATCAACATATAATGTGGAGATACAAGATACAAGAACAGAAGTTACAGTTTACACAGAAATAGAGTACCATGTTTATAGAAATTCCTCATCCGTATAAGTCATATGTGAAGACAAGTCTCCTCTCCTCGTGCTTGGTTTAGGCAAGTTTTCACACCAACGAACATGTAGAAGGGATTGTAGAATTACTTTCCTGCTATTTGTGGTTCATGCAATGGTGAGAGACAATCACAGTCACGATACAGATATTATCTGGCTTTGATGTAATGATAGGCTTAAGTGATATAAATACTCGATCAATTGTCTTTTGTTATGGTGTATATATGGGTTCCCATCTCCATCATCCTCAGTGATTGCCTCTTTCTAATGGATTCAGTGAAAATAACAATAATAACATTATTATTTGTTGTTCAATGATACCAACGTCACATCCTATAGCTGTTATATATTGCTGTTATGTTTCGTATATCATTTTTACAGGTTATTTACAAAGCTTTATGTTGTTAATGTGATGGTATGTAATGTAGAATAATGTGTACATTTGATATAATAGCCATGATTTACAGAACAGAAGTTTCATATATAATGACAAAAGTCCTTGTTTTTACCAAGTTGTGTTTTGAATTGAGGAACAAGGGCAGGTGTGTTAGATACATCGGGACCAGACTCGGGAAACTGACAATAAACAGGAACGGCACCCTGAGCAGCAAACTATCCATGGAACCAACATCACAATCTGATTCTTCCGATTCCCCTTCATCAGCTAATGGAACAGGATTGTCTTTCACATACATCGAGAAGCTTTTTCTTTTACGTTTTCGAGCACTTAATAAAGGATAGCATTTGATCAAAAAAGGGAAAATATCCATATTATTTCAAATGCACAAGCCGAATGATTCAAGATGATACATTAAATATTATTGTCATTTTCCCAGACTTCATGCCGTGTCACAGTTGTTTTTATATTCCTATAATTACAAATTGTTTTGTTACACTAATTTGGGGGTTTCTGATTGGACGAGAGCTCTCAAAAACCTGCTGCCATTTCTCGATGAAAGCAGATAAAATATGCTACCATACCTCGTGCATTCGTACCTTATGACGTCACAATCCATCAGAACAAACGGACTTGTCAGTTGGTTCTTACAACTGAGCGTAACGTTTTGATACAAAATATGAAATACATATGTAATTTCGTCTTCACACCTACACCTATAACTGGAATATACATTTCTTTTCCGAATGAGACAATTAACTTCACCGGGAACACTTAATTTTGATAGATACAAGTCCCCGAGCTTGTTCACTCACAGCGCTTCACTAACAGCAGCCATGTTTGAACGTCGCGTGATATGCTAATGAGGGTTAATCTAAAAATCCGGAATGTAGAGTAAACGAACTCTGATTGTATGCATGTGAATATGTCTATGTAAATCCATCCGAGTCAAAAATATATCAGTTGTTATCATCCGCAAATATAAACGTTACTAGATCATTGTCGTTGTACTTAAAAATAAATGTGCCTGTTTGAATGAATGATATAATATGTGCACTGTGTGCAGTCATTTTGTATTAGCAATATTGGTCACGCGGCCCCACATGCAAATAAACTTGTCACCTGTCACTTGTCACTAGTATACTACTTAAGGATTGTTTTACATGTTTTGTGCCTCTATCGAAGTATAACAGCAACAAATTGTATAACATCGCGTATCTTGTGAAATGTTAGGAAATGTTTGGTTTTGTAAGTTTGTCTTATTCTTATACACTTCAAAGGACACGCATACGTTTAATTATACTAAAAAACAATGAATCGGCATAAATACATAAGAGATAGATAAGAGATACATAGAACTGTCACAATGAATCATTGCCTGGCGCGCAACAAAATGTTTTAATGTTAGAAATAAATGAATTTTAAAGAAACTTAATGTTGTACTGATTACCTTTTACTAACGTCATCAGAATTAAGGATATACTATATTATTAGATACATTAAGAGATAATGAGACAGAGCACACGTTGCTGCACACGTGAGGTTAACACGTTGTTTCTTATGCTTTCTTTACTTGTTTATATTTACTTTACTTAAAATAGATTTATTTGAGAAAAGGGAAAGTAGCCCAGGTACCATCAGTGTTCAATCTTTGTTCTCATCTCATAGAGCCTTTCGATGTTAGGTTATGTATTGTCAATATATTGTTTGCGTTAAAAGGAGAACTCAAACGATAATTCTCACAGGACGTGATCTGTTAACAAAATATTGAAAGCGTGTTAAGCTTTACTTTAATGCGTTATACAGTATTTATCATTGATGCAATTAAAGCATGTTTAAACGTTCGTTTTAATCTTTCTGACTTTCTTTCTGATCTTTCCTCAACCTCGAGTAAGCGATTGTTTAATAGTTGTAATCTGATTCAAAATTCTAGTTGATGAATTCTTATAATTTCAAAACATTCCCCCAACACAAGGCATTATACAGGATGATAATGACGATTTTGTCTGTTCTGTACAAATGCCGAAGTGATAGAAAATATACCTACAAAGGAACAGCTGGTCATTAGTTGAAGGGATTAGTTACAGCTTTTGATGTGACAAAAGATTTAAGAAATTGTATTAAAAGCAAAACAGGACTTTCCGCATGTGCGATTGATGTTGTGAAATCTTAAAATGCATGCTGTCAAATATAAACCATTGTGAATCAAACCGAAGACGATTGTCTCTGTTAGTGCTCCATTAGAGCCAGGCCACACTTAATAAACTGGTTTCGAAACAATATTTATAAACATTTATTTATTTCTCAACACTTTGACTTCATTTATCTGTCTGGCATCAAACAGTTTCGCAATTAATGCCGTTATTGCGGAGAGAAAGGTAGTGTAGATTTCCCAGATGCGTTAACAATATCAACATAAATGAGACAGGAGACTTTATAAAACATCTTTGTCTGAGATCAGCTGTAATAATTTATATCAAGATTTTGAAACTGATGCAGATTGGCATTAAACAGAGAATACTCAATTGCCTGCAATGTAATTAAACAAGTTGTTGATTTTTATCAAACAGGCTAAAGCGAGTTTGATACAACGACATTCACTAGTTTAATGAACATGTCATTGCGTGGAAGAAGGAATTCCTTTTGTGTTTATTGCTTGTTCGTTCATAAATCAGACAGTGTGCAGAATTAAGATTTTAGTAACCCGACCATTGTGAAGGCGCCATTTTAGCATTGTTTGAATTGTTCGTATGATATAGATGTATAAATATTATATTGCAGTATCTTTCATGGCCTTCAATTGTATCTAAATATATATAAATAAATTACTTGTAGATATATTTAAGACCTATATGTCCACGAATCTACATGATTGGGTCTGTTTACATTATGTAATAACCTAAAGGCAGAACTCCTATAAACGTCAAGAACGAAATATGTACATTTACTTTGGTTCTGAAAACAACTCATCCCATTTAACGATGTTATAATTTCATAACTGATCAAATATCATATCAGTAAAACATGCAGATCTAGATTATGAGTTTAATATTCCGTAATTACCCGTACATTTTAGGGGGTTGTGGTGTTATAACAGCAGTCTTAGCAATGCATACTTCTTGGCTAGAGGCTTATGAGTGTCCTGCTTTATTATCCCAGAACTATTCTGTGCTGAAATGCATTTAGAGTTATAAGAATAATGGTTCACTTTATATAAAAAGGCGGATTATGCACAGTACGGCTGATGTCCTATTGTGAGGGCCAGTTATCTTCTCCTCAATCTGTCTGGTTTCCTGATAAACAAATGAGTCGGATACAGGGAAACAAAACATTATTCTTTGTAAAACCTTTCATCCTGAAAATGGAAGTTACTATCATGTGATATGTTAGTAGTTTCACCTTTAGGACACATCGTGACAATTTGGCTTAAACCATCCGTTTTACCTGGACTAGAATAGAATCTATGCCGAAACGCCGCCTCCAAAAAATAAAGAAGTTCTATCGTCATACAATTTGTTTTATTCGTCAATGGTTACTAGAACAGACTGAATACTCAGTTTAAAAAATCATTGCTAAGAAAACAATAACCTTGATTGCAATATGTCAGGGTTCTCTGTCTCTATATAACTTGTATATAACTTGCAATATATGCTACTTTGGACGACATTACTTGAGTTCCTATTTGGGAGCGAATGACGCCGTTTACATTCATTTTAACATTCCATTTGCTATGATTGTTTTTGTCATTGTAATTCTAGACAAAGAAAATGGATCATTACAGCAAATAACTTTAATATCTTAAAATTAAAACTTTCGCTTGAATTTATTTTTTGAAAGCATTAAGGGTTAAATCAAATGCAATGTTCCTAATGGAATGTTTTAATGCTTGCGCCTCTATTTTTTCCCAAGGAAAAAACTCTGATTTCTAAAATTGCCTTTCATTGGCAGAAAGATAATACCTTGTTAAGCTCACAGTGAATGTATGCTTTAAACCCTAGAAACACCCTACATTTGCAAATTGAGAATGATCTTTTCCATGCAACTACTCTAAATAATATATTGTTATTCCAGTGGGAATGTACATTATTACCCACGTGGTACTCCGTAAAGGGGTTTCATAACAATCTCTCTCTCTCTCTCTCTCTCTCTCTCTCTCTCTCTCTCTCTCTCTCTCTCTCTCTCTCTCTCTCTCTCTCTCTCTCTCTCTCTCTCTCTCTCTCTCTCTCTCTCTCTCTCTCTCTCTACCTTTCCTTAAAACCTGTCTGTTGTTAGTAAAATCTAATTTAGAACAAACCATCATATCAAAACACAAATAGCCCGTTCAATTTTCAAAGTTAGACTTTCATGTCATACAAGGTGTTCAGTTATAAAGGTATTAATAAAGTGCAACATTTCTAACTAAGTTTCGTTTGTTAGATGATACGATTTTGGAGGAATTCCGTCATTTTGAAATGCAAATAAACAAGTTCTATCGCCTTTGGTCCACACAAACTTAGAAAAGGGTGACTTTCACTTTAAATTTACATTCACAGTCGTGTAACCGTATTAGGATAGTATAACAATATAATCAATACGCAACTGAGTTCAAATGCTTTTTAGTTGCACGTTTAAGTTAAAATGTTTAATAAGAAATATGAGTAAATATATCAAAAGAATGTTCTACACACAACACAGCGACCTGATTTGATGGCGTCACATAATCTAAAGCATGCATTGCAACAGCTGACTCAAGTTGGACGCTAAGCATATACCATGTGTGTCATTGCTTTACATCGCTCATCAAATTTAGATTGACAGACTCTCCAGAGGAATTCAAAAGATACCAACATATGAAACGTGTTTTTAAATCAATATGCAGACTTAAGAAATCATCTTACCAGTTACATATTAAACATAAGTTTTATAACATTCGTGATAACCCCGAGGAACTGTGGAAAGCTATCAAAGCAATGAAACGTACTTCTTCAAGTAACAACATTAGTGGCACAGAATGGTTTATCTATTTCGATAACCTACTCAACTCTGGAACAACGGACTCGAGCATAATTGATAAAATCACAAGTGATCTAACAGATCATGACTTACAATGTAGTGACTGTAACCAGTTATTCCTTGATCAACTCAACACTAAGATAACGTTGCGTGAGGTCACAGAAGTGATACAGAATCTTAAAGGTCGAAAAGCACCAGGCTGAGACGGAATTTCCTCAGAATTATTAAAACATTCTGTCAATCAAATTTCAACAAGTTTGTTGTACCTTTTCAATAAAATATTGTTAACTGGTAATTTCCCAAATGGCATGGTGCAAAGCAATTATATGTCCACTACACAAGAATGGTTCTTTATCTGACCAAAATAACTATAGAGGGATTTCGCTTTTGCCAGTGATAGGAAAGGTATTCACGAAAATATTAAACCAACGACTCCAACAATGGAGCACAGAAAACAACATCATTCATGAAAATCAAGCAGGTTTTAGGAAAGGATACTGTACAGTTGATAATATGTTCTCTCTGTACGGCATGATCGCAAAATACTTATCTAAATCAACTGGGGGGAGAATGTACGTATTTTTCATAGACTTTTCAAAAGCGTTCAATAGTGTCAATCACACACTTATGTGGCATCGACTTATCAACTATGGAATTCATGGTAACATCTTGAACGTATTAAGAAATATGTACTCAAAGCTTCAGTCTTGTGTCCGTACAGATAAGGGACTAACGGCGTTTTTCCAATGTTGTGTTGATACACGCCAAGGTTGCATGGTTAGTCCAATACTGTTTACGTTGTACATCAACGAACTAGTCAACGAAATGTCCTTGCATAACTGTAAAGGGATATTTGTAACAGATGAGTTCCCTAATGTGTGTTCACTTCTCTATGCAGATGATGTCGCTAATGCTGCAGATTCTGCCGGCAAACTTCAGGATCAAATCAATTGTGTCAGCAGCTTTTGTGAGAAATGGGGATTGACTTTGAACATGAAGAAATCGAAGATTGTTGTGTTCCGTAAAGGTGGATATTTACGCTCATATGAGAACTGGTATTACAGGGGATCCCAAATAGAAACGGTATCTTATTACAAGTATCTCGGATTATATTTCACTCCAAAACTAGTATGGTCAAGGTCAAAACAAGTGTTAGCACAGCAAGCGGAGAAAGTATGTTTTCTGATTTACAGACTACACTCCATGTGTGGAGGACTACAGATCACCACTGCAATGAGGATATTCGACAGCATGGTCCTTCCAATTCTCACATACGGAGCTGAACTATGGGGATATGAAGTTGTAGATCAAATTGAAAGGGTACAGACAAAGTTTATCAAACGAATTCTTCATCTACCTTTGAAAACCAGCAATGACGCAGTACTAGGAGAACGTGGCCGGCCTTTACTATATGTTACATATGTAACTAAATGTGTGAAATATTGGGCCAAATTAATCAATATGAATTATAACAGATTACCGAAGCAAACCTATCTCATGTTGTATGGACTTGACAATGTTAACAGATCATCATGGGTCACAAAAATCAAACATGTTTTATTTCATTTCGGATTTGGTTACGCCTGGATTATGCAAGACGTTGGGCATATTGATATTTTCATGTCTGAGTTCAAGCAAAGAGTATCTGATTGCAATATACAACGTTGGCAGGCTTCAATATCATCAAACTCAAAGTTGGCAGCTTATTCAACTTTTAAAACAATGCTACACTCGGAATCATATCTCACGCAAATCAAATCTCCACCATTGAAACAAGCATTAACCAGATTTAGATGTGGATGCCATCAGCTTATAATCGAAAAGGGGCGACGAATGGGCATAGACTTTGAAAATCGCTTCTGCAGATACTGCCTTAAATATAATATTAACCTCATTGAAAACTAATATCATTTTATACTTGTATGCTGTGCCTTTTCGGACTTAAGAAAGAAATATATAGATTATAAATTCTACAGTAACCCCTCATTTGAAATGTTTGTTCGACTTATGTCTCCAAATCATCAACCTACTTATATAAATCTGTCCAAGTATATATTTTATGCTATGAAATCGTATGAATCACTTCATTTGTAATCGCATTTTTGAAATGTTATGTACTTTGGGCCTGTGGCCTAGAAAAACGTGAATAAACTATGTATAACATCGCTCATCACTGGAGATGTGGTATTTCATTTCGAACACGTGGCCATATTTCTGGCGTTGTCATAACGTTTTGCTTTCACACAGTAGCAACATTCGATTTCACTGTCTTTCTTTTTGTTTAGGATACTTTGTTTCAATGAAATGTGTTTACAACGGTAGTGTTAGGATGAATAAAATGTAATATTTAATAACATTTGAAAACTGTACATCTTACAGGTCTGTCGAGATGTAACTAAATTATTGTCACAACAATAGACTTAGCGTCGACGAGCAGGTTCTTATAGGTGTTTTCCTTTCATTACAGAAAATAACATGATACCTATCTGACAACAAACAACTGATCCGATTGGCAAGGGCAAGTAGTCTGGGTCATGTAATAGCATATCATGTGGTTTCTCTGTCTAAAGTTACAAATTATAATTATGAAAGTGCGATACTGACATGACACTTCCAGAAATGGTTATAAACACTGAAGTATAGACACAGCAAACTGAAATCTGAGCAAAGAATATTACAAGCTCTTGATAGTGTATTATATTCTCGTCCTGTATTTCAATTGCAACTTGGACAATGTTAACTATTTCTTTAAAAACACAAGTTTAGCACAATACGTTCCTCATATATCAGTGACATCAACCTCGATGGTGGTAAGCTAAAGAAGACGACATATTTTGTTTTACATTTTTGATTGTCAATATTATACTGAAATGATAATTTAATATTTAACTAATAGAAGGATTTTGACATGAAATGAGAAGGAGGGTATTGTTAATTACCTAATTGAAATGTAAGTGAGACAAATCATTTAAACAGCTATTTGTGACTTTTGGATTATTTGTAAAACAAAATTTAATAGAATCTTAAATGCCTCTTTGTGACTCAACAATGTTTGAATTCCATCATACAAGTGACTCTATTTTTTATAATTTCCTTTTGCAATACTTTAAAAATAGTCTGCACAATGAATCATCTTTGGCTTTGTTCGGACTCGGAATAAACTAGATTAGCATTTGCGGGACACCACAAAAGCAGAGCAGCCCCGTAATTTCGGGTCTCGCCTTTCCCTGTTCCGCCTTCTCCACAGCAACAATGAAATGAGAATGTTTAAAACAATAATTGTTTCCTCATTGGAGTTATAACTATCAAATTCAATCATCACTGGGGCCTTCAAGGTCACAAAATCCATGATCACTTTTCATTGTGTATAAGAATCATATAATGATTCAAAGTCTTAACAGTTATTCACAAATGCATGCTTAAGTTGTGACCTCGCTGTAACTCGATTTTCGACGGATTTTAGCGAAAACCTTTTCAAATCTTGGCCTTTCTCGAAAATTGATATACACCAAATATAAGCCTGATAGCAAAAGTTATCCAAGTTATCCTGTTCACAAGGAATTTTTTTAGCGACTCGTGACCTTGACCTTAGACCTTGAATGTGAACATGTCAAAACAATTCCCGGGTGTGTAAGTAAGAAGGTATGTATATGAGTTCTCAAAAACCTACGTTGAAGAAAGTTGTAGCCAAAAAAAAGCGCAAGCAGCGGCGGCGATAGAAACTGCATAAAAACTGATAGCAGTCCCGACTTAGTCGCGGTTGCTAAATGTGCCAAGTAAACATCAGAGGTAAGAATAAGGTCAGAAGACAGGATAAGCCGGATGCAAAGTGTCAACATGACATTTGAACATTTGATAGGTTACTGACGATGATTTTTCCAAATTATCATTCTCTAAGTTTGTTGACCTTACCTGAAATGTGTTTCCAAGAATGAACATATACTTGCTGTTTTTTCAGTATTATTCTGTTTGTGTGTGTGTGTGTGTGTGTGTGTGTGTGTGTGTGTGTGTGTGTGTGTGTGTGTGTCATTAAATGTATGTATGTTTGCTGGAAACAGTTCATACCTTATGCACATACGTTCCATAATTCTATTTGTTAGCTAAAATTCATAACTAGGTACATTGGGGAATCTGTGTTTGGGATAAAGACTAATGACCTCAATATAGTTTGTACTGATGGCTTATATTAATCACGTTTAGTTGCACTATGCGAACATTGAAGTTGCATACAACATACAAAATGGACAAAAACATCAAAAGAGAGAATGTGGGTAAGGTGCAAGAAAGTTGTAAAGGTTACTTCCACAGTTAGTTGTAGCGGTGGATATCAGAACGGTTCGTCTGTGAGGCCAGGGGAGGCGTTTAGCATATGAAAATGTGGTGGCTTACATCTCACTAATTCCGAATGATTAAATGAGTCAGTTGACACAGTATAAAACTTGGCGTATTTCTATCGTATTCGAGCTCCTCTCCTTTTAAATCTGTAGTGCTATGAATATTATGTTAAGTGATCTAAACTGACTTCCAAAAGAAACGCTACCAAAATACAAAAGGTTATTATTTTTAGAAGAACGAAGCCTATCGATTGAAAACACTTTAAGTAGTCTTCTTAATGTAACCTGTACATTCACTGTACGCAAATACAAATTTTCTTCGTAATTTTCGAGAAAAATTAACATATTGGTCAAGTTAACAAAATGAAATGAAATGGGTACAAAACATCAACAGAATGAAGGTTTTGCATTAAAATATACGATTGCAAGCGACGAATATGGCTTTTTAAAGTGCTACAGAAAAACAGCGAACAATTTCCATCCGTTCGTATGATTTGGGACCAAAACTGTTTTTGTTGCGGTTCTTTTGCAAGTCAGTTTATATAGTCCATAATTGATTTTCTAATGAATTTCACATGATGATATATTGTTTCTATATTATTATAATTTACAAATATTTCTGATGCTATTGTAATTAACTAGCATTCGGTTTTGCTGATCAGTTTAATGATGGGTTTTATTCAATATACAATTGAATCATATTACACATGTTTGTTTTCATTTTCAGGTTTCAATGATTACAATGTTAATTGTCACAATATTGGGGATTGTGTTCGGGTTGAATTCATTTGCCAACTGAGACATTTTGTGAAGATTGTATTCTAGAGTTATGAGTGCATGCAAACAAATAATTGTGAAAATTGAAAACACTTTAAGTAGTCTTCTTAATGTAACCTGTACATTCACTGTACGCAAATAAAAATTTTCTTCGTAATTTTCGAGAAAAATTAACATATTGGTCAAGTTAACAAAATGAAATGAAATGGGTACAACACATCAACAGAATGAAGGTTTTGCATTAAAATATACGATTGCAAGCGACGAACATGGCTTTTTAAAGTGCTACAGAAAAACAGCGAACAATATCCATCCTGCAGGTTGGAGCGACGCTTCAGCAAGTTGCCTAATCATCGATTGCATCAAGTGTACCATAGCCAGACTCGCTAAATTGGCAGCATTGCGTACAAGCCACGGATTGGAAAAAGTTATCCACGCCGTAGAAAAACTGATCTGCTGACTTGTCACCCATTATTCTTACCCAAGCGGGCACAGATATGCCGGGTATTAAAGTTTTCATAATGATCATGGGAATTACAGTTTTTCTAAATATAACTTGCGTTTTGATTGGTTGACGGAACTACTTTCCGATCATTCATGAATTGCTTAGCTATTCTGTTTAAGCTAAATCACATAATTGAACAATTTCGAGCATACCTATTTGAAGTCACACGTCAGTTAAACAAATTAAATATAAAAACATATTCAACCAGTGTTTCCGAGACCGTAATTACAGTACTAAACTTGCAAGGCGAAGCATCATTCAAGAATCGACGACTGCACTGATGTGACGTCATTGTTTTGTGACGTCATTAAACATGATGTCATTTGGTGACGTAATTACACTCCTATCTTGCATTCCAACAGTGCGATTGTTAGTTCACGTTCTCATTATTTTTCTCTCATTCTGCGACATAGTTTACAATATAAACGAGTTGTTTACTATGTCAGCAAGCCGTTTTGGCAATACAATTCAAAAGTTACTTTAGAATCTTTCTGAAAAAATAGCGCAAGTTGCAAACTATTTAGATATGCGCATCTTGAAGGCGTGAAAGAGTTTATGAATGGCGTATGACCACACTTTGTATTCATTTTACAGTCTTATCAACGACCGTGAATTGGGGTCTTGTTTTTCGATTTTTACGCATTAAAATGATCTTGGGTAAGAAAAAGAATAACCAAATCGGTGCTCGGAATTACGAATTATCTGTCCCTCGTGATCATGAACTATTATGTCAAACTCCTCGCCAAAGCTACAGATAATACGTTATTCCTCGCAACTCGTTGATTATTCTTATAAACAACTTTTGCAATTCCAACCTCGGACATTAACAATAGAGGCTTGGCCTTTTCCTCATGTGTTTGTAAGCCTTCTTACACCGTTAAGCTTCGTAATTCTATTCAATGTTCTAAACAAAATGATGATCGAATACTGGACAATTGACAATTGACCCTTTACAATTAATGGTTATTTTAACTGAAAGACCCTTCCAAATGTATGTATTTTCGGTACATAATATCATAATATGCGTTCGTATGATTTGGGACCAAAACTGTTTTTGTTGCGTCTCTTTTGCAAGTCAGTTTATATAGTCCATAATTGATTTTTAATGAATTACACATGATGATATATTGTTTCTAAATTATTATAATTTACAAATATTTACTGAAGCTATTGTAATTTACTAGCATTCGGTACTGCTGATCCGTTTAATGATGGGTGTTATTCAATATACAATTGAATAATATTACACATGTTTGTTTTCATTTTCAGGTTTCAATGATTACAATGTTAATTGTCACAATATTGGGGATTGTGTTCGGGTTGAATTCATTTGCCAACTGAGACATTTTGTGAAGATTGTATTCTAGATTTATGAGTGCATGCAAACAAATAATTGTGAAACCATCGGGGGTGTTTAAATAGGCAAAACAATGAATCTAACTATATATGTCGATTGTCCAAATACTTTAAATGGCGTTTGAAGTGTTGTACTGTTTGACATGTTATGTGATGTGAGTTCGGATGTGAGTTCGGAAATGTTATTAATAGGTCTTATTCTGAAGACAAAGGTAAATGACATATTCCAGTATATATATCTCAAAAATATTTCCTATCACTCGCAATGTATATATTAAGTTTGACAGCGAAATGGGAAGGGCACGGGATTGCTTGTTTGACAAATGTCAACCATAAAATGACCTTGTCTCTCAGTGATGCCAAGTAGTTTGCTGAAGGAAGTTTTCTTGTGGGTGATTGATGGTACAATGTACACTGTCGGCCAAAAGAAACGCCTACCAGATATCTTATCAGATTTCGTAAAAAGTGTAATGAACAGTTTAGCAATATTGTAGCATTATGAAGTTGCACCATTTCTGCATAATATATTTAAATTTCAGAAGTGTTCATGTCACAAATGAATGGCGATTGTTGAAATAAGACAATAAGGAATTTCAGTTTTCGATCAGTGCTTGATCAGAACAAACATTTGAAACAGACATTCATACAGTCATGAGCAACAATACAGGCATGCATTCGTATTAAAGTGGTGATGACACTTCAGATGTACATGGTAACGGTGCGCAAGTGAATCTACCGGAAATAGTGGCCTTCATTGGGCATGGTTAATTCATTGAGTCGAATCACAGTTTTTTCATATTAATCAATGTTAAGATTGAAACCACTATCAATTCTATTTTATAAATTTGTTTTATTTTGTATTTTATGGAAAATCAAGTAGGCGTTTCTTTTTGCCGAAAGTGTATGTCCAGTCAGTTGATTATTAATAAAAAAATAAATGCTACTGTCAGACAACTTTCTAGAAACGGTAACAAAATGTATGTTAACTTCCTGACAAATGTGTTTTGCGTGTGTGAGTGAAACAATCATGGATTATGATACACAGACAAAAACCTCACATGGATAACACTGGCAAGATCATATGTTAAATTATATGTTAGTAAAACCTTATTGTCAACCGATTAAACGGTATCATTCGACCTAACATTGTTATTCTAACATTGTTATTCGTGTGTACAGAAATGTTTTTACCAACTTCAATATCAACTTATTGATTTATTCTTACTGTGTCTTTTTCAATTATTTCGCATTTATCGTATACGTTCATTTCATCAATGCATAGACGGATTCTCATGGATGCTAGAATTAGCCCTCAATTACTTCAATAACTAACAAGAGAGTTGACTCGAGAGTTTACTGTACCCAGTGTTTCCAGTTATATATAAGACACCACTATGCTATCTGCGATATCTACTGCAAAAGTTATTGATATTCATTTCCACCAGTTTGTATCTACAGCCGAAAGCTGTCTATTTTCATACACGAATATTGATCTCAAAAGTGTATGTTAATTCATATCTATCAATCCATGAATCTTTCCGAACCACATACTTACATCGCATGTTCAGGAGATGCCTTATGTATCCCACAGTGCATGACATAATAATAATATAATAATAATATATTGCATTTGATAATGCGCCACGTCCACCCAAATGAGTGCTCTGTGCGCGTTAAGTGTGAATATAGCTGTGATATAGAGTTTTCTATTCAGAGTTTTGTTTGAAGAGGAAGGTCTTGAGTTGAGTCGTGAATATAGAGAGGTTCTGACAGGACTGATGTCAGAGGGCAGAGAGTTCCATTTAGTAGATGCAGATTAAGAGAAGGATCTTTTCCAAAAGATGTTGAGTAGACACGTGGCACTGTGCAGTGTTGGTGCTGTGAGCGAAGTGATCTGGATGGCTGGTAGGGAGGGATCAGTTCTGATAGGTAGACTGGGGCGAGGTTGTGGAGGCACCTGTAGGCTGATAGGTAGACTGGGGCGAGGTTGTGGAGGCACTTGTAGGCTGATAGGTAGACTGGGGCGAGGTTGTGGAGGCACTTGCAGGCTGATAGGTAGACTGGGGCGAGGTTGTGGAGGCACTTGTAGGCTGATAGGTAGACTGGGGCGAGGTTGTGGAGGCACTTGTAGGCTGATAGGTAGACTGGGGCGAGGTTGTGGAGGCACTTGTAGGCTGATAGGTAGACTGGGGCGCGGTTGTGGAGGCACTTGTAGGCTGATAGGTAGACTGGGGCGAGGTTGTGGAGGCACCTGTAGGCTGATAGGTAGACTGGGGCGCGGTTGTGGAGGCACCTGTAGGCTGATAGGTAGACTGGGGCGAGGTTGTGGAGGCACTTGTAGGCTGATAGGTAGACTGGGACGAGGTTGTTGAGGCACTTGTAGGCTGATAGGTAGACTGGGGCGAGGTTGTGGAGGCACTTGTAGGCTGATAGGTAGACTGGGGCGAGGTTGTGGAGGCACTTGTAGGCTGATAGGTAGACTGGGGCGAGGTTGTGGAGGCACTTGTAGGCTGATAGGTAGACTGGGGCGAGGTTGTGGAGGCACTTGAAGGCTGATAGGTAGACTGGGGCGAGGTTGTGGAGGCACTTGTAGGCAAGAAGGAGGAGTTTGTAGTCAATTCAGGAGGATATGTGACTATATCACATACCAAATCGATCAACAATGTTATATTAGTGTATCGATGACGTAAATGTTTTCTCTTTGGCTGTCCATTGATGTCAGAACTATTAGTTTCAGGAGACAAATCTATATACATTACACAATCCCTCAAAGAAAACTCCGCTAATTAACCCAGTGTAATCTAAATAAAGATGTGACTTATATTCTGTTAAATATAAATTATTCCTCCGAGGATTATGGCATAACGATCTCGTGATAACTGGTGTGTATTTTCGTCGCATAATACCTGACAGAAAGTCAGTTTCTTAATGATGTGTTTTATTTTGGTCGAAACTTTTTGATAATTCGAATAATTATATAAAGGGATTATGTGGTTTCGTACAAGAATAGCTAAACTTATCAGAAATACTGGAGTAAACCTTTATGTTTTAATGTATCACAACATTGTGTGTAACGTTTACTATCGGTCTGACATGTTTTAGATATGTTGCAAATGTGTGACGATCTTTTTGGGGGCTTTTTAAAAAAATAGACAGGATGCCATTCAAATTTGAAGTATTAATGAGCTCAACATATTTACTCTGTATGTCTAATCATATTCAAAATAGATAAATAATTTATCAATTTTTCTTATCTGAAGATAAAAATGTGTTGAATCCTTCTCATCAGGGAAATTAGGTGATAACGACGTATTAATCTATCACGTTATCATCCTCCGAGTACAGGGACCCTCCCTGCTATGTTTATAATGATATATGTTTAAAACACAATCATAAATTAGGATAAATTATATGCATGCGATGACAGAGCTGAGTGAGAAATGAGGGATCGAATAACATTTCAGCACTGTTTCAAGTGCCTGACAACTTCTTTGCATACTTCCAATCAATGTTCTCATTGTATCCCTCGTGATACCATGACAGTCTTGCTGCAGACATAGCAGGATAGCGCAATGATGAGCGAACATGGCTTCGGATTAAGAGGAAAGGGGCTCGAATCCTACCAGGGGCTAGGCAACTTTGTTTGGGTGTCATGGTACATTGAAGTTCAGTGCACAAACAGATTTAAGTCAAAGTCTTAAATGTAACACATTAAATTGAAATCGATACAAAATTAGTTCCTGCAAATGGAAACACCTATTTGATTGCCTGGATTGTCAGTCAACACTTGGAACTCAACTTAGTTTACTATATTGAGACGAGATGCTGATGCTTACAAACACTTCTTTATGTACTGTATATGTAAATGAAAGAAGACGTCAGTTAATTCCGCTGGCGCCAAACCAAACGGTCTAATACATGGGTGCTAGAGACAAGTGGATCAGTAATCTGTTTTGTACATAGCAGCGGGGAGGAGTAATCAATTTATTATCAAAGAGTGTGATTGAGTGACCAGGTGACCTAGTGGCAGACCACATCATGGCTTTTCCTCATTCAAACGTTCCACTGGGACATCTAGTTCTTTATCTGACGAAAGCTTAATGTGATCTTGTGTCATGAAAACCCTATATATTTCCTGTTGTAAGAAAAATGAGAACAAGAAAATAACGCAGGAAAGCCTAGCATTTTCATAAATTACCAGCCAAACTGCATGGATGGAGGGTTGTTTGAGAACATATTTGTGGACCAAAGCTTTGTTCAATCCAAAAATTAAGCACTGTATCTTAATAGTATTGATAAAAATGTGAAAAAGACATACACATGATTTTGTAATTCAGCTGCATTCTGAAATGCCATGCTATATATTGTATGTGAATACTTATACCCTTCCATCTTGCTTTATGTTTTATGTATCATTATTATAAACTGTATCTCCTGTACCACCAAGAGTGGTTTCCGAGAATAAAGAGTTTGAGTTAGTCTCACACTGTTCTTGATTTGACCAATGGTCTCTCTTTGACTCGCATGGTTCTATGAGTTATATGTCAATCTAGTGGATTTATTTATTAATCATTCAGATTGATTTTGTATGGTTAACTTATTGTTTGCCTTGTCATTTCATGTGATTGTGAGGATATGGACATGGGCTCTATAAGTATATATGATTTTAGTATTTTGATAACCCATGTGGTATAAGCTTGATGTTAGTTATAACCAAATGCCTTTGGTATTCTTATTTGTAGAAACCAAATGTAATCTTAAATACATGTTGGCAGATTTAATGAACATACATATGTGGAATGTGAATGGACTTAAAAACAAAATCTATGACTCTGACTTCATCGATTATTTATGTAATTTCCAAGTTATATGTCTTGTGGAAACCTTTGTTAATGATATTGCTAATGTTGATTGGTTACCTAACTTTGATATATTTTATAGCCCAGCTATAAAGTTATCTGAGTATGGCAGACTTTCTGGTGGTGTATGTGTATGTGTTCATCAGTCTTTAAGTAAAGCATGTACAGTGATTAGAAACGATATAGATAATTTCGTGTGTCTCAATTTCACTAAAGACCTATTTTCAACAGAAAGAAACATTAACATGATATGTACATACATACCACCAGAGGGTTCATCTTATTATAATCACGCTAAGTCTAAATGCAAACTTGATCAAGTAGATGATTTTCTTTTATCGAATTTGAGTGAATTAGCAGATTATCATATTTTGTTGTGCGGCGATATGAACGCACGTACAGGTAAAAGCAATAACCCCCAGTTTTCTCGCAATGATGATAGACATATAAGTATTGGTATAATTGATGATGATGATGATGATGATACTCCAGTTGAAAATAGAAAGTCATATGATACTGTCATAAATAAGTTCGGTCAAATTCTGCTTGACCTCTGCTATTCTTTTCAGTTATTTATTGTTAACGGCCGGGTGTTCGGGGACGAACGGGGGGAATTTACTTTCGTAGGACAACAGGGTAGTAGCGTTAATGATTATTTTATCTCTTCTCCTGACTTTTTCAAATATATCAGTAAACTGAATATAGGCGATAAATTAGAATCGGATCATTTACCACTGGAACTAACTTGTATATTTCCTACAATGAATACTCCCAATCGTAACCCATCGCCAAGTTATTTACCTGAACAAATTGTATGGAATGATGCGTTTTGTCACTCTTTCTTGGAAACTCTCACATCAAATTATAAATCTGGAATTCAGCCAATCTTAGATAAAATAGAAGTTTGTGTTGAGGACGCAATAGATGATTTTATACGTATGATTTTAGACTCTAGTAGCTGCATGAAGAAACGTATATTGAATTCACGTCATAGATCAAGCACGCCCTTAAACGCAGAGTGCAAGTCCGCAAGGAGGGTTGCACGGAAATCTTTGAGAAAATTTAGAAGATATCGCAGCGAATCTGATAGGAGATTATACTGTAAAGAGAGAAATAGGTACAACACTTTCTGTAGGAGATATAAATCAGATGTGCGTAAACGTAATGTAGAGATATTATGCAATGCAAGTAGTTCCCCAGCAAAATTTTGGAGACAAATACGAAAATATAAGAATAAACCAATATCAAGCAATAACATTGCCGAAACGACATGGCTTACCCACTTCAAGAAAGTTTTTAGAAATGAGTCCGTTCTCGATCCTTCGTTTACGGCCAGTAGTGTGGATCAAGAAACATGTGAAACATTTGATAATGCTACAGATGCAGAAGCTCTTCTATTTGATTCACCGATAACAGATCAAGAAATTTCTGAAGCATTGTTTCATTTAAAAAATGGAAAATCCGCTGGTTTAGATCAACTTGTTGTTGAAATGTTGAAATCGTCACAGTCTATCATCATGCCATTCCTAAACAAGTGTTTCAATACACTTTTTGTAAAAGGTATATTTCCAAGCAATTGGGCAATGTCAGTTATTATTCCTCTACATAAGAAAGGTGATCGTTCAAACCCAGATAACTATAGAGGTATTTCCCTCATGAGTGTACTTGGGAAAGTTTTCAACACAATTCTTAATAATAGACTTTCAAGATGGTCAAATATGAATCATATTATCCCAGAATCGCAAGCTGGTTTCAGAAAAAAATTATTCAACATCAGATCATATATTTACACTGTTTGCATTACTTCAGAAATCCTTATCTCGACGAAAGCGTAAGCTATATGTTGCTTTTGTTGATTTCCAGAAAGCGTTTGATTCGGTTGATCGATAAAAACTTTGGTATTGTTTACGCAATTCTGGTCTAAAAGGGAAAATGTATAAATTGTTGAAGTCAATGTATGAAAATGTTAAAGCTTGTGTACGTTGTGGTGAAAATATGACTGACTTTTTTGATTGTCCAATAGGTTTGCGACAGGGTTGTGTTCTCAGTCCAATTCTCTTTTCCTTCTTTATCAATGATTTATACCATGAAGTTATAACGAACGGGAAACATGGTGTTCAAATGTTCCCAGATCTGATAGAAATGTTTATACTTCTATTTGCCGATGATATTGTCCTTATTTCAGAAACAGTAGTTGGGCTACAAAACCAGTTAAATATTTTAGAACATTACTCTAAAAAATATAGATTAACTGTTGATTTGGATAAAACAAATATTGTAATTTTCAGAAAAGGTGGGCCGGTAGCATCTAAAGAAAAATGGTTTTATGATAATCAGCCCGTGATTGTAAGTAACGAGTATAAATATTTGGGATTTATGTTTAATACAACAGTAAATTTAAAGAAATCTCTTGCAGATTTAGCATTAAGAGCAAGGAAAGCTTTAATAAATTTGCTTTCAATTCTGCATAATTTTGGCGTGTTGACGCCTAAAATATATTTTAAACTTTTTGATTGTCAAATACAACCAATTTTACTTTATGGATCAGAAATATGGGGATTCCAACGTTTTGAATGCATCGAAAAGGTACATCTGTTAGCGTGTAAAAAGTTCCTTTGTGTCGGTCAGTCGACTCCAACATGTATGGTATATGGGGAATGTGGGAGATACCCGTTATACATTAATGCTTATGTTAGATGTTTGAAATTTTGGTTAAAAATAATATGTATGCATGAATATAGACTACCTAAGAAGGCTTACAACATGCTTGTTCATTTAGATGATTTAGGGAAAGTAACATGGGCATCCCACGTTCGAAATCTTTTGTTTTCTCATGGTTATGGTTTTGTTTGGCTGAGCCAGACTGTTGGTAATATAAACCTTTTCTTGTATCAATTTCGAGAAACAGCATTAAATATGTTTAATCAAGATTGGCAGTCGACATTAGATAATAGCTCACGTTATGATTCATATAGACTCTTTAAAAGCCTACTCCAACCCGAAAGATATCTTTCACATTTAACATCCAAGAAGTTAAGGTATTCATTGATACGATTCAGATTAGGTCTGTCAAATTTAATGATTAATGAAGGTAGGTACAAATCGATCGACAAAAGCAATAGAATATGTCCATTGTGTAAAGTAGCCGTTGAAGACGAAATCCATTTTCTATTTGTTTGTCAATCTTACGACGATTTACGAAAAAAGTTTATCCATGATTATTATCTTTCCAAGCCTCCTGCTTTAGCATTTAAACAAATCCTTTCTTCTGATAACAATAACAGCATTCTTAGACTTGCACAATATGTTACCTATGCCATATCTCATCGAGATGATAAGTTAAAATCAATCACCTTTGTACCTATTTAATTTGTTATTGAACTGGTGATTAATAATGCATGTAACTCAAATGTATATGGGCCAGAGGCCTCGAATACAATAAAGAACTTTTGACTTTTGACTTTGAATACACTGAAATAATGAATACTTTAACTGTATCATGAACATTATAGCAATGTTAACTATGTGTACATCTATGTATTGTCAAAATAGGCGACACATTGTCTGTAAGATTTCATATTATATTTTATAAGCATTGAACTACAGATGCCACTGTAAATAATAAACGAAGTCATGCAACCAATTAGTTGGTGGCGTAACTGTTTGATTAATTCATTTTTATTTGAATTTTGATTCACCATTTTGCTGCCAATTCAATCTGTTAATCTTTTGATGTACACATTGATTTGGGTTGACATTTGATCGATACAAATGTAATTCACAGAGTTGTAAATATGATTCACAGAAAATAGAGTATTACTGATTTCTTGTCAGAGATGCCATCAGTTGTTTGGTTTGTTGCACAATAATGACAGAAAACAATACGATTCTCCTAATGAATCAGTCAGTATATCATTTATGACTGCTTATCATTTTTGGAAATCTATAAAAGAAATACTAAATAAATAGAAATTAGGTTCAAACTAATTTAGCGGAGAAAAGAAATGTTTACAAGAGTCATCAGCAGAAGACAAATCCCACGGTCCCATATAATTTTAAAACACATGTTTGACAGATAATTACATATCTACTACATTGTATTCTACAGTCAGTGGGTAATACACATGCTGAGTTTCGGGTATGATGAAAAGTTTTAGAGTTCTGCTCCAGAAGCAGACCTATCCCTGATCAAAGTCCAAATCCAACACGTTTCTATGAAAAACAACAAATTGTTTCAGAAATTTGAAAATGTCACAAGGCACCTCTTCAGTTGGTGGGCAATACATATGGAACATTTCAGAGAGATATCACGTACGGTTTTCGAGTTCCGCTCCGGAAACGACAATGATTACGGATGGACGGACAGACGGACGGAAAGACGGACAGGGCGACGACTATATCTCACTGTAGTGGGATACAAAGACCATGTCTCTCAATAATGAAATCCAACTGAGAGAGTCAGATATCTTGGTCAGTAGACATCAGTATGCAAGGGACGTTTTGAAACATACATTTTCTTACTAGATGTTCCTTCATATGTTACAGAAATACAATTTGACAAATCCCTAATCAAAGTAGAATAAAAGTCAATTAAAATAACTGGGTGCATGTTCTCGAAGGTATCCTAGCTAAGACATATCCTAGCTATTCAGGACAGAAGTTTGGATACTCTAAGGTTAGGATCAGACCAATTCTCGAACCGATCCTAAAGCTGCCCCATGTGGAGACACCGATCCTAGCTAGGATAGTGAACTCTTCAGTCAAAGAGATAGGAAACCCCTTATTTACTAGGGGATTCCCTTTATACCCATGATTCATTGCATATACGGGTATACTAAATAAGGGTATTGAAGAAAAATGTGAAAAGCTTTGAAATAATATAATGTTAGAAAATAAGAAGGATTTTTAAAAATCATAGTAAACAAAATGATGAAATTTAATATAAAAAACTAGTATCCAGAAAAAAACATATCCATTTAAAATTAAGTGATCTTGTATAACTACTTAGCTTAGTTTTCTATATGTTTTTGTGGGGAATTACATCTATTCCTTTAATAACATTTTTTCTAACATACATTAATCTTTTTAGGTTTTTTATTCCATTTCTAAAGTTAAGTTTCAGTAGTAAGTTATTTTTTCAGTAGGAGACTATTTTATCATCGGATACTGTCGTTGAAAGCCAAAAGAAATTGTAAAACAATTGTTTTTGTTTTCGAAAATGATGACTTGAACTCTCCTTATGTACCATCACAGTGAAATTTGAGCAATGAAATAAACAGGAGTTACTTCCTTTATCTAGTTATCCATGTTGGACCGTTTGGCTTGGCGCCTGGGGGTCGAAGGAGAGTATCCATTCGTTTAAAATTTCAGTACATAATGCAGTGTTAGTAAACATTAGCATCCACACTCAGGGTGATAATCTTGTTTTAGGTTCTGTGCAGACTTGTTGGCTGGGCATTATGAGTGTCCTGGTTTATCGCCGTATATACTTTGCACTGAAATGTTGTGTTCATTTTTGTTCAATTGTAACGGATGCTTTTCTGATTCAGCATAAACGTTGACGAGTTAATTGAATACAGAGTTCACATATTTGTGAGGATTTATAATACAACTATAATATACTATATTATTCATAACTTATCGAAACCAAACCTAATAGCAATTCCCGCGATAGTAACAATTAATTATAAAAATGGATGAATTTAGCTCTCTTATGTTGAACATGCACGTACTCGTTGCAACGAGCACATACAGTTGCTCATTCTTAGAATATGTATAGTTACTTGTAACTGTAACTTTCTTGTATATAGGGTGGTGACCTACACTACAATAAATCTATGTTTTGTTTTCTATTCATTAAGGACTAGTTACACTTGAACCAGTAAGGAGATATAAATTTTCATTTTCGTAAAAATGAATGCCAATACTAATCAGTCGTGTCATGGTGTGAAACGACTCTACTAAAACCCATGATTTCGTCATGGATTTATTAAAGGTAGAAACTACGATTCGAATCTGTATTACTATGAAATGTCAGACACGTTTTACGGGATGATAATATTCTCAAAAAGGACTTAACTATCCATATCTTACATGTTTACAGAAGTGTACTCTGAAGTGCTCGTGAACTCTGCCATCAAAAGCAATGATAAAATGTCAATGTAACTTCTCTTCGTGTGAAATGTACATTGTGAATCGAGAGATCATGTTATTGGATAATATACGGTGTTCATGATAACATAACAGTAACAATTAATGACTTAAAAACATGAAGATTTTCTGGATAACAACTTCTTTAATATGAAAATACACGACGTTTCGGAGTACATACTCATTCCTACATTAGGTGGAATGTGATGACCTGATGAAGGAGTGAGTATGTACTCCGAAACGTTGTGTATTTTCACATTAAAAAAGTTGTTATCCAGAAAATCTTCATGTTCTTATGTATACCACTTCTAAATGCCCTACAAAGACCTAATTAACGACGTGATATAAAAAGTGGATTATACACCGCACGGCACAGTTATCTTCTCCTCAGTCTGTCTGGTTTTCTGATAAACAAATGAGTCGGCTACAGGAAAACGTGATGTTAAACCTTAATCCTGAAAATGGAAGTTACTGTCATGTGATATGGTAGTAGTTTCAACTTACGATCGCTATCTTGACAATTTGGACTTACTCAATCGTTTTAACCAGTGATGTATGTTGTTTCATTGAATGATGAACACCACGCACCACCAGGCACGTCTTTCACCAAAAAACAACAAAATCTTTCTGTTTTATCATCTTTTCCTGTTGAGTTAAGATCTTGGGCAGTAATAAACATAATTAGCTCAATATCAAATGGTAGTGTCCATTATAAAACTTAAAGTTAAATACAAAGTCGCATTTTATGTGAATTTAATCATGTTTACTTGAGCTGGTTACACTGTAAAAAGGTTGTACTTTTATGTAACACATAATGTAACATTTTAATGATGACTGGATGCGTCGCATTTCGCCTTGTTAACAAGTCTTTTCAACATGGCTAATATATAGGTAGCTTAAACAATGTACAATAGACGTTGATTGATTGGTAAGTGACAATTGGTTAGCTTGATTAGCACACAATAAACAATTTACGAGGGATTAAAATTTGAGTTACTGCAGGTCTCACATGCTGGCCCGCAGTCCATGAATTGATTATTTGTTTCAATTGTATAATTGACATTTCTAGCATACATGTAGTTTAGGGTAGTATAGGATTTTGTGCTTCTTGAAAATTGTCTTCTTATAAAATAAAATTGAGAGACCTTCAATGACTCAACATATTTCACAATGTTCACAAAATGCCCCGGAGAAATTGTACAAAACTGGTAACGTCCTTATTTCTATCCAATCGTGTATCGTTTTACAGGAAGTGGTCCATATGTAAAAAGGTTAACTTGTGGGAACTTACCTATCTGGGAAGAGAATGTTAGAATAAAACAACTGAG
This sequence comes from Gibbula magus, assembly GCA_936450465.1. NCBI lineage: Eukaryota > Metazoa > Mollusca > Gastropoda > Trochida > Trochidae > Gibbula > Gibbula magus. The sequence continues at coordinate 77,076,179 of OW388296.1, forward strand.
TGCAGTAACCTGTAGGACGAGAATGCGCCACACACTGTAGTCGCAAGGACAACATTCCTACTCGACTAGATGGAACAAGGCCTTCATAGCAACTTATTCGTTAAAGGTACATCCATTGTGTTGTTTGGAGTCACATTTGCCAAATGTTATATATTGCGTCATTTTATCGAGAAGTACTGACTGTTGCCGAAAATTGCCATTTTGATGACAGCCGACTCGGTGTATCGAAAATATAAAGGTAAAAGAAGCGATTTCTGATCGAAAACCGGACAATATACCGCTTGTGGCGCGCGTCAATTGGTCAAACCTATTTCTGGAAACTTATTTACAACAGACAAATAGACAACTTTGGGTTGATAATGTTTAATAGGTTTCATAACTACCGTGTTTGTAGATCGAACGTGTAGTTTCGGTTTCTGCACATGTATAATGATGATGCTCGATTTTAATTGGAAACTACTAATTATTATATATTTGGCGATTTGAGATGGATATGCAAGTTGAGTGAATTTATTTGAACGAAAACCAGCACATATCGTATGTTGGGATTTTTCAAAACCAAATAAAATGAAACACACAAAAAATGGATGCATCTTTAAGTTTTAAACATAATCTTAAGTAAGAATTGCAACAGCTGGCTTCAAGTAGGACGCTAAGCATATGATATGGTTTACACTGCTGGACATTGCTCATCACTGGAGATATGGTATTTTATTTCGAACATTTGGCCATATTTCAGCAATTTCTGGCGTTGTCATAAGGTTTCACTTTCAGACAGTAGAAACAGACGATACTGCTATCTCTTTTTGAGGAAATTTGTTTTAATGAAATTTGTTTTCGAACAACGGGAATGTTACAATAAGTAATTGTGATATTCTATAAACTTATAAAACTATCCATCTGTCGAAATGTGACTAATTTATTGCCACAACAACAGACCTGGTGTCGGCTAACACGTTCTTATACATATTTAAATTGTCCTTTCATTACTGAATACGACATGATACGTATTTCCGTATCTGACAACAAACAACTGATCCGATTGGCAAGGACAACAAGTCTGGGTCATGTAATAGCATATCATGTGGTTTCTCTGTCTAAAGTTACAAATTATAATTATGAAAGTGCCACACTGACATGACACTCCCAGAAATGGTTACACACATTGTGAAGCAGACACAGCAGAATGAAACCTGAGCAAATAATATTACACGCTCCAGATGATTTATTATTTTCTTGTCTTGTTTATTTCAATTGCAAACTACGGTTCCTATATACACCAAGAAAAAAGTTAAGCACCTCCTGATATTTCCTATAGATGAATGTCAGAAATAAGTAAGCTCTGCTATGACCCTAAATTATCCTAAGATTATTTTTTTTTCAGATAAAACAGCCATCTGGCAAGACAGAAACGCAACAATATTTAGCTGTTTACACAGCTCACAGGTACTGTTTTTACCATGAGAAAAGTCCATAAAACTATGGAGCTGCAAGTGAAACAAAACACATCTGCAGTGGTAGTGTCACTTCTAAATGTTCTTTGTAGACCCTAGTGTACATGACACACTGCACCCTACGTCTCATGCCTCCAATCAGACGTCAGATTTGTTCTTGTGTCAATAACATCCACTCAGCGTGCAGAGCTGCCTCAAACTCATGTAAATTCTGCATTTGAGGGTTCCGAGCCTGGAGTCGCCGCCCTAGAATATCTCACACATGCTCCAGAGGGTTAAGATCTGGGCCTACTGCTGGCCAGGGTAAAGTTGTCACTGCGTTGCAATTGGCTCTCATGTTATCGACAATGGCACGTGATCGGCGAGGCCGGACGTTGTCGTCCATGTACTATGGTTGTGTAACAAGTGCATGGTTATCGAAATGAGAAACAACGACCGGCTGTAGCACGTCCCGGATGCATTTAGCTCCCGTTAAGTTGCCCCTGATGGTGACCAAATCCAGCATGCAGTCATAAGACAGGCATTTTCATATCAAAACAGAGCCACCCCCATACGCAACAGTTGGCTGGATGTTCCTGGGTGTATAAGCTGTATTCTTCTGTCTTCAAACACGTGCACGCCCATCAGTAACATGGAGCAAGAATCGACTCTCGTCAGACCAATGGATTCTCCGACAGGTCCTCAGATTCCAGTGTTGTCTGTCCAAACACCATGCCAAACGTCTCTCAACAAGGGACCTTTAATTGCCTTTAGTGCCGATTTGAGGCGATTTCTGAGTGTTCTGGTGTTGATGTTTCGATTTGGTAACCACAAGCGATTCAGCTGAGGTCAGGATTGGTTCTCGGCGTACATGTCGAAGAAGGTGCCGGTCCTCTCGAGGTGTAGTGACAATAGGTCTTTAAGACCTTTGACGGTCCATTGCATTTCCTGTCTGCGCATGCTTCCGGACTAAACAACTAACAACAGTGTAATGGTAGCCCAGATTTCGTCATATCGCCTTGAAGGACATTCCTGCAGAGTGCATACCAATAATTTGATTTCTGAGATCCATTGACAATCGTCTTCGTGCCATGTTCAATAGATATGCTTGAATGACTATGGAAAGCAACGTTACATACAACCAAATGCAGTTGGGCCATGCTGCTTTTTGTGATCCTCGAGCGTAGCCCCGAACGTGTAGGCGCGACTGTCACGCATCACTGGTTGGAACATATCGCACAAACACTACTCTTCTCATAAATGAACCTTGATTAACTATTAAAAATTTTCTGGAAAATATATCATCACAAATATCAGGGGGTGCTTAACATTTGTCTGTGTGTATAATTCAATGTTAGCTCAATGCAACGTTCACACTCTGCACAGGTAATCTGGTTCATGGATTACTAGGTGCACTGGAGTGTTGTGATACGGGCTTATTCCCTCGACACGATGTATACTTATGGCTTATATCAGCTTTAGTTGCACTATGAGAACATTCAAGCCGTATCGACTTATCATCAGATTGTGCAGTCGTCAAATTATAGTAAGCAATGGCCAACTACATCAAGAGAGAGGGGAATTTGGATAAGGTTTAAGAATGTTGTATAAGTTACGTCCGCAGTTTGTTGTATTGGTGGATACCAGAACGGTTCGTCCATAAGTCGCAAGGAGGCGTTTAGCAACTGAACCAATGCTTAAACTATGGTGGCTTACATCTCATGAATTCCAAATGAATAAATGAGTCAGTTTAAAAGGTAGTTAATCGTATTTGAGCTCCCTTGTTTTGGATGAAAGAAATTTGTAGTGCCAAGCGATTTATTTGGTCCACAATTGATTTTGTTTGGTGCATCTATAGGTGATGACTTTCACCATTATAATATATTGTTTCTAAATTAATATCAGGTGACCAAAGTTATTTGTTTTTGGACACAACTATTTTGGTCAATTTATTCAAGACTTTCGTGACAATATGAATTGGTAGCTATTAAAATAATCTGAATCTATTGACTTGTAATTAACTAGAAGTTTGTATTTTGAATTTTGTTTGTATAAATTGTGTGTTTTATTCAATATTATAGTACATGTTTGTTTTCAGCAGGTTTCAACTATTACTAACTTTTGTAATTTGTTGTCATTTTTAAGACAAGGGTGTACTTTCCAATATATGTGTCTTTAAAAGAGTTCATATCACTCGCAATGTATAGTTTAGTTTGACAGCAAAATAGGAAGAGCTCTGAATTGGTTGTTTGACAAAATTAATGTCACATATAAAAACGACCTTGTCTCTTGGTGATGCTAAGTAGTTCGCTGAATGAAGATTTAGGTGCTTGATTGATGGTATGTCTAGTCAGTTGTTAATTAATCAAAAATAAAGTGATACTGTCAGACAACTTTCTAGAAACGGTAACAAAATTGACGTTAACTTCCGGACATATATGTTTTGTGTGTCTGTGTTATGATTCACATATCTAAAACTCACATGGAAAACATTCAGATCACTTCATTTTTGTCCTCACATCAGGCAATAAAGGGCAGATTAGCCTAGTCTTTTGATATATTCCTTATATTTTATTATTAAAAATGGCTGAGAATTATTTGAAAATACAGATGCTTTTGAATTGAACCCAAATATAACTTGATGATCAGTGAGATAAAGACTGAATGGATGATTATGTATAGCCATTTTCAACACTTTTTGTTCATATACTTGATTTTACTAGCGCGTTTGTTATTTATGCATGGTTTATGAGTTAGGAAAACACTGTACTTATTTGGGAGATGATGTAATGTTATGTTAAATAGTTATATAAATATAAAGTTTATGCTTCAAGAGCTATATCATCTATCACATTCTCATATTAAGACGTTGTTTTTGGTCATGATAATATATTAAGGAAAGGACACAATCGTGAAATTGTATGTCTATACAAAGACCATACAAACAACAGTATCTAGTGAACTTAACATCTTTCACAGACTCGATATTGACAGAACCACGTTTAGAAGGATAACTCACTGACATCTCTCTCCACTGATCCGATCGAGGTAATCTTACACAATCATCCTGCCATTATTATTCATAAGCACACAAGTTATGTCTACTGGTGTTTGCAGTGTGTATGAAGTTGCAAGTGAGTGAGTTGATATAATAATACCTATATATAATTTCCCGCTTTAAATAGTTAAAAGAGTCAAATATTTTATTTATCATAAAACAAAGTGAATTTCGTACAATAATAATACAATTATTAAATTATCCGAATCCTATAGGTATAATTAATATTTAAATGTTCATATAAGAGACACTTGTACTGACAATGGACACACGAGTAATTTATTATCTGAACATCTGAACTGTGTACTAAAATATCTAAAACATTACAACGTAACTTTCGAAATCTATGAGCCGACATTTGAACATGCAACCCTTCATTTGTTAAATCAGGCTACGAAGGGCTGTGAGCTGTCAATCGGAATCCTGCGTCCTTCATGAGATGGTTTGAGCATGAAGCGCACACGGACATAGTTGGCATGTTGATAATGACATGTGAAAAGCAAGATTTTGGCTACCAATAAAATCGCTTTGCATGGACGATGGCGCTGCACATGTGGTGAAGAATCAATGCCATGAGCGCCCTAGCCCTTACATGATACAATACGGTCAAAGTGTTTCTTAACAACGTTTCTTATTTCATCATCACGCATATTCTATTCTGAAATATAAGATGGTAACATATTATAAATAACATATTTATATTATTCAGTACGACAAAGAGGCACTTGAAGTTTATACATGAATACAGTGGATGTGTTTAATGGAATTAATATCTTAATATCTTGGAGTTTTGTTACAGAACATTCTATGGAAAACACGCATTTGATGATATTTCCGACGTTCATATATAGATGTAAAACCAGTTTCAAGATAGATTTTGGAATGGCTAACTCCTCTGACAGATCCAGATATGGTTCTAAGTGCATCCAAATGAAGCTTCTCTAATAATAACTCTTGAGTTGGCGTCCATTTTTCTGAATAAAATCACAATAATCAAATATCGGTAAAATAAATGAACTATATCAAGTTTGTAATGTTTTTCTCTTGAGGAGATATTTAAAATTTCTTAGACAGATAATCATAGGACTAACTTGGGGAAATAATATCATCTATATGTGTTTTGCACGTCAAATGCAATTCCTAATCGAACGACCCTACTATCACTAGTGTGTGTACTCGAGGCCCGTCTTGCTAAATCGAGGAGGTAGGTCATGAGAGTAATGGTAGTACGTCATTGAACGCAGTGTTTGCAACGACCTCGTTAGCATATTGTCTATATTCTTCCATAAGGTCCGTCTTCTGAACACATTCGTATTTGCAGATGTTAGGGTTACAGTCATGAGAGGTGTATTCGGAGAAAATATCATGTTCCAGTTGCATTGATGTATGATTCCGGTGATTCATTGACAGATGGATCAGTAACATCGTAGACGAGTATAGACTGTGGAACGCCAAGGACCGTCTAGCTGTCTAACGTCATACCTCCAGACACACTCCAGTTTCTTTTGTTAATGCTACTGTTTCATTCATACCCCACTTTTTTTGTAAACAAAATGGATTTCACGATTTTCCTGAAATTATCGTAATGAACATGGTGAGTTTTGGAGCAAGATTTTGCCTATATTACAACCTATTTTTAAACCAAATAGATATCAATTTCAAACTATCACTAACACTAACCCTTATTTTTCTCAGTGTATATCCATTTTCAAGAGTTTGCTGGTAAATATAATCATGATAATACTTGGTCTATAGCTCAAGGTATTATTCTGTGGCATGATATACGTTTGATTTCATGATGAGATATATATATATATATATATATATATATATATATATATATATATATATATATATATATATATATATGAAGTTGCAAAACACTTGTTGTAATATAGTGTTATGAGTTTCAACTGTTTAATAGTTCCCCAGGTCAGCTATCGTGTTCCATATATTATATATATATATATATATATATAAATAAATAAATAAAAATGAGTCGTTTCTCATATATATATATATATATATATATATATATGAATAATATAAATAAATAATATATAAATAAATAATACACTGAAGATGTATATCAACGTTCATAATCAATACTTTATCCATAAAGTATTGATTATGAAAGTTGATATACGTCTTCTGTGTATTATTTAAATTTGCTTATATACCACGTTTGACACTTCTTACCTGTTTCAATATATATACAGGCATTGTTCTTATAAAACATTGTGATAAGATATACAAGCTACTCTTTTTGGAGTTATGAGAAATTATTCTAAGATAACATCAGTAAACAAATATAACAGTATAGAAGAGTATAACAGTTTTACTACAAACTTATATACAACAAAATGTAAACTGTTAGAACCTAAAATAAATTTGCAGGTTCTGCCGAAAGTAAAGTTAGGATGGTTTGGTTATAACTTGATGATAATTTAGAAGTATAGAAACTATATTATTGAAATCACAGTTAATTTCGATGTGTGACCAAAGTGGTTTAACGTTTGTATCAAAAGTGCAACGCATTCTTGACATTTAATTCTAGCATAACCTTGCCATTTTACATTAGGAATATTTCAAAAGTACAAGCCTAACTGTTTTGGGGATTTATTCTAATTATCTAAATAGATCATTTTCACCAACGAAGATGTCGAAATATTTAATTAAAACTGTATAAATTTAATTTAGAATATCATGGATAATAATATATTCAAAATAACCTAAAACTGTTACAGTTACGAAATCACTGTTGTTGGTTATAGTCATTTGGGAAATGTGTTAACATATATTCATGGACATTTGGAGTGATATTAACTAATCTGAAAGAAGATCTGGGAATCGGTGATGACTCTAGCTGTTGCGGCAATGAGGAGCCTGTCCTGGCTTTAGGTTAGCAGCCGTTCTTAAATTATAAATGAGATTCGACAGTGAGCTCAAAAGGCGTTCCTTTTATTTAAACTGAATCATAAAACTTTGATCTAAGACAGAAAGACATCGGCAATGCGCAAATGGAGTCAAAGTTATTACATTTATTTTAAGGACTACATTGTGATTACTTCTATTTCTATGCGTCATTGATTTGACATTTGAGGTTCAGGTTTGCAAGCAATGTGTCTGGCCTTATTTTCCAGCATTTGCATCCATTCTGTTGAATATATAGACTATCAATTTATAGGAAGAACACTGACACAGTTTGCATTAATACGGAACTGGTCGAATAAATACAAGACAGATCCAATACTTTTAGGAAGAGTTTGAAGTTCATCAATACACACCGCAATAGCACTAGTAAGCTACATTCACGTGTATGATAAAATGCGCGAATTCCAATCACTAATTGAAACATAAGAATTCTTAAGAGAACATCCAGAAATGAAAATCTGTATTTTATAAGTAACCCGTAGACCTTTTCCACTCAAACTTTTCTCATTTTCTCCAAAACATTTGACTGTTATGCTCTTTAAACCCAAATGAAACAACCTGTTTTACAAGAACTCTTAAACGCACAATTTGGAAACTTTATGTTTTACTCGTAGTCAGAACACTTATATTTGCAGTTCATTACTATAAGGAGTATATAACAACAAATAAGTTGATAATAAAGACGAATCGATGTGTTTAACACCTTTAATAAATGTTGAGAACCTACCTTCAACATACTTGTCATAATACTTTCACTTTTCAATAACGATCTTACATAACATCTACTGTAAATTCACAGACCATTCAAATGGTTATTGCTTGTTAGAAGAGAGGCACCCCACAACAAGAAATGCCTTATGTAAACATAGCCAAACGTGTTTACATTGTGTTTATAGAATATAGATAAAAAGTAAATTCGCTGCCGATACGTTTTCATAAATTCCGGAAATGTGATTATTTCATTAACAAGGACTGATGATGCTAATAATTTAATCTAACTGAAATATACAATAAACTTCAGGAAAAATTAATTGCTATATGTCATTAATATATTGAACATGTACATGTATGTAAAGATGCTTTCATAGATATCCCAATATAAGTTAATTCATGTACTGACTGTTCAGAAATTCGAACGTGTTACCTGTCAATAACTATCTTAAGAGAGCTTCGTAAATCTTGACCCAGACTCCTTTTCCACACCAAGAGGAACATATTTGATAAGTAAGTAGTATAAGTTTAGTAACACGTTTAATAGATGAAGAATGAAGAACGGTTATATTAATATACAACTTCTTCATTCCGTGACGTTCCGACTTGATAGTTTTGTTTCTTATTCTTCATCAGCAAATCTTCTTAGAATGCCTATCAAAGATGTCGAAAAGTCGTGTATACTGAATAAAGAAGTTGTATATCCATTAACTAGTTCTTCATTCTTCATAAGAAACAGTGAGCACCATTTATGAGTCACTCACATATTTAGTAAGTGCATTCGTCTTCAATATGTTTGCGAAGAGAGCAGAATTTGAGTGAACAGTTATCTATTCAATATTATTCACGACATTAATATATAATTAATTTTTTTTAAATAACACTTTATTGTCCGCAATACAAAGTATATACAATACAAAGTATATATATACCGTACAGGCGTGAACAATATGATTATGCGATTAATTCAATATAGCTTTCTAATTGATGTTTGTTGACTTCTATACAATGGCTTGAGATGGCTTTAATATACTGTTTATCATTATTTTTGTATCATTCCCAAATGTACATGTACGGGATTCATCCACAAGAGTGATCAAAGCTGATCTAGAGTGAAACAGACCAGCATTATTGGTTAAAGATACATGGAGGGAAACCTTTTCGTTGAAATCTATCGACATCGTGATTTTTTAACATGAATTTTTAAATCGTGAGTATGTCCTTAAAAGATTAATAACAAGTTTCAATTTTTACATAATAGTTTTCAGGAACAAATGTGCCTTGTTGGCGAACAAAAAGAAGTATGTGATTGAGTGATGGGTAAACTAAACAAGACATTATGTCGAAAGATATTTACAACGGTATGGTGGTAATGACACCGATATCAACACTACACCATACATTACATGATGTAACATATTTCAGTGGCTTCGGTTCATTTTGTTCAAATTCTATATAATATGTAATGTAGAGTAACGTGTTTCAGTGTTTCTCAAACGAGGTTGTTATGTCAACATGAACATAGATTATATCAATCGCTTAATATATATATATATATATATATATATATATATATATATATATATATATATATATATATATATATATATATATATATATATATATATATATATCGTTAACACGAACCACTAAATGTGATGGCATGTTGGATTTTGCTTTCATTTGTACCACGTGATTGAAATTAGTTAATAATAACAACGGTTCTCGAAGATGCGAGATAGACATCCTCAGAAAGGAAACGCCATAAATGCATAGAGAAGGAAGCATTTAGTAGTACAATCAGTTGATCTTTCAAAACCAATGCCTCAGTGATTCAACTGAGTTCGACAGGGGTAAAACACGGGTAAATCGGCGTTAGTTATTTTTTTAACTACCATACTTACTGTACACTTGAACAGACACTATATTGTAAATATATATGCATATACATTATACATAATTATACATTAATTCAGTATATGTACCCATATCCATATAAATGGCGAGCGCTTCCAGCTACTCGGCCTCTAATCGGATAAACCGTTATGTATGAAGAGGTTGTGCCATTATTGTAGTACTTTATATATATTAAGCATGTTCAACTTATCTACGCTACGTGTACTTTTCATTGTATTTCTGAATTAACAATCTGCTTTGAGGGTATAACATATGTGAAAATAAACAATAGTCTATATTTAATTAAGTTCAGGCTACCACCCCATTCTGAATTCAATATGGAGTCGTCTGGAGATATTGAGTCCGATAGCCAGCCTATTAAGCTATGAAATCAAAGCGCACAATACCAACGTCCAATAAACTGATTCTTATTTCAATATGTTGTCCCCATTGACACGAGTTTATCAGCCAATGTGATGAAAAGGTCCCGTTGAGCCAGATCCATTAAAGATAAGAGTACATAACTATAGATAGCCACTGTGCAATTGACAACGAATATGAGAGACATATGCATGTTCCAGAATGCATATCTCTGATATCCTTTAAAATATGGGAACAATTAGATTCGATATTAGAAAATAACATCGAGATAGTAGTTCAATTTCCACCTCGACCGGATTTAATCTTCATGGTTTTGTTTTCACTTAATGAAAAAAATAAAATTATTGACATATGGCCTTTTATTAACAGTGTATGATAAAAACTTTGGGTCAATTTACACACACACATATTTTAACGTTTTGACAATTAGTTATCATAATAACAATAAGAGGTGTCTAAATGAGGATTTGCCACACAGTTCACTAATTGTTCAGGGTGTCTATATATTGTGAAACGCGTCAGGTCTTCATCCTGAAACAAATATTGCAGCACCAATGCATACAATGTAAGTCTTTTTTTCTCATTTTGATGGTTGTAGTTGACTTTTTAACTCTATTTTCAACTAATCAGAAGCTTGATTTGTAGTTATCCTATCAATAATATAAAAATATTATTTTTTATGAAGTTTTTATGTAGTTGTGTAGAGCATTGGAGATGTCAAGTTTTCACTTTGGCTTTGAGTCGTCGACAATCCTTTCATGTACTTTTACTCTACTCGTTTTACTAATATTGTAGAGTAAGTATTGAAATACTAAAACGTTACAGGGGCAGTGGCACGTTTTTTCGCTCAAATAGGTTGATCAGATGTATTTGAAAAATAATGTCATAAACAGTAAAACACCCTTCTCTTAAACAATTAGTGTACATGGTTCGGTAAAGCCATGGAAGTCGTTTTTGTAATTCTAGATAATAAAATGTGTACACGTCACAATGGCCGTCATGTTTGCCTTATACAATGTACGCAACATCGTTATAACCACTACGGATACTTGGTTTGTGTAATAAGATGTTTAACTCTCTAAAGTAAATAATTTACATAAATTATCATTATAGATGGGAAATTTGAAAAAATAAACTTTGAAAAAAAACGTGCTACAACCCCTTTAAATACAATGTCTGAAGCGAACACTACTTTTGAATTACAACAGCTAAACCTTAATTTCAGACTCAGCATTATCATTGTGGGTCTGCTGATATCCAACGGCGGAAAGGCTCATGAATTGGTAAATGCAATCGTTCCTTGTTGAAGTTGTGTGACATAGCGTAACAAATTATTTAAATGTGCAATGTTCTCCTTTCCTTAACAGAGACCATTTATGTTTAAGTGAACATACGTGTACACACACGTTACTTCAACGTTCTTGCTATTTACCAATTATAAGTTATATGGTTTGTGTATAGGCGTTTCAAGTATATTCATTGTATTTTGTGTGTACAATTGAAATTTAGTAATCGATTCATTTCGATAATTTAAAATATTCGTAAGCTTTTCAATCTAAATTGAGAACAGCTCGTGAACTGTATACATATTTTACATCAGGTACAGACTATGGTTACTCGTGTGAAGAATGATATATTAACCCTTTCACCACTGAGAAACCTTAACGCTCATTCGTTTTCTGGCCTCTGTAGAGGCCTGTAGGGGTGAAAGGGTTAAGGATGAATACGATTTTCTAATCCCAAAAACAATGACGCACTTTTTGCAAGCTAAATTCCAATTTCTCATGTCACCATCATATTATTAATGTAACACGCAATGGATCAACAATGGTAAAATTATTAATAATACACATATATACGTATTCAGCATGGTTACTAATTACAACATACACGTACATGTATTAACCTATACATGTAGTTATGACAACTGGCCTTCTATAGAAAGAAATTACCCATTTTCATTCCATTTTGTATTAGAATAAATTAGAAAGGTTATATTTATTCTGTCTATGTATGTTTTTCCATTTCTTATCAAATATTAACTTTGAATCAATTATTGTCTTCTACAAGATCCCTGGAGGCGGAAATGATGACAATGATGGGTCGAATGGTGCTACCATTGTCACAGATCATGGAATCCCGCATGTATATTATTCTGATGTAAGGAATTTGTAATCATCATCTAATGTGCGCTTCGGTGTGGTAGCATTCATTCTTTTACATTTTTAGTACGATAATTCATTTAATATGATAGTGATCACAGGACAAAAAGTGGTGGAATTCGATTTCCGGATCCTTCCGGATTTTCCCCAAAAATGGCAGATCCCGAAGAATCCTGAAGAATCCGGAAGGATCCGGCAAGCGGATTCCACCACTTTTTGTCCTGTGGATGTCATTAAGCACATAGATTGCCAGGAAAATGTGTAGTTATTTTAAACGATGGACATGTAACATAAGAAGCTTTGAAATCGCCGTTAGGTGAATTTTTAATATTCGTTACAAGTGTCCATTAATTACCATGTTGGCATATACAAATAATGTAAACATTAATGGATATACATTGTGTCGCCAGGGCAACAACGGACATGGAATCAGTTTTGAAGACCATCATGTAAGTACATATACTGTAAAATGTATTCATTGACGAGTTTGAAGGCCACAAGCCCAAATATCATAATTAATCATCATTTAATTAAAGAAGTGATTAATATATTAGTTCACTTTTTAGCAATTCAAAAATAATGGAGTTGTTCATATTATCTGGGACGACGTGATACATACTAATACAGACGAATCTTGATCAGTTTGACTTAGGATCTGTTATCTTAATAATTTGTTGTATTTATTTACTTAAGTATATAAGTGCAACACCTGTTATATTTACAGGAGCGGAATTCTAGCCACACTTCGGTAACACGAAGGAAGCGGTTCATAACTGACGAAGAAAGCCGGCGTTGGATAGGCGGAGTCGTGCCATATAAATATGCAGATGCAATGGGTATGAGAAGCTCATCCTACATACACTCAACGTTAAAAGAAACGCCACCTCTTTTTCAAAACACGAAACACGAACATTGAGCGATTACTTTGAAACCTCTCTCGAACACGGCCATGTTGTGTAGAGACATACATACATAGACAATTTCATACATCACAATATGATATGAAATTTATTTGTATCTTTGTTCAAATACACTTTGGGTCTTGAAATCGAATTTTCAACAATGGAATTTGGCAAGATACTTTGGGATTAAAGTAAATAAAATCAAACTGTAGAAATATTATTTGAAAAAGATGTTGACGATATAAATAAACCTCCTAGATTTAAATTTACTGACACAGTATTACTTCAATGCGTCATGAAACAAAGCAAAAATGCCTTGTTGACTCTCTTATCTCGTCCAGATAAGGAGATTCCAAAACAACGATTAATTAGAATAGCTTTATTTCGAGAATTCAAGGCCACTGGCCCGTAGTACATGTACATATTGTATACATATTGTGCATCAGATACAGGGAAAATAATAATTAGAAATCTTCTCCACGGATCTTGAAAACATTGAAAATATATTTGGCAATTGACAATTGATTGATATTGTTTTTATCATTAAGGAGCATTTATACACCTTTTAAATTCTTAAAATTGGATTGTAGAATAGGTTGACATTGTTGACGTAGTTCCTCTAAAATAGGACAGTAAAATATAATATGGACTTCATCTTCGACGACTTTACAGAGTGAGCAGAGCGTTTGTGAATCGTCATTTACACGATCTCTCCTCAATAGCTGGACACCAAAATTATTCCATCCACTTCTAAAAATCAACAATGCTTTACTGTATTTTGAATTATAAACATTTTTAAGATATGATTCCATGGAAATACCCTATTTGAGCGATGAATAGAAGCACAACGATGATTTAGTTTCTAATTCAGAGTGCCAGTCTTGGACAGCACAGTCCATTACTCTTTGGTGGAATATTTTAGCAAACAACTTTTCATTTCCCACACCTTGTGAAATCCATACATTTCCAAAGCCATACCTGAATAAAATATTTTTAACAAAAGTTGCTCAGTTAGGGTATTTACGTTATGATGTATCTCTTAGCATTAAATAACATTGGTATGGATATCTATTAGGATGCATGGTTACGATCCGTATCCAATGTCTAATACAATTGCTGAAATACTTAACATATAATGGATTCCTGCCACATTCTCCATAGGCGACTATATTTGGAAACCGGTGACTAACATTTAAAATAAATTTGCAAAATTTGCGATGTACAATTTCAATTTGCTCCATATCTTTAAAACCCAATATTTCACTTCCATACAGAAGAATAGGTACAATCATGTGGTCAAATATTTCGAAGGCATCCTTTCGAGATATACTATATTTTCTAATCAAAGATTTAATAGGGAGTAACGCTTTGTTTGCTTGTTGACAAAGAACTGAACTTGCTCGAGACCAAACAAGTTTTGGTGTGAACATAACACCCAAATATTTATAAGCATTAACTACTTTTATCTCAACGCCATTATAATACCATCTTTCATGCCTTGATAAGGGGCCTCCATTTCTAAAGACTATTATATTGGTTTTCTCTAAATTCCATTCCCCATTTTAAGCAATATCGATTGAAAAATCAATTTGCTTCTGTAGCTTAAGTGGGGAATCATTAACTAATACTAAATCATCAGCAAATAATAGAGCTAAAATATTGTACATAGTTTCCGATATAAAAATACCATTGTCAAATTCATGTTGTAGACTTTCAACTAATTCTTTTATGAATAAAGAGAATAGAATAGGACTTAAAGTACAGCCTTGTCGCACACCGACAGTACAATCAAAATAATCCGACAATTTCTTTCCACCACACATAACAACTGCTGATTTAACATTTTCATACAAACTTTCTAGAACTTTATAAAATTGTCCATGTATTCCATTGTTAAGTAGTATATAAAATAGCTTTTTTCTGTTCACAAAATCAAAAGCCTTTTTAAAATCTACGAAGGCGCAATAAAATCGGTTACCTTTACGAGTTATATATTTCTGAATCAAGGATTGCAAAATGAATATGTTATCTACTATTGAATGATTCTTAGGAAACCCGCCTTGGTAATCACCAACAATTTTTTGAGTTTCAACATGATCCGTAAGTCTTTTGTTAAGAATAAATGTAAACAGTTTGCCCATGGTATTCAATAGAGAAATACCTCTATAGTTGTTAGGATCAGTGCGGCTGCCTTTTTTTGTACAATAATCGCTTCAGTCCAGGAGCGAGGAAGCTGACCATTCCTCAAAACTTGCGAAAACAAAAGAGCCAAATATGGTGAAATATCCTTATTGATAGATTTGAAAAATTAAGACGGTATACCGTCATTCCCAGGTGACTTGTTACATTTAAGGTTATCTATAGATCTCATGACCTCTTCAATTGTAATATCATATGACAAATCATTATTGGCACAATTGTCACAAGTGTCAATGCTGTGACGATAAATAAACGCATCGATATGGGCATCAAAGGTGTTTTCGTCATCATTATTCTTAGGGGGATCCAATAAGGTTTCAAAGTATGATTTCCATTCATCCATGGATATTGAAGTTTCACCTGAAGTTTTTGAAGTATATTTCTTCACTATTTTCCAAAATGATTTAAAATCATTAGTGTTCGAGCTTTCACAAATTCGCATTCCAATATTAACGATTAATTAAAACGAATGTCTTAAATAAACATGAATAGAAATTTAAATGTTTTATAAATTATAGTAGTTTAGCTGATTTTTAAATACATGGTGTAACTCAGTTACAATCGCTTTCATCACTTGTGGATTGAAATATCGTGTATTTTGTATGGTGACGTTTCTTCTGCGGTTGAGTGTATACATTTAAATAAGAACATCACAACATGTAACTGTCAAACCCTGCATTTCATACTTAAATATAGCAGGTCTTTAGTACATAAAACGGTTGTTGGTAAATGGTAAATGGTAAAAAAAATGTGAATATGATTAAATTGAGTTATTTTATTAATCATGCCATTATGTGATTTACCAGAATTATTCATCAATGGAATAAACTTACAGGTATAATATGTATGTTGTATGGTGAGCAATCAAAGAGAATATACCAGTCATATTCAACATAATTTAAATTGCACATTTGACCGGTTCAATTCAACATAAATATCAAGCGAAAAGCAACGTAATCTTATCAATGAAGATGTACATTTCGCCCATAATCAACTCTGAGTAGGAGTTTCGGCCATTTGATTTGACGTTATTACATTATCAAACCCTACTTTTTACAGGTATTTAGACATGAATGTGTTACGAACTATCTAGGATATATCACAATCTACAGATTGTTCGAGCAAAAGTGAGGATCGTCCCCTGTAGCGACAAGGAATAATTCCAAGATTGTGATTATTACCAGATTGTTTAGCTCTCACAATCTGAAGATTGTTTTAACAATCTAGGACTTGTTTAACATGCATAAATTGCGCGAATAAAGTGCAAATTGTGAGCTCACGATATGCAGATTGTGATCATTCCTAGATTGCACGAAAAATATACATTAATCAATTATTTTATCTATGCCAGTGTCAGGCACACTTAGTTTACTCCACTGATGGCTTTTGTATATTGAATGTGAATCATTTAAAAGGCTAGTGCCAGATTCCCAAGTTATCCATGGTCAAGTCAAGTATGGAACCATACATTTAAGTAAAACTAGGGTGACCCTTTTAATATAAACTGGGTTACCAAATATATTTTTCAGCAATGCAAGACTTCGGGGTATCTTCAAATGTATTGATTAGAAACCTGAAGACAACTCAACTTTCGATGCTGAGGTGTTTTTTATAATTTATATGATAGAACATAACGATCTTAATAAGTGAATATTGGGTATCATCAAATGTAATTAAACATCATTGCATGTACATGAATATGATATTACATGCGGTATTTCAACAAAACCACTGATGACAGTGAACTCTACAAAACATTATAACCTCTGGATACGTAATTGTGTTTAATAGTGTTCCCATTGTTAAAATAGTAACTGTTGTATATATCGTGTAGTTGGTGTTCGGTGCAGTATTCCACGTTATGGAAGGAAGCATAATTTTATACAAATAACTTATTAATTCTTATTAATTGTTAGAACCAGACGAAATCCATGAAATCCAAGTTGCGATGTGGAGAATAGAGAGCTACACGTGTATTAGATTCGTGCCATGGGTTGAAGGCGTCACAAGAGAGGAATATCATCTGAACCATGATGGTTTTCTTCTATTTGTCAACGACAAGGACAGGTAAGAAGACATCTACATGTTAACAATATATTCTAATGTACAATAATTGACATCTCTCGTCGTCAAACATAGTTTTGCGCAAATTATGAAAGTATAAGCTAACAAGAGAAATGTCAATGTTAGTGTGATTGTGAGATCACCTCCAGTGGGAATCGAACCCGGGACCTCCGGGTGACAGTCCTGCGCTCTACCAGTTGAGCTAAAGGGATATCCCACTAGTCAAAGCTAGTAGGAACGCTATTGACCTCACCCTGCCACATTAACATAGTATTTTCTACAATAAATCACAGATTTATGAGTGCGTGCATTTTATGAATGACGTATCCAGTTCGCTTTACCTTATGGCTTCAAGACGTCTACGGTGATGTCATATGATTGAAGGTCTTATTTCACTGGAAAGATGGGCATGGTATTTCATTTAGTTAAATGTACACATATTATCTTAACAATGAATGCCGTTTTCAGACTATAAACACATCGTTAAAAAGGACACCATCACTCTCATCACTGAATAGAAGGACAGATTGGGGCTTTTGGCAGAAATAGACATCATAGAATGAATTAACCCATTATTATAAAATAATAACCCCACTCTGATTGAAATCGACCGTTTTCCGAATAATAAAAGTTGCAAAATAGTGCATCAACTCTAATCCTTCGGAGGTTTCCTCGCAAACCCGTCTGATAACAGCCCAAGTACTCCAACAAAAGCTTTCGGTGCGAAAAGCTAAGGGCAGATAACTCCTAAAACCTATCCTTTCGGCTGTTCCGATTGCTTTCAAAACGGCGACCGTTTAAAAACTTGTATGTGATTGGTCAGCTATTTGACTGGGCTTTGTCTGCGCTAAACTGGTACTGAACACGTGCACAGGGTGTGTTCAGTACTTATGGAGAGGAATCTACAGAACCTGTTCGTATTCCTCGAAACAAGGTTGACTTTTAATCAGACTGATAATAATCCAAATACCTGAAACCATAATGAAAACAGAAAGACATGAATAAAAAGACTAGTGTATTATAAACAGTGTATTTACAAATGCCTGCATGAATACAATTTATTGACTTGGTGCCGTAGGCAGTAAATCCAGATAGTCGATGCCTATAAAAATGTCATGATGTTCAATTACATGTACATTGCTTATGTAGTGTTGAATCAATCAAAGGATAGCTTTATTATAGTAATATGGCCATTTTGGTTATTTAATAATATTATGTGTTTCACGCGCAAAACTTGCGATTGTAACTTGAAAGTAGGTCAGTGTTTTGGAATTCTGGGGATTGTGTGGTTTGATGACCACTCAAAATGTGTTTAATTACTGCTCAGCTCTGAACTAATATTGGAATCATTATGGCACTACTTAATAGTTAACTGAAATACCGTAACAACATCCCATCATTTTAGCAGTAGTCAGCGCATTAACATTCTTGTAAGCATTGGTGCTTGAAAAATATTTCTGTTTGTTCATAATCCTTTTCTATAACAGACTACCAGCTTTATTATTTCACACATTAACTTTGATATAATACTCATAATTATCATGAATCAGAAGCGATAAAGACACGTAATTGTTGACAAAAATCCTCATGCATACATGTCGAATGTATATATTTCCAGCTGTTCTAGTCCAATTGGTAACAGTCGTGTATCCACTGGACAAAGGATCAAGTGCTGTGGAAGGGTGGGAAAGACACAATTTGTGTACTTATCATACTTAATTTTATAGTAATATCACAACTAATTACCATACTAAAGACTTGTTAATCGTTTTAACTACTTAATGTTGAAACACTGTCCTGAAGCTACACTGTCCGCCAAAAGAAACGCCTACTTTTTTCCCTTAAATGAAAGATGAAATGATTTCTGTAAAATTTTAATGGTGGTTTCCACGTTATGCTGAAACAATGATTAATAAGACAGTCCATTGAAATTGTGCAAACACTGTGATTCGAGTCAATAATATTCATGAAAAGTACGCCCAATGAAGAACAATGGTTGACACCCCAAAACAGAAAATGGATTTTAGCAATTTGAAATTAAATGCATGGACAGTTAATATTATGTTTATGTTATGGTATTTTGGAAATCAAATGGTACAGACACATGATGTAAACTATATAATACTTGCCATGTATATATTGTGTTCGAATGAGACTCCATGAAAGATTTTGTGTATATTTGGGTTCAGTAGAATTTCCAAAGTAACTTTTCATTATTTATTAGAACCAAAATGAGAACTCAAACACTGTAACAATATACAAATGCCAAGATCTCAAGACAAAAGAAATGAACTTTTTAAAATAATTTTATTCTTTCATATATTCCTCTTACTTTGGTATTTTAAAGTACAAGTGGGGAAATACCAAATGCTCAAGGATTCTATTCACAAAACGACATCCAGTAGTAACATGTTTTACCAAACAAATAATCGAAACTGACACGTTACGTTGTTTATATAACATTTTATTCCTATAACTATTAGGGGGTGTCAACCATTATTACCATGAGTATATATGTCTGACTGAAAACTATATTCCCTCACAGAACACATGTACTCATGAGCTTGGCCATGCCCTGGGCTTGTACCACGAGCAGCAAGATCCGAGAAGCTACGGGTGGATGCGCTTCAACTGGGAAAACATCAAAAAGGGTGGGTGGTATCAATGTCTTTAAATGGTCATTTACAACAAGTCATACTGATTTCAAGTGATACTAAAGGTTGGATATTAATGGCTGTATTTCAGATTACTGGAAATGGTATCGACGATACAGCCCTGAGGGCATGAAGTTCTACAAATTTGACATTTCCTCGTATATGGGATACGGGATCAAAGTATGTACCGCCTTCGTTCATTGTTGATCCATCTTAGCCTGGATATGTTTCTTACTGCTTAACAATTCGTCTACAAATATGACGTTTCTATATTTGGTGATCGTCTACATGCATGTAGTGATTAGTAGTATGATGATATATTTCATATCTTGTATCGTAAAGCATTGTTGTACACTTGTTATTTGTATCCCTTAATTTCAATTTAATTGATTTGTACACAATTTATTTAGGATTTCAACTCGAATAACCGCCATACAATTACAACGTTATTTCCCGAGTTGTTTGTGGGAGGTGGTATTTTCTACCCATTCCATGAGATCACTGACGCCCACCGATGTGCAGGTTAGTACATTGTAGATGTTTACTATATATCACGGTAATATGATAAAGGTGATAGTTAATGGCTTCTATGTATTTGTATTCTATATAGCCTTGAAACAAGAAACGATACAGTACATAATTATTATAACATATCAAGTTGGAATCATGGCACGCTTGTTGACAATGTTCCAGTACATTGTAATGAGAACTTTAGGGCAGATAATGACCAAATTCAAAATGGCAAGGGCGTTAGTTATATCCTTGTCCAACACACAATATAGTTCGTTTTAAATTGTGATCAAGACTAAGATCAGTATGTGATGAACATATATATTAGATGTGTGCATATAATGAGTTGTCATTTCACAAGCGTTCATATGTTCCAGCAATAGAATGTCCAACATTCTCTGAAAGCTGCCAGAACGATGGGTACACGACTCTTATCAATAACGAATGTGCCTGCAATTGCCCTGCTGGTTTAGACAGAAGTTCTGGATGCAGTAAAACCTTGACTTCAGGTACGCGGTTTTGGTTCTTACAATATATGTATAAATCATCACTATTGTGACTTTGTATGCCGATTATTGATTAACACTAAGCCTGTACTTTAATTAAACATAATCGAGATCCCTACATTTCAGCCGTTGCAAGTGCATCCGGTTTCCCTGGCGGAAGTTACGCCTTGCTAGCATCTGTGGAAGGTTGTCCTGGCGGTGGCATATTCAGTGAAGGAGAGGTAACTCATTGGAGTAATGGCAAAGGACATACGTCAAAAAGCTTCCACTTGAAAGGAAATTATCTACGTGAAAGTACACAGCACAGTTTCTGTGTGATAGAAAACTACGACAGTTCTGTTCCATGGCCGCCCGGCGCTTACTGTATCCATCGTGTCGGTGGATCCTGCCCGCCAGGTGAGACTGAGTCCTTGACAGTGTGTCTCTCCATTAGACAACTAGAAACTCAACATTACTTTGGTCATGTTTAATTCAGTTCTCGTTTGCAGTGGAGTATTTTATTCGGGTGTCTCATTTTCCTTAAAATCTCTATTTTGAAAAATCTTGATGTGTAAAAATCATATCTAAAATCCCAAAAGAAACGCTACACTGTCGGCCATAAGAAACGCCTACCAGATATAGTATCCGATTTCGTAAAAACTATTGTTAACAGTTTAGCAATAGTATAGCATTCTGAAGTTGCACCATTTCTGCATAATATATTTAAATTTCAGAAGTTGTTATGTCAAAAAGGAATGGCGATTGTTGAAATGAGAAATGAGAACGGTAATTGTTCAGTTTTCGATCAGTGCTTGATCAGAAAAACCTTTGAAACAGATTTTCATACAACCACGAGCAACAATACAGGCACGCATTCGCATTAAAGTGGCGATGACGCTTCAGATGTACATGTACGTGGTAACGGTGTGCAAGTGAATCAACCGGAAATAGCGGTCTTCATTGGGCGTGGTTTTCATAAATGTTATTGACTCAAATCACAGTTTTTCTATTTTATAAAGATTATTTTTTAATCATTATCGTCGTATGCGTCAACGATCATTATTTAAATATGAAAAATATCAAAAAGATCGGCATCGGCATCCCATCGGTGTTTTAGCAGGCCTAAAGCTAGAAGTGTCGACCATGAGGATTGAATTTGTTAAGAATTCTTAACAAAACATAAGTTCTTCAAAGACATTCAAAATCTTTGTTCGGTGTTACATTCTTGACTGTGATTGGACGTTTGTTTATATCCAATAGTTGCCTTTTTGGTAAGCTAATTGTACAGAAGCAGTACAAGTTGTATCTCGCTGTTCTCAGATTTCGACGAAGGCTACATCCAGTTCGATGATGTCATCCGGTCCGAGGAACAGAGTAACAGTTTCTCCGGTTCAGTTCCCGAGGGAGTATTCGGTGAAGACACCCTCTTCTACTTCTGCTGTAGAGATGATGGCTTTAAAGACGAGCCGCTACTGATCTCAGATGCATCAGAACCTTTTGTCCTGTACAAGTATAACAGCAAATGTCCATTGATATCTGGTTCGTATTTCCTTACTTAAGCAATGTTTGTTGAAGATGATATATGATATCTACACTCACGGGCAAAGGAAAGTATACTTTCCTTTCAAAGAGTAAAACACATATTTCACTCTCCTTTCTCGCCTGGTTATGGAGATTCTATAACGACGATTTTTAAAAAGCCTTGTTTTTCAGAATTATGAACAGATAATGTTTCAAAAACTGTAGATTCAATTAGTTTGCTTTTAGAGACATGGTATAACTATGTTTCAGTCGTCTTCATCACTCGTTGATTAAAATATATTGCGTTGTTGTACCTATACTTTCTTTTGCCCGTGAGTGTATATTGTTTGAGTATGTAAATGAGGTATGGTTGACAGTCTTTTCCATTTTAGACAATTGTTTAATGTCCAAATTAGCTTACGTTACAATAACGAACTAACAATGATTGTTGATAACGATAAACTAGTTATAAAGATGAAAACAAATGAACAAGTTCTTGATTTAATTTAAAGGTCACCTACTGTAACAACATAGATTATGTACAAATGTTTACCATTTAAATATTATAGTGCCGACGTGTATAATGATGGGGATAATATATGTGGTTCATGGTCTTAAATAAACTTAAAGTTATGTCATATATAAACAATAAATAAAAGTTTCACTTATTCTCATTTGACGTCAGGTAAGTTTTGCATTATTCAATCGATTTAGTTTAAAATGATTTTAATCGTCATATTGACATTGCAGGTATGCTTGCTGTTTCTGAGTCCTTTGCCTTTTACAACTACAAAGGCTCGGGAAGTATCGCCGCTACAGTCGGTGCCTTTCCACGGCTATATGTATCAAGTTCTGGCAGGAACACAATCGAGTATTGCTACTACGCTCCTTTGGATATGGGTGAGATTTGAATTGTATCAGAAAATAGTTTATCTTAATTACACGAATGTGATTATTGCAATACCAATCAATTATAAATAGTCTGTTTCAAAAAGTATTTAGTATTTGCATGTCTAAAAAATAAATGTCTCACGATAGTCCGAGAGGAATAATATATATAAGAAAGTCTCAATTAGAGGTATGTGTGACGAACAGTTTCTGGAGTATAATTATATTATCCTTAAAAAGGAGCGAGGAACAGATTCAGAATATTTAATGTTAAATTGACAAATTTGATACGTGTTTATGATCATACAGGTAGCAGCGCATTTCCAAACATTTACTAATAGAGGAACTTTAGAAATTGCTTTTGCTGTGAATGTGTACCATGACACCATTTGACCAGACCCAATTCACTATAAACTCGATTGAAATGCGAACAGTACTCCCTTTGCACCCGAAGTATATTTCGCAAATTAAAGATGTAAACATATTTGATGACCCATGAATTATATTTACTTTGGAGGGTAAAACATCGTATTACACAAACCATTTATCCGTAGTATATGTAAAGCAAAAATTGCATGGCGGTCATTTTATTGTGAACACATTTAATTATTTAGAATGACAAAAAGGATTCCCATGGCTCTATCGAACCATTTACACTCATTTTTAACTTGATTTTCCGAAGAGAGAAGGATGTTTTACTATTAGTGACATTATGTGATCTGTTTGTCTTAACCATGCTGATGTCTCACTGTTGTAAAAAGAATTCCTTTGTCGGGCAATAAAGTATTATTATTATATTATTATTATTATTATTATTATTATTATTATTATTATTATTATTATTATTATTATTATTATTATTATTATTATTATTGTCCCTTTCAAGATCTCTGTAAGTTTCCCATGCTGGACAACAGAATATACGTTTCTAATTAGTCGGGTTTGGCAAAGTTTGTCACATTTTCTTATCATTTGAAAAAGAGAATTATTCATGCGTTTGGAGAATGTTATTTCACAATTATGAATTTTATCAATGACGATATTTAACCATCTGGACAGTTCCTGCTTTCAATGTCGTCGTCACGATATTATTCTGATGGAGATAATTGTTTCATTAATTTAGATTATGACTATATTTCATCTAGATTGTGGTGGAGTTATCGAACTCGATGCAATGAACCCAACAGCTACTATCACATCGCCAAACTACCCCGGTCTTTATGATGCAGCTCTGGAGTGTAATTGGCTCGTCAAGGTACGATATTGTCCATGGTAACACATGTTTCAAATGTAGAATAGATTGTTAAAATGTGTGTGATTATCATAGAAAGAGAACACACTTTAAACCTCCTAAACTTATGTTGATTAATTATACTATAATTTAAATATTGATTAATTATCGATAATGGGGCATTAGTTTCAGAACTGGCCATGGTTCATTACAATGTGAATTAATTGTAATGTCTATCACTTGAGAAAGATACCTAAAACTGGACAGATCAACTACGATATATGGATTAAGAACATAAACACTATTTATCATTGCATTGTAAAGCCATATATATGTGTTACCCATAAGATAAAACATAATGTCACATATATATAATATGCATCACATTTGCCGGGCAACCAGGTATGCAGCGAGAGTTCCCTCATTTCGCCATCTAGATTATGAAACGGTACTATGTGTCATTTAATATATAAAGATGTCATCATATGCCATATGATTGCAAGTGTAGAGTTGGGTAAATAGCATATGACACACTTTCGTCTTTCAGTTATTCGTTTTAATTCATGTAATTGTCGCGAGTAAAGTCAATG
The DNA here is from genome assembly GCA_936450465.1 of Gibbula magus. NCBI lineage: Eukaryota > Metazoa > Mollusca > Gastropoda > Trochida > Trochidae > Gibbula > Gibbula magus. The sequence goes on from OW388296.1 coordinate 77,101,798, forward strand.
TACATGCTTTTACGTATTCTACGTCAGTGTTTTAATAACTCGTGTTAAAATAAAGATGAAATCTGAACATGTGAACATATGAGAAGTATGCCCCCTTTCACCTCAAATATACTAAAACATTGTATGTTATATTGTTAAGGGTCCTGAAGACAGCACAATAGTTCTTAACTTTGAAGACTTCGATATTGAAAGTTCAGGATCTTCGTGTAAGGACGTTCTTCATATACGTCACAATCTCATCGGACAACCTGCAATTAAGTAAGTGAGAATCATGTTATTTCTTTCAAGCATATTTTCCTGACCATTGCACTTATTTGGATTAAATCATTACATATTTAGAGAAACTCGTAAAACAATTAAGAACTTGGTATTCGGCCAATACCAGGTCCTGTTTTTTGGACTGGAGAAAAACAATATTGACCGCGATCGTGGTCGCCATCAGTCAGCGTTGTCTAGTTAATCAAAAATGCAAGTAGATAGCTTATCACTTCTTTACAGCTGCATACCGAAAGTTTGTTCACCTATGTGTGTATTTCAGTGAATAGCATGTAACTTAGCATGACTTTGCAACATGGTGTCAACTCGATAACTAAACAGATCACTTTGCAGTTCTGCATTTATAAGAAGACAGTTGAGTGTTCCATAGCATAATCTGATTTGATGCCAAATAGTAAACAGTTACAGTTTTGGCAGCTCTTTGAAGTGACCAGGGGTCAATCTTTTTAAAATTACAGTTTTTATTTTCGTTTGTGAAATATTCAGGAAGTGATCAACTGGGTCAAACATATATCATATACCTCCACTTATACTCATTCAATGTTTTTATGATGGAACTCTTTTCAATTAGTCGATATGAAAACTTGTATTCGAAAATTAGTGAAATTTGAATTTTTAAAAAAATTACCCCTTCTATTTCATTATGCCAGATCTCATAAACTTGCAAAACTGACGAGACGATCACAGGATACGTTTAGGAATGATAATTTTACTTATGGATATATGATAATTCATTGTGATTGTATGTGATACTATTGAACTGACGTTACAATTAATGTCGATTTACATGATATTTGCACTGAGATCCACATGTAGGTGAACAAACTTTCGGTATGCAGCTGTATAGTGTGTTCTCGAACAGATAATTATGCTGTAGACATATGCATGTAATGGTAGATAGTGTTAATTGACTTGGTATGGTAAGGAAAAGTTGTTTCAATAAGTGATACCTTCATGTTCTCATTTTTAGCAACAGTCTGTGTCCTTTCAGACTAAAATATTCTAACCTGAAATCATGTATATTACCATTATACACATATCATTAGGTCTTTGAAGGCGTTTAGAAGTGGTATACATAAGAACATGAAGATTTTCTGGATAACAACTTCGTTAATGTAATATCATTAGATTAGATATATGTATAAATATTGTCATCATATTTCAATGTTCTTGATTTAATATCAGGGAATTGAAATAAGCGGAAGAATTGCGAATGTGTATTCAATTAAATTAACAATGAGACATTTGACAGGTACTGCGGGGACGGTATGAAGGCGAGCATAAGGAGTATATATAACACGATTGGTCTTACTCTTGCAACTGATTTGGAATACAACAGACGAGGATTTAATGCAACCGTGGAACTCATACAACGTTAGTATACATTTCTTAATCATTGCATAAATTAAAGCTATGGGACTTTAAACAAATTCATTGGGACGGTAAATAGGTGTTATTAGACTGCTCATATTCCACAGAAAACGTGTTTGTTCAGGATTAAGTACTGATAAAAAATTGTAAAAACAATTAAAAGACTAAAAATGAGGAGAAATTGAAAACAAGCACATCCATTTCCTCACAATGATTTGTGTTCATTGTTTCTTTATCCTATATGGTTAAACACTTTATAATTTTTGTAACCGATTTAATGTAATTATAAAATGCCTATCAAATAAGGAGAAGTAATGTAGGCGAAATCGAAGAGAAGACAACATAAGTAAAATGTTCACAATTTTCCATGATTCATTTCTTCATATGATGTATTTTAGCGGAAGACAGCTGTTATGATTTGTCAGACAAGGGTAAGACCTACCGAGGCGCGATCAACTTCACTAGAACAATGGAGTCATGTTTACCCTGGAGTAACACCACCAGCTGTCAGTACCACGCGTTTGATCAGAGGTAGGAATTTGTGATTCTTAAATGGTTTTCAACTATTATTGCCATTTACTAACTGTTAAAAAGGAGAATAATGTACCAATTTGAAAAACCATGGCCATGATACAATACAAAGTACGTTATACCAACCAGTGTGTACATTTATTGCTAAAATTTACCATTCAACATATGGGGGACCGGGGATAAGCCATCTCTCCTGATGGCTCTTGTATAATATATTTAAATATTTATTACCTATATGGTTGAAAATAACCGAGTTAATATTATTGATATGAACACATGTGCATATATCACGTTTGCTTAGCAACCATTGTTTCACCGCGACTTCCCGTCTGTGACGTCATAAAACGATTGTTCGTGACGTCACTGTAGCTTGTCGTCGCAAGAGAAGTTGGTCGTTTCCTGGCTAATTTTACGCGAGTCAAATGGAATAAAATGGGTAATAAAGAAATTATTACACTCGAAAGTGTGTCATATGGCTTTTACAAAACTCGTGCAAATTTATGTATAACCCTCGCTCTCGCTCGGGCAATACAACAATTCACACTCGTTTCGTAAAAGTCATATGACACACTTCCTCGGGTAATAATCTCTATATAATAACATCTACTGCTTTATATAATAACGTGAATGTGAATACCATACTATTAAAATGTTTTCTTATATCAATTGTTTTATGAAACTGGAATTTTCACGGACCGCTTGTGTCATAATTATGTATTTTGTCCGAATAAAAGAGAGTTGACACAATTAAAGCATATATACGCACACACACATTTTACAACTATGCTACATGATCATAAACGTAACAATGGATTTTCAGGCACAAAACAAATTATATAAAATAGTACGTTTTTGATTAAACGTAATTATTTATACTTACCTGTTGACTAGACCTACTTTGCCTTACCTCCCAGGGGTAATGCTATTTCAACCTTAATACAGACGAACTTGAAGAATGGATGAGGGGTCCGTAAAATCCCTTATCCAAGGGCCGGTAAGTCTAGATGGTCTCGTGACGTCACTACCGGTTCATATCACTCTCCGAAAGTCCCAAAGGCAAGACAGACCAAATGGGGAGGATGGGAGGGCCTAGAGCGTAGGTCTAGTCAACAGGTAAGTATAAATAATTACGTTTAATCAAAAACGTACTATTATTTAAATACCTATCTGTTGACTAGACCTACTTTGCCTAGAATCCCACCGCAAGGAGGCGGGTCAGTAGATACATGGTAGTGACGAGACCAGCGACTAGCCCTGAGTGTAAGCTAACCTACGAGTCCTCCACCCTGTGGTGAGGACAAGGCACAGCCCGGGAGATACCATCTCTACCGCTAAGCGGATCGAAGAGACAACCCTGCCACTCAACTTTCGATCAACATACCGCCCCCCAAACCCCAACAGGGAGGGGGGGGGGGGGGGGGGGGGGGGGGGTCAAAACGAAGTTAAAGAAAAAAAACCAACAGACACGAGAGTAAGCAATGTAAACCCTGTTTATTTACAATAAGTCCCAAACGCGTCTAAGAAGGATGACCCCTTCTTGGTCTGGTTGGGGGGACCACCTTCGTCTGCGCGAAGACCTGTGGACCCAGCCTAGAGATGCCTTCAAGATCAGCAGTGGAGACATCTCGTAGGTAATGGTTGGCGAAAACCTCTGATGAACGCCAAAAACACCCTGCCATGACATCCGAAACCGCGACGTTGCAGTGATACGCCATCGTGGCTGAAACTGCGCGGATCTCATGAGGATTGGAACGCGACGGCGGAGGCAAATCAGCGGCCTTGTACGCATCAATTACCGCCGATCTTAGATACACCCCCAACGCTCGCTTGTCTAGTTCCTTGGTGCTCCTGGGTGAGTGAGGCAAGAACAGACGACGCCTGCCATCCCTCAGCCTGCGGGTACGCTGCGTGTACACCCTTAAGGCTCTTACTGGACACAAAGAGAGATCCACCTCATCTGAGTCCGAACCCAGAGCTGGGATAGAGAACGTACGTCCCGCTTCATCCGCTGCTTGGTTCTTACAGACAAAATCAGGAGCCAACCCCAGCGAGGCGGAGCCCCCCTCCCTGACCTCAAAACGTAGCAGGTCCGCCTGCAACGCATGGATCTCTGAAATCCGCGCTGCAGAGGCCATGGCCACCAGAAAAATGACCTTGATGGTGAGAGGGAGGAGAGGCACGTCGGAGAGCGGTTCATACCTATCGGAGCGCAGGTGGTTGAGCACAATGGCTAAGTCCCATTCAGGTGGGCGAAGCCTGGACCTGCCGTCCACCGAACGGAAGGTCTTAATTAGGCCCTTGAGGACCGACACATCCAATCCTGGCGATCTCTTCCTGAGAACCGACAGGATGGCCGACATGTTGGTGTTAATTGACGACGCCTTAAGATGTCTAGTGTTGCGAATGTACACCAAGCAGTCCGCAACCTGAGGCACTGAAGCCTCTGCCGGAATGAAATCCCTCTGAGCACAGAACGAGGCGAAGGCCTGCCACTGGAAATCATAGAGCTTCCTAGTGGTTTTCCTATGCGAGGTAGCTATTGCGTTGGCGACGCACTTAGAGTATCCACTACTCCTTAACCCTCTTTTAATACAAGCCAAGCGTGAAGGGAGAACACCTGAGGGTTCTCGTGTAACCTTCCGCTTGGCCTGCTGATGAGCAGATCCCTCCGTATCTGAATCGGAACCGGTTCCTGCCGACAGAGCCGACGGAGAGGAACGAACCATGGCCGGGCTGGCCACCAAGGGGCGACCAGCAGGAGACGAAGAATCCGAGTTTCCCCTATCTTGGCTACAACTTGGGAGAGGATGGCCGGCGGCGGAAAAGCATAGGCGTCCATCCCCTCCCACCCTAACGAGAGCGCGTCTAAGCCCATCGCCAGCGGGTCTGGCACTGGGGAGATGTAGGTTGGCAATTGGTGGTTGAGACACGTCGCGAACAGATCTATCAGCGGGGTGCCGAACTGGAGACACAACCCCCTGAAAACCACCGGATTCAGTTGCCACTCCGTTGGGGGAGGGGCATCCGGACGTGACAACGCGTCCGCCAAGACGTTCTTGGCACCTCGAATGTGGACCGCTCGAATGTCCAGGTCCACCTCGTCCACCAACTCGAAGAGCTGGAGTGACACGCGTAGCAGAGACTGTGCCTTGGTGGACCCCTGCTTGTTTATCGACCAAGCAGCCGCCGAACTGTCCGTGTGTACTAGCAGGCACTGGCCCCTCAAGGGGACCTGCCAGTGCTGAATGGCAAGACGTACTGCGTCCAACTCGAGGACGTTGATGTGTAGGTTCCGCTCTGATGGGGACCAAACTCCCGCCACCTGTTCGTGACTCATGTGCGCTCCCCACCCTTGGGTGGAGGCGTCTACAAACAGGTGAGCTGAGGGTGGGCGAGGACGAAGTGGAACGCCTGCGAACACACTCTCGTCTACCCGCCACCAAGCTAGGAACCGATGTAGGTCTGGGGTTAAGACTATGTCGTGACGACAACGCGTCTCCCTGATGTGGGGATTCAGGAACACCTGTAACGGGCGAAGGAACAACCTCCCCCTGCGGGTCAGGTCCTGAGCTGACGTTAATAACCCCAACACTCTTTGCCACTGACGTAGGGAGAGCGAGGCGTCGAGCGCGCGATCCATAAGGCGATCGTAACGAGCCATCCGCTCCCTCGTGACGAAACCGCGGAACAGCCGCGTGTCTAGGATAGCCCCTAGGAACTTCAGACGAGTTGCCGGAACCAAGTCCGACTTCTCTAAGTTCACTAGCCACCCCAGACGACGGAACAGGTCCATCGTGAACCTGAGCTGCGCCTCGAGAACGACCGGGGAGCGGTCGTGAGCGATCCCATCGTCCAAGTACATTAGGAACTGAATGTCGCATTGGTGAAGGAATTGGACGATGGGCTGAGTCACCCGTGTGAATAACCAGGGGGCGGACGAGATCCCGAACGGGAGCACGCACCACTGAAAATGTCTGCCATCCAGGATGAAGCGGAGGTACCTGCGGTCCCGATAGTGAATCGGCACGTGCAGGTACGCATCCTGTAGATCGAGAGACACCATGCAGTCTGAGCGCTCCAAGGACCGCATCACTGAGGGAAGCGTCAAGAGTCGAAAATATGGCGGCCGAACGAGGAAGGAGCGGTTGAACACCTTCAAATCGTGAATTAGCCGCCATTTTTTCGAGTTCCTTTTGGGTATTACGAACACTGGGGAGTAAAACCCCGGCGTTAGATGCGGGGTCAGGACCTCCTGCACCGCCCGTTTGGAGATTAATATCTCCACCTGTTCCAATGTCAATTTGAGCCGGTCCCCTGCTAAGGGACGCTCCATTGGAGTACAGGTGAGGGGCGGCGGAGACGAGACGGGAATGCGGAACCCCTGACCCAGAATCCGACACACGTAAGGGTCTAACCCTAACTGTACCCAGTTGCTGACAAAGTCTTGGAGGCGACCCCCCACCAAGCCCTCCGACACCGGAACGAGTGGAGGAGGGAGCAGCGGGGGTGACCACGAGTCACTTCCTCCACTTCTTTTGCGGGGTACGACCTCCGGCGCCAGGCCGGGGGGACTTGGGGGACTGACCCGTGGATCCACGGCCACGACCTCCCCGCCGAAAGTCCGTTTTCGCTTTCTTGGGGGAAGGTTGGCCACTGCCCTGGCCTTGCCCCTGACGAAAATTGGTCTGCGGACGCTTTGGTGTCGTTTGCCTCTGCGTGACGAGCCGATTAGTGAGGTCTTGCTGTTGGGCCTCCTGTCGTGCTCTCAAAACCTCCGGGATACGACCACCAAACAGAGTTTCAGCGTGAGCAGGGGCATGTCGAAGGAAATTCTTATGATCTGGGTTGAGACCTGACCGGTAGAGGAAATTGTCTCTGCGAAGCACTGTTATACTCGATGAAATTCGCGACGCTGACAACATGATCTGCGCAAGGTCCGCAGCCACATCACCAAACGCTTTGAACAACACCGGGTCCCCCGCCTCCATGCCCGCCTGCTTAGCACAAGCCAGCATCGCCTGACATGTGAAAGCCACGTTGTTCCCCAAGCCTAACACCGAACGCGCCTCCCTGTCAAGATGAGAGAACTGTGCCTCAGACACGCAGTGAAGCAGGTTGGTGGTAAACAACCGGGACGCCCCCTGATCAAGGGGAGGCGGAACAAGCTGAAAAGGGACCGGATACAAGGGCAGACGCCGTCTGCGCTTGTCCGGCACCACCAAAGGCGGAAGCAAACGATTGGGCATCGCAGATGATACGACTTGCTCCATATCCTCGGTGGCCTCCAACAGAAGCCTATGAGGTGGAAGGGCAAGACGCGCGGGAGGTACCTCGCCATCGGGGCCAAAGGAAGCCCTCCTGGCCGCCGACGTGCGCGGACCCGTCACGCTGACTTGGCTAAGTGGAACGTCCGCGAACGAAGCCACTTCGGATAGCATAGCTATTGCGTCAACCACTGGAGGATCCTCCGACGATCCCGTACCCTCCGCCTCCGTTTCTATACTGATGAACGGAGGGTTCGACACGTCCACGTAGCGGGTGTCACGTTCCGGTGAGTCCGGCGAGGAGTCACGTAAGGGTGACATCACCGTGACACGCCGCTCCGGGGTGCGAGGGGTACGCGAAGGAGTCGCGGGTGCGGAGGCCCTAGCGGACGATGAACGCGCACCCTGAGGTACGTCATCCGCATAGGGCTCACACGATCGCGTAGTCGTAGTGTGAGTAGGTAAGTTCCGCGGACCCAAACGCGCATCGAGCAAGGAAGAGACCATATCCTTGACGGATGCCAGAAGGAGGGAAGGATCGACCTTGTCGAACCTAGCCTTCTTGGACTTCTTCTTCTTGCTCTTGGGCGTAGCGGGTCCGCCCACCTTAAGTCTAAGCGGAGACAACCGTTGGTCCGGCGAAGGAGGGGACAACGGGTGAGTCCGCGAACGAGAACCGGAACACGACGGCGGAGGGGGGGAGCGTAACTTCGACCCCCCAGCGGGTTCGGACAGGTCCGATTCCCTGTCGAATTCATCCGCCCGTTCCGTGAGGACAATGTCTACATCCTCCACCGGAGACGGATGACGAATGGGAGACACCTCCCTACGTTGAGCTGACGACGTACGCTTCTGTGACGCAGCCCTATCGGCCACCGACTTGCGTATGGCGGAAACGTACGCGTGGAACTCCGATTCGGAGAGAGGAGCGCACTCGTCGCAACGGTAATCCTCTTCGCAAAGGTCCTGGCACTTTCTGCATAACAAGTGCGGATCCTTAGAGGCGGACTTCCTGCCTCCGCAGTTCGTGCAGAAGGCGGAGTACATGGCGAACGGTAACGATAAAATGCGTAACGTAAGCGAAGGTAGAGACAGTCGAGTCACCTACACGGCGTCGCAACAAAAACTCTGAACTCGAAGAGCACAAAGTCAAAATCAAGTAACCACCCGCCAAGGTAAACAAAGACGAACAAGCCAAACCAAAAAATAGGCTAAACACTAACAAGATAAATCAATCTTTATTCACATAACATTCGTGCGTGAACCAAACCTTAAGTGACTGGCGTAGCGAGTCACTTGAACCAAAGTGAGTCACCCTAAGGGTGAGTCACGTATAATCGACCTAAGTCGAACCAAACCCTAAGCGACTGGCGTAGCGAGTCACTTGAACCAAAGTGAGTCACCCTAAGGGTGAGTCACGTATAATCGACCTAAGTCGAACCAAACCCTAAGTGACTGGCGTAGCGAGTCACTTGAACCAAAGTGAATCACCCTAAGGGTGAGTCACGTAGAATCGACCTAAGGCGAATGGTAGGCGAAAGCTAGCAACGGGCAACGCGAGTCACTGACGAGGAGTGTATCCACTGCTCCTTAACCAAGCTAGTGACTCACCTAAGGCGAACAACTAGCGAGCCAGTGACAGGCGAGGCGAGAAGCCAAGCGAGACGCGAAGCACTTGAGTACGGACCGCAGGCGAATGACAAGCGACAAGCGAATGACAAGCGAGGCGAGTCACCCGCGTAGAAGAGATACCACTGCTCCTTTACCTTACGCAAGTCAAACCCACAGTTTCCTAAGGTACAGACCGATAAGCGTATGCCAAGCGAGAGCGAATGACAAACGAAGCAAGCCAAACGAATTAGGAGAGATACCACTACTCCTCTACGATACGCAAGACAAACACTTAACAGTTAGCACTAGAGTACAACCGACAGGCGTATGACAGGCGAATTAGGAGTGATTCCACTAGCTCCTTTACCGTACGCAAGTCAACAACCCACAGTTAACACTAAAGTACAGACCGAAAGCGCGTGACAAGCGAAAGCGAATGGCCAGCGAAGCGAGTCAAACGATTAGGAGAGATGCCACTACTCCTCTACCAAACGCAAGACAAACACCTAACAGTCAGCACTCGGAACGAATGGCGAATGACCAAGCGAAAGCGGATGACAAGCGAAGCGAGTCACCCGCGTAGGAGAGATACCACTGCTCCTTTACCCTACGCAAGTCAAACACCCAACAGTCAGGTGAGAGAAAACAAAGAATCACGAGCTGCACGTGCGGCGCATGCAATCCACCTACTCCGGATGGTCGCTAGCTAGCACATGTCAACAAGGCCCCTTGAAATCTAACACCTACTTGAAAAACAGATTGTAAACACAACCTGCACTAACGAAGAACAACGTTGATGATATCTCTTGAACTAACAAGAGAAAAATAGCAAGTTAGCAACCCAAGTCGCTAAAACCCCAGTCACAGAACAAAACACGTCTGCCTTGCTCTGCAACTTTTAGGAGAGTGATATGAACCGGTAGTGACGTCACGAGACCATCTAGACTTACCGGCCCTTGGATAAGGGATTTTACGCACCCCTCATCCATTCTTCAAGTTCGTCTGTATTAAGGTTGAAATAGCATTACCCCTGGGAGGTAAGGCAAAGTAGGTCTAGTCAACAGATAGGTATTTAAATAATATATTATATATAATCATAAAAAGTATTATCAATTCTTTTCTACAGATATGTTAACGATGGTCTTGATGGAAACTACTGTCGTAACCCCGGGGATGGACTCCGTCCCTGGTGCTACACTGGTTACAATGAGTTGGACGGGTGTGTCAGGAACTACTGTGATGTGTGCCAGTATGGTACGTACAGACATTCATCACTTTGATAAAGGATGTTAGATATTTACAGTACTACTACCATATTATGGTTTCGTCATGAGTGCCTAAAATATGGCATTTGACGTTCCAGAAAATGTGTCGTTAATTAGGTACAATTAGTAAGCGTCCTCATTAATATATAAATGTTCTATTCATTTATGACTCAATGGGGTCGTCAGTTTGAGGAGTATAATGTAAGTTTGCTTTTCCAAAAGAAATACGTTACATATTGCATTTTCTTTAGGTCATGCAATATACTTTCGCTATCACCAATTATTTTCAGTAATAAAACGCACAAATAATGTTAATAATCTGCATTTTACACATCATTACTGACATGCGATGATTTTCACGTACATGATAAACGTGTTTTTAAGTACAAAACAAATATTTGTTTATTATAATTGATAAATTGATAGCCAAAATACTGACACATTTTTGTATAAATGTATAATAACTGTTATTAGACATTAAGGTCGTACGTTTCTGGGTTGTTTCATCTGTTGGAATCATCAATTACGAATGTTTCAGAAAACATATATGATGCTGTTGACTACTGTGACATGGTGGACGAATCTATGTGTACAGAGAATCCAGATGTGTTCAGTACATGTGCAAAATCATGCCTAGAACATATGCCTACACCAACTGATCAACAGAAAGGTGAACTGGATAGACTATGGCTGTCATAGATAATACGAACTATTCAGTCATGCTACTCTCACACTTCATTTTATATAATACCCGTGTACTCTTCTCCTTCACACGGAATGGAGCAAACAGGATGCGTTCAGCATTTAAAAAAACTTTTATTACTTTAAAGTATATTTCGTGTGAAAGCAGCTTCACTCTATATCACTCGTAAATTCTCCAAATCAAGTTTCTTTGGATAATTCATTTCTGAAGTCATATGACATATGAAGTCTAAAATGTCTATTTGAGTACATAATGTGTATATAATTCTAAATGCAAAATACAAATATGATGCACAAGAACATTATCGTTAAAATTAATTATGCTGCAAATATATAAATAAGTTAAGTATATTAACTTCATCATCTCCATGGTCACAATTTGCTTAAATAATATACGCCTTGCTTTATGTTTTTCTCCCATGTACAGTTACAGAAGTATTCTGTAAGACTCCCACCATACCGGGAGATGGAGAACTGGTATCCCAGGACAGATGTAGCTACTCTGTGGGTGAAACCGTGGAGGTAGCGTGTAACAGTACTGGAACCACTGTCACTTCCACTTGTATGACAGATGGTTCGTGGGACCTCGGCAACTACGTGTGTGGTGGTATGTAAAATATATCATTATATATTCTGTGGTGAAATACGTCATTTTATGTTAAAATAAAATCCGTATTTTCATTGAGTGAAATAACATGTTATTCTACTCAGTGAAATAACACTTTCAATCATATGACGTCATCGTAACACTAGGATGACGTCATAGGATGGCCGTGGAAAGTAAGGCGATCTCGGAGCTCCATTCATAAAATGAACGTCATTTATATTTATACATAGACAATTACGGTGTGCCCCCGTTGACCGGAAATACCGTCATACTCGACCTCAAAGTCAGTTAAATGTCATATGTTTTGCTTTATATAAGTATGAGCATGAAACGTAAATCAATTTTCCCGCAATGTGAAACTCCTGCCAGTCTTTGACAATTTTAGACTTCAGACTAGTTCATGTTACCCTGTTTCTACAGGCAGTCGAGACAGTGAATACCACATGTGTTCTATTGGTTGACGATTGCGTCTGATGTCACTTACAGCAAATGTGTCATGTCCTTGGACTGATATTTCAACGTTAACTGTATTCTGAGAACGGCGTATGGGCGAGATTTATTTATTCTACCATAACTTTGCGAAATAATCGTTTCTGATTGGCTACTGTGAAAAATCAGAGACGGTTTATTTGGTTATACAGTACTAGTGCTCTGTTTACTTTGTCTTTTGCGCAAGAATACGCTTGTTGTCAGGCAACATTAGCGAATGCATTAATTCTCCGAATACTTACTCGAATATTTGTTTTGTATGAGCTGTTGTTGTGAACAAAATGACATAAATAAATAATGTTGTTAATAAATCTGAAACCGATCAAAATGAGACCCGAAACGGCGAAAAATATTAACAATGCAGTTTGAAAATCTGTCGTTCAATAACTTGGCATTTCAGAAATGTTCCTGAATAAACTCAATTCGGATGACAAAAGGGTTCAAACCGGACTGAATATCACCCGGAAACTGTCGAAATGTAGAATAAACTTACCTAAAACTTTATTTACAAAATTGACGCTATCGTCTATAGAATAGAGAGACCTCCCTGCATTCGGAAACTTTCGCTGTTATCCGAAGCCTTATAACAAGCTACGTCATTCGAGATTACCAAATACGTCATATATTTGTATATGTCAGGCAGTGGAATTTCTGCACGGTATCGAATGACAAATCACTACCGATTCAATGCGTCTGAATATAGTTCCATACTAAATCAGTGATATGGTAGAATGCAGATAAACATACTGTGTTTAAAAATCAGCGGCATATAACTGAATTACTATAGCTCTAAATTATCCATTTAAAACCTCACGCTACGCGTTCGACTTTAAATTACATTTAGAGCTATAATAATTCAGTTATATGCCGCTGATTTTTAAACACAGTTTGTTTATCTCCTAAACATTTCCACAAAACTTTATCTTACAGTTTGTCCGCCGGGATGGTCTACACACAATGGGTTCTGTTATAAGTTCTTTGGGGAATATGAAACTTATGAGGATGCAAAAGACATATGTGCTGAATATGACGCCATAATAGCCCAAACAATGGATGAAGAGGAAACAGATTATGTGATTTCACAAAGGTTAGTCGTCTAATAAACTGCCTGGCTAAAGAATGTACTCACCTCAGTTGGTTTCGATGTAATTCAATATTTAAAATAAATCAGATACATATGACTATGGCACGGTACTATAATACTTGCAGTGAATGAATTAATTGTTGACTGTGGTTAAATTTTAGTTAACAAAATCTTTGTTTAATGAAGACAGGGGTAAGAAATGAAATTTACACCAACATGACCCCTGCTTTGTTTAAAATGTTGTAAATGTGTGCAGAATCAGGCACATTTATTGATTTTCAATTTAAAATATATGTCGATTAACAGTTGTGTATCATCAAAAATAATTTTTGTGAAGTAATTTCAAATTTCAAATTTTTCTTTTTAAAAAAATTTAAAATAACATGTATAAGTATTCTCTGACTGCTGACTAAAAACCTGTACTTTTCAGTTTTAGATTATGACTTCGAAAACTGAGGTGAATACTTTCTTTTGCCTGGCAATTTATGTTTTTATGACTACAAAATAAGTATTCATTATCAGGTTTTGAATAGTCATTGAAACATTTCGAAACGCTTTCGAAGTATGATTGATACATGATCTATTTAAGATGAACATTTTAGTGTAATTTTAGAGAAGCAATTCATCATTTACTCAATCAATCAGAAAATACAAAATAATTGTCTGATTGACCCAGTTTTCTACTTCCCTAATTCGTTCAATATAACGGAATCTTCACATATAGTGGGGGGCCGTGCATATGTATTTTTCTTTTTTCATTTCAAATTGATGCAAAAGTTTTGTTTTCAGTGTTAAATTGAAGGTAAGGTTCTATGGGACAATTCTGGTTCGAGTGTCAAGCAGTCAGATTTTTCAAAAATCAAAATGGCCGCCAAAATACAAAATGGCTGCCAACTGCCAGATTTGTTCTTATCATGCCTTATAATTGTTTTACTATTGAACCAAAAATAGTGATTTTGATCAATATTTGTTGTTTTTATTAATGTATGATTCACAACTTACTAACTGATCACTCATTATCATCTTCCTCTATCGTTTTATTGGTAGTAAGGCTGCTTAGCTGGAAATATCAGGTGAATTGTGCATTATTTTAAGTTTTTTAATATTCAAATTTACATATTAGCTTTTGATATGTTATTTTTCTGTTTACGTGCATGAAAAGGAAAAAATGAAAAAAAATATAAAAAATTCATGCATATTTCACAAAAAAAAACAATGACTGCTCCCTTCAAAATGGCTGCTAGCAGACGACAGGACAGTGAAATTGGCACTTGACAAAAAGGTATGTATCTGCTTCAATATAATGTAAAACATATGACATTATTGTTTGAAACTTACAATACATTATATACATCATGTATGTATCACTTATTAACGAAATACTTAAGAAAATATAACTAAATTTGTCCAATAAACATCAACAATTTTCCCAAAGGCATTCAAGGGAGATAATCAAATGTCATCTGCTCTCAGGGACCAGTCATTATTTCATTTTATATTTTGAGATTCATTCAAGAGGCTTTTACAAGCTTTCATTTATTAAAATACCCCTGTTTTACAGAGTAAGTGGGGTAAATAGATATTGGTCTGTCCGTCCTTGTGTCCGTCCGTCTGTTCGTCCGTCCGTCTGTCATGATATTTGTTTGAGCATATCTCCAAAACTATACAAGCTAGCATCACCAAACTTGATACACTTAATAAACAGGATCTCTAGTTGCGCCTTTTGAGGGTTAGACATATATCTGACTTTCATACTTTGAGGTTACCATTTAAACATGACTTAAACAGTATATTTAAGGGAATGAATGAAGCATACATCTCCCAATTTAAACATGTTATCCAGAAAAAATCTTTGAAAATCTTTGTTACAGTTTATAAAGCAATATTCATATGTTAATCATGTTAGATTTGCCCTTTGCTCATTTAAAGCTTTTATTAAACTCTGTAGGAAGACGGGGTATTTGATCTATGCTCGCTATTACACTTGTTTTGTATGGAAAGTATCCATTAGCATATCCACGTGTATTTCCAGATAATACCTTTTTATAGTATCCTAGGTTGTATAAAATTTTATTTGTGACGCTTCCTTGTTCACACAGCAGTAATTAAATATTGGCTTTTTCTTTGTGTCTTTTCAGGCTGTATCTGAAATGGCTGAGGCAAAGAAATGGCAACTGTGTATTTTGTGCCAAAAGCAAACCGAGGAAGTGCTTGTTTGTCCTCTTTCGAATCCAGTCACCAGTCGTAGAGAGGGAGCCTACAACGACATCATCAGCCTTGAAAGTGACTTCAGAGCTCTTGGTGCTGCCCCCTATCCAGAAATAGAACTTCCAGCTGAATCCATGCAAAAGAATCATGCATCATGGCATAAATCTTGTCGTCAGCTTTACAAGGCATCAGCACTTGACCAAGCCAAAAAACGTTGTAATGAAGGACTGCCTCCTGCAAGAAAACGATCTCGGCGGAGTCATTCAGCTGTGAATCGTAATCTTTGTATCTTCTGTGGTGATGAAAACAATGCAGCAAACCATTCATTTCAGAAAATAACACTAACCCAACACATACATGACAAGGCAGTGGCTCTTGGGGAGGAGCGTATCGTTGCACTACTTGCTGAAGGCGATGTGGTTGCCATTGAAGCCAAGTACCATCGAAATTGTTATACAGGGTTCAATCGCCGTTACAATGCTATTTGTAAACAAGATATAGCTAGCGAAAATCTTGAGGCCACATCAGAAAATGAACTGCTCCAATTTATAAAGGAAGAAGTCAGTGGAGGTCGTAGAATCTTTTCACTGCAAGAACTGACAGATATGATGACTGAGAGACTAGAACAACATGGAATCCAGAAGACCGTGAACAGAACACGCCTAAAGGAACTGATCCTGGAACACTTCCCTAACTTGACAGAGGAGAAAGGCATACGAGACCGAGTTTTCATCATTTGTTCAAACATCGCTAGAAAGGTCATATCAGATGCAACTCAAACACCAGATGAGGAAGCACGTACATTACTAATGGCAGCATCTATTCTCCGTAAAGCTGTTTTGGATCAGGACACTGCATTCAGGTTTGATGGATCATTTTCCAATGGTTGTGAAGAATCATCTGTTCCACAACGTTTGAAATATTTCTTCCGTCAACTCCTCACAGGACCCAAATCATCACCAGAACAAGAGAATTCCAGGAAGATCCTCTCCGTGAGTCAGTTGGCCATGCTAAATATGACTTCTCTTTCTGCAAACTTGAATTGTGAGCCACCACTTGCAGTGTTCCTTGCCCTCAAATTGCATTCCCAGACAAGAAGCAAGAAGCTCGTTGAACTACTACACAAGTATGCTCTGTGCATATCATATAAGAAAGTTCTCAGCATTGAATCTAGATTTGCACAGGCTATTGCAGATCATTCAAGAAAAAACGCTGATATAGTCTGTCCTTCAAGTTTGCATCATGGCATTTTCACAGTTGCAGCCCTGGATAACCTGGATCACAATCCCTCATCACGCACTGCAAGCTCATCCTTCCATGGAACTGGTATTTCAATATTTCAGTTTCCTTCATCACAGACGCATGGGTTGGAACAAGAAGGTCTTAAAATCAACTCACAGAAAAAGGGAAAAGACACCAGTGAACCTATCCTCCCTCCTTCATACACCTTTGTACCACCTGTGGGCCGAAATCTTGTCACCCAACCTCCAGTAAAAGATGTGCAACCAGTGGCAACAAATTCATTTGATGAGGAGAAACAACACGAACAGACATGGATGGCTGCAGTAAATGACATTCTATATGTAGATTGTGATACAGAAAAACACACCCAAGCGATGTGGTCTTCCTACCATGCTGCTCGATCAGATACTGTTGGAGAACCGAGAAAATGCATTGAAGCCCTCCTGCCACTTTTCCATGAAAAGGCTGCAACTCCAGAAATGATTCGACATGGAATGGAATTGGTGAAAAGGACAACTGAGCACCTCAACCCACACCAGGCCCCTGTACTTGTAGTGGATCAACCCCTCTATGACCTTGCTAAAAAAAATGCAATGGACCTTCCCTGACATTTTCGGAGAAGACAAGTTTTTGGTTATGTTAGGTGGTCTCCACATTGAGATGGCTTTGTGGAGCACCATGGGAGATCTTCTGCATGGGTCTGGATGCCTGAAACCTTGAAAATAGCTGGGCTAGTGAAGACAGAAGCAGCAGCCACAGCCTTTCTGAAAGCATCAAATGTCATGAGAACAAGATATGCCCATCAAGTTACTGTAATGGTACTTGACAGCCTTCTGAAGCGAGCCTATGAAGACAGTGGAACCAAGATGGCTCTAGAGGATTGGGTTGTGGTAGCTTCCCAAAAGAGTCCAACAT
The DNA here is from genome assembly GCA_936450465.1 of Gibbula magus. Lineage (NCBI taxonomy): Eukaryota > Metazoa > Mollusca > Gastropoda > Trochida > Trochidae > Gibbula > Gibbula magus. The sequence continues at coordinate 77,119,363 of OW388296.1, forward strand.
TCAAATTCTGGCTACTCGTACACAAGTACCAACAGATCATATTCATGTTCATCCGGGCACATCGTGAGCGGAAATTAGAACTTATGGTTACAACCCTGCAAAAGCTTGTGCCTCTTTTCTTTGCTCTTGATCACCAGAACTATGCAAGGTGGATTCCAATCTTTATCCGGGACCTGGAAGATCTACCACACAGTATCCAGGAAGAGTTTGAGAAGGGACACTGGACAATAACTCGAGGCAATCATCGTTTCTCATCCTTACCCATTGATCAAGCACACGAGCAAGCCAACAAAAAGGTGAAAGGAGTTGGTGGCATCATCGGTCTCACAGAGAACCGTGACATGTTGGAACGCTGGATTGTAACTGGCCCAAAAATCAGCCGTGTTGTTGAGGAGTTTACTGATGCAAATGATAACGATGATGATGAACTCCCTCATCACGAGGAAGGATATGCATCTCAGCAACGATTTCTACGCCATGACAAAGATCTGATGGAGGTGTTGTTGAACAATGGGAATCCTTTTGAGGAGCACAGTGAAGACCTGGTGACATTAGACAACAAGGTGTGTGAGTCTGCGGCTTCTGCCAAATCTGTCCATAAAATCGAGTCTGTTGGAGAAGAGCAGTACAAGAACTTTAGACATAGTGTGCTTGATTCAAATGACAGATCTCTGACAGCACCGATCAAACGAAACAACTTGCTGTTGTTCCATGAGAAGAAAACACAAAAGAAGTCAGCAATTAAGCTTAAAATGCAGCATTTCAAACGTCACGCAGAGCTTTATGGGCAAGCTTTTCTTGTACTAGACAGCCGTGGGGGAGATTTGGAGGAATTTTTTAAACACGAATCTTCTCCATACCCGCCTGCATTGTCATCTGAAGGGTCCATCAACTCTTGTACCAAGTCTGATTTGTTGGTGTATATCATGGAAGCCACTACACATGGCCCCATATCTGTCGACGAGGAGATATTTGCACCAACTGTCTATGACTTCATCATTATTGATGGTGGAGTACTGATGCACACACTTCCTGGTACAACTGTCGAGGGCAAGACCTTTGATTCATATTTTGACAAGGTATTCTGCCCAAGAGTTCACCATGACTTGAAGCGATCGACAAGAGTAGATATTGTCTTCGACCAGTATCGATCACTGACAATCAAAGGAGGCACAAGGGAAAAACGAGGAACAGGTCTCAGACAACGCATATCTTGAACAGCCAAAATCACAGGAAATTGGCAGAATTTTCTGAAGAATGATGATAACAAGAAAGAACTGTTCTCATTCCTGTCTTCAAAGATAACAGAAGAACATTTCCCAGATGACAAGGATGTCTACATCACTGCAGGTGATCAAGTCAACCATGTTGGAAACAGTCCACCAATGGATCAATGCAACCATGAGGAAGCTGACACGCGTGTCCTAGTACATCTCCTCCACGCTCTCCAATCTTCATCACTTGGGATGGTGCATACTGGAGACACAGATGTTGTCGTCATCCTTCTGTGTAATTTCCATCTTATCAAGGCTCTGAATGCAGATGCAGAAATCTGGATCTCCTTCAAAGCGGGAAGGACAACCAAAATGATCTCCCTGAACGCTATTGCCAAAAACCTGGGTATGACAACGTGCAAAGCCATGGGCCTTTTCCATGCATTCACCGGATCAGACAGTACTTCTTCCTTCAAGTTCAAGGGTAAGCGATCCTGCTGTACGTTGATGAACAAAGTGCCATCCCTAATGGAGCAATATTCATCTATTGTGGACACTCCATTCCAAACATCGCCAATGTTGAAAGAAGTGGCAACAAACTTTGTCTGTAGGCTGTACACAAATGAATCAAACGAGGACAATGATGTTGACCATGTCCGGATGAGGTTGTTCTCACAGAAAACTAGGGATGTCGAGAGAATTCCCCCAACTAGTGATGCTTTGGACCAACATCTCAAAAGGAGTGTCTTCCAAGCGAGTATCTGGGCAACAGCTCACATGTCCATGATGCCTGTCAAAGACCCAACTAACCATGGCTGGAAGGAAGAGGACGGCAAGCTGCTTCCCATTTGGACAACGCTGTCCCTTGCCAAGGATGTTTTCCATCTCGATGTAAAGTGCACTTGCCCTAGTACATGCTCTCGGTGCAAGTGTGTGAAGGCAAAGTTGAAGTGCACACGGCAGTGCAAGTGCACATGCGAGAAATAGCTGGACTAGAACAATTGCCAATACTGAAATAGGGGGCTTGGTTAATTGTTAGTCATTTCGTTATTGAATGTATATTCTTCAAGGAGTTTTTCAAGCACGTTTGTAAGCATCATCTTGGCAATATGACTCAATTAAAGTGATGATATGTTCCAATCATGTTTTTGTCATTCTTAAATATTCACTTATAGATGCAAATCTATGTAAAGAGTCCAAAATCACCATTCTAGGTTCAATAGCACAAAGTTTATGAGGCGTAATCCCAAAAAAGCTGGATATCGGCAGCCATTTTGGATTTTGGCGGCCATTTTGATTTTTTTGTATCTGACTGCTTGACACTCTAACCAGAATTGTTTAATAGACCATTAGCTTCAAATTGGTACTAAAAACGAAACTTTGGAGTCCAAAATCACTATTCTAGGTTCAATAGCACAAAGGTTTTGAGGCGTAATCCCAAAAAAGCTGGATATCGGCAGCCATTTTGGATTTTGGCGGCCATTTTGAATTTGTTGTATCTGACTGCTTGACACTCGAACCAGAACTGTTTAATAGACCATTAGCTTCAAATTGGTACTAAAAACGAAACTTTTGCATCAATTTGAAATGACTGAGTGACTTGGCCCCCCACTAATATGGCAATATTTCTATGAATTGACGATTTGGCGTATTCATTTTATAAAATGAAAATGTAATAATATTTTGAAAATTTAAGAAACAGGACCCATATTTTCGAAGCTCTCTCAACGCTAAGAATGTCGTAAGTCAATGTTATTGTATGGCACTTGAAAATGGGCGATGAGATGGGGTTCATTCATACCTGTCTAACGTCTCTTATGCAGCTATTGAGATGGTAAGCTCTCATTTGGGTCTACACATGTGGTGTATTCCGTTTCTTGGGACAAGAGTTTTAATTATGTTTGTACTGATTTCAGGGAGTTTATGAAGGAGATTTGGCTCGGCGGTGATGATGAAGATAACGACAATCACTGGACATGGAATGACGGCGCTGCTATAGATTGGAACTTTTGGAAAAATGGTACGTTGTAAATCGTTGTTTCTCATATGAAAATGGCAACAGAATGGAACAAAATGAAAATAGGCAACACGTGTTTGCAAACTCTTTCTGTCGTATATTTATGGATTGTTAAAGATAGGTGTTTCACTGTAGGAATTGATTTAAAGTAAAGAATATCATTGAAACTATGATGAATGCCACTTGAAATGTTACAATTCACTCTCGGTCTTTCATGTGGGCACGGGAGAAATATAAATCATGTGTAAATCATGTTTTTGTTAATGAAACCAATTTTCCGAGTGACCGAGTAGGCCATACTCACGCGGCTGTTTTAAAAAAAGAACTTCTATCTCATGACCCTGACCCTGACCCATGGCCTTTGATTGTTGACGTATGACATTACCTCTTACCATCGAAGACGTATGTTGAAGCGCTGACCCGATATTACTGTTATGAGTTTGGAGAGCAGTCCAAGCTCTACTGGTGACACTGTGGTTACTCAAAGTTTTTACCAACGTCGCGTTCTGTTGCCCTTCTTCACAACATTCCGCCCGTTCGAGTAAATGAAAGTTCAGGGCCCCGTTCCATAACAGCGAGCGCTTATAATCGCTCATTGATTGCTCAATGTAGCGCTCAAGTAGCGCTCAAGTAGCGCTCATTCTCTCTTGAACGAGACGGTGCAAATTCCTCGAAGTTTGCTCGCCTTGCTACGTAGCGCTACGAGCGATTACTTTGAAACCTCTCTTGAACATGGCCCTGATGTTGCAGAAATCTACCGAAATGTACATTGTAGCAAAATGCCTTTCGGTATAGAGTGTTGCGACAGTTCCAGGCGCATGATCTGTCACAGGTTATATATGATTGTTTTAGACATCGCTGTGTCTCTGTGTCTGTTCGTCTCACAGCAACAGGTGGTCCATTCAACTTTACATATGTACATTGAAATTAAATGGTTACAATAAAGAAACTTTACATTCATTTGCAAAAGTTGAACCTTGTGAGTAATCAACGATCCTATAGAAATATTAATTATTGTCATCATTATGATCCCCCAAAAGGCATAACTTGCGCCAATCTTCATCACTGGCTAATTTAAAACACATTATTCACATGATGCTGTAGCGGCGCGCTGACTGCACTTCATAGTGTGCATAACTACCGTAGCACAGGAGAGTTAAAGAAATGCGGCAAGCCTTAAATTAGCCAATGGTGGAGACTGGCGAAAGTTATGTCTTGCGGAGGAAGTTACATTATGGTTGGCAACAAATCTTACTATGTGTATGTTTCAGGACATCCTAGGAGCTACCGGGAGTGTGCAGTCATAGAAGTAGAGGATGACGACAATGTATGGTATTCCGTGTCATGTTCGGATAAATACAACTTTATCTGCCGAAAAGACATTAACAAAGAAGGTAGTAATTGCCAGATTTAGTTAATCCTTAGTTAAAATTTATTTTTTTAAATGCCCTTTAAAGATATAATCTTCGACTTTGTGTTCATTACAACTTTTAGAATGCAAGTCATTTTAATAATCATGTTTTCATGTCTAATCTGTATTAAAACTACATAACAGGATTGATTATTATATTTCATTAGATTTTTAAATTAATGTGCTTGTTCATAATCTATAAGTTTGGATTCATCTCATAATTGTTGTTATTGAAATAACTCGACCATATATGATTGCAAAATGACAGAATGGTGGATTATTTTTCCTCCAACAGAGAGGTACGACTGTGTTGATAAACTGCACACCTGTGCGGAGCTCTTCACGGCAGCTCCCACTTTCTGTGAAGAATACCCAGACTTCGCTCAGTACCAGTGTGCTTGTACCTGTGGGCTGATAACTGGTAAGAACAATCACGTATTGTAATAGTATTATGTACCTTCATAAAATAGTGTCTGTACCAGAATTTATCGTGCATGCTGTGGAACTGCTTGTTAACGTTTATATATAATCAGCATTATTCTCTACCAAATAGTACTCTTACAAGTGTTGGTATACCTGAGTGATGACGAATAAGACAGATTGGCCAACTTGCACGTCCTTGGTCTGTTCTGTGGGCACGAGACGGTGTCGACGGCCAATACAACTGACCGAGGATATGTAACGCGGCCAATGCAAAACTACTTTATTAATGATTAATACATTCAATTATCATATAATGGAGGGTGTTATCGATGCAATAAAGCAATCTGATAAACTTGGTATCCAAATAAATATGCAAAACAGGTCAAAGGTCAAATACACGAACTACTTTCGCCGAATTCCACTCTTTTCATGCGAATCCTAAAACTGTATAATTGAAAAGCGTAACCGGGAGTTTACCCGAGTATTTCCGCTTGAAAGAATTGATATTCGAAAACACGAAATCATCTGATATGGTACACTATGTACATTTATAGTGTTAACAAAGTCAAGTTTTGTAGATTTGTTTTAAAAATCATTCAAAACTTCAGTGCGCTAACCAACAGCATCAGCAAGTAGCTGCAGTGTCCTGTGTACAAAATGAATCTTGATGTGTCACCTAGTGACGCGCCTAGTCGATCGCATTAGCATTTTGATTGTTCTTGAGGGATGAGTACACAGTATTAGGTACATTAATAGGTACTTATTGACATAAACAAAGGAAACAATCCCACCTTACAAATAATTACCGTCCAGTGCGAAAGATACTGTTATGCAGCAATCCAAATCAACCGGCAACGCAGCTTCCAATACGTTGAAACTAGAGTTACTTCCCTTGTTCTAGCAACGTGACAAAATTATTGATGAGTGCTTTAGATAAATGCTTATGAACTGATTGAAAATATATCCATGAACAAGAAACCAGGGACCAACTGTTGATTTGAAAGAATCGCGCACATGTGTTTTTAAATTGCTTTAATAAAGAACTATTTTTAGGCACTTCACAGCCGATGTCGTGACCATCACTTTGATGTACCGTCTGTGATATTACTCCGCTAAAACTAGGTCAATTCTCTTTCCACTTTTACTACAAAAACACGTTTATTTTAATAATGACATATATGATAAAGAGATTATTAACCTTGTGTGTTTCCGTATCATTAATATCATATATTTGGAACAAAAAATAATGTATAATGCTCGCCATAGGCTCGCATAATAAATTTTTATTCCAAAAATATGATATTAATGATACGGAAACACACTTGGTTAATAATCTCTATTTATCTCTTTATGTGCTGTTTCACGTTAGCAAAGGGTTACTGTCATCAGAAATAGAAATATAGATCATATTTGTGTACTGTTGAGTGTTTAGAAGCCATAGCACCCTGCAGTCTTTAATCATGGCGTGGTTGCGCATGCTCGGAGTCGTGTTGGTCCGTTTTGTCTCGGATTAATCCGTTTTGTCGCGTATTGATCCGTTTTTTCTTCTATTGATCCGTTTTTTCTCCTGTTGATTCGTTTTGTCTCATATTGATCCGTTTTGTCTCCGTTTAGCCCTTTTTTATGGGGTGCCAAATGGGACTTTAATCGCTATTTAGTAAGCTTACTAATTCGAATTAGTAAGCTTACTAATTCGAATTAGTAAGCTTACTAATTCAGGCATGTATTTAGTAAGCTTACTTAATCGAATTAGTAAGCTTACTAATTAGATTTAGTAAGCTTACTAATTCGATTAAGTAAGCTTACTAATTCGATTTAGTAAGCTTACTAATTCGATTTAGTAAGCTTACTAATTCGTTTTGAATTTGTAAGCTTACTAAATGAATTAGTAAGCTTACTAAATGATTTAGTAACCTTACTAAATGAATTAGTAACCTTACTAAATGAATTAGTAACCTTACTAAATGAATTAGTAACCTTACTAATTCGATCGATTTAGTAAGCTTATTAATTCATTTAGTTAGCTTACTAATTCATTTATTAAGCTTACTAAATCAGCTGAATTAGTAAGCTTACTAAATCATTTTTTTTATTTTCCCGCTTAAAACCAAATAATGATTACTCCCTCTAATGCAGTAAAATGGCGGGATAATTTCACACGGTAAAACGTGACGTATAAGTAGTAGCTTGTGGACGTTCCAAGCAATGATTTACAACATTTAACTGCCAATATTCTCCCTATAGTGTATTGAATGTGTTCCACTGTTTGCCGCCACAGTTACAGAAACATTTCACTACAACGTTCGGCAAAGAGTTTCGTAGAACATCGGAGTTATCTCCCTTTGCAAACATGAGCCACTGGTTACCGCGCATTTTAAAAACGGGTTTTTGTCAGTCTCCCCCTTTTAATGTGCTTGTTAAAATATTATCTGAGTGATCTACTACAGTCTAGAATGAACAATGTACGTGTATATAATTATTATTTCATCAAATACTGTCGCTTGACTGAATAAGCCTATGTCCTTTGTCTGATCGTTCTTGGGAGCAGTCATTTATTGAGATGTCAACTAACCGGAAATGAATTAGTAAGCTTACTAAATCGTGAAACCGGAAGTGATTTAGTAAGGTTACTAAATGAATTAGTAAGCTTACTAAATCGTTTCTATTTAGTAAGCTTACTAAATGAATTAGTAAGCTTACTAAATGAATTAGTAAGCTTACTAATTCATTTAGTAAGCTTACTAAATCGATCACATTAGTAAGCTTGCTAAATGAATTAGTAAGCTTACTAACTGAATTAGTAAGCTTACTAATTCATTTAGTAACCTTACTAAATAGCGATTAAAGTCCCGTTTGGCACCCCATATTTTTTCATGTATCCTGCCCAATCATGGTCTTGCCAATACTTGTAATTGTAACATGTATCATTGGCATAAACATGATAGTTGCTATTAATCATGTGTCTCACCTATTATTTTCTTAATCACAGGAGGAAGATGTTCAGTGCCCCCACTGGTTGGTGAGAAGGTAAGGTTTGTAAGTTCCCATGACGGCACTGTGGCAACAGGTGATTATATCACATACAGATGTTCAAGCAGCAGTGTCTTCCAAGGCGGACACTTTCGACGTGGTTGTTTGCCTAGCGGTGAACTGACAGGAGAAGAGCCTATTTGTGTCGGTGAGGAGAATTTAATTTAATCGTTTCGGAGACATCAGATCATGTGTCGTACAGGTCATCAATCGTTGTAGCTTACCTATATACCTATTGTATAGTTAAGGATGATTGGGTGGTGAGGGTTCATTTAGAAGATAATCTAGGTAGAAAATCAACTTGTATGAGTATGGTTGCCTTAAGCTTGTAAAAGAAATGTGTGCAACCTGTATACACTGTCGGCCAAAAGAAACGCCTACCAGAAACCTCATCAGATTTCGTAAAAAACTATAATGAGCAGTTTAGCAATATTATAGCTTCATGAAGTTGCACCATTTTTGCATAATATATTCAAATTTAAGAAGTTGTCATGTCACAAAGGAATGGCAATTGTTGAAATGAGACAACATAATAGTTCAGTTTTCGATCAATGCTTGGGTAGAAAAACTTTTGAAACAGATTTCCATACAACCACGAGCAACAATACAGGCACGCATTCACATTAAAGTGGTGATTTCACTTCAGACGTACGGGGTTACGCCGCGCATGTGAATCAATCAGAAATCGTGATCTTCATTGGACGTGGTTTTCATGAATGTAATTCACTCGAATCACAGTTTTTCCACGGTTTCAATTGACTTACATATTAATTATTGTTCAGCATAATATGGAGACCACCATTAAACATATTTCAGAAATTATTTCATCTTTCATTTTAAGGAAAATCAAGTAGGCGTTTCTTTTGGCCGACAGTGTACATGTAAAATTATTTACTTTTAATAAATATTTATTTGACAATACTTTTAGCTTTAGAGACATGTGCCAAGTTAATTTACAATTTCTAGAATTTCCTTCGGTACATTATGATTTTTGTTATATGTATTGATGTATAAAAACAGTAGCGACCACCATAATTGTTCAAAATTAAAGTATTTCATAATTGGTATTGTGGTCAATAAAACTTTATAAATTTCAGAATATTTTTGCTGAGTAAAGATTCAGTGATATAAATTGATTCATTTATTCATTAAAATATTGGCGCAGTCGTTTGTCTTGTCCATACATGTATCTATGATTTGGTTTCTATTCCACTATAAGAACCGACCGGAAAGAGAAAATAATAATTGAAATGTTATTGTTTTTAAGCTACCACGATTGGATCAACACGTGACTTCTACACTGGTCTGACAGACGACTTCAACATCACACATAAGGGAGCGATAAAGGAATGGCGCTTCCATACCAAATATGGAGGTCACATTGGCCTTCAGGTGTGGAGGGAGAAAGGGGAAAATAGGTAACACTCTTATGGAAAATGTTAAAGATAACCTAAAATAATGACTGGATACGGACAAAACTATTAATATTGTTTATGGTTAGGGGTGCGATTTGTCTTATTGGTAACGCTGGCGTTTACGTTCATTTAACAACGTCATTCACTACATTCCAACTTTCCCCTCTAACATTGGCAGCTTCGAGTTTATTGGACAAAATCTCGTGGAGACTGAAGGGAAAGGTCAACAAATCCTTAAGATTCCAGCCGCCGAGAGAATCCAAGTTGAAGTTGGAGATCTGATCGGGCTGTACTATGGACCATCTAAAGGAGGGGTTCACATGTCTTCTTGCTCTAGTTCTGATGGAGTTGGAATACGGTCCGCAGCAGACTACGGGAGGTCCTTTGTGCCCGGGCGGTTGTATGAGACCAGAGATGTTAGCTGTCATAAAATATACGTCACTGCAATGGTTGGGCCGGTATGTTGAGGCCTATCTATCAGAAAGATACTTTAAATCGTTGTTTGTTGTTGTCAAATAATAATTAAGCCTGAAATATGAAATGATCATTGGTGGAAAGAGTCTTTCAAAGATGTATTGAAAGATGATAAAATATTCCCAGTGAAATTCTGTTGAATACCTTTAAGGAAAGGATAGTTAATTGATTTGTGTTACTCGAACCAGAACGAGGTTATACAAAAAGTTGCATACGATCTTATGGCACAGTTTTATGACATATTTACGAGGATAATGATGTGTTATTAATTTTGTAGAAATACTCATTGATATTCAAACAAACTAAGCAGGCCTCACTGCCTGTTCCAGTGACATCACATTCACTGTATTATGTTACATTGCTGTGAGGCCAAAGTGATACGTACGCATGAGGAAAATGACACATCTAATGCTTTACCACATGTGTAATAAACGGTGTTCGGAAAACAAAGTATTAAATTTAATGTCGTTTTTCTTTCAGTCGGAGTATTCACTGAACAACAATGTTCAACTGATATCGCGGACTCATTCTGCAGAAATTGACAGGATCTACACAGGTTCGATGCCAGAGCTTCGCATCAGAGAAGAAGGGGAGATAACTGAGTGGCATTTCTTTTCCTCCTCCCAGGTTACGGTGTCCTTTCAGATTTGGCGACCAATCTCAGTAGCAAGGTAAGTTCTTATGGTAAACGTGACTGTTCAAGTTGTGTTTTATGTACATCGACATTTGTCCATTTGATTCACGTTTTTCTGGTGTTACCTTAAATTGTTTCGTCTTAACTCAAAGGCTTTTCAGCAGGTCGTCTCTTTTGAATATATATGTTGTCCGTACATGACAAAGTACATCATGGAAATAATCATTCCTTCTATTTTCATGTGTGGGTAATATACGTGATATGTCGTTGATATTGACAGATAGTTCGATAGATATGTACAAACCTATTCCTATTGATGGAATTTTGAAGGAAAAATCATGATTTAAATGCAACGGGTTAATGCAATCACATTATGAAGACATGTCGAGTGATGACCTTTGTACTGTTAATGAGATCATGTCATGGTCATGCATTTAAAACACAATTCAATTTGAGAAGATGTCACTATGATGTAGTAACATAAGTTTAAAGGAGCCACAATGAGGTATATTTATTATCCCCCAAATGCCCAGGTACTCTACACGCCGTACTAATGTGGCTTATCAAATGTGCTGTCCAAAAAATTTATGTCAGAATATACAGAAATTCATCATCAACCCAAGTGACCTGTTGTAAAACATGCTATAATCCAAGATTTCATTCAACCATTTCAGCTACAGTCTAGTGGGTCAGAATACTGTCTCGACTGACGGCAGTGGCCTTCAAGTTATTGTTGTTGATGAGAGGGACAGAATAGAGGTAGAAGGTGGAGATTTGATTGGTATCTACCAACAACAGGATGGAGGTATCTCTTTCGACAGCTGCGATATCTCTGACGGTCTGACAGTCACATCAACGGATACATATGCATCACCTTCTGAGTTGATGGTTGAACAGACTTACTCTTTCGACGTGACAGACCTGTGTCATCGCTTTTCTGTATCAGCAATGGTTCGCCCTGTAAGTAAAGGTTTTCAAGATCTCGCTAGAAAATATGTTCAATTTAGGATATTACGAAAAGCTCTGGCTCAGATATACAAATATATTTATAAATATAGCCAATGTTATTGAAAGTGAGTGTCATCGCTTTTCTGTGTCAGCAATGGTTCGCCCTATAAGTAAAGAATTTCCGGATCTCGCTAGAAAATATGTTCAATGTAGGATATTACGAAAAACTCTGGCTCAGACGGTGAAAATCAGATATACAAATATATTTAAAGGTATTGTCAATGTTATTAAACGTGAGTGGAATGCATTTGAACTAAATACATGTAACTATAACCACACTTTGTCTCAGTTTAGGTTTACGTTAGATTTAAATCACATACATCGTGTTGTACATGTGTGTATCCAAAGGCTTATGTGATGTCAACGAGATGTTCAAACCATATAACGACAAATGGTAATAAAATTACACAAGAACAATGTTTGGCCAAGCTAAAACTTAGGTTGATCCCCTTGCAATAGTCAGAAATATTTGTCCTCGTGCAGCTGGAATTGTAAATGGAGAGTTGAGTGATTTAGAACTGAGAGATCACTGGATAGTCAAAAGGGACAGAGAGGAGGTTGTTGTTGTCACATATGTCACCTTTATCTATGGTGCTATTTTGTCGAGAATAAAACTGACTGTTGCTGAAAGTTATTATGAATGGTAGCCGGCACAGGACAAAAAGTGGTGGAATCCATTTGCAGGATCCTTCCGGATTTTCCCAAATTTAGGCGGATCCTGGAGAATCCGGAAGAATCTGGAAGAATCCGGAAGGATCCGGCAAGCGGATACCACCACTTTTTGTCCTGTGCAGGTCAATATACAATGTAGTTACATAAAAGTAATGTTTTTTTTAAATCGGATATCGGATAATATATTGCGACTGGCGCTCGTCACTTACCAAACGTAACTACCTATAAGCGATGAAAATACAGCCGCTGATTTAATATTGTATTATAGGTCATAACATAATTCACGATTTTTATTGAAAGCATATGCATGTGATTGTCAGATATTTGGTATTTAGGGATGAAGATGCAAGTTGACTGAGATGTTGTGAACTTAAATCAGTACATGTTGTTTAGAACGTATGAAACTCCGCAACATCCCCTTCTGTAAGGTGCAAAAATGTTGTCGAATAAATCTATAAGTCTAGTACTATTATGGCTTAAATAAGTAATTGTAGTATCGTCTTCATAAACCAGCCTAATGTTATAATTACTACTTTAATTGAAACGATGTTCTTAGCTCTGATCCAAAATGCTTACTTTGTGAGTCGAATTCTTGCCCAAACGTATTGCCGATTTTATTCTTGTGTTGTCTTGATCTCAGGGTGTATCCTTAATCGAACCTTCTTTTACCTGACATAGGATGTGAAAGATGAAAAGAGCAACGATTTAACAAGGTTACATTTGGGATAGCACAACCTACAATAGTACAAATTCTTGTACTTTTTCGGGGCGAGTCCAATGCGGGATTCTAACCCACACCCTCAGAGTAAGGCACCTATCGCCAGCACTGACCGTATCAACAGCTGATTTTTAAGTAGATCGACGATGGCAGAATTCCAACCCTTACGTAGATACATCATATATAAATACCAATTTTCGGTTTGTTATGATTTGTGATTAATATGGAATATACTTTCCTAGGTGAACATTTCATTCTTTTGAATCATTAAAACCCTTTGGACGTTCATTGTAAATTGACACAGAGATTAACTTTTCAGGTTTTGACCCCTTCCTTAAACAACCACGTAGAACTGATATCAAGAAGCTCCACAGGATCCAGCAAAACGGTTTACACTGGTAACCTACCAGACTTCTATATACGACATGCTGGGGAAATTAGTGAATGGCATTTCTACAGTAAATACACCGGCGATGTGGCCTTACAGATCTATAGGAGAATTAATGACACGAGGTAGGCCCGTTCATACTTTTATAGTTCCTATTAGAATGTACAAGCTGCCATGAAAGGACAGACAGCAAACATTATTTATTTTGAAGGACAAAATTAATAGTGTTTATTTTCACTATTGAACAATATGTTCTTTTAGAAATTCCTTTGTTGCATTTTGATGCCGATATTGAATGCAGTCTGATTAAAATCGTCGTTGTTCCGAGGAATAAAATTTGCACAATAATGCATCTACCGAGATAGGATCTAGTTCTGTAGATTCCTCGCAACAAGGTTAGAGGACATCCCGTATAGGCGTGTGACCGAACCAGTTTTGCGCAGACGAAGCCCAGTCAAATAGCTGACCAATAACATCATAGTTTTTAAACAGTCGCATTCTGAACAGACGAAAGGTTAACTGTTTGGAGTTATCTGCCCATAGCTCTTCGCACCGAAAGCTTTTGTTGGAGATCTTGTGATTGGTTAACTGAATTGCGTCAGAACATTCAAATTGTACGGGCTGTTATCAGACGGTTTTGCGAGGAAATCTCCGAACGATATGAGTTCGTATCCCGGTAGATGCACTATTTTGTAAGTTTTATTCCTCGGAAAACCGTCGATTTTAATCAGACTGGTATTGAATGGTAAACTACTATTCTATCTTCACTATTGAAGATTAATGATCGTAATGAAGATTAATGATAAAATCGCATGCTATAATGACAATTTAATATTGTAGATATTGCTTTCTTAAAAAATAAATGTATTCTAATAGCAGTACTTGTACGGTTTAGTACAATAAAATAAACTTTTCTGTCATCAATTGAATTTGAAGAGATGGCCAATATATGTACGCTTTGTTTCAGCTTCACGTTCATTGGTCAAAATGATATTGAAACTATCAATGGAGGGCTACAGGTTGAAGAGATTTCATCTAGTAAAAGAATAAAAGTTGAAAAGGGTGACATCATCGGTGTCTACTACGGCGCCGATGCTGGGGGACTTCCATACAGCTACTGTGACGACACGGAGGCTTTAGTAGTAAAGAAGAAATATATGGAGCCAGAAGACTTCGTGCCAGGAACTGAATTCACCATTACATCCAGTCCCCGATGTAGACGCTTCTCTGTCGCTGCAATGGTTAAACCGGTGAGACAATTAAAGAAGTCTTTGAATTTGAGTTGAAAATCTACCATCAATGCTATTCTTTAAGACCTCTCTTCAAATATACGTTTCTTCATACTTCATACATGTACTTAGATTCCTTCACGGTACATCATTACATTTCCCTTTGGCATTAAAGGGGCAGTAGCACGTTTTTTCGCTCAAATAACTTGATGAAATGTATTTGAAAAATAATGTTACTAATAGTAAAACACTCTTCTCTATTCGGAAAATCAAGTTAAAATATTAGTGTACATGGTTCCATAAAGCCATGGGAATAGTTTTTGTCATTCAAAATAATAAAATGTGTTCACAATAAAATGGACGCCATGCAATATTTGCTAAATACGCAACATCATTATTACCACTGCATATTATTGGCTTATATAATATGATGTTTTACCCTCTAAAGTTAGTATAAATGACATAAACTATCATTATAAATGGGAAACTTGAAAAACTAAAATTTGCAAAAAACGTGCTACTGCCTCTTTAACATTGTCTCATTTTTTTTCAAATATTTGCATTTATCTATCATTATGTCGTTACATTTGCAGGCCTAATCGACGAAGGGCAATGAGAGGAAGAAGTAGATGTTCTCATTCTCTTTCTTGATGTAATAAAATAACTTGCAGATACTTGCTCGTTATGTCATGATATCAGAATGTGTTACAACTTACATTCATCAACTTAAAGTGACATCCATTGTCATAATATCATTCATATTATTTGCCTTTAATGCGTGCCAAAAGAACAATTGGCTGATTTCAGTTCAAATAAGTTCATTCAACTTGCATTAGTCATCCCCGATCGCCAAATATCATGATTATTACTTCTCAAAGAAAATCGAGAATTATCATGATATGTGTACAGTAACCGAAACTACACGTTGCATTTACATGTTCAGTAGATATATGACCTATTAAACATTAACCAAATTTGTCTTTTTGTAAATTGTAATACGTTTCCAAAATTACCTTTGACTCATTGACGCGCACCGCTTTCGGTGCATGGTCCTGTTTTCGATCAGAAATCACTACTTGATATCGTCACTATACTGGGTCGACTATCATCAAATTGATACTTTTTGTCAACAGTCGGTACATCACGATAAAATATCGCAATTTATAACGTTTGGCATATGTGATCCCAAACAACAGAATGGATGTACTTTCGAAGTTTCCGAATTATTATTACCAATGTACTTGTTAAATGGGCCGTTGGCCCCTGTACAGAAATAAACTTTCTCTCTCTCAATTAGATTTATAACCATCTTTCTAAAATGATTATATATAAACGGTGCTGTGAGTCTGTTGCTTAACAATGGTATATTATACATAGGGGATACCAACTTCCCAATGCAAGGCATAACTTTTGCCAGTCTCCATTACTGGCTGATTTAGGCCTTGCAGTATTTCCTTAAGATCTCTGTGCCTGGAAATCCGGGCCCACTATGCATTTCAGGTGCAGCGATCCACTATCTTGGCACAACAAAGTGAGGGAAATACTGCAAGGCTTAAATCGGCCAGTAATTGAGACTGGCAAGAGTTATGCCTTGCGTTTGGAAGTTGAGGGGATACTTAACCACCTTCCATTTAATGTCATTTTTATTTTCCCCGGCATATAATGCGGGGGCATATAGTCGTTGGCTCCGTCTGTGTGTCCGTTTGTTCGTCCGTCCGTAATCACATCGTTTCCGGAGCAGTACTCGAAAACTACAAGGCCAATCTTCATCAAATTTGGTATACAGTCTCCCCATCTCATGTAGATGTGCCTTTTTAGGGGTTTAAGCTTTTTTTAAAATATTTTTTTCCATGCTTACAATTTGGACTTTGTCTATTTGGACGAAATTTTTTCCATGGTAACAATTGGACTTTGTCTATTTGAACGGTAGGGTTTGTTTCCGGTACAGATCTCTAAAACTATTTGACCATACCTCACCATACTTGTTATACTGTCTCCCCATATCATGTTGATGTGTCTTTTGGGGGTTTCAATTTTTGGAGAAAAACATTTTTTGTTTCCATGGTAACAATTTTAATTTTGTCTATTTGAACGGTAGGGTTTGTTTCCGGGACAGATCTCTAAAACTATTTGACCATACCTCACCAAAATGTGGTTTACTGCTTTCCAATGTCATGTAGATGTGCCTTGTGAGGGTTTTAACGTTTTAAAAAATAGTGTTTCTTTCCGAAGGGAATTTTTAAAACTGTTTGCCCAATCCTCACCTCAAATTTTGTATATAACCTCTTCATATCATGTAGATGTGCCTTTTGGATTTGAACATTTAAACGTTATTTTGTTTGGGAAGGAGGAGACATCTGTTTTTATGAGCAAAAAACACCTTCTTGTTTTAATTATACAACCTCTCCCGTAGTGGACCGGGCTATCACACCTCATTAACGAGCTATCCCACAGTGGCCCATCGATCTGCTCATTACGTAATCTACTCGTGGCCCACTATGGGATAATACCGTATTTGTGTGTATCAGAACGCCATGTCTTCGTAACGAGAGTGCCGTGGTATTACGTAACACGTCTATTCGGTCAACTAACCAATTGTTGTCAATTACGAAAATAAAACAGTCCATTTCTTACCTCACTTGTTTGATTCGATTTCGAGCGGTTTTAACCATTTAATAGCACAGAACATACATACGTATAAACATACATGTATTTATGGTAGTGCTCAGTTGTCCCTAGCGTCAAAATACTGCATTGCCTCTTTTGAACAAGGGAATACTTGGCAAATATTATGAACACTGATCTAATATATTCATTATTCGTTTGTATCAATAATCAGCGAACGTTTTACTTTTAGAAATGTAGTGATGTAATGTATTCAGAATGTCCTCATTTTTTTGCGTTATCAAATTCGCCAGTACCCTACACAATTTAATTAATTCGAACTCTTGCAATTAGTTTCCAATTTAGATATTGGGATGACCCACTCACTGTTAGTCTGTTGACAGCAGTGAAGGGGTACGTGAAAAGTCTATATAAAAGGTTCTTAATCATTTGATTTGTTTACAATTTCGGCCGCTTTCTCAATACGATACAGGGATTATCAAAGACATCTTACGATTTTGACGGGTATTATTTATGAAAAGCCTTTTCACACAATTGTCCATCCCCTAAAACTATATATTAAGTTTA
Organism: Gibbula magus; assembly: GCA_936450465.1. NCBI lineage: Eukaryota > Metazoa > Mollusca > Gastropoda > Trochida > Trochidae > Gibbula > Gibbula magus. The sequence continues at coordinate 77,137,188 of OW388296.1, forward strand.
TAGATATGTAGTCAGTTTTTAAACAGACGTTTCCACAATATACTCTCCGGTTTGCATTCAAATGAAAATTATCAAAAATGAATATACCACTCTTTTCTAAAATCTCAGAGAAAGTCCTTAGTGTTTAACCATCAAGTCAGTGGACCGTATCTCCTGAACATCCCAGTGACCATGTGTGTATCTCTGAGTCAACTACACACGTGTCAAAATACTCCGATTGAAATAACAGTATTGGCGACAATACACATATATATGTTTTTTTTAATTGGTTTATGGTAATACCCAAACAAACTGCCCCCTTGCAATACACACTTATCCCAGTATATCCAGGCTATCATATTCCATTTAGCTCGTTAAGAGCGCGACTTGGCTCCTCATAGGATGACTTGTGATGGTAATTAGATTATACAGTACTGTACTGAATACATACTGGTTTTATTGGTTTTATTTGAGAGCTTAATGAACAATTTATATGTTTTTTGTTTTTAATTTTAAGTTGACAATGTTGCATAATGTAAGCGTAAATACAGCGTGGTAAAAGTTTGATAGGTTTGCTACAGGACAGTTTGAAATTCAAGTAAAATAGACAAGCAGATGTCATGACATTGTTTATGATATTTAACGGTTAACAACATATAATATGTTTCAAATATTGTGTACGGTTGTTTTTAACTGTGGTGATATCTAAATGTCCATGTAGTTACATAAACATTGCTTGCTACACTTTGTAGTCTGTATTCATATTGCAATAAATGATTTGAAAGCATATATATTTTCAAGTTATCATACAATACCGAGATGAGTTGAACATGATATTTGTCAAGAATTGACAGATATTCTATTTATTATATCAATATTTCTGTGAAAATTTCTATGTTGACAGATTTAAAAGTACATCCATTGTGTTGTTTGGGGTCAAATATGACAAACGTTATAAATTATCTTATTTTATCGAGAAGTAACAACTGTTACCAAAAACTACCATTTTGATGATACTCGACTTAGTATATTGACAATATGAAGGTAAAAGTATCAATTTCTGATCGAAAACCGGACACTGCACCTCGTGTGGCGCGCGCCAATGAGTCAAACGTAATTTTGGAATCTTATTTAAACCAGACAAAATAACAAATTTGGGTTGATAATGTTCAATAGGTCATATAACTACTGCATGTGCATGTAAATAGGACGTGCACTTTCGGTTTCTGCACATGCATAATGATGTTACTTTTAATTGGAAAGTAGTAATTATGACATGTTTGGCGACTAGGGATGAATATGCGAGCTAAGTGAATTTGTATTAAAGCCAAATACAGATTTATGAAACACAATGGATGTACCTTTTAATGACATCATACATCACAACCTTACATTTGGAGCTACTAAATAACTTTTTCCATCAGCGTATGTATGTGTTTTCTGTGTTGATTTATACAGAACACAATACGATAATCATGTATGATTGCCTATGTACATTGATACGATAATCGACAAACTGTTACAGTACGTACATATACATGATAATTGGAGTTTCATTACTGCCTTTCTAATATCGCATGTTATATACTACTGTGCGTTAGATCTTTAAGAACATTTGAACGAATGTTGGCCACCCCTAATGGTCTGGTGGGAGATACACAAACAATTAAGTGAGGGTGGGGACATGATAATTAGTTAATGGTCATTCCCGCCACCTGTAATTACATCAACTAGCGAATTCCCATGGCCAGTGAAGGGTGACGTCCGCTGCTTCATGCACATTATGTAAGACCAGGGATTTTCTAATACACAGCACACTTAAAGACCGTTAAATCATTATATTATTAATTTTGTTACTTCATTTGTCAAAATCTCCCATGTCTTTTAATAATAATAATAATAATAATAATAATGAATTTCTATAGCGCCTGTTTCCAAAACATTTTGCTCAACGGCGCTGAGAAGAGGAAAGATAGAGTCTATGGGAGAGATAATTGGTTAAGTTTGAAAAGATGAGTTTTAAGGGCTTTCTTGAAAGAGTCTCTTTCTGGGATTTCTTTGATGGAGTTTGGGAGGCTGTTCCAGAGTTTAGGGGCTGCAGCTGAGAACGCTCTGTCCCCCATTGTGGTCTTGGTGGTGGGCTGGGTGAGGAGAACGGAGTTGCTGGAGCGAAGAGGTCTGCTTGGCGTGTGGAGGTTGACATGGTTCTTGAGATATCTTGGGAAGTCAGGGTCGTAGATGCAACTGTGTGTTAGAAGGAGAAGATTAAAGTTGATTCTGAGAGAGATGGGAAGCCAGTGAAGTTGAGAGAGATGCTGTCATATCTTGGAACACGGGCGACGACTCGGGCAGCAGAGTTCTGAATTCTTTGTAGTTTTGAAATCAAATGTCCAGGAATTTTGTGGTAGAGAGAGTTGCAGTAATCAAGTTTAGAGAGCACAAGACTTGTCATGAGTAGCTGAAGGGTGTTGTAGTCAAGGAGATGCCGAATTTTGCTGATGTTGAAGATGTGGAAGTAGCAGGACTATGTATTATGAAATGTGATGTTTATTCAATATTTCAGTATGCATCTGATACTCATTAGAGGTCTATAACTAGTTAATAACTGTCAAAGCTGTGACGATTGTTTGGGTCTCAAATAGAATGCACCACCATCAACCTAGTTGTGATGTCCATGGGTTTGGACATATTGAAACAATCAGCTTTTGATGTTCAGTTGAAAGTGTTAAACCTTACAGAAAGGCAAAGACAGTCACAAATTTAGATGGATTTAGAAACATGTTTCCTTCATTATATAAGGATATAAGCCTATGAATAGTTTCCAGTCACCAAAGTCAATCTCTTAAAAGTCAGCAATTCCTACATGATTATCTTAGGCATATTATAAATGTTCGCCTGTAACAAAAAGAAAATAAATTCATTATCTCAAAGTTACATAATTTACGTTTGTTACATTTACATTCTCAATAACTAGCGCTATTTTTCCTGGTCGAGAATGTCATCTGATCGCAGATGAATTTGCAGTGTAATGCACACAGATCGGAAACATATAAGTGCTCATGTGGTCACTCTATCGAAATCTTACTATATTGGCGTTCTCGTCACACAGGGGGCAAGGGCATTGTACCGGTAATTAATTACCTGTCGGCCTTAATAAGTTGACCGAATACTCATGTTACGTAATACCGAGTGGACGCTTGTTCAACAGTAGAGTATTCTGAGAGTCAATACAAGTCTGATATATCACTTAAACCGCAGTTGCATGGTTATATTGCAATTGTTCTATCTTTATATATCTGTAACCTGCAATCAGTTGTGTATAAATAATCAGTCATGGTGACCGATGTATTGTTGGCAATGGCACTTACACTTACCGGTACTATTTGAAACAGTCGCCTTTAGCCAGACATTAGTGTTCAAATTAAAAAAGTCATTAGATCTATACTTCAACAACGCGAATAAATATTTCAAGAGTCAACATTTCATTAAAGTGAATATTTTATACGAGATTATACTGTGGAAACGTCTATCCACAACGTTACTTCATATCTATAAACTCAATATATGTATTTAGGGGAGGGTCATGTGTGTGAAAAGGCTATTTATTAATAACATCCGTTCAAAACGTAAGATGTTTTGGATAAACAGTTTATCGTATTGAGAGAGCGGCCGAAATGGTAAACAAATCAAATGATTAAGAAAATGTTTAATATAGACTTTGCATGTACCCCTTAACAGCTGTCAACAAGCTAACAGTGAGTTAGAAGAAGAATAATAATACTATATTAACGTGTCACATGTCGTATTATAAATAATATTGACATAAAAAAACATGATTGTAAAAAACAGCACCCAGTCCTCAGGCTTACGAGACACGATAATCATATATCATATTCACACGAGAATAAAGACCCCCCCCCCCCCCCCCCCCCCCCCCTCCCACACGGTTTAACCTCACTGTGCCCCCTGGCTGAGTTTTAAGGTGAGAAACAGTCACCCGTAGTTAACTAGGTAACAATGGGAGGACTAACACGGATTACAAGCATGGGGTTTGGTCTTAATTTTATTGCAGCATATCTTATTTTCAATACATTCATTTACATCACATATAAACAATAAAATGTACATTGTATTTCAACATTTTAATTTACAAATTACATACCCCCACTTAATCCCTTGTCACAACTGATAGCACACACACACACAAACACACAAACACACACGCAGACGCACGCACCATTATCCAAACACATTATCTCATTCAAACACCATATAAAATAATCCTATTCACTCCCGTCCCCATTCAGAGCAACATTCGTCGTATACACCCCACATCCTCGCCCATCGGTTTCATTCCATACTCTCAAATTCATTCTCTCGTAAAAAACAACAGACATAAATTTTACATATATACATATATTCTTAAAACAATATATGATAAAGTACAACATATGAAGATACAAATACTAACATATTTTACAGTTTTGTGTAACATTTTACTAATAGTAAAGATTTACTGAGCTTATTATTTTGCATTAAGTAAATTAAAGTTGGGCTAAGTTAAGGAAGTAGAGAGTGCCTGCAATTATATTAGTAGCCGTACCGCCCCTTTCTGTTAATTAACAAACCATGGCATTCCAACAGTGTTTATAATGATAAATGCAACGTTGACACCAGAACAGAGCACATATCATCCCTGTCACTCTCCGATTCAACCAGGAGCACAAAATCAATCAAGCGTGAGTCTACTGGTCAGCACAGTCAAGTTTTTAACATTCGACGGATACCGGACAAATTCAACTTCACATATCAGAAGCCGCTGTGTGTATTGCATTTGCAGTAGTCATTTCCACTTCAACTCCCCAACCCCGACCTCTTTAAATGAGTGATTATAAAACTGCAAACATTATTATTGGTGTTATTTTAACTACTGACCATAACTCAAAGTACCATTGTAAGAGTCATTGTGATAATGTGACAATTGGATTCATCGGTACGTAAATAGTTCCCATTACTATCACTACACAACACGAGCATATATGATACTGATTTAACTGAATAGATTTAGGTCATTGAAGGGCATTTAGAAGTGGTATACATAAGGACAGGAAGATTTTCTGGATGCCTTTAATGTCAAAATACACGACGTTTCGGAGTACATACTCACTCTTTCATCACGTACATTCCACCTGATGAAGGAGCTAGTATGTACTCCGAAACGTCGTGTATTTTCACATTAAGAAAAATTATCCAGAAAATCTTCCTGTTCTCAGAATAGATTTGTTTGAAATTAAGTTTACTCAAACCAATAACTTTTGATTTTTATTTGCTGGAACAATAAACAGGAAATGGATACTCAAGGCACTAGACCATATGATTACGTGTTGACTACGTCTGTGGACATACTTGGTGTGTATTCATTCTGATCAACGCTAATTAACGGATGGGCGAGCTATTACACAACAAACCGGTCATTGCGATTACGCAATAGAGAGAGAGAGAGAGAGAGAGAGAGAGAGAGAGAGAGAGAGAGAGAGAGAGAGAGAGAGAGAGAGAGAGAGAGAGAGAGAGAGAGAGAGAGAGATTATTAAAGTGTCACGTGCTTCTGTCGTAAAACTGGAATAGAAGATTTGTCTAAAAGTAGGTATCCCTCAAGGTCTAACGATTTACTCAGTTTCTTAACTCTCTGTTCCCATGTTCTGCTCAGGTTGAGTGACCACTTGAGTACTTCGTGCGGGAGTCTTGACGTACTCTCATCCACATCCTGTATACTTCCAGGCGTTGTTTGGTAACACACGAGGTCCAACCCATATCTCCTCTCGTGGCGATAGTTGAAAATTTACTGTTAGCTCGAAGAAAAAACCGATAGGCTCGATTTTGAACAGTATTAATTACTTTACGTTCATAAAGCCTCCATATTGCCGCTCCGTAGCCGAGAATAGGATGTACTAATGAGTTGTACCGGGCCGTAAACACATCATATGCCATTCCACCTGCATCCCAAAACATAGTACAGAGAGCACTCAGAGCTCTACCGGCCGATTTTGCCAGTTGATTTCTGGCTAATTTAAAATCGAGGTGTTCATCAAACCAAAAGCCGAGGTACTTATAGGAGTCTCAGTTATGCAAAGAAATATCCCCACATGCAAACTTGAATTGAGAACAGCATCGCGATCTGGGCCTAAAGTGTAGGATTTGACTAATAGATCGACCAATTGAAGTAATATTAGTCATTGAAATTATCATAGTTCCAACAGAAACCTATGCAGAAAATACAGAAGGTTCATATCTCCTATTCTCCAGACAGTCATTTGTCAGCCAGTTCCTAGACAGTAAAGAATCATCGCATTAATTAACGTAACACCCTTGACTGAAATGGAACAATGAAATAGGGCATCCTACTCAATAGTAGCTTTTACTGATACGGTCTGTCCTCGTATCGCCTACACTATCGCCTACGCCACAATCAAAACAAATTCGACATTCTACTTCTAGAATGGCCATCAAAGATGTCATTCTACGGCCCGGGAACGCATTTTTACAAAACTTGTTTGAACAATGAAGGTGATCGATACAAGTCAAGATTCGGCGATTACAGAATATTGTTTTAACGGTCCATATACATTCCTTTATATATATATATATATATATATATATATATATATATATATATATATATATATATATATATATATATAGATATATATACATATATATATATATATATATATATATATATATATATATATATATATATATATATATATATATATGTATATATATATATATATATATATATATATATATATATATATATATATATAATATATGGAACACGATAGCTGACCTGGAGAACTATTAAACAGTTGAAACTCATAACACTATATTACAACAAGTGTTTTGCAACTTCACTGAATCCATAATGGTTGAGACATGATTAATGGAAGGAGCTTGCACTGATACATTTCCCGGATGAAGATCCAGACAAGAAAGATGTGCTGATATCCTGCCACGTAACTACACCTGTCAGACAGGACTGCAGTCGATCTCTTATAGAGTTCTGCAGTTAATAGCAAACGATTTTGAGTGTCTCTGACTATCATGGCATTTTAACTCCTACAATTTGATATAGTCTTCAAAGTTATATAATACAGTATCCATAAAGTCCGTATATATAATTTCAGAGTACATTTTGTGTCATCTTTGTCATTGTGTTTGTGATTCTCTCTAGTGTCAGTGAACATTTAAAAATCATTATTTTCGTATAACAGAAATATAACCTTTGTTTTTCTGTGAAATGTATAAAATATACATACATCAGCGTCTGAAATATGTCAAATTAAATGGAACTTCATACAGCATTATTTCCTGCAAAAAAAACAACTACTTGATTGCTGGGATTCTCAGTCATCATATGACTCTAAACTAAGTTTACTATGTTGAGACAAGATGCTAATATTTACTAACACTTGTTTATGCAATGCAATGAATGAATGAAGATTCAGATAATCTTTCTGGCGCCAATTCAAACGGTCCAACACGTGGGTGCTGGAGACGACTCGTCAGTAATCTGTTTTGTACATAGCCCATAGGAGAGATAATCAGTTCAATATCAAAGACTTGTGATTGAGTGGCCATGTTGTCTAGTGGCAGACCACATCATGACTTATCCTCATCCAAATGGTCAATCGAGACAACAAGTCCTTAATCTGAAGAAAACTTAATGTGATCTTGCGTTATGGAAACTATATTTCCTGTGGCAAGAAATATGAGAACAAAGAAGTAGCGAAAGAACGAACAGGAAAATGCCAGCCACGTTGCTACCAAATGTCTTCATATATATCAAGTTTGGTATGAGAAATGTTTATTCTTATACCGTTTCTGACCAATGATCTTTAATTCATAAAGCATTCGGCTTCGGATCAAGAGGTCCGGGGTTCGAATCCCGCCAGGGGCACGGCAACTTTGTCTTGTAAGTTGCATGGTTTGGGTGCAATGCTACACTGAATTGCAGCATGGTTTGCTAGTTCCAGCCTATGCTGGCAGGTTTCACCGCAATGAAGATAGAAACATAGAAACATGGCTTTGCGGGCTTTCTCCCTGCAATAATACTAGCAGCCGCGATATAAGTGAAATACTCTTGAAAGCGGCGTTAAACCACAACTCACCTCACATAACCTCAAGCACAATAATTCATTTATATAATATTCAGTTGATTCCATATGGCTACCTGGCTGTATATGCAGATATACATGTACGGCATTTATTTCATAATGCATTGACTCCTCTGAATACCAACTGCATCAATTCCACCCTTTTAGATACACGACTACCAATAACGCACAGGCTATTAGATAATGATTTGAGATTTGTATCTGAGGTAGGGGTCGACGATCTTACCCTTAATATCACTGTAATAGATCAGTCATCTTCGAACTATTAGTTTATTGATACAGAATTTGACCGAAGTGTCTTCTGATATCAAATATATCAACACGATTTGATCAAAGTTATAAATTAAATAACAAATTAAAATATTGTTACTTTAATTAACGAGTGACATGTTTTTTATATCATTCAAAATCATTTTCAACAGTTATCAGCAAAAGAATCAACATAATTATTTGAAACACAATCTGCCATTTATTATCCCCCGCCAGACATATCTCAACGAAACTTGGTGTGTGGACCAATCATCATGTGTAGATGTGCCTTTTAGGGTTTTCAACTTCTTCGAGTTATTTTTTTGGACCGTTTTCATGGAAACGTAACTTAGAATTTCGTTTCCGGACCAGAACTCGAAAACTATAAGACATAGCTCAACGAAACTTAGTGTGTGGAACAATCATCATGTGTAGTTGTGCCTTTTGGGGTTTTCAACTTCTTCGAGTTATTTTTTTGGACCGTTTTCATGGAAACGTAACTTAGAATTTCGTTTCCGGACCAGAACTCGAAAACTATAAGACATAGCTCAACGAAACTTGATGTGTGGAACAATCATCATGTGTAGTTGTGCCTTTTAGGGTTTTCAACTTCTTCGAGTTATTTTTTTGGACCGTTTTCATGGAAACGTAACTTAGAATTTCGTTTGCGGACCAGAACTCGAAAACTATAAGACATAGCTCAACGAAACTTGATGTTTGGAACAATCATCATGTGTAGATGTGCCTTTTGGGGTTTTCAACCTTTTCACAACTTTTAATTTGTTTAATTTTTACCATTTCCCTGGATACATAACTTAATAATTCATTTCCGGAGCAGAACTCAAAAACTGCCATGGATGTATTTTTTAGCTCATCTGGCCTGAAAGGCCCGATGGGCATATGGCATGGCACGGTGTCCGCATCCGTCCGTCCGTCCGTCTGTAAACTTTTCGCATTCTGTCTTCTTCTCCAGAACCACTTGGTCTAAGGAGCTGAAACTTTGTGTGCGAACTCCTTGGCTTTGCTCACAACCCAAAAAAACTATTTTTATCTTGATCATCAGAAAACGATAACCATCAGTTGCAACAAACCTTATATTGTGTAGGCTAAGGTTGTTTTGATATGTTACAAACTTACAGGGAGTGGCATTCCTGCTCTGCTGGGCCAACAAATGAAACATATTGTGACGTCATCACGTGCTGGCATAATAGCATTGTTATGTCGTCAACTATGTAACGTCATAGCACTATAAGCAGTGTTGTTAAAGATGTCAACGCCTTGTGATGTCATCAACTGGTGATGTGATAGGATTGTGACGTGTTGATATCACTTGATCTCACACAAGCTTTATCTTCCGTGGGAGCTAGTCATGGATGATAAAGAAAGTGTATGGCGTAAACATACTGAAATAATTACTTAACCTTATGGATGTATTCTCTCCGTTGCTTCCCAACCACATCTGAAATGTATTTTTTTGCAATTAATGGAAGGTGACAACTTCGGATAGATATCAAACACAGCTCATTCCAGGCTTCTATCTTACACAAACTGTCAATTTCGTGTGATTTGTGAAATCCACGTTGCTTAACATGCAACATTGAACTGTAAAATTCATTACTATCATAATATTCATTGTTCAATGATGTCGACATAATATATATTAAAGCCAACACTATTATATTATACTTGCAGACAAAACTCCATTATCATGAGAAAGAAACGCTGACCAATATTGGCTATTTGTGTAAGTAGTATTACATAAAGAGACCCCAAATGACTTATGTTATATTCATGTCTGTCCGAATGAGGCTACTGGAGGATAATACTCCCACGTGTCAGTGATCTGTTTTATTCCTGTCGATGATCTGTTTTATTCCTGTCGAGTCTAATGGATAGGGCCCAATAATGATGTAAGGAGATTATGTAAACTGCGACCAGATTAGAACGTATCGACAGAAATACCCTACAAGTTAGCTTTCGTTTGCTATAATAAGGATCATATGAGCATGTTAGTTTGCCTTTAGCATATAAATCGCAGCTCAATAGTTTAAACACTATAATATTTGCAAAAATAAACTACATCATTCTGACCTTTGTATATCTGTATTACCTTTCATCTGTTGAATGTGATTGATTAACACAAGCAAACATTCAAATTTCGTCTTTCCTCAATTCTACATTATTGCAAATTATACACATTTGCCAAATTTTATTCTTTGAACCCTTCTCTCAACATTTGTGAATAAGTTTGACCAATGTTGCCAACAACTATGTTAACTGTATATATGTGCCTTCACAAAGGTGAATGTTTGTAAAACTAAATATAATGTACATACTCTATCACGCACAGACTGACACTTAATTTTCAATGATGATAAGAAACCAACGATTTTGACTCCTTGTGTTGTATATTGATGGTAAGATTACAATATTTCTCATACATGTTCTTAACTATGACATTCACTAGTTTCATCAAAATGACACCTTTCCTGTTGCCAACAATGAATTCAACCAACATACCTCTGTACAACTAACGGATAATATCAAGCCAAACTAAACACCTCTATTGCGCCTATTTCTTAGAATCACACTGAAGCTATTACGTAGTTTACTTACATAGATACACATTACGCTGACTGTTCAAAAGTATTTATGCAATGAAAACACACAAACGACCCATTGAATTAATGTTTATCTGTCTGCCAGGTTGCGCACATAGGTATTATTCACGGAAGCTTGTCTGTTGGACTTTGCTTTGCTCTCTTGTATTCCAACGAAATGATAACAAAATACAATAAAACTGAGCTTAGGGTTCAGACAGATCGTCCGATCTGACATTATCTCTACACTGTCCTGTCTGCAGTCAAGAGTGATTGTCTTGGTTCACGACATGTCACTTGGGTCAGGAACTTGTCAAGATCTGCGTTGAAGTTGTGATTCCGAAATAGGAAGTTATTAGTTTACGCACGGTGCTCCAAGCTAAGGCAAACAAACGGCTAGCTAAGTCGCATGACAGCGGACATGATTATCTAGATGTCATACAGGCAACTGGCGGGTTAAATAGCTAAGTATAGCACCTAAAAGTTTCATCTGTATTTGAAACTACAAATGAATTACCATTTGTTTGGAACATATATGTAATTGACACTCGTGCGTGTATAGTAAATAACAACCTGCTAGTATCCCTTGATCATTTCCCTTGATATAGTCCACCATGTGTCATAATCCGTGGATATTTGTATACATCCCTTGGGGCATCAGATATATTTACTTCTGTTGTTATCAAAACTATCCAAATACTAGTTTCAACTACACAATAATCCACTTTCAGTGTGAATATCTAAATTAATACTCAACCATTAATGTATTAATTAATTTTAAAAGTATGTCAACAGTTCTATCATTGTTTTCTAAGCTGTGACCATGTTGCTAAAACTATATCAACACAAGTCACTCGAACACCTAAAATGATTATCATTGTTTAAAAAAAAGAATGTAAGCTTATGCACGATGCAGATCAGAAGTCTGAAAAGTGTGGCAATAAAGAATGAACAAGAAAAAAGTGAGCATGGCTCACATACCCCCTCCATCCGCTATCCGTCCATTGAGAATTATAGATGTGAAGGTTACTATGTTTATAAAACAGCTTCAAGCATCATAATATTGTCTAAAATGAATTTAGGAACTGAATGTCGTTACAAAATTTCATTCACCCAGATGTAATATTTTTCAGGTAACTTAATATTTCCCATTTGAGCATCACACCGGTAATTTTACCAAGTTCAATTACAGATTCAAGGGCTTCATAACTCTGTGAAAACCATCACTCCGTAAACAATAATATTTCGGAACTGATTTTCGAACTCGATAAAGAGTATCATCTGGACTACCTCCATATTAAATTTCATTCACCTAGATGTAATAGTTTCCGAGAAAACTTGTCCCCATTGGAGCATCAAAACTCTTTTGGTACAAAGTTCAATTTCGGATCCAAGGGCCATAACTCCGTAAAGATAATATTTCGGAACTGGTTTTCGCACTCGATGAAGAGTATCATCTGGACTACCTCCATATTAAATTTCATTGACCTAGATGTAATAGTTTCCGAGAAAACCTGTCCCCATTGGAGCATCACAGTTCTTTTGGTACTAAGTTTAATTTTGGATTCAAGGGCAATAACTCCGTAAAAAATAATATTTCGGAACTGATTTTCGAACTCGATAAAGAGTATGGTCATGAGTACTCACAACCAAAATTTCATTCACCTAGGTTGAACGGTATCCGAGAAAACTTGTCCCCATTGAACACAATAAAACTAAGTCCAAAAAGTGACGTTTCCATGGAAACGACAAAAAATATAAATCTCAGAAAATTGAAAATTGTCTGTGCGCGATTGGAAGAACATGGTTAACAACTTTACAAAGTTTGGTTGATGTACCTTTGCCGGTTTTTGAAAAATTGACCGGACGGAAGGACGGACGGACGGAATGACCGCTATATACCCCCGCTTACTTCGTAGCGGGGGTATAATAAATATAATTCATTGATTTGTATCAATAATAACAATGCTCCCACGAGAGAGAATCTCTGACAAGTCACTGGGCACTATCGACAAAGAAATTTAGTTCCCGATGAATAATGTGTTTTAAAATGTTAGGCATGCCTTCTCTCTAAGTAATATTATTACAACAAGAACAGTGCACATTTCGGAAGAGGAACGGCTATCTATATGATATATATCGTTATAAAGCTTAATCAAATTATATGCACATTGAAATTACTGTTTTAGAAAATAATTTTATTTTTAGTACGTGTATGAAATGGGAAATTTGACCAACTTCTGTTTCTGGTAGGTAACTTTTTGATATTATTATTATTATATTATATTACCATTTCATTTGACAAAATAACACTAGTTTGGTAACTTCTCAGGTTTATTCTGTTCACTTATATAGGATAACGACAACACGTACATGTTTTGAACATCTTGTCACAACACTTGAAACTCAACAATTTGAAACCCAAACATAAACATAACACAGGGAATTTAGTTTGCAATTTAAAACCTAACAATTCCATCTCTTTCAGCCCACCAGAACAAGCTCTTGCAGATCAAAAACATAACAGTTGTTTAGTAGCACATATTGGCTTGATGTTTGGCTTCGCAGGACATTTGCAAAACATTCTTCCTTCTCATGTTATGTTAACTTCTTCGTTTAACTTCTTCGTTTTCCTCTTGCAGATATATTTTCCTCAACATGTTTAGATAGCATTTCAACATAATGCACATGTGTATTCTTTTACAGAGATACATAATCGATGAATGTAAACAAAACTTTCTTAAAATCAATGAGAGATCCCATCAAAGGATTTTGATATTTCAATAACTACAGGTTGGTTGGCAACTTAAAAACAAAGTTTACGAACATTTCATGCTGAGTATTTTCATCTTCTTGAATATGTGTCTTTCACATCTTGTTTTACTTAAACAAGCAAACATTTTAGATATTGAATAAACCAAACATGTATCAACAGCATTCAGTATATAACGACAGTGTAAAGCTAATGAATGTTTAGCATATAAACAATATAAACTTTTTGCGAAATACTGCTTAGAAGGAAAATCATTTAGACAGATACAAATATTTGCACAAAGTATAGCATGTTATCTCCAATTGACTTCAGCCATAAACACAAATTCAGAATATAAGGTGGCAGTTTATGATAAGCTCAATAAATTAGTGTCATTTTGATATGCACCAAGGGGTAAAATTGGTAAAACGATACCAACAAAATGCAAGATATATAAATGTACGATGGATATTAATGTATGATGCATAGATACGACTGAAACATAGTTACACCATGTCTCTTTTATCCAACTGAAATTTTGAAACATTTTTTTTTTTCGAAAAACAAGACTTTTATAAAATCGTATTTTTTTCTAAATCTGCTGAAGCAGGCGAGATAGGAGAGTGAAATTTGGTTCCCTGGCTTATTTTACGACATCCTACAACACCGATGCGTCATCGATTTGGAGACCAAGCTATAGAGGTTATTAGGAGAGTGTCTTTTGGGATGGTCATTATCCTGATTAGGATTAAACATATCATATTCCTAATACTTGTAACATATCAATCAAAACAAGTCCAATTCACCTGAATTTTTTTGTTTTGGTTCTGTAAGAGCTTGTTCTGGTGGGCTAAAAGAGATGGAATTGTTACATGTAGGTTTTAAATTGCAAACTAAATTCCCTGTGTTATTGTTATGTTTGTGTGATTTGTTGTATTTTAAAATAATTTCAAGACTGAAGACATATAGACCATAGAATAAACCTGACAGTCAGATAAGCTTACATGCACATTTGGACTTTTCAACACATGTTGCTAACAAAGACTATGTTGCTGGAATGCACACCCAGAATAAGGCCACACCTGTCTTCATTTTGATGAATAGCCTTAATATATGATATGTCCTGCGAGGTAACTGTGTGTTTGTCCACACAAACTTTAACCATGGCCATAACTTTAGATTGCTCAGAGCTAGGGCTTTCATACTTGACATGTGTATACCTTGTGATGAGACCGTTCAAATGCTTTTGTCTAGCCTTTGTTTTCATTACTTTTTGCTTTTCCAATTATTTTAAAATTAATCAATTAACTTAAATATCTCGCCGCTAATGGCTGCGGTACTGCCGAAGCGGCGATAAGCAATAACTCACTCACTCACCCTTTTCAGATGAGGTCATCATATTTAACCTTGTGACCTAGACCTTGTCGCAGTGGACATCTTCAGAAAACTTTAACCTTGGCCATAACTTTGGTATATCCGGGGGCATCCGTGTTTAACAAACACATCTTGTTCTTTGTAGGGATTGTGTATATGGGAACAATGTAAGGTTAGAGAGTAGGATTCCTGTCCCGGGCAGAACTCCTGTTGTATCAGCTACAGTGCCGGACAAAAGTCACTTCCCTTGTGTTGCAGCTTGATAGCGAAAATACTGCACCATTATCGCAACGAGAATGCAGTCAGATCGCAGGACTGGCCCGTGATTTCTGCGCTACTATCGCAGTTAAAGAGTGGGAGAGTTGCAGTACGGGTCGACTGAACGGTTCAGTGGCTACCGGGAGGGCGGGGCTTAAATGTACGCGCTCGTGACTGCTGCGATCAATTCTATTGTGGCCATTATTGATGTGTTATCTGTGCCGTAATGAAGATTGCGTGACTAAACTACAGATATACATGTAATGGTATTTATCTTAATAACGAAATTATTGTTATTTAATTGCGGAACTCAAAAGTCCTACGTGTACGCATGTCCGATTCTGTAACAGGGTGAGACAGTTTGTAATAAACTAATTTTCTTATTCCTCGTTAATGTTAATGATTTGAGAGAATAGCAGTCCTGTGCATCCACCAGTGATTGTACTGGGGAATTTACTTCATAAAAGTCTGAATGTTGTCGTCCGCATAATACTGTACTTAGAATTATATTTAAATACTTAGTGTGTATACATTGTGTAGTGTTCTTTATTGTTGTTGTAAAAGTTAACTACTTGATAATGATTATGGTTATATTTTGGTGTTTGTGTGATATGGTGTTGTGGGTCGGTGGATCTGAGCAATGACACGTTGTGTTTATGTATACGAGCGGAGAAACGTACATGTGCATGTTTCATATTCCCCCGGCTTGTAACACGGATAAAATCCTTGTATGATGTATATTGTTTTAACATTGCTTGTATAAGGGATTAACAGTTGGTAAAT
Organism: Gibbula magus; assembly: GCA_936450465.1. Taxonomy (NCBI): domain Eukaryota; kingdom Metazoa; phylum Mollusca; class Gastropoda; order Trochida; family Trochidae; genus Gibbula; species Gibbula magus. Next base: position 77,153,357 of record OW388296.1, read on the forward strand.
TCAGAACTTAGTTCATTCTGATAATCAAGAAACTAAATGACGATTGATTTACAAGATGGTTTAGTATGCTGAAAACTGAATTATAATTTATTGTGTTAATTTAAAATTGTATAAACATATAGAACCGACGGTTGGATGGATGGGCGTTATCAATTATTGTGTTCAACTGTACTCACTGTCGATGATATAATCACAAAGCATCCTAGAAACCATAACCATCCTCCAGTGAAGAATAGTATACAATAATATTGATTGATATGCAATTCTTTTTATTTCAATTAACATTAACAATAACATATTTTGTAAGGGCGTCGTTACATTTACATCGTAAAATGAGAGTAAAGTATTAAACACCCTCAGGCCTATTTTTGTTATCATTTGTCATAAAATAAATAATTAGGACTTCTTTCGGAGGATGTTTTTCTTCTTCTGTATATTAGTGGATTTGATTAAACTATCAAACTTATCAAACTGTCGCTCCCGTACATGACGTGTTTAAGTAACGTGACACACATGTGAATACATCAAAATAGTGAACATATATACTAATCTTTCAATGGTAAGAAATGTACTTTAGAACAAAACATTGTTCAAGATACTGGATTTTGGTTTCAGGTAAATATAACAGTTGATATATGTTAAAGACACGCTTATACACTCAAGGCTCACATATGTATCGACAAGTACATGTATGCATGTCTATAGTATATATAGATTTTACTGTACATTATAAAGAGTTACATGTATGATGTCTAACATCGGCATTATGAATATGTATATATGTACACGTAAAATGAATTTCGATAGAATAATTAATACACAGCTGACATGACTATTTTTAAAACGGTGTTTTGTATTTACATAATGTAGCCTGGCATCTTGTATTCTTGATATTTGATTTTTTTTTCGAACACATTCATACAGCATTTAAAGGGCCGATTCTTAATATCATTAGATAGTATTAATTTAGTATAAGAGTGTACCTATATTTCGCTCACAGAGCACTACGTGTAAATGAATAAAGAATGAATCACTAGTGTAGCCTTTGGGTTATGCTGACGATTTGGTGCTAGAAGAATGGGAGTTTAGGTAGCATACGTGATTGTTGCTTTTGGAAAGAAAAAACGAGATACATGCTGATTGATAACTTTTCTTTTTATCTGTAATACAAGTTTAAAGACCAGTAACTGTGTAGTGAAGTTGAGATCATTGTCTTTCCATGATGTATTCACAATTCAAGTGCGACATGTATCTAATCATGTATATTAAACAGCTGGAGGATGCAATTACATTTCAATTCGAATATCAACGTTAAGGCAGTACATGTACATATATTGTCGGTACGACGTTAAAGAACATGCCAATCAAACGAATTTCAAGTATAGAGAGAGAGAGAGGGAGAGGGAGAGGGAGAGGGAGAGGGAGAGAGTGAGAGAGAGAGAGAGAGAGAGAGAGAGAGAGAGAGAGAGAGAGAGAGAGAGAGAGAGAGACAGACAGACAGACAGACAGACAGACAGACAGACAGGGACAGAGACAGAGACAGAGACAGACAGGGACAGAGACAGAGACAGAGACAGAGACAGAGAGACAGTCTTTATTTCCTCACATATTTACCGATGATTACATATGAAAATACATCACATCATATTACAAGATGGGCATGGATATATCAAATTGAATATTTACAGATTTATACATATTATTGAAAATTATCCTCTGCTCCAAACATACGTTTATTTTGCGGTTAAAATATTCTGTACGAGATTTATCAAGTATTTTGTTTCTTACACGTCAAGGAATGCAGCAGGATATCCGCTTAAAAGGTTGAGAGGATCCGGGTCTGTTTTCTTCAAGGAAACACGTCATTTAGATAGTGAACAAATGTATCATTGTTATAGTAGGGGGCACGTTGCCTTTAAGTATCAGCGCCAATGATAAATGATTGTACTTTTCTTGGACGAGTTCGCCACTTATGACTGCAATACTGTCGAAGTCGCGTTAACAGTTAATTAACTCGCTCGCTCTTGGACGAGTCCAATGTATACTCAAGTTCAAAAGAAACGCCTGCACACATAGAGGATATTATGAGTGTCATAGAGAAAGACAGAGAGAGAGAGAGAGACAGAGAGACAGAGAGAGACAGAGAGCGAGAGAGACAGAGAGAGAGACAGAGAGAGCGAGCGAGACAGAGAGAGAGACAGACAGACATAGACACAGAGAGACACAGAGAGACACAGAGAGCGAGAGAGACAGCGAGAAAGACACAGACACAGAGAGACACAGATAGAGACACAGAGAGACACAGATAGAGACACAGAGAGCGAGAGAGACAGAGAGAGAGAGAGACAGAGAGAGAGACAGAGAGAGAGAGAGAGAGACAGAGAGAGAGAGAGACATGATTCAACAGTAAATAAAGTATGAGCCGCCAAAGGACTACACGAGCCGAATACACTAAACTGACATAAAAGGTTATTAAGTAATTGAAAGTAATAAAATGGTATAACATATTAATTAAAATAATGTGCATACACAGTCATCCTCACCAAACGTTACATACTCATTCAGTCACTCACACTGTCATGCCCAGTCATACATACACTAGCACCCTTACGACACCCCATCCGTCCATATACATGTATATGTAAATTTGTCTCCATTGCAGTGAATAAACCGATATCATAAACTGATCAGCGGGTGACGCGTACTTTTCTAAACCTGCGCCTATGTTACGTAATCCATCCGGTATATATCATTTATCGCTAAGGACTGAATGCACGTTTTCAATACACATCCAGTCCCTTGTTTTAAGCAGTTTGCATGTTCGCCTTCATTGTGTCTCGCCGGGTAAAAAGAGTGAGAGAGAGAGATATTATTTATTACAGTCTCGCCCAATACAATACAAAATACAAATACATAAAATATAAAACCTTTTTTTTTATCATATCGGCCACCCAAAAGGGTTACGGGAGACCTTTTCCATACAATATACATTACTTAAACAACACAATAACAAAAAGACACATTCAGCATACATACTAGACTAATACACACTCAATACAAACACCCGCAGCCACACCCCTTCCTCTGGACACACCACACACCCTGCCATCAACATAACATGCATACACCTCAAACAGCACCCCCCCCCCCCCCCCCCCCCCCCCCCCCCCCCCCCTCCAAACAGAAACACACCCCAACATACACACACACACAATATTCACCTAACAACCTTTCACAAACCTACACCACCAATATATCTACTCATCCACACAAGCAATTCTTCATATTGTCACTAGTAATGAGGTCTAAGTTGAAATCCAGTTTATGGGCAAGGGAGATAACTCGTGTCACCCAAGATTTTCTCCTGCGGCGAGACCAAGATAGAACACTGCTTAGGATATGTCTATTTTGTTGAGCAAGTTTTAGGTAAAATCTAAAAATTTCAGTTCTTTGCTTATTGAGACAACTCTTCCATCCCATTTCACCCCTCAGGGCACATCCAGATGTTGATTTGGGCACACCGAGAAAGAAGCGGCATGCTTGATTTTGCACTGTATTGACACAACTATATTCTGTTAGTCCCCAGATTGCTGCTCCATATAAAAGGACAGGTTGCACAACAGCTTCATACAGCCTTGTAAAAGTATTGTGTGTCATTCCACCAGCTTGCAAACACTTAGACTGGATATATGACAAGGCTCTGCGGGCAGACTTGGATAATTCTTTAACAGTAAATTTCATGTCCAAATTTTCATTTAACCAAAGTCCAAGATATTTATATTTATCTGAAACATCAATGCCAAGAGGTCCACATGAGAATTTGAAACTAGTAATGTTTATATTTCGGTAAAAAGTCTCGCTCCATTTGTGTTTGTGGATACTAGTCATATATTTAAAACCTGTAATATGTGTCTCATAAGCATTAACTTTTACATTGTGTTGTATTTTGTACAGTGAGTTTATGCGTTACACTTTGTAACAAGTAATGAATTAGAGTTAATTTGATTTTCCAATAGTGTGTGATACAAACGAAGGGACATTCGTTCAGACACCTATACTAGTTATTCTATCTACAGTTTTGATTTTTGTCATTCACCAATGTCACGGTGGCCGAATAGGTAAACTGTTGGTACAGTCAGTGATGCCTGTTGGTGCCTTATCTTGAGGATGTAGGTTCAAATCTCGGAAGGGACTCGTCCCGAAATAAATCACCGATCTAGCGAACCTACCGTGTTCGTTTTTCGCTACATTCAAGCTATGGATTTGACATGTTTCGTTCGATGCGATGCACTTATATATGTAAAATGTATATATTTGTTAGACAGACATATACTTTATTTAGGTCTCACCTCGAACAATATTACACAAATACATACATATGTACATTTAAAATATTGACGAGCCAGTGGAGCCACCCATTGAGGGTTACGAGAGACACACTAAAATTGATGTATATACAAATAAACATTAAGACACATAAAATGTTTCGTTCGATGCGTGTATCACTTATATATGTACAATGTATTTATTTGGTAAACTATCAAGACGATATGAGTACTGCAGGTTGTATATGAGAAACATTTCGAAATGTAAACAAAACAAGGTATTTATGGTTATGATTGTTTTAAGTGCTGACGTCAATTGTTTTAATTTGCGACACTTTTAGTCTCTCATAACCTTTTTATGGGTGGCTCACTTTTTATTTTTTTGTAAACATTTTGCGGTGAGACTCTAATAAACAATCTGTCTGTCTGTTTGTCTGATTGTCTGTCTGGGTAGCAGGGTAGCAGGGTAGCAGGATTAGTTACTTGAGCTCGCGTAACGGTAATCTACGCCTGAGTGAATTCGCCACCTGCATGGTCTCTTTGTATTACATAACGTGTGTGAGTGAACGGTGCCTCTATCGTAATACACACATAGCTAGAGAAAGATAACACGATTTCTTTTCGCCATAGACAGGCATGCAGACCGACAGAAAAACTACATGTACATAATTATTAATATGACATAAAGGAATTAACATATGTTTACCCACCAGCCATTTTAAGCTAATGAGACATTGTTAATCACGTATCACATAAAAAGAAATATTTAAACAGTAAAGGAAGCAGATGGTTAACACAGTGATAACAAGTGTAAGTGAAATTGATATAAACAAACTTACGTTTTTAAAACTTACTTTTAAAGTTAAAGTTTTGTGTATATATTTTTATTGCATCATATTTGTATATATTGCACTAGGTAATGCATGATCGCACCCTTCCCACATTCTTCAAAGGATTTATCTCATGTAATTTACTTAACTTTTGATTTAAAGGTACAGTACCTAGCCAAAAGTGAGTCATCAAAGCTGTAATCCCATAGACTTAACCTTTGCAAGAATATTTTCCTTTTAATTTTTACTTATTGTACACATCAAGGAAATCATCTCTGCTATACAAAAATAATTACATTTTTTCTTTCCGTCTTTTAGTCTTTGAATAACAACTGATTAAGCGACATATCTACGCGTTTAATACCGCTGCTCCTTAGACCGGCATGTTGAACATGATAAATTTGCCGTTATTTTCTGACTTTTGTATGTAAATAGCTGCAATTTTCTTTATTGTCATCCGAATATATAATGGAAATAATTGATATATAGCGGAGATATATATACTTATAGATACCTTTTATAAGCAATCCAACTAATAATTAATTAATGACAGGCTCGAGATGTGTTCCATGGTTGAGCGACTCTTTCTGAAACCATTCTGATGATCATGTATAAGTTCATTTTCTTCAACATATTCACTGAGTCTGTTGTTTAAAACACCACAGTAGAGTTTGTACGAGGCACTAGCTAGGGTGATACCACGATAGGAGAGGGGGTCTCGGGGGTCCTGAGTACCCGACTTTGGGATAGGTGTTATCACTCCCTGAGACCAACTTGACGGTACACAGCCAGTTTCAAAGCAGATGGAAAACAGTTTATGTAGATATAATATGCTAGTCTCGTTCTTCAATACATCAACTGGGATATTGTCAAACCCAGGGGACTTTCCTGCTTTCGCTTGTTCGATAACTCTCCTCACTTCGTTGACAGATATAGTCGTATTAAAGGTGTTTTCTGTTGCATCCTCATTTCCCCCCAGTTCATCGGTTAGTAACGTTACAGTTCAATAGGTCGCTATATGCCTTACGTCAAGTCTCTAACACAACTGTGACGTCATTACTGACGCTGTCGTCTTCCCGTGTCACTTCGATCGGAATCTTCTTTCTTCTTTCATTACCGACTCCAACCCGTCCTATTTTCTTCCCAAACTCCCCACTATTTGAGCTACACAGTTCTTCTAGATCTTGAAGAGTGCGACGGGTATGATCACGTTTGGCCTTTTGTACTTGTTGATCGAAATGTTTTCGCTTAGATACATAAATATTCTTAAAAACAGTTTTTCGAGGTCCCTTATACTTACACCACTGCTTCTCTGCACTGCATAATTCATACAAGTGTGTAGGTACCCGCGCCATACGCGGCGGTATCCTTTGATGTGATTAAAGCTAATTGCCATCGTTTATAGATGGAATGGGATGTGGTAGACACAGTGATGCAATGGGCATAGGAGTGCCTCGTGAAAATACGGAATGTACAAGGGTCTTACAGTCCCGTTCACCCTATCAAAACATCGTGTACCTAATAGTATTATAAATCGGTTCTGCCGAAATATGAAAGTAATTGAACACATAATTATTTTACATCATATTATGTAAGATATCTACTTGAATGAAATGTATTATTTACAAACATACTAGTATACACACTATACACATGTATGTACTTGGAGAAACAATATTTTAACATTAATCCATTTACATGTGACACTATTGTGTTATCGTGGGGAAATACTAATTATGCGCATTCTCCATATGCACACGTTGCCAGTATCTTGCATATAAATGGTCGAACTCGTCTTCATTCCCTTTTGTGATAAAGTGGAGTCTGAAATACACTTACTGTTAGAATGTAGTTTTATTCAGATCTTCGTTTTAATTATTTAGATTCTCAAACTTTACTAATATACTTAATAATACATTTTCGATACTTGATGTTGCAAAAATAACTAAAAGAAATATTTTGTAAGACGTCAATATGTTACTTTATTTATTAATTTACCATTATACAGTTTACTCTTATATCGCTTTAACCTTCTACTTCTTACCGTTACTTAGCACTTTATATGTTATGTATATATGTGATAGGTTTTTAACATTGTCTCATAAGCTAAAGAATGACAACTAATAAACACGTATTAGTTCTTTTATGCCGCTTTTTAAATCTTGTAAACATCAATGTTTAATTTCGGCACTTTGATAAACTGATTGTCTCATACAAACTGAAAACAAGTACACTAAGTAAGGTTACTGCCGGTACATTTAACAACATAACAGTATGGTATTTGACGTGAATCATCAATCATTTGGCCGTAAATGTGCAATTCTAAACATTTACTCCCGCCCATTACAGTAGTAAACCAATCAGCTGTTAACGGCTTAATTTTCGACCTGCCCGAATCGGAATAGCCCCGCCTACATTAACGCAATGAGATTTGAAATTCTTGCGAGAGAGACGCTATATCAGCGCGAGAGAGTCGCGACCCTACCGCAGGAATAATGCAATCACGACCCAACTGTGCTCCGACACGATCGCGGCAATACTGCAATTTTACTCCCATGACTTTTGTCCGGCACTGTATATTACTATTATGTAATAATATATTGTATTGCACCAGGTACGATATAATTCAATTAAATGTGTGCAATCATTTAAGCAACATGTGCACTTGCTGTTCAGAGAATAAATAAAATCCTATTAAGTTTTAATTCAAGAATATTAAAATGTCGAACCGAGGGGTGAAACAAAATATACCTCATTTTAAATAGTCAAACAAAATATTTCTGATTTTCTATTATTTCTGATAGAATTTACTTTGGATGTCTGCCACGAGGGTATATGTCGTAAAGAGACAAACAACATTCCAGATGAGAGTATAATACTTACATGTATACTATATTAATGTGTCTTCAAACACACATTGGGTGCTGAACTTGCTTTTTAAAGGATAGATGCAATGACATATGGTCAAAATCGGATTCATTAAAATGGGATGTCAATATGACAATTTCTCGATTTAAATTTCGGTCCATATATAAATTACTTATATACAGAATGAAAGTCTGTGGGGGTGTTGCCCCTGAAGGGATGACTTATGTGACGTCACTGGAGTAATCTCATTATCGGCGATAGTCATAATTCAAAGTAATTTCGCAACATTTTGATTGTTAATTTCACTAACAAATCTTCTATCAAACAACTTAAATGTTCCATATATCGAATGTTTAGATATCCAACTAAGTAAATCCGCAGATGACAATTATATAATAATACAGGAGAAACTTGTCTGTCATCACAGAAGTCTTTAAAATGTGTGGAGCCTAAGCAAGACTAAAGTTATTTCTTTTTATGTAACCTTTGTTGCGGTCGTGCTGAGAAAGCGACAGCTTTTCAATCTATTTCAACTTTCAAATGAATCAAATTTGATTTATAGACCAAAAGAATGAACCATGGCAGTTTTACATGTCTAAATGAAAACTTTTTTATGTATTTTTAAATAAAGCGTTAAGTGTTATATCAAATGCAATGTACTATCAATTGCAATGTTCCAAATGGAAGGTTTTATTACTTGAGCCTCATAAGATTGTAAACTCTCTCCTCAAAGAATAAAATGATATTTTATGAAAAGGCCGTCCACTGGCAGAAACATAAACCATTGTCAAACCCGAAGTGAATGTATGCTTTAAACCTCAGAAACACCTTTGATTTTGCAAATTGGGAAATAAAGACTGCACTCAAGATAATATATCAATGCTGCAGTGGACATTTATATTTGTATATCTCAAAATGTAATCGAATGGTATTAGATTTGAATGTTTTCACTGTTAATTTGTTTATTTGGAACTCGGAAAGGTTCGAAATAATTGGAAATAGGAGCTTAAATTTCCTTATTTTTTGTGTTTTTTTTAAAAACCAACCAATTGTTATATTAAAAAGGCAAAATGATGCTTGAATAGGTACAGATATGCTTCACGCTATACATATGTCCATCATACAAACGTTACAATTGACGTATTGAAAGTATAGTTATAGTATTTCGTTACATGCTATGGTGTAAACGTCAGTTTATGATGCTTAAAGTTGCAGTGTTTGAGTTGTACTTTTCAAGATAAAGTTTTACATACGTAGAAATACGGTTTGATCACTTTATCCAAATGAATGGGACTTTCTAAAACTGCTTTGTTGCGTTGATAACGTTCCATGGCTGAAGCCCAACCATGTTCCACACACGAAAAGACTGAAACAGCTGGCTGTCCATGGTTATCTTTAAAATAGTCCATAACACTCGCAATGTAAATGTTTAGGTTGACAGAAAAATGGGAAGGGTTCTGAATTGCATGTTGGAAAAATGTCACACATAATAATGACTTGTTTGAGAGGCATTCAAGTTGGTGTGATGAAGAAGACAAATATTTATAATCTCCTGTTTCACCACCTCTTCCATATGCTTGATAACGGTATAAGGATCTATACCGAAACGTCGCTATTGTTAATAAAGAAGTTGATCATCCATAAAATATTTGTCTTCTTTATAATAATGACCATGTTTCTTCGTGATGCTAAGTACTTCGCTAAAGTTTTCTGGTGCTGGCTGGATGGTTTGTCTAGTCAGTTGCTAATTAATCAAAAGTAAAGTGTTATTGGCAGACAACTCTGAACAAGGAATGATAACAAAATTTATATTAATATCCAGACATATAGTTTGTGTGTCTGAGCGAAGCAATAATGGTTGCAATGATAATGATACACAGATGTAAACCTGACATCGATAACAAAGTTCGGAGACTCCGATGACTTTATGAGTTGTTTTCCTCATCAGGCAATCACGGACGCATTAGCTTGTGTCTGACTGACTGTGGTAAGTCTACAAACTGTAAACAGAACTGTTCCAGAACTCCAGAACTCTGGTATTCCATAAGCTCATACTTTGTGGAGAGGCACATTTGGTATCTCGTCGGATGTGTATAATTACTCCTCTAATGATGAACACTAGATAACCAGTGCTTTTTGGCGTGGAGGATTGGGGGCGGGGTTTGGTCTAGGGTTGGAGCGGGGATGAAGATGTTCTCATCTTTTATGTTTTTGTTAAAGATATTGTTTGAAAAAAAAGAAATGTAAACTTAGATAAAAAATAAATCATACTCAGTAAAATGTTAGTTACTTCATCTGTACACTCTGTGCATTGATAATACTGAAGTAAGGACACGAATGTATATCAGTTGGGCTTGATAGACCATTCGGTTTCGGTAACATTTCACTTTGCACCAAACTACCTACACAAACATCATGAAAAGGTCGAAAGCAACTCATAAAGGCCATTCATACAGACGCACTTTGAAACCTCCATGTACATACATGTCTAAACACCTTGGTGGCTATAAAGGGAAAACAATATAACTCAAAATCAACGTACAATATGTCTCTTAGGTTTGTAAGCGTCAAGGGACTATGCTAAGTAATGCAAGAGGGATATAATTCCTCAAACTATTTTAAAATAGTAACGAAAATACCAAGCTTTAATACTTCACCTTGTGTCTGACTGACTGTGGTAAGTCTACAAACTGTAAACAGAACTGTTCCAGAACTCCAGAACTCTGGTATTCCATAAGCTCATACTTTGTGGAGAGGCACATTTGGTATCTCGTCGGATGTGTATAATTACTCCTCTAATGATGAACACTAGATAACCAGTGCTTTTTGGCGTGGAGGATTGGGGGCGGGGTTTGGTCTAGGGTTGGAGCGGGGATGAAGATGTTCTCATCTTTTATGTTTTTGTTAAAGATATTGTTTGAAAAAAAAGAAATGTAAACTTAGATAAAAAATAAATCATACTCAGTAAAATGTTAGTTACTTCATCTGTACACTCTGTGCATTGATAATACTGAAGTAAGGACACGAATGTATATCAGTTGGGCTTGATAGACCATTCGGTTTCGGTAACATTTCACTTTGCACCAAACTACCTACACAAACATCATGAAAAGGTCGAAAGCAACTCATAAAGGCCATTCATACAGACGCACTTTGAAACCTCCATGTACATACATGTCTAAACACCTTGGTGGCTATAAAGGGAAAACAATATAACTCAAAATCAACGTACAATATGTCTCTTAGGTTTGTAAGCGTCAAGGGACTATGCTAAGTAATGCAAGAGGGATATAATTCCTCAAACTATTTTAAAATAGTAACGAAAATACCAAGCTTTAATACTTCACCTTGTGTCTGACTGACTGTGGTAAGTCTACAAACTGTAAACAGAACTGTTCCAGAACTCCAGAACTCTGGTATTCCATAAACTCATACTTTGTGGAGAGGCACATTTGGTATCTCGTTGGATTTTTATGATTACTCCTCTAATGATGAACACTAGATAACCAGTGCTTTTTGGCGTGGAGGATTGGGGGCGGGATGTAGCTCAGTTGGTAGAGTGTCCGCTCATCACCCGGAAGACCGGGGTTCGATTCCCGGTCGCGTCATACCAAAAGACGTTAAAAGATGGGAGTTGTTGCTGCCTTGCTTGACACTCAGCATTATAAGGACAGAACAACGCATGAACTGGCGCTGCACTGTGGCTGCCGGGTGCTATTTGCACACAAAGAATTTCCTATGTACATTGTATTACGGACAATAAAGAGTTATTATTATTATTATATTACTTCAAAGGCTGTGTTGGCAATCTCATCAGTATGAAGGCGTGGTTATTGATCAGCATGATCTATCAAAGGAAAGACACAATCTTCACGAGATACGTCTATACATAAACAATTTGCAATGTCTAGTGACCTTTGTTGTTGAAAAGTTGGAAGAGATGTTTCCATAAACCTGTCAATATATTTTTCTTTAAGATATTTTTTTCTAGAAAATAAGAAATCTCATTTATTACCCTGAAAATAGTTTTGGTGAATTGATTTTGAACAAATATTAAATCAACTTATCTATTTTATGGTGTTGGAGAGATAATGTTTTGATTCAGTACTTCTTCCTACCAAATATTTTGTAAAGTTTACTTTATGTGACAAATACTTGTACGAACCTTCTCTAGGTCGTGTGTACTTTTCCCGGAATGTCATGCATGGATTGTTTACTCAAATGTTCCAAACTTTCTAAATAAAAAATTTCTACAAACTCGCTCCGTACACAAAACTTTAAATATTGCCTTGACATCATTCATTACCAGGTGCAAACACAGACTGACATTCAATTCTTAAGTAAATGCATATCATACGGTAAGTAGTACAGTGGCATCTTCATTTTTATATTTAATTAGACATGTTTCAATACGACAAACCATTGATTGCATGATATCAATATATATGCAGAGAATAACCCTTTCTAAATGATGATCATTCACAATATACCACCCTAGTACAAGTAAATAGGCAGATAAATGGGAATGAAACATCGAACTAACGACAATATCATGTAACTATTTCAATTGATTTGGTAGAACATTTGAAACGTTTCCTGTTTAAGTGTGTCACTTTGCTTCGTTTTCTATATTACGCCTTTACTCGTATTGATCAAAGGCGGTGAACATTCTACCTAAAACAATGACTCGCAACTCAAGAAAACATTGCCACATAATGGTCTGATACAGCGTGACATCTGTCATCTTTGCTGTATTGGAACAAATGTGTTGCCAACCGACCAAACAGTGTCATTCAATATTTACTTATTGATTTGCTTTTTCTTTGTCTCTCTTTCAATTAATTCACATTGATCAGATACTTTTATTTCCTCATTACGATGACGGACGAACAAAATAACCATTAATTACTCCAATAGGTAGCAAGGAGCGGAAACTCAAGAGTTTACTGTATTGAGTATTCCCAATTGGATACAAGACGCACCTGTGCACCACGCTATCTACTGCAAAACTTATTGATGTTCATTTCTACTAGTTTGTATATCAAGTCTAAAAGCGCCTATTCTGATGCAGGAATATTGATCATCAAGTAATAGGTAGATATACATGTATATTGTATATAGTGTAGGTCATGCGACTGTATCACATACTGTACATTATATATCAGCTTAACCATGATGTAAATTTCGAAGATGTCAGTATTAATTTCAATAGACAAATCTATATATATATATATCCAGTAAAACAAAACTTTTGCTGATTAACCAACAGTTATTTCAAATAACGATAGGTTTTACACTATGTTAAATATAGATCATTATAACTGGTACAGTATGTATTTCTGTCAAGACATGATAGAAACTGATGTGTCACACTCTTTTTATTGATCTGTTTTATGTTTGTCAATACTTTTACATTAATCCCAATAATAATGTCAAGAGATTGTGTTGTATCATAGAAGTTTGTTTTTGTTACATAAGGACAGGATTCACCTGTTTTACATAGACACCATGCCCCTCAAATGTATATGTTTGTGAGCTCAACATATTTTCTAGTATGGCTAATCATATTGACAGTTACTAGATTGCGGACATGACTACAATGTTATTATTTATCCTGGAGAAGATCAGTTATATTTCGCTGGAACATACCCCTCACAAACTCTTGTAATCTGAACGTCCCTGAACGTCCCATGAATATTAATCAAGGTTTATGTCCGGCAAACTAAATACTGTAATATTACTGTTCTTAGGACATCTGCAGACACATGATTCGTATCTGGACGAACGTTCACAAAAATCAGCCCTGCTAGAACAGGACATAAAACTTCATCTGTCTATCCATCTGCAATGTCTGTAGAACAGATTTCGTTCTGTTATCGTAAGGGACCACACCCTCACCCATGACCAATGTCATGATGTTTGATGGTGCTGCGCTCAGACCACTCACTTCGTCAGTGCTGAACACTTATTCTGTCATCTGCAAAGTCCGGGTTAAATCACTGAATATGGAGCAACCCCAATGACCAGACAACCGAACCCTCTCTAGTCTTTTGGTCATGTTACTACACCGAACAATTTACATTTTAGACCTGTTGCTTTGTGTGCATTTTCAATCACAAACACGGGCTCGTGTAACAACCCTAAGATCGGCATTTAACTTTTAAGAAACCCTCCTCTAAAATGGATAATTTGGTCTTGTCTGGTTTTGGTCTTTTAGGTTATTCCAAACATTTCCTCGCTACATCATTTCCTGTCTGACCGCAAAGCGATAATCGAGATAATACACTGATTGACTGGTGAGCCCATTGAGTTGAGAAAACAACTGCGCTATAGAAGAATGTATTATTATTATAATTTTAACATGTAAGTTTTGGAGCCAGGTATTTCCCATTGTACAACCTAAATTTTCATATAAATTGTAAAGGCATGTATATACTTTTCTCAAGGAATGACGCTATCCCTTATTTTTTCCCTCAGAGTTAATCCTGAGCTCATGGGTTTATTACATGGCATGACATCAGTACGTCTGATCTTAAGCATTTCACTTTCTTTTCGAAATCACAATGGTGGTGACTCTTTGGCCAAGGGACCTCGCTCTATATACAAGAATTAAGCTAACTTAATGGGGATTATAAATTGTAGACAACTTGTACATCATGATCATCACTGATGTTTTCATTCAAACAATATTAATTTCATGTTAAAATCATTAGATATACCTACAAAGAGACAAAACACTTGAAAATGAAAAAGTCACAAATATGATGGTAACTCACTTAGCTTCACACGTTCGTTGATTTCATAATGTGTGAGACGGAAGGAGCTGGGAATGATACATTTCTCGATAAAGATCCAGACATGGAAGCTGTACTGACTTCCTGCAATGTCACTACGTCTGTGAGACATGACTGCAGACACATTGTGCAGGACGTGTAGGATTTTTATAAACTATTGAAGTGTTTCTGATTGTCAACTTAAGTGCACTACTTTAAAGATTCAAATTTAGAAAGTGTAGTATCAATCAAAATATCCGTATCAGACTCACTTTCAGAATCACGCATATTCTTATTCTAATTACATTTTGTGCAATCATTGTTATTTGATTTGTATTTCTCTCTAGTGGAGAAAATGTCAGTGAAGAAAATGATGGTATAAACTATATTGAAACGTTTGGATTTCGGTATAACAGAAGAAAACCTTTATCTTTTTG
Source organism: Gibbula magus (assembly GCA_936450465.1). Lineage (NCBI taxonomy): Eukaryota > Metazoa > Mollusca > Gastropoda > Trochida > Trochidae > Gibbula > Gibbula magus. Next base: position 77,168,590 of record OW388296.1, read on the forward strand.
TGTAATGTGTAAACTGACTTTAGTCAACGTCTGAAATATGTTACATTGAATGAAACTTGATACAACATTAGTTCCTGCAAATACAAAAATCTTCTTGATTGCTGGAGTTTTCAGTCAGCATTAGGCACTATACTATGTTTACTTTGTTGAGAGCAGATGTTCATGTTTACGAAGACTTCTTTATGTTCTGTTATTTTAAACGAATGAAGAATCCAGTTTGTACTCCCCCGTCGCCAAATCTAACTGTCTTACACGTGGGTGCTAGAGACGAGTCGGTCAGTAATCTGTTTTGTACATAGCCCATAGGAGACATAATCAGTTCAATATCAAAGACTTGTGATTGAGTGGCCATGTTATCTAGTGGCAGACCACATCATGACGTATCCTTATCCAAACGTTCCACCGGGACAGCTAGTTCTTAATCTGGCGAAAGCTTAATGTGATCTTGTGTCATGAAAACTCTTATATTTTCCTGTGGCAAGAACAATGAGAGCAAGGAAATAGCAAAAGTAGGAACAAGTACTGATTTCCGAAAATAGCACCCGCGTGGCTACCAAATGGATAGAGGTTGGAATGAGAAATTGTCAGATTGTTCTAAAGTATCAAGATAAACAATTCATAAATAAAATATTCAATTTGATTTCATATGGCTTTATTGCTATATATACATATAGAAATTTATACATCAATAAATATAATTTTCTGAATACATTTTACATGAGTTCCACTCTTCTAGATTAAGATTACTTTACATGTCTTGGCACAAGTCTAGATACTGAAACAAATATGATATGCAAGATTTTAGCCAAGCTGAAGATCAATCAAAATATACTTTCAACTCTTTATATTCAATATCCCCAATCAAAGGAAGCTGTATTGATGTGATAGATGAACTGAATTAATAGATCCGTGGCGCGTATCCAATCTAGATGTTAACTTATTCCAAAAATGTGCCTGTTCTCTCTCCGCACATGCTCTTCCAACAGACGTCAATTCACTCAGTTCTGTGTGACCATAACCTCTTACAAATCCGTATTACGTCCTTATTTTTCTCCAGTCGTACATTTTACATTTGCAACTGACATTTGTTTTGTTAGAGATATGTGTGATATGTGAGATATGCGTTGCACAGTTGAAGATAATTACTCTGATAATTGCGATAGTTACAGGAAACAGACCCTTTGAAATAACGTCGCTGATTGCTTTTGACAATCGGGACTTTTCCTTGCTGAGAAAGTGCTACGGATTCAAAGCAAACTCTGTAGCTTTTTCACTGTCCAAGGCATGCAACTGAAGTTGGAAGTTAAACATATATTATGATGACATATATTATGATGCTTATAGCTTGAGATGTGGTATTTTCTTTTCAACAAGTGATCATATTTCAGTGATTTCTTGCATTGTTATAAGGTTTGCCTGCTACATAATAGCAACATTCGATACGTTCAGTGGAGAATAATGTTTTTGTAGTGTGACCTATTTCATGTTTCAGTAAATTTTGTCCTGGCGAATAACAATAAGATACGTTTTCTAACAATGGGAAAGTTAAGTAAATAAACTACCCAACTGACAATCTTGTCAAGATATACCTAATTTATTTGTTACAACAAAACACTTAGTGTTTGCTAACTTATTACACTGTTTTAACTTAATTAGTAATACAGTCGGGGGTCAAAAGTTCTTTCCCACCCTATCTTTCCCCATAGACTTACATGTTAATTAATCTTTGCAATAATATTTTTCATAATTTAAGTTTAAGTCAAATGGTTGTAAAATTCAACCAACATCTTTGAAAATATGCTAGCTGTGCATCCGTAATTTCGTTCTTCATTATGTTGATCACTCATCAAATGACATCCGACTGAAGAATGTATATACAAGTTCTTGTACCAATGTCCCATTGGCTGCCATGTTAAAGTATTGACGTATGATGTATATGCTTTGCTTATATGAAGACAATTTTCTTGAAACTCAACGGAAACTAACATGGAAATTATGTGTATGTAGCTGAAATGATTTCCAATGTTTTGATATATATTTTATAACCATTTTACATACATTTTAATTATGAAAATTATTCTTGCAACAGTTAATTAACCTGTAAGTCTATGGAAAATGACAGGTTGGGGAAGAGCTTGTGGTCCCTGGGTGTATAACATGATACATACCTGATACCTGGCTCGATTGGCAAGGACAACTAGTCTGGGTCATATAATAGCATATCACGTGGTTTCTCCGTCAAAAGTTACACATTATAAGTATGGAAGTACAATATACGGTCTCATCTGATATAATACATTCTTAATAAAGGATCGCAACAATCTAGCTCCCTACATAAAACTGTAAATGTCACTTTGATATCGTCCAATGCTCGATGCATTATCATTTGTTATGCGTATTTAATTAGGGATCGATTGTATAATATCAATAATATATACAGACGGTCACTCTTTCTAAATATGTAGACTCAAAACATACCATTCAGGTACAAGTAAATAGGCAGATAAATAAACCATCAAACTAATGTCAGTATCAGGTAACTATTTCTAATGATTTCATTACAAATTTACAATTGTTATTATTTACCCACTTTCTTTCGTTTTCTATATTATGTCTATACTCATATTGATCAAATGTGATGAATATTCTACCTACAACAATGACTCGCAACTCAAGAAAACATTGCCACATAATGGTCTGATACACCATGACATCTGTCATCTCTGCTGTATTGAATGCTAAGTTTAATGTTTGTACAACTTTGATGTCAACCGACCCAAAATGTGTCATTCTTGTGAACAGAATGTTCCAACATCAATATTCAGGCATTGATTTATTTTCACGTTCTCTCTTTCAATTATTTCACATTGATCATATTCTTTTAATTGTATCAATGCATGGACGGACACAATAACATTTATTTACTTCTATAGGTAGCACGAAATGAGACTCAAGAGTTCGGAATGTTTTCAATTTTACATAAGTCGCACCTGCATAATCTGCAAACCTGCAAAACACTTGATGTTCAGTTCCACGTGTTTGTATTTACAGTCTAAAGCCATATATTGTCTGTCACGCACGAATATTGATCATCAAATAGAAGGTAGATCTAAATCGAGCAAACCTAAAAACTATCTGAATAAAAATTCATACTTAGTATGTTCAAGTGATGCCATATATGTCCCATAGTGTTGGACAGGCGACTGTATCACATCATGTATATTAGCTTATAGATGACGTAAATGTCTTCTTTGCAGCGGTTCATTGAAGTCACTGTTACTTATTTCAGTAGACTCACATATATATATATATATATATATATATATATATATATCAAACGTCAAATGTCAGTCAAACACAACGTTGCTGATTAACCCATTTATGTGAAATATAGATAGCTTTTACATTATATTAAATATAGATTATTCCTCAAAGGATTATGCCATGATGACCAAAATAACTGGCGTCCTACAATTATATGTATTTATGTGCTATAAGACAATATGGAAACACTATATCATCCGATGTCATTGAAACTCTATATTTTCAAGATTGCAAGAAAATGAGAACAAGGAAATAGCGAAAAAAGGAACAAGTACTATTTCAATAAGAGTTTAACAACATCACTGATTTCATAATGTGAGAGACATGATTAACGGAAGAGGTTAGGATTGATACATTTTACGAATGAATATCCAGACAGAGAAGATTCGTTGACTTCCTGCAACGTATCTCTGCCTTGACTGCAGACAATCACCGCCAAAGATTCCTGCAGATTGTTGTTAACCGTGTTAAGCGTCTCTTACTTTCAACATACTTGACCTTTAATATTCAAATTTCTTCAGAATTCAAAATTCTATAGGATAGTATCAAATAATTTCATGTATTATTATCCACATCATACTTATTTTCAGAATCATGAGTGTTCTCATTCCAATTACAGTGTACACGTTATGGTAATGTTGTTATGTATTGTACTTCTCTCTGACGCTGTCAGTGAAGACAATGATAGTGTAAACTAATTGTAAAGGTCTAACGAAATATTCATCGTTCTTGGTGATTATGAACTATACAGGATTTCAACAGACAACGTCTGAAATATGTCACCTGATACAACAATTTTATTTTGCGCAAATAAAAATCCTACTTGATTGTTCGATGCCCTCAATCAGCACTTGGCACTAAACTAAGTTACTAGTAGGAGGCGAGATGCTAATGTTTACTAACACTTCTTTATGTTCTGTAATTTTAAACGAATGAAGACTCAACTTCCCAACTCATCTTCGCAGGCGCCAAATCAAACGGTCCAACACGTGGGTGGTAGAGACGAGTCGGTTAGTAATCTGTTTTGTACATAGCTGAAAGGAGACCAAATCAGTTCAATATCAAAGACTTGTGATTGAGAGACCATGTTGTCCTCATTTAAACTTCCATGAGAGAACAAGTTCTTAATCTGGCAAAATCTTAATGTGATCTTGTGTCATTGAAACTCTATATGTTTCGATTGCAAGAAAGATGAGAACAGAGGAATAGTGAAAGAAGGAACAAGTACTCATTTCAGGGAAATACTACCTGGTGTCGACATTGATGTATGATAAAAGGTTAGTCGAACATTGTCTCGCTTTAGTCGATGATCTTGTCTCAATAAAACATCCAGCTAAATACCTCATTTATAAAACAACCAGTTTGATTTCACATGTCCACATGGCTGCATATACATATAGAAAATAAATGCACGATAGTTATTATAAGGAATTAAATTGTTTTTCATATGGTTTTAATGCCAAGGTTACTGTACATGCGATTACTTATTTGAGATTTTATCTGTGATAGTTGGATGAAAGTGGTGCATATAGTTTCAATAGCTCGCCTTCTCAAGTTATGTTGGATTCATGTAAATTATTTTTTTACAACACTACTGTTTAAACATTCAATTCCAAAAATACATGATAACATTTAGTGAAATATCAAGAATATCATGCTTGAAATGCTATATGAATGAAGAGGCAAGCGGGATCCTATATGGTATCATAATATCCACCAAAGGGTGTCAGATAGTTTAACCCACAAGCTATTTATAAGACTGACTGAAACATAGTTACACCATGTCATATAAAGCCAAATAAATTTAATTTGTAATTTCTTAAACATTATCTGTTCATGTTTCTCGCGATGGGAGAGTGAAATATGGTTTTCTTGCCTATTTTATGTCATCCTACAGCAACTATGCGTCATCGATTTAAAGTCCAAGAATTTTAACATAATGTTTGGTATTTAAGTTAAGCGTTTATGAAATGGACATAATGTTGGTACATTATGCCCATTACATCTTGTACCAACATTATGTCCATTTCATAAACGCTTAACTTAAATACAAAACATTATGTTCAAATTCACCCTTTGATTCACCCACAATTTCAGCACCCAATGTGTGTTATAAGTATAAAAGTATAAAATCATACATTCATAAGTGCACTTTTGTGTATCACTTTACGAGATATATCCTCATCACAGTCATTCAAACTCTATTGACTTTTTTCGGCAGAAATATTTTATCTCTGACTTTGATGAAAATTGGTATCGTTTCTTTTGCCGCTTGGTGTATACTTTTCAATGTTGCCGACAATAATGTCTATCAAAGGCAAACAAAGTGTATTATTATACTTCGAGATATAACGTTCATTGTCATACTTGATGTAGTTCTTCTCACCAACATTGGCTATGTCCGTAAGTAATGCTGCATAATGAGACTAAAAGTCGTATTTGATATGCATGTCTGTCAGGCTGAATCTATTGGAGGATAATATGACCCACTCATATGAACCTAATGATGTAAAGAGATTATGTAAACAGCAACCACATTAGAAAATATAGACAGAAATACTCAACATGTCAGCTTTCCTTTGGTGATAAGAAGTATTCGAGCATATAAGTTATTTTTCATATATATATATATATATATATATATATATATATATATATATATATATATATATATATATATATATATATATATATATATAACACTATACTCTTTGCAGAGATAAAATTAATTAGTGTGACTTTTATACATTTCATATCATCTTTCTTCTTCTATTTAAAAAATATCTGTTATATAGTGTTCCTGTTGAATATAGTTGATGAAAAGACGAAAACATGAAACATACGTTCCCTTTTGCTACTGCAAATTCTGTAAAGAATTATACTTGTTTACCCACCTGACAGACATATACACATACATTTGATGGTTCATGAACATTTTGAACAGTCAACATCTATGGAAAATAACTTACTAATAATCAGTAACGATTACTTTGAACAATATGATTTCTAACAAATAGGAGCAATTGATCTGTGCTCAGTGTGGCTAGATATCATCTGATCTGACACTATTGTCTGGAGTTGAGAGTTATTGTCTGGGTTCACGACATATCACCAGAAACTTGTTAAGATTTGTGTGGAAATAGGAAGTAGGGAGTTCTTAGCGTCCACAACACATTAAAAACAAGGAGCAACAAACAGCATGACAACAGGAATGAGTTTCTAGTGTCATATCAAAATCACGAATAACTTAATATGTATACGGTTTGGGGTACGTACCAACTTCCCAATGCAAGGCATAACTCTTGCCAGTCTCCATTACTGGCTGATTTAGGCCTTGCAGTATTTCCTTAAGAAATATGTGTTTAGAAATCAAGGCCCGCTGTGCATTTCTAGTGCAGCGATTCACTATATTGACACAACAAAGCGAGGGAAATACCGCAAGGGTTAAATCAGCCAGGAATGCAGACTGGCAAGAGTTATGTCTTGCGTTTGGAAGTTGGGTACGTACAGGCAACCGGTGGTTTAAATGGAAGAAATTTCTAGAAGCACATTTAAAAGCTTTATATCTGTATTTGAACATAAAATGAAAACGTCTACAGTGTGACCATTGTGTATAACGTATATTGATTGACACTTGTGGGTTTAAAGTGAATAACAACCCGCTAGTATCCCATGATAGTATCCAACGTCCATTGTGTATCATATAGCACTGTATGTATGTATATTTACTTCTGATATTATCAAACCTCTCCAAACATTATGGTTATGGCATAATGATATTTAATATTGATTCAATACTTAACCATTAATGCTCGGATACATATGGAAAATATTTAACCAGTTCTACCATTGATAGCTAAGAAGTGACCAAGTTTCTTAAGGTATATCAACACAATGCGACTAAGCCACTCGAAAACCTAAAATGAATATCCTTGTTTCAATTACAATATTGAGCGTTGTGTTACACAAGTTTTTAAAACACTGGAAAGTATCACAATAAAGAATGAATAAATAAAAGTAACTCATTTATTCGCCTCACAAGCAGCAATGTTAACATTTCCCCCACGTGAGAGAATCTTTGACAAGTCACCGGACACTGTCCCAACGAAATTAAGTTTCCAATAAGTTTCCAATGTTTAAACACGATAGGCATGCCTTCAATATCTAAATGATAGTATTTCCTCATGAATAATGCTCATTTGAGAAGACGAACGGCGATCTATATGATAAACATGTATACCGTGACGGATAACACGTAATTGAATTATATACTTATGGACATATCTGTTTTAGAAAATAAAGTGCGTATGTTGGAAGTGTACGAACTACGGTTCAACCTACGACCGAGAAGCTGTTTCAAACAAGTAGGCGTTTTGAATTGTTTTCAATATTAAGGTTTCAATTGAAAAATTAACACGTCTGTCTGATAACTTTCCAAGCTTATTGTGTTCACTTATACAGAAAACCAGTACATGTTTGGAACACCTTGTCACAACCCTTGAAACTCAACAATGAAACTTGGATACCCGATGAGTCACAACAATATACAACACAGGGACCTTAGTTTAAGATAAAAAACCTTCAATTTCCATCTCTTTTACCCACCAGAACAAGCTTTTGTTGACCAAAAACATAACAACTTCTCCGTAGCACATATAGGCCTGAGGTTTCTTCCTTTTCGTGTTATAAATGTTAATTTATTCCCTCTCCTCTTATAAATATCGTTTTCATTCTACATGTTGAAACTGCATTTATACCTAACGTACATGTGTATGCTTTTACAGAGAAAACTTTTTCATGAATGAAAACAAAACTTCCTTAAGCTCAATGAGAGACCCCATCTAAGGATTTTGATATTTCAATAACTACAGGTTGTCAGTGCAACTTAAAAACAAAGCTTATGAATATTTGATACTGAGTATTTTCATATACTTGAACAAGTGTTCTTCACATCTCGTATACTAATGCAAGCAGACATTTTAGATATTGATTAACCAAACATGTATTCTCAACATTCATTATATAACGACAGTGTAACAACTAGCGATTTTTTTTTACCAAATTATATGTGCTAATGTGTCAGGAAATAGTATTTAGGAAGGAAATCATTCAGACAGATAACACTATTGGCAAAAACGTATATCATGTTATCGCCAACTGTCTCATGCTTAGTATTTCAATCTCCTTGAATATTGAATAGGTGTCCTTCATATACATAAACTGAGGTGTAAAAGAAAGTATATCACTCAGTTGTATTTATCATGTGTATAATTTTCAAAGTCACATATCTCGAGTTTTCGACGTCGTATTAAAAAACTGACTAGTATGGCAAATTAGTCCAAAACATTAAATCAGTCAAAGAATACCTCTACGCGTTTTTAAAAAAAAAAATTAAATTAAAAAATTAAAATGTTGAAATACCCCCAAATTAATGTTGACAATACCCAACTGTTCATCGACATATAAGACATACTCCGTGGTGGCACGTGGTCCTGTGCTTATCTCAGTAGACCGCTATCAGTGAAGTTCAGCAACAATGGGCGCGGCTCGCCGAATGGGTGGGTTACCCGCTTCATTGCTGGATAAACTGAGAGTTTGAAGGGTCATTCCCTGCCCCACACTGAGGCATGAGTTGAGAGACTCGTGGTGTCACCCTGGGTAAGTGACTTAATTCGAAGTGTGCCTCTGTCCACCCAGCAGTAAATGGGTACCTGGTATGATACGATGGTAGTCTGAATTTGAACCTTGAGCGCATGACAGGCGACCGGTTGTAATATCCTACGGGAGTGTTCTGTACTCGTTGACTGGGGGTAATATGTCGACCAGCGCTTTGAGCATGCAATGTGCATGGATATATGCGCTATATAAATGGTCTATTACTATTACTATTACTTACTCTGTGTGAACATCAATAAATGTGCCTCATCCTGCACATTTTGAACATGGTAGAGGTCATGTTGGTGTAAATTTCATTTCTTACCCCCGTCTACTTTAAATAATGATACTTAAGTTAAAAAATAAAACAGTCACTAATTAAGTCATTCAAACTACCGAAATGTGTTATTGTTTCGTGCCATAATCAAATGCATCTAAGTTCTTTAAATTATTGAATTAATGGAAAACAAATGAGTGATATACTTTCTTTTGCACCTCAGTTTATATTGTTACAAGCAGACATTTGAGATATTGAATAAACCAAACATGCTGTACATGTATATAACTTCGGTATAAAGGTAAATTTGCATGACAAACTTGTCGGGAAATATTACTTTGGTAGGAAATAATTCAAACAGATAAGAAGAGACATCAGAAGATGATATATCCAAACCGTTCCACATAATTTGTAAAACACATCTTTCACAGATAATTATATATCTACTACTTCAGCTAGTAGCTAATACACATGCTAAGTATCAGGCATGAAGATAGTCACCGGAAGCAGACCTCTGCACAAAGTCCAAATCAAACACGTTTCTATGGAAACGGAATCAAACATTTCAGGAATCTGCAAATATCAAAAGGCAGCACTTCAGTTAGTGGGTGATACACATGCAAAGTTCCAGAAAGATATGATGAAGAGTTGTGGAGCTGTGCCCCCGAAACGAACCTGTCTCTGCACAAAGTCCAAATTACACACGTGATCTCAAAATTTTCGGAAATCTTAAAATATCAAAAGGCAACTCTTCATTTAGTGGGTGATACACATTCCCAGTTCCAGGAAGATATGATGAAGAGTTGTGGAGCTGTGCTCTGTCTCTGAATAAATTACAAATTCAACGCGTTTCTATGGAAAATATCAGTGGGTACTGGGAATACCCCTGGCAAGTTTCGAGTACTGCTTCGAAAACGAAATGATGACGGACGGTAGACGGACGGACAGGGTGACTACTATATCTCACGGTATTACATACCGGTGGGATATACATTTTGGCACAAAAGTATAGCATGTTATTCCCAAATGAATTGACCCATATACACAAATGCGAATAAACGGTGGCAGTTTATAACAACCTCAACAAGTTAATGTCATTATGATATGAAACAGACCATACAACAGAGTGAAATGTATTAACACTTGTAAGTATATGTTATTTACATGATCATCATTGGCTGTCTTCATCCAATGGTCAGTGTATGATTTCCACATGAAAAGTTTTAAATTTGAGATTTATAAACATGCTTAGTCTGAATTCAGTTGCATGTAAAGGCTTAACATTTTAGGGTCGGACGTGCAGCATTAGGCTTTTATTGGAAAATGTAGAGCTATTATAATACTGTTATATGCCGCTGATTTCCAACACGTATGTTTATCTCAAGGCTACCATAATAATAACTTAATATGAAAGTACTTTCCTTCCCCGTGATTCCTTTGTATTGGGATATAGTCGTTGGCTCCGTCTTTCCGTCCGTCTGTCCGTCTTGAAAACTACTTGGCCAATCCTCACCACATTTGGCATACTGTTTCACAATATCATGTAGATGTGCCTTTTGGGGGTTTAGACATTTTGAATGTTTTTGTTGTTGTTTGTTTCCATGGTAAAAATTTGGACTATTTGAAGGGTGGGTTTTGTTTCCGGAGCAAATCTCTAAGAGTACTCGGCCAATTCTCGCCAAATTTGGTATACTACCTCCTCATATCACGTAGATGTGCCTTTTTGGGGTTTGAACATTTTAACTTTATTTTGTTCTGTTTCCATGGCAACATTTTGTACATTTGTCTTTTAGAAAGGAAATAAGTTGAAGTGAATTGGGTAAAGGAGGAGACTTCTGTTATTACGAGCAAAACACCTTCTAGTTTTAATTATACACTGCTAAAACTGATTATTCAACTTATGTGGGGCCGGAGGTTAAGCCATCTCTCCTGATGGCTCTTGTTCCAACAGATACCGTGCACGAATTTCTCAGTTTGCCATTCCTACAGAGGTGACGCATAGTATGTGTATTTGCAGATGGTAATGGTTTATTGTCATATTCCGTTAGTGGCCTACAAAAACAATGTCCCCGATAGTTACAAATTGAGCCTCGGAGTAAATCTAGTAAAGAATGGAAATATTGCTTATATTTGACATGTATTTACAATGTCAAACTTGTCATGAGAAATCGATCTTTAATTTGTGCCATAACGTAGACGTTATTTGCTGTATCATACCTTCAGTTAGTAATACCTCTTAGCAACATCTTGTTTCGCAATTTTGTCAAAGAAAAAGAGCATTTGACCCTTTGTCTCATTTTCGCAATGCAAGAATTGTATTTAGCAGAATACATTGCTGACCATTAAACATTACGATAGTAAAGGTAATTTTTAAATTAACAAATTGAATCCAAAGTAGAAAATGAAGATGGAAGGGAGTTTTATATCCGGGAAATAAAGAAGGCAAGTGATAATTCCTGAATTAACAGTCTGCACCTGAGAACTAAAACAACGGCACGGTGTTAAGTGAAAATGCTAATGTTTACTAACTCTTCAACATCAATTGCTAGTTGAAAACTTAGACGACTCCGGTTAATCCCCCCGGCGCCAAACCAAACAGTTGAACACGTACATGCTAGAGAGACACGTCGTTCAGTAATCTGTTTCGTACATAGCTGGGAGGAGGCCTAATCAGTTCAATATCAACGAATTGTGATTGAGTGCCCATGTTATCTTGTGGCAGACCACATCATGACTTATCTTCATTCAAACGGTCCATCAAGACAGCTATTTATTACTCCGAGTGGAGTGTAATGTGAGCTCACGTCAGTGGAACTATATATTTCCATGCAAGGTAAATACAGTGCACAATGCAACGAACTTCGATTCTTCAATTCCGATGATTTGAAACCGAGCTTTTCAATTTAGTTTTTGTCATGGTCTTTGTGGAACCTTACAAGAAAATGATAATTTGATGTTTTATTTATACTCTAAATATGTTACTTATTGCCGAGAAAGACAGTCACTCAAATGTTCATTTTCTTCTTTTCTTTAACAAGCACACAGATTTGGTATTATTGAGATATCAACAGTGAAAATGATCATATGGTAATTGGTGCACTAATGGTAGGTGTAATACAGAAAGTTTGATATCGTACTTCTTCCTCAAGACATATAAATAGGTTCCTGTAAACCATAACCAAGAAGATTATATCCTCAATCAATATTAATAACCTACATGGATAAATCTACCACCAGTAAGGTTGCGGTACACATCACACATCATGATTATACTGAGTTGCCTACTGAGTTCGTTCACGGGCCCGGTGCAGGACTATTCAGCAAACTGAAGATAGTTGGGCCTTTTCCGGGTATGTAATTTAATAACAACTCTTACTTAGTAGCATGCAATCTTTCTTTAAACTATGGCGAGAAGTAATAGATGTTCAAACTGCTCAATTTGAATGTGACCTTATCTGACCGTCAGGTTTATTCTATTAATCAATAGTTTCAATGTCATCGATCTTTAAATTATTTTAGTAGGCTATGTGTAGAATATATTTTCGTTACTATTTAAATCGTCTACAATTTCGGCATTTATCTGAATGAAAAGCACATTTATTTTAGACATATTATTTGCATCTTTTGTAGTTTTGAATCTTTCATCAATAGTGTTATTTGCATAATATTAAAAACTGTTTTTGATTTCCGTTGTTTAAATCTTTTCTTACAAAATGTCCTCCTGTAAAACCTTCCTAAGAAAGATCGGGCACTTGTAACGAGAAGTGTCCAGAAAGCTGGCCACGTTTTGAGAAGACATTTCCATAAGATACTGTACGTTTAGCAAATGTAAAATAAACCCCAAAAAACATTTTTTAGCATTTCAAACAGTTCTTTATAATTTATTTTAAACAGAGTCAAACACAAATTATCTCTGTCGGATAAAGTCGATTTTGAATGTCTCTGCTGAGAGTATATTCACAGATATAGACAATGTCATTTACAAGAGTTTGATACTTAATTTTGTTTCTTTTCAAACACACATTGTGTGCTGAAATTGCTCTATCAAAGTTACTTTAACATAATATTTACTATATATAAGGTAATTTTCATGAAAAATAGAAATTATGTCAGTAGAAAACATCTTCGATTTTAAAACGATGACGCATCATTGCTGTAGTATGTCGTCAAACAAGCGAGAAAACAATATTTCACTCTCCTATCTGCCCTGGTTAAAGAAATGGTTAAAGAAATTCCCAAACGACGATTTGTCCTGATTTGTTTTCAGGAAAGTGAATCGATAATGTTTTAAAATTACAAATATCATATATAGTTGGCTTTTAGAGACATAGTGTAACTATGTTCCAGTCGTGTTCGTCACTCTTTGATTTAGATATCTTACGTTGTTGTACCTATAGTTTCTTTTGCTCCTTAGTGTATTTCAGGCCAAATATTCAATACACACTTTCCCAAGGCGTTATAAAGCCGACTTTGTCTGCTTGTTAATGTTCCTAATTGACACGAATCAACTACCATGATAAAGAAACTCTACAGACTTCATCATCGATTCACAATGATGTGAAGTGACTGTTCAAAGCCAGTCAATCCTAAGAAGGGTGAATTGGTACATCTTAATCATGCGTCGAGAATCAATATACACAATACAAAATATCACCAAACGCCAAGCTGACGATAACAGTCCTGATAATGAATGAATGATGAGTGCAACAGGTAGAGCAGGATATGCTTACAATGTTTTCTAGCATTCCCTTTGGGCGGTGATTCAATCACATAATAACCCCAATCATATTTCGTTAATCCCTGTTTTTCAGGTTTTTGCATTTCAAAGACACATAAGTTGATTAGGCAAATACACAGTTTAAATGTTATAATTAACATTTAAACCTGTTTTCACGTTTTGCATTATTCATTACACATTATTCGTTCATCTTCCTCTCACTGACTTTAACCACGCCGAATGCGAATTTCACTTGCTTACTATAATGATTATAAAAGTTATTTATATAGCAAGGTTTTCCATCGTCTAGTGCACACTCGTGGTGATATCAGCTTTATTATCATGGTCTAACCAAAACTGACATACCTGTCGCTAGAGGAGCATCTCTTAAAAACCGTGACCAGGTACCCATTCTGGGTGAACAGAGGCACATTTAATAAGATCACACACCCAGAGTGACACGATCGATACATTTCTCAAATCATGTCTCAATGTGGGGCAGGATCACTCTTCAAACTATCAGCGTATCCAGCACTGAAGTGGGTACCCCACTCATGCGTCGAGCCGCGCCCATTGTTGCTGAACTTCACTGATAGCGGTCAACTGAACTATGCACAGACCACGTGTTACCACGTTAAACTGTAATGTTATACAATACACCAAATAACAGATTCGAATTTCTCAGAGGCGTTTTTTAATGTTTAATAAAATGATAAACATAATTAAGTATAAACATATTTTGCAAAGTCTATGTGCCAGACAAACATACTTCAAGCGTGCGTCCTGTATGGGGTAGTAGAGGTCCCATCTCAATTTGTTGATACACCATTAGTATCAGACTGCAGTGTTGACTAAGTATAAGTACCGCATTAAACAAGCAGGGGACACCAAGCTTATCTGTTTGCTGTAATCAGTCGTACATCACGAGGCTGGAGATATGTCTGAGAGGGCAATATGTTGTAACCAGTCCATGCTTTAATGGAACAGTAATCAGCCTCTGACATAAAACTGATTCAGCAGAATTTTAACATTTTACAATTAAATACGACACTTTTAATTATAAATATAATTTCCGAGAATATGAAATTACAAAAACGTGTTCCTCTTTGTCAGGTTAAATTCAAAGAAAGTGACATAAATCGGATTGTTGGATTTGTTTAAGATTTGACATTACAGACGCCAGTTATCAATAAGGATTCAAAGGTTAACATCATCTGAAAACCCTTTCTTATGGTCAATGTATACTACACAGTACAAAATGCAATATTTTGCCAGAATTATCTTGATTAATTTCCATTTTTTATTGTTTACATTCAAGCAGACGTAGACGAGTTTTATTCAGTGCTTAATGTCATATCAGACGCAACACAGATAAAAATGAATTAATCACATTTTACTGGACCAGATACATTTTGTTTAGAATAGTATGCAATATTTTTCATTTCTGTTATCCTTTGTTCTAAATACATCATAGAATGTTGATCTGGTCGGATATAAAGTTTAAACATATGAACTGTACAATGATTAACGTTCCCCGGGAAATAAATAGAGAATCTCACCCAGGTGTCTTCGAATATCAAATATATCAACAGGAGTTGATAAAAGTTACAAATATTGACTTTTATCAACGAGTGTTGATATATTTGATATCAGTAGACGCGAGGGTGAGATTCTATTCATCATCCAAAATCATTCTTATTACGTTTCAATAAAAATAGTGTACATCTCTGAGCACAACTCTGTCAATTGACTACTAATGCGGTGACGTCATCATGTTTTTGACGTAACATTGTGCATTGTGATGTCATTACTCGAAGATGTAAATTTAAAGCATTGTGAGGTTGAGGTGACAGGGCATTATGCACAATATCCTGTCAAAACGTTATCTCCTGGGATATATCGCTTGATCTAAACCAAACGATATCTCCTGTGCAACACAATTTTGGATAATAAAGTACATTCACCTTGAAATACATCAAACGTATACATCTTAGATTTATGATCAATATTTAACTTAACTAAGGCAATTAAGCTGCATCTTAAGTTTGCAATTTATACATGGGAAAATCGACACATCTTTATCGTGACGTAATTGTTAAATTCAGAATTTTATGACTAATATTGTTCCAGAATGACGAAGGAGTGATTTTTTGTTCCAAATCTGGATATATTTATTTTTGCATCTTTCTTTAAAAGTTTTAAAAACTTGTAACATAGCCGCATTCTTATGATAGCCGGATACATGTATAGGGAAATCGTGAATGGAATATAAGTAAACGAACATGAGATATCAAAGTGCAAGCACCATTGTCGTCAAAGGCTGCATATAATGCCTTTGGTATCCTTCCATATGTTCATGTAATGTAGATAATGTTGTGTAATACACACGATTTCAAACCGGCATTCGTTCCTCGAAATTGAATGAAATAGTAATTGGGGCGTCTTCATAACATATACCCCGGATCTAGTGATCAAAAGCTGAACGCGCGCTGTCCCACCTGGTTAGATAAAACTATTCGTTGTGTCTATCTGTCAACATTTGTCATCTCGTCCAATCCTGAGTCCAAAGGGATCAGAAGAACACAGTAGAACAGAGGAAATTTTAAACAATTGATATAATTACTGAAAAGCTATCACATAATTTCTCTGAAGTCTAAGATGGGTAGCGTCCCATACTGCCTACAGTCCGAATCTGCCTACAGCTTATAACAACATGTTAAGGTCCAGTGATCAGGAAGTCAGGGTTATATGCTGACCTTTTCTACCTCTAAAAAATGAACTCAACCAAATTTTCGGTCAAATTATCTTGCTGTCCTTCTGCTTGTGAAGTGACGTACTTAACACGCTGTACATTTGCCATTGTGGGATGGATGACGTTGGTTCCCATCCTAAGTTATCTTGAGCTAAATTAACTGAGTTGATATCCTCTTCTCAATAATTTAAATATGATTTAAACATATTTATTTCCGTGAAAGGAACCGGATTGGTCAACAAGCTTACAACTTATGTTAATACCTCTCCTGGATACAACACTATACATAACATGTAATGATGAATGTACAATATGTATTACATCTTAAATATGAAAAGAACAATAAAAAAAACCATACCAATTATATTAGTCATCATATGTCATTGAAATATTATTATGAATCAAATCTGCCACTTAAATTTATAAACGACTGAACTGAAATTAAAAGTTCTTAGTTGACACTTCGGGGAGAGTTTTGATTTCCAAACAGAATTGATTTTACGTCAAATCCTTTGGTATAATAACACATACGTTGTCGTATATCGCTGTAAAGAGGACATAGAAAAAAGTAATGAATAGAATGTTCATAGTTATGGCCACAACGACAGGAAGATGTTGAAGATAAGAGACGTTCATATTTATGTGCATTAAGGTCACTACATTCAAACCTGAGATAATTTAAATATTTCCATTATCTTAGACAGCTATGACAAGGGATGTAAATACAAGGTAAGTTAATCCTACTCTGCAATGGTTAATACACAGGTTAACTGTTTCTAAAGAAAACATGTTAGTGCGGAACAGAACAGAACAGATTTTATTCTTAAAAACACACACAAGGGATATAGAGAACATACAGGTATATACAATGATATAAGAATATGACATTATTTAAAAAGGGGCAAACAGCATGTTATATATATTTAATAGTTTTATCATGAAAGGTTCAAAATCACATTTCATTAGATATATAAACTTAGTAATAAGATGCAGGGATTCAGTTAATCCTTCTCTGACACGACTATTTTTTATGATAAAGTAACATGTTAACTGTTCTGTATAATTGTATAACTAAAGATAATCTAGATCTGTTAGAAAACTGGTTAGTAGATGCAAGAATTAAGGTACTCTGACATGATTATTTGTAATACTAAATAAACAGGTTAACTTGTTCTGTATTAGTGTGACTTTGTCGTGATGTTAGTAACTGGAAAATAGGTTGTTCCATTATGATATGGGTAAAAAATCATTTCCCAAACTGCCTACACTATTTTGTTTAGGCAGAGTGGGACTGTAGGCAGTATGAGACCTAACCCTAAGATGAAGCTTTATCATGCATATCATAATATATTAAATTTTCGTTTTCGATTTGTTATTTATAAGCAAAGTCAACCTCGATAACAACCGGTATATATATGTTCAAAAAAAATTCACATGCGTACTCAATACCTACTAATTTTGCATATTATGTAGAATATTTCTATTAAATATGTATCGTGAATGATCCTCCTATAATAAGTATACTTGTTCAAATATAAATAATTTCGCAAATTTATGTTGTTCACTTTGTATTCTCATTGCCCTGTAGTCTTTACAATTCTATCCTTCTGTATTTTCCAAATTACAAGCCATAGAATCTCATGGTTTTTCCACCATACAATTATGTCTTCCAAAACGCCACAAATCCTGAATAAATTACAGTCCATGGCTACACTGGTGCCAGACGACGTCATTGATTGACACAACATCATATTACCTGCATGCAACAACTTTATAAACGATTAAAGGTCTGGGTTATAAACATCTTCTTTCTATGGCAAGGACAAATCATTTTGGATTCAGATTATTTATGTAAGTGACCTGTAGCAATGTCGCTTTGACATCTTATCGTTGGGACTTTCAACATTCAATGTTTACGATACATAACATCGAATATTCTCAAATCAACAGCGAATTGTAGTCGAGCAGAACCAGGTTCTTATAAAACATAACAATATTTGCCCAGAGCAGGTCAATATGATTACCCAGTTTTACTTATAAAACATAACACTACATATACGCAACTGCTCAGAGCCGGTAAATATGATAATCCTGTTACCAATGAAACACAACAGTACCTACATATATATGCCTACAGAGGCATCTCACTGACTTCCTGTAAGTATAAAATATACTGCCATATCCTTAACTGCAGACTAACAAAGTGGGTAGAGGATAACAAGCTCCTGGTTGAGGAACAGAATGGTTTTAGGAAGGGAAGAAGTACCATAGATCATATCACAAGCCTGACAAGCATAGGAAAACAGGAAAAAGATGAAGATGAGTACTTTTACAGCTTTTATAGACTTCAAGAAGGCCTATGACTCTATCGATAGACGTATCTTGTGGGACAAATTGAACGATGTTGGAGTCAATGGTAAAATGATGAAATCCTTAAGGGTGATATACAACAACGTTTACAGCTGTGTAAGAGTCAATGGTTTTAAGACTGATTGGTTCCAAGTCAACAGTGGCGTAAAACAGGGATGTCTGTCTCACCTCTCTTATTTAATCTCTTCATAAACGATCTTGCGGTTCTCTTGAAGAGTCTGAACATCGGCATTGAGATTAATGATGAACTAGTGTGTATGTTACTGTATGCAGACGACATTGTACTAGTGGCACCATCAGAGTCTGATCTGCAGGTTCTTCTCAGCAATCTCCACAACTGGTGTGACAGCAACAATATGCATATCAATGGGGACACATCTAAAGGCATGCATTTCCGGAACCCCTCAGTACAGAGATCTGCAGAATGTTTCACTGTTGGAAATATTGAACTAGAGGTAACAGAGAGATATACCTATCTAGGGATGCTTCTGGACGAGCACCTTGACTTCAGAATTACAGCAAAAGCAGTCTCTCAGGCAGCAAGCAGAGCTTTGGGATTGGTAATGGCAAAATGTAAAGGAATTGGAGGTGTAAATTTCCACGTGTTTACCAAGTTGTACGATAACCTTGTCTTGCCAATCATTACGTATGGAGCTGCTGTATGGGGGCAAAAGGAATACTCATACATAAACGCTATCCAGAACAGAGCAGGACGATTTTACATGGGTGTCGGACGTTATACTCCAACCGACGCGATACTTGGAGACCTAGGGTGGATTCCCGTTCGCATAAACCAAAACCAAGCGGTGCTTAGACAGTTGCGCAGACTCACAAATATGGATCAAGATTTTGCTATGGGATAAGAAGATGGCATCAGTCCGATTCAAGAACTGGAATTTTCGAGTACACCAACTTCTCAGTGAGAATAACTGTGAACATCTTATAACCTCAGACTTTGTGCAAGTCTCGTCTATAGCAGCGATAACGGACAGTCTCCAACAGAAATACAGTAGTGACTGGTGCCGACGGATTGAACAAAACACTGGGAAACTACGAACGTACCGCACCTTTAAGGCTGTTCACAGAACGGAACCCTACGTAGCTGCTGCACTACCTGGCCACTACCGCTCTGCTTTTGCAAAATTTCGCTGTGGAGTTGCTCCAATCAGAATCGAAACAGGCAGATACGAACAACTTCCTATTAACGAACGCTTATGCCCTATGTGTTGTAACCCCAGCATAGAAGACGAACTGCATGTCCTGCTACAGTGCCCTGTATATGAGGATCTGAGATATGACATGTTGCAGGAAGCCAGCTATCTCTTTGAAGATTTCCACTCGCGACCAGAGAGTGACAAGTTTTCAGCGACATTTAGTCATAGCCACTTAATGTTTATAACTGCCAAGACCTCTTTTAATATACTCAAGCGACGTCGTCATCTTATGTACACTTAATCAGCTTTTATCTACCTTTTATGCTCCTTTGTTTAATCTTAGTACTACACTTTTACTTTATTGTACTTTTTAAGTATACATACTATATCATTTTAATTTTTAATGTACTTTTTATGCATAACTACGGTATATACATATGCTTCTATACTTTTATATGTATATACAAGTCTCTCGTAACTCTTATAGAGTGGCACATATATATTTTTATAAACACAACATTTCTATGTAATTTTACTGTGTATATGTGGTGAGACTTAAATAAAATATCTGTCTGTCTGTCTGCCTTTATGCAGCTGATCAGAGCAGGTCATGTCGAATACCCATGCAGTCCTTATATAACATAACGCTACTTATATGCAGCTACTCAGAGCAGTTAAATATGATAATCTAGTTTCTAAAAAAACATAATCTTATCTATATGCTGCTGCCCAGAGCAGGTGATTATGATTACCCAATCATTATAACACAACGCTACTTATATGTGGGCATATGTATCTAAAAGAATGAAAATTAAATGTTACATAATAACTTACATTCTTAGTACCAGGAGGCAACTACAAGCGTATGCAAGGGGATATTATTAATGGGTTTTGTTTTATAAATTGGATATCATTTCGAAACAGGTTTTCGTTCTTAAGAATTGGATGTCATTGAGATGCATTTACGCAAGTATATGTATCATATAAAACAGCACAGAAACAAACCATAATTGGCAAATATGAAATGAGAGCATAGAGTCGAGTAGCCACGGGACGTTTCCAGGGAATATTACAGTTATTTTTGTCCAAGATAAATTGACAATCTTTTCTCCTTCAAAGCACAATAAGTCATCTTTTCAGCAATACGCCCTAGGGTCCATATCACTTGACATTCAAAATAAGATTGCCAGTCAATTGTGACACACATGATCATAGGCATTTATCATTCGCGTTTCGCTCTAGATTAACTCAGTATTTACAGAATATCTATATCTAAATGTTATGATGTTGCCATTAATCATTCAAATGTCAGGAAATAAAGTATCAAGTTTGCTTCTTCAAAGAAGTATTCTAAACTTAATCTTTGAAACAATGAAACAACAATTAAACAATGAACATAGAATAACTACGTGAGTCTGAAGTTGCTACATGGTCTGACTCTAAATTTAAGGTTCTGGGCGCTTTTATTTTCCTCAAATGTTCTTACAATACTTACACTGTCGGCCAAAAGAAACGCCTACTAGATATCTTATCAGATAGCGTAAAGACTATAATGAACAGACTAGCAATATTATAGCATAATGAAGTTGCACCATTTCTGCATGAAATATTTGAATTTCAGAAGTTCATGTCACGAATGAATGGCGATTGTTGAAATTAGAAAACAATAATTGTTCAGTTTTCGATCAGTGCTTTGTAAAAAAAAAACCCATTTAAAACAGATTTTCATACAACCACGAGCAACAACATAGGCACGCATTAGCATTAAAGTGTTGATGATGTTACATATGTAAGTGGTTACGGTGAGCAAGTGAATAAACCGAAAATAGCCGTCTTCATTGGGCGTGGTTTTCATGAATGTTATCGACTCGAATCACTGTTTTCCACGATTTAAATGGACTTTCATATTAGTTATTGCTTCACCATAACGTGGAGACCACCATTAATTATATTTAAGAACTTATTGCAAATTTCATTTTAAGAAAAATCAAGTAGGCGTTTCTTTTGGTCGGCAGTGTATTATCTAGGATAAGACTGAGAGGGTGACACTAAGATAACATACTGCGAGGCATCTCTTAGTGCTTAAGTTTACTTTTTAAAAGTTACAGAAATGAAAAAATACTATAATGATATTAAAAGAGATACTTTACATCTTATGCACAAATTGTCATTTTAATATTAAAATAGCACCATATTTAAATGAGTCGGCAGTCAGCACGTCTCGATAAAAGAGTACCATTTATAAAGTTTGGCATATGTGATTCCCAACAACACAATGGATGTACTTTTAAAGCTTTCAGTAACAAACGGGTTTTTGAACTGAAATACTAAAACTTATTAAACCCCGAAGAACAGAGCAATCAGTAAGGATTATTGTATATACAGGGTTCAAATTCATCTTCACTGACAGCGCTCAATCATCAATATTGTCTAGGGTTTCTCGTTGTGTCCTGACAAACAAAAGACGGTAACATAGCCAGAGGCATGCTTTATATATTGTGAAGATGTACAAATCATGTGGACACATGCCTAGTATATTCTTAAAAGAATCCGGATAATTATATTGAATCCTTGTCTATAGTCTAAGTCACACAATTAAACTTTTAAATTATTCATACTAAGTTCTCTAAGAGTCATCACCTTCATTGGCTTGATAACGGGTTAACATATTCACCGAAACGTCGCTTTCTTACAATAAAGGAGTTGTATATTGATTGAACGCTTTCTCATTTTACATTATTCTTCAGTTCAATATTAAAATGGTATTGAAACTCGATGTTATCTTCTCGGGAACCTGGTCATGGTTCTATCTGATGTTGCATTGATCGCTTCCATTGACATGCAGCGTGAATTGGAGTCTTGTGACTGTGAATGTTAATTTCGTTATGACTGTTCATGTGGCAAAAAATGTCTCATATTCTATGACACTCATGAACATATCGTTTCAAGCACTGAGATCAACAAGAACTGGATTAACTTCTCCCTTACCTAGCATTTTAAAACGATACCAGAATCAAAGAAGTCTCCATATAATCCAAATAAATACATATTATAATACAAATGACTGTATGGAATCTGGCATTTCATCGAAATGTGAAAAATAAATAGTTGATATTCATGTGAAAATAAATAGTTTATAGTTAAATAATGTACATCGTTTACATGTAAATCTGCAATATTATTTGTCAGATGTTGACTTAAAATATTCCAACAAGTATACAAGCTGTGACTGTTCAGTACCTGTTGTGACTCGTTGCGTCTACTATGTGGCACGTCGCAGTGCTTCCAATGGAACGTATTGCTGCGGTACTCACTGCACATTTGCCAACAAGATTGGGTTGATGTTGATGTCCAAAGAGGTTTTGGTCGGTGTTTTCAGACAGGAGTGGCCAAAATGGTACTGAGTAGAACGTGTTACCCTTGTCAGGGATATCTTAGGAAACTGAATTATCTTCATATCGTACACAACATTTATTCCAGGGAAGAGTAAGGGCTGACTGGATTTAGGTGACTTTGGCATTATTCACGATCACTATGAAATATTAAATTTGTCACCATTTTAACCTGAATGTTACAGTATAATAAGATTTGTCTTCACTTCTGAAGTGATACGTTGAGGGGATCACGTCTATTGTAGTAATATAATCCAAAGTAGTACTGCTGTGAATTGATGTTTACAATTTTGCTCCTCAAAACAATCTGCATTTAGTACACGTGGGAGCCGTCATATCGGGTTTTCTTATGATGGATGCGTGACGTCGTGAACAGTGGTATATAGAGTCATGTCCAATAGCGGTCTAAATGCGGCAATAGACTGTGCTTATAAGTTATTTTCTCCTTAGTTCCATGACCTCACTAGTAAACAAAAACATTATGTTCGTCTTTCCATCATACTATGTCTACAACCTGTGCCTAGTAGGTACTTATGTCGTAAATTAGTATAACAGAGACGCTAAAATGATACATAATAGTATGGTATAAGTTGGTCCTGATTCCAACTTCATTAATCTTACATCAGCAATGTATTCAGTGGCGCCCGACAGTCCGAGTCCGACATGGAAAACCGCTCATTGTCTGCATGCAACAATATTGCTAACTGATCATTTAAGGCTATGGTAGTCGTGGGGATTCTTTAGATAATATTAATCAGTGCTCTGTAACGATCTATCTAAGAGTCGTCAAGACTCCTGTGACTTTTCATATTAAATTCCATGACACATTATTGTGTGCTTATTGAGCGGTCAGGGTATTTCAATCCGAAAGACTTCTTAATACTATGAGTGTGTAAGACACGAACGGTTCTTAAAGCAAACCAGCTGGTTATAAAATGTATAGTGTTAGCTAATTAAATGCCGTGATATGAAAGTTGTAAAGTCTTTCGATTCGACGTTATTACTGGTATACTCGCAATGGCGCAGGATATTGTTTAATGTTATAAACTATATGATTGCATATGAAAAACATGTTGGCAATGTTATAAACCCGCTTTCAGTTCGCAGAAGTGAGAGGTTACATGCCATGTTCATTAGCACTACTCGTGCAATACCGGTATATACATTTCACCTGCCTCGACGGGAAAAACATAATATTAGTCAAAAAAAGATAAACACCCTATATTTCATTGTACGGAATGAGTCATGAGTGATCGTTATCTCCCCAAATTGCATACATTAAATTTTGCTGATGAAGAGAAAATAAATTCCAAATCTCAAGATTCGCTCCTACAAGTTAGAGGTGTGGTGTTACCTTTAATGAGACCACGGTGATCAGGTGGAAATCACACTCTCTCTCAGTGCACAGTTACATGTAAATGCACTCTACGATCTAAGAAGTAGCGTTGTTAATGAAAAGGTAGCACGTATCACTCCCTACTGTCCACTTAGGTTTAGTATGCAGACACTACCTGTCTATGCGCAGCCTTCCCAGAAGTTTGCAATTACATTAACAGATGATTGGAGATTCCTTCCCGGACCAGTTAATCTCTCATTATGCTCGCATGTCGTCAGTGACATGAGCAACTTGGTATTTCATGACTGATTATTACTGATGTATATGTTGTCAAAATTGTTGAATACTCCTCTTTACTGAACTTCGTATACTTACCACACATTAAAATTTCCCGATGCAATGCGCAAAATTTTTACTAATATTTCCATTTTTAAAAAAAACACAAGTTGAAGCGGAATTAGAGGTCAGTTACAAATATACTCTTTGTGTGGTCATGACTCAACCGTTTTGGAGGCCATGGACCATTGTTTCGAGATTCAAACAGTGAGTGACCTATTGCTTAACGCCACTTCGGCAGTATCACAACCATTAGCGGCGATCAAACAGTACTTTATATCAAAACTGTCTAAACATGGAAGAACTGCCCCTGATACAACTTGAGTTTCAAAGGACAAACATAGTGTTTAGACATGTTGATGATCTTCTATTTTAAATGTCGTCATTTGAGTTAATTGTTCCGAATGTACATTTAAGAGGGTATGTAACTCTGCAAAAGAATCAGACATCTAGTTGTCATATTGAAGTCAGTAATGCTACAACTTGTCTATCTACATGTATTCTGTGTATGAGCAGTATCTGCTTGTAGCAACGTTCACAACATTGCCAATAGCTGCTGTTCATATTCATAATGTCAGTTACCATCGATGTAACAATGATAATAGAAACTTATTGGAAAAGTTTTGGGGATTAAGACTAATAGAAGTTTAAAACATTATTCAATGCTACATGTTTTTTTTTACATCTACACGTATATTTTGACGTAAGCAAGTGGTTTCAAATTTGATACCTGGATAATGCACTTTATGGTTGGAACTACATGTATATATGTAGATAACCATTTTCAGACACGAGAGCTAAACTTCGCGGTAAAAGAAACTACACCTACAACAAAGCAACACACGTTAATTCCCAAGGGTTAACACAATGAAACATTGTTGTGAAACCATGTCTGTAGAAGTTAACTGAACTATTTTTTTAAAGTTTTGAAACATAATGTTTTACAAGTTTTAAAAAAAAATGTCGTTTTAGAATTTCCTTGACAAAAGGAGATCGCAGAATGAATGGTTTGTTGATTATGTAAGAGGACCTAAGTAACGACGCTTCATCGAATAAAAGTTAAATAAGGTACAAAAAAGCCAAAGATATTTCTCGACAGTTAACAAGTTATGTTATACCGGCAGCGTCCGTCATTGCGATGATATCATATAACTGTAACGGTCAACATGTTCCTGTTCTTTGTCGGGAATTTAGCTAAGACGTTTCATGTTTACAAATATTAATTTTAACGTTAATACTACTTTTAATCATCTTTCAAAATGGCTCGAAGCTATGGTCGGAATCAGGTTAATCCACCAGACACATTTACTGTAATTTCTCGTAGGCCTTCGTATTGATCTCTTCCAAAAAGTAGCATCTTAGCTTCCAGACAAAACACGAGGCTTAAATCTTCTTCAAAGTGTTGTGTTAAATTAGTTCCCTGTGATTACGTTATACTTTGTATTTGAACCGTGTTGGCAGTGGTGTGGTGTTGCCTTTCAAACCTGTTTTAGAATTGGATTGAACATATACCCCCACAGCTGTTACCTATTTTCAAATTCATGTATAATTATACTATTTATCTTTCCTCACATACAAATACTCGTTTGTGATTGGCTGAATATATTTTGCCTTGTGTACCCCACTAGTCTCACGGTGTGCACATTTCATATACCCCGGTGTCATGGTAACAGCTCCACGCTTAGAGTACGTGTCTCATAATGGTCATATGACGTTATAGGAATGACGCAGGAGGTCTACGCAGTTTTGAACAGTTCAATCAACTGATTGAGTCTCCATATATTGCACACTTATCTTTAGAAACAAATGCTACTTTGCATTCCTTGCACATCCAATTAAACTAACATTAACTAGTTTAAAGCCCTTAAAAGCTTGTAGTAATACATAACACGACTTTTAACATTTCAGTCGAGACGGATGACGCCATTTTGTTTAGGTTGGCGGTTGACGTAGTTCAAACGGTATTATATTATTATATATTATATTATGTCCGTTTATTCGTTATCGACAAGTAAAAATCAAATGAACAGATGTAGCCTAATTTCTATTGAATTGACGGTACGATAAATACGTTGAATGCTTCTCCTTCGGGAAGTAGGGTCTGATGAATCATCTTGGTACGAGTGTCATCATACGTCTAGTGGCTCGGGAGAGACGTACCGTATCACTCTCGAGAGAAGCATACAACTTATCGTAGTTAGGATTTACTTCCATCGCAGTGTGCTCAGTGCACATCTATCAACGGAATTGTAGTGTGACGGAGACTGTAACACACAGTGATACTGTATAACAAGGTATCATCGCACATCTTTTTAAAGATTTAGTTGGGCAATATGAAAGCCGCGATTGTATAACCTCAATTGTACGTTTTGTAATTGTCCACTGAAAATTGTCATGGTATTATGGATTCAATCATTTGATAGTATAAAAGTGTGAGAACTGGATAGTGTAATTAAGTATGATAATATTGCGACAGAAGTAGTTGCGGCAAAAAAGCAGTCACTAGTTTGCGTTGTCAACCTGGTGGAATGCGAAAAATAATTAATAAAACATTAATAATCTGACATTTTAATACCAGATTCTTTTTGCCCATATCGTCGACAGTTAATATATAACATAAAGATATAAATATAAATATGTAATATTCTTATAGCTAATTGTATGTGGTTATGCTCATCTGCTAATCTGAACTATACGTATACTACATGTACTTCATCCTGTGTGAGCTTATGCTGAGAAAGTTGTCATCGAGTATGGTATATAGTTTAACGAATACTTCTACTTTAAGAATATTCACAGGAAAGAAAGGGATGAAATTCGCCTCGCCGGATCCTATCGGATCCTTCCGGATCAGCCCAAAAATAGACAAATCCAGAAGGATCCGAAACGCGGATTCAACCCCTTTTTCGTCCTATGATTTAAAAATACGTTGTCTAAACCCGTTTCTATGACGTCTCATGCCTGTTTAATAACTCGTACAAATGTACGTGTGCTATACAAATGCAGTTAAGAGTTTGAGTAGGTTCTGTATTGTTTAGTAAATAACAGATTTCTCCGTATACATCTATTCGGGTTCACAAGTACAATTCTATTGTCAAGCCTGTAAGCATATAACTAAGTAGAATTATGTATCAATGTTGCTCTCTCTTTTTTCAAGATTCGTGCAAACCAGTACATGCATTCAGACACTTAATTGTATCTACATGTATGTGGTTCTTGTTATTTTTTTTATAAACACATCTCAAGATGAATTCTGAACCTCGCAAGACGTCAAGGTATTAATCCACTGAAGATACTTAATGTTGGTTTACATAATTATTGTTTTGTTATGTCGTTGATGCCATTTTAGCTAATATGGTCTGAAAGACCCGATGGGCTTATGGCATGTCATGGTGTCTGGCTCGTCCGCAAACTTTGTATAGTGTTTGTGTTGACTCCTTGGTGAAGCTGCGACCCCTATAGGGCCCACGGGGTTCATGGACTAAATACACATTTTCATCTGCTTCTTTAGTTGCAAATGTCCCAGAAAACTGAAATGTTACAGACTCCTTAGCAAATTGGGATTATAAATTGTAGATTTGGTAACTCTCTGACACCTTATAAGGGTCATTGGTCACGACTTCAGAACTTATTATTCCCTCCGTCTCCAGAAAAGCACTAGAAAACTCAAAACTGGTGTACAGACTCTTAAGATGGTTTATCTTCTGACATCTAAAGCCTGATGTGCTACGGAGCCACTGGCTCTACTTTTGGCAAAATATATCAAAATACCGTAAACATTTTAAAATCCATTCTGTGCATACATATTCCCATTCTATCTTGCAGTCTTATTAGTTCAGTGATAAAAGTAGAGCTTTCGCGTATCCGTTTGAGGTGAAGCATCAGTGCAACTCCCCCGGATTCATTACAGGCATAAACAGACTCACTCGATCAGAGGCGTCGCCCATTGACCGGCAATCATTACATAGCCATTTCGTTTCGGATTTTCTCCGTCTATCAGCGTTAAAATGCAACATATAAACTGTTATTGCTTAATATGGAAATGTTCTTCCTTCCATTTGTTTAGATTTGAATAAATAACGAAAAATATGTCATATCGAATAAGAGAGAATGTGACTTGTCACTTCTTTAATCTCACAGTTCCAGTGTAATTAGGTATTCATATGTTATAACCAGCTCTACTTTATAATGAGGTCAATGTGCGTCGATTTGATACCAGAAAAAAATGTTATTGCTTTCTCATAATTGATCACAAATGTCAATAAATACGGGACAATATCTTCAAAATGTATGTATGCAGATGTAATAGTGACGGTTGACCTTAGGTGAACAACCGCTCCTCGACTGTTAACACTTAACACTAATAGAGCTGGCAGACGTATATAATAACGGTATTTCATAAATCAGGTCCTTCGTCACTCTGTTATACAGAAACGTTCTTTCCTTTCTAGAAAACAATAGATGCCTTACCGATTTCAAAATGAATACGAACATTCCTATAAGTTCAGCGAGTATATAAAAGGAAGCGTGCCTATATGAAGTAGCTGGGTAAACCATGCTTTCACTCACAGCAAGAGTGACAGGCAGAAGTATATTTCCCAAACTCCGAGGAGAAAATAAATATATTTAGTGTTCTTGGACTAGTAAACAAACGGCATTTATGCGAGTTTTGTAACTGTTTATCAAGCATGGATTCCGAAGGTCACAATTTCAGATATTACCATATTTATCAGAATCATCAACTTTGAAATCGATCTCAGCACGCAAATGGATGCACTGAAACTAAACATACCTGCCAAAGAAACCTCACCACCAAAAACACACGACATCTTAATCAACGATCGATGAATACCACTGGTACAGAGTTACATAATGTCTCCAGAAGACCCAGAAGCCAACTAAACTTAATTAAACAATTTGAAACATGAAAAGTTTCGGAATCTCCTTTACTTTTTATTTTGCTTAGGTTAGAAGATAGAGTACACAAGGTTAAAGGTTAAGATTTCTTAGAATTAAAACTGACTTCATATAAAGAGAATGACAACATCTTTATTCAATGGAAACACGAAAGACACACATGAATCAAAGATTGAACGTTTTATAGTGGGCTTATTTTTTCATTTTATTTGATGGTTCAAGTTTATTGTCGTGTGATATTTTAACAATCGGAATACATTGGAAACGTGTCATACATCAGCTATCAACTAGTGTTAACAAACTGGCAGCACAAAAACCTTTGTGCGGACCCTTTACCGTTGTGACGGAAAAGGATTCCCTTTCCGTGATTAATTTAACCAGCAAATAAACTGACGGGCAAAAGAAAGTATAGCACTCACTTGTTTTCGATAAATTCAATATTTTAAAGAAATGAGATGCATATGATTTTGATTTCTTTTTTGACTCCTTTATTTTTAATTAAAATATCCTTATTTTAAGTGGACAGGGGTAAGAAATGAAATTTACACCAACATGACCCCTACCATGTTCAAAATGTTGTAAATGCGTGCAGGACGAAGCACACTTATTGAGTATGTGTTACGAGTACATGTCGATGAACAGTTGTGTTTTATCAAAATTAATTTGGGGGATTTTCAAAATTTTAAATTTAAATTTTTAAAAATTCAAACCACGTAGAGGTATTCTTTGACTGATTTAATGTTTTGCACTAATTTCACAAACTAGTCCGATTTTGAATACAACGTCGAAAACTCGAGATAGTTGACTTTGAAAATTATACATATGGTAAATACAACTGAGCCATATACTTTCTTTTGCCCGTCAGTGTATAATGACCACTATGGTTTATTACATACGTGCACCATACGGAAATATGCAAACAGCTATTGTCATACATATCAATATCAATATTTGATAAAGATGCTCATGGGTTAATTTTTGTTATCTCATTTCTTGATCTTAGTCATTCTATTCCAACAGAGGTTACTGTAATTTCCGATCCTAACCTCAGTTCTTGAAGGCCTGAATTTTTCAGCTCCGGAAAAAGTTCATCACTATGACGTGTCATTGGCAAATGCAACTTTTACAACGGCGTCGCTGATTGCGCAATTCTAGAACACGTGAGGTGAGGTTAGTTGGGGTTTAACGCCGCTTTTAAGAGTATTTCACTTATATCGCGCAGCTGTCATGGAGAAAGCCCGCAACGCCATGTGGCTATGTATTGCGGTAAATTCTGCTAGAATCGACTAGAACTACCGGACCATGAGTGGTACCACGTTGAAATTGTGCGTTGTGCCCAAACCTTACTGCGTGTAGAACAGTTCACTACTGCAGACTTAGTTGCCGTGCCCCTGGCGGGATTCGAACCCAGGACCTCTTGATCTGAAGTTGAACGTGCTAACCAATGCGCTTTCCCATCCTTTCTAGAACAGAGGTTAGGACGAAATGTGAAGGGAGTAACCTCTGTGGGAAGAGAATGGATCTCTGTTGGCATTAAAAGCTTAGAGCATATGAACACTCGTACACTGAACACGTCAAGAGACATTTTAGTCGCCGTAGAGATGAAGGATAACACATATTTGTGGTTATATATATTTGGAACTTCTTTATTACAATGAATGCGACGTTTTGGTAAATACTTATTAAGGCAATAATGTGATTAGGTTGATGTACTGGGGATTGGCTGTCGAAAAGATTAACAATGAAATGACAATGGACGTAAGGTTGTCCAATTGAAAAGGTTGAGGTACACTAAGATGATAAGATTATAAGCGAGTAGTGTGATACCCTTGGTGTACAGTACAGAGTGATTAAGATCCCTGACAGTGTCTACCCAATCAGCTCATTTCCTCAATATTTAATTAGGAATCCATTGTTCTGCAGTTATGTTGATATTCAGATTCCCGTATCACCTGCTGGTTAACGGTGTTAGCATCTGCACCTGCATCTGCAATAAAGAAGTTGACTATCAATAGATCTTGAATTTTCGCCAAGAATATGATCATTTTGTAAATAAGAGTCACCCTGATCTAAACCATAATCTTTGGAAACGCTGCTCAAACATGCATAGAAAATGTTTATCCAGATGGGAGCAGTCTTGGAGATCGAAAGATGAAGTAATTAACCTATGAGGATTTCATGTCAGATGTCGGACGCTTGAATCTAAGGTAATGAAACGTGAGCGTGTACCAACTGACACTGATTCATTTAGTTGATTCAGGAGGGGTGGCAAACCAGTCAGCTTCCCAATCGATGCGGCGACTAATTGCACGTCTACAAATTTGTTACTGGTCAGTAGGATTCATTACAAGAAGCTCCAGTGAGGCAACTGACACTCGTTTAACTCACATTTCAATTACCTATGTCAGAAAGTCTCAGGTCTGGCGACGTGAGAGTCGAATTGTGCTCCCAAACTTCATCTTCAGGCTCCAGGTGACTTCTGTCTAATCGGGCGGTGTCATTGTCCTGAGGGTACCGCTGCTCATGTTAAGACGGATGTCCCGAGGGTGAGGTCGACTCGGGGATCAAGCTTGTTAGCGGAGACAACGATAGCCCCTGATGGTTTAACACTGTTATATTAGCTTGCAGGTGCACGCCTCCCTGGCTCGGGGTAGGAAATATTCGCTTAGTTCAACTTGAAAGGGTAATCCATGATACTAACGATGCTGGTTTAAAGCTGCTTCTAGACAGACATAATTTAGTGTAAGATACTTATGTACTTATAACACTGTTGGAAACATGAGTTTCATTGAAAGGTACAGTCGTTTAGGGCAGTAATGACTGACATGGTTAGCCGTGGAAGAGAACGTTGTACTATTTCTATTTGAAATTCAAGTTGATATTGAGCACAGCAATGGTGTAGTCTGACTAAGCGAGGAACAATGGGTAATTGATAATTGAATACGTTGACAATTAGAAACTCCACGTTATTAGCCGTGACAGACAGACAGACAAATTTTTATTCAAGTCTCGCCTCAACATGATACATAGATATAATACATAAAACATAAAATTACATAGTAAAACGTTCAGCCATTCCCTTCGGAATTATGAGAGACAATTATGTAATTTGAACAAACAGAGTAAAAAAGGAAAAAACCGTAGATATTGCAAATTCAAATAAAAGGGGAGATATACACTACGACGATATATACACATTTTCAGTACGCTTTTTAAGGATATTAAGACAGGTTTTGGCAGATAAAAACATCACATGACATGATACAAGTTATTATGACGGATAGGCCTTTATGCTAACGGAGAGCTTATTTAATTCGTGATGACAGAGATAATGATAATTATCTAAACATGATATGATGGTTACATAACAAATACAGATGAGTCACTGTAACAAGGAAGTAATCAAGGTGACAACCATTCTCTTCCAACAGAGATAACTCGAGATAATTCTTCCGTTATAATTAGACAGTTCTCTAGTGAACCAAAATGAATCATTGACACCCATAGCGGTGTAAATTTGCAACGCAAACTACTTTTCTTATTTCTTCTAGCCAATAAACACCCGTGATGGGGAACTAAAACCTTCTTGGGCGTGACAGAAACAGAATGAATGCTCTGTTTGAAACAATTGGATTATATCCAATCAGGATATTCTTCGATTCGCATCAGAAAACGGTCATATTAGAACAGAGGATATGTGGGACGAACTGACCTGAGTTACTTGTTTGGAGAGAGAATGTGTGATAACAAGCCAGCTTTAACATCGTGCTTTCCCTTAGGCTCCCAACGATATTAACAGGTGATCCGTGCTCTGCGTTACTTCAGGCATTCTGAATTGAGGTAAAGTCAATCCAATGATGATTAGTCTACCATAGCAATGGTCGCATTCCTTGGTAAGTAATGAACATGATCTCAGGACATCTCTTTACATAAGCAACACTAGGAAATGGATTTGAATCTTTTAAAACTGAAGTCAGATTTCTTTCTTCCGCCAGTGAGGCCTCGTTTAACCGGACCCCGTTTATCCGGAAACACCGCTAATCGCGCGGTAGTATTTTAAGGCTCTTCTATATATAACCATTTCAATGCAAATGTTGATTCGTTTAACCGCATGCGGACGATTTTCAACTGTACCAAATTGTGCGGATAAACGACTGTATATAAAGATGGTCATATCTCTGGATATATATATACTCAGTGAAAAGATGTTTATGGCAAAGCTGACGTTAAACGTCTTGATGAATCAGGCCTGTAACAATGACTTTTTGTTTCTGGCTTTTATTTTGTTCAGTAACTCTATCATTCGAAGCCACCTTACAAACTTGAAATGTGTCTATCCACGGTTTCTAGTTCTACCTCTATTTGGACATGACAAGGATTTACACAACTATATTACAAATTTAAATCGTGTGATCTCAGGACTATCAGAGGATTTGATAACTATGGCTAGTAAGTGTCTGGTATCAGATTTTCAAATTTTCTACATAAACAATAGTCACATTTGTTAAAGAGCAAAGAAGAAACAAAATTGACGTTCATGTATATGCTCTTAGAAAATAATTCAATGTCTTAATTGTTTAGCGGTGTGAAGCATAAGTTTTTAATATTTAAACATGTTTGACATTTTCACATTAAAACTTTAAAAGAGTAAAACATCAGGGCATGAGGAATGTTACAAAAGCACCGAGTCCTTCCATTACTAAACCATCACTAAACTGCTTCAGATTGATAGCAGCTGGGCACTGACGATGATCCTTCCTTATTCCTTACCTCTGATATCAGCCATGTTTTGACTGCTTACAATCAACATATCCTGGGTTGAGGAAAAATACCCCATTCCTTGCTTATCTAGTAATCAATAAGAGATCACTGACAGTTGATACAAATTATCTTCAAACGGATAATATACTTCCTCAAAAAAGGGAAATGCAAATACGGATACCTAACAATATTTAGAAATATTTAATTTTCAAAATTGTAAAAAGACAAATGTTCACTTTTATATATGACACTATGTTTCGCAGTTACTTACAATTTACTTTTTTATTTCTTTTAGCAAACAAAAAACCCTTTACCTGTCATATTGCTACTCCACTCTATTTACTCTCTTGCATTATACTTCAAATGTAGTCTAATTAACTGTTCTGACTACTCCAATTATATCTACTCAACCCTACGGTACTCAACCTTTTATTTTATTTTAATTTACAAATCTTCCCTTTAAATAGATGCTTGTGAATTGCATTTACAGATACTTTACTTTCAGATTTTAAGGCTCAAACGCAACGTCCCAACACAGGTGAAGCGGATTAACCAGGTATTAGTAATCAACTCGTATCTATTTATTACTAACCATAATGACTACTTTAGAGACTGTTTTCAAACTTTCCGGAACTATCAAACGAAACTACAAAAACATTGCACCGTTATAACTTAACTTAACAAAATCACTAGAAGAAATATGTATGACATTGTAGGACACTGATGTGACTCCTAAGTAGGGTGCTATTACTATGTATCAAGAAGTTGATCGATGACGGGAACCCATGGTACAGTTGATGGGACGCTAAGACGAGGTTGAGCTGAGTAAATCGTGGATTTAAAAGACCGAGTGATAGTTGACCGAAATTCAGCATTTGTTAGTATAGAGGACAGCTGATGTCTGACGGAGTGGTAGTGAGATGGGATACACGGCCCGTGTGGACATTACGTGCCTCTCCGTCTCCGCCCTGTGTAGTACGGCGTGGGCTGAAGCGATTCTGATTGGTTCCTAAAGGCCTTCCCCGCCACTGATGCTGATGTGGTAGAGCACGTTGAAGGCAGTCACTGCTGTAGCAAGGGTCTTAACTGGTCTTGTATATGATTGGGAGAGGTTATAGAAACACTACTAGGAAGCAGCGATTGATTTCTTGGCTCTCTATGTCTCGCCGTGGTGACGGACTCGGCAACGCGCACAGATCGGTAAGTAAGATGCGTGTGTGCTGAATGCCTGATGCCGGCTTTCGGTGACTTGATAAGATCTTTTGGAATCTGTTCATACGTAATTAGGCTGTTTGGTTTCATCATACAGTCGGCACAAATATTTTCCTTACCTAATTATGGTAAATTGGGGATTCCCAATTGCTTGAATTACAATATTCCCAAATGTTTTCTGTAATGCTTCTGTGAAGGTTGCCATTCGTCTCCTAAATTAGAAATTCATTAGTTCTATCTGATATATTCTAATGGTATGGGCAACTCACAAAAAAATTTGTCTTGAGTAAGTAGAACTAAAAAGTGGTGCGCAATGAAACGTTCCAAATGAGATAATGTATGATTAATTATGACAGTTGGTGAAACTTCAAAAGTTCAGAATGTAGACATCAAAGAGCTGCTCGAAATTATTGAGAAGATTCACTGATAAGTCAAGGTTGTTTAACTTGATAACGCATAATGCCTAGGAAACGTGTGTATGTATAGATAACCATTGCGATTGATAACAAAATTGGCTTTCTATATCAATGCAATTACATGATAATGTCTTGAGAATCGTGTTATACTTGGAGGTTAACATATTGAATCGGCACTAATTTTACAGGACGTGTCTGAACATATTACAGAAAACTGTACTGTTGTTTCACACTTACTTTCCTTGAAGCAATTATCATTTCGCGTGTGTATTCATTATGATTTTACTTCGCATGTATTGTAATCGAATATTGGATGAAACCCCGCGCTGCTTTGTGAACGTAACTATGTAGTCGATTCTCCTAATGAAAATATGCGAATATATAAGTCTATAGTATACGGATATGCATGGTATTTGACGAGTCACGTCAAAAGTTCAATTTATTAGATTAAACAAATAATGCATAGTTCATAAATGACGTTTATTTTATGAATGGAGCATCCGTGTTCACCTTCGCGGTTATTCTGTGACGTCATCCTATTGTTACGATGACGTCATATGATTAAAAGTGTTTTTTCACTGAGTAGAATAACATGTTTTGTCAGTCAGTGAAAATACGGATTATTTTTTAACCGATAAACCGATTTCACCCCTGAACATCAAATAAAAGGAAGTTTGTATTGTGAACTTCAAATTTGGTTGTCGTCTAACAAATGTTGTTTGGAGGTGCATGGACGAAATTTGTAGTTTTCTGTGAAATATTTTGTATATCAAATTGGTGAACAGAGATTATTACCCGAGGAATTGTGTCATATGACGTTTACTAACGGGTGTGACGTTTTGTATTGCACGAACGGGAGCGAGGCTTTATACACAAATGTGCACGAGTTTTCTCATATGGCGCACTTTTGAGAGTTTTAATGTCTATAGTACCCATAACTCCATTTGATTTGGATTAAACTAGTCAGGAAACGATCCACTTCTCTTGCGACGGTAAACTATAGTAACGTCTCGGACATTTGTTTTATGACGTCACACGACGAAATACGCGCTGAAACAGTGGTTACTAGGCAAACGTGATATATATATATATATATATATATATATATATATATATATATATATATATATATATATATATATATATATATATATATGAATGAAGTAGCTGTATTATTCTGTACAATCCAATAATAGTAAACATATGTATTAAAATTGCTATTTGGTGCAACAACAATGTTTAAATGTTAATAGTTTGTAATCATTGTCGTATCATGGTGAACCTCGGTTGCATTCAGGCCATATTTTATTATTGCTATAAATGTACACAACATCTTGCATATACACTTGTAGTCTTACATGCTAAATAACTAAATCAGGTCTGTCAATGGATGTTATGAACTCTTCACAGAGGACATTCTGATTTTACAAAGAGCACTGAAAATCCTTGTCATTGTGACAAGAGGACAGAGGTGGTCAGTACATCCCGACACCAGTATACATGTCTACAGACAATGTGACATCATAGTGTCATTGATCTATAGAGGAGAAGCTTCACGTCTTCCAGGTAATATTCTGCATTGTGCACACGGGACGGACTGTATCTCTCCGATTGGTGTTCACACTTATTGCATAGATGGTCTCTATTGGTTCTCAGCAGGTTCTGAATACGTTCCCAGTAGGCTCCCAACTTACTTTCCAATAGTTTCCCGATGGGTTCTCAATAAGTTCTCAGTAGATTCCCTATAAGTTCCCAAATGTTTTTCAATAGATTCTCATTTTCTAAATAGTTTCTCAATTGGTTCCCAATAGTTTCTCAACAGTTTCTCCATAGTTCCCAATAGTTCTCAATATATTCTCAATAGTTTCTCAATAGTTTCTCAACAGTTTCTCAATAGTTTCCCAATAGTTCTCAATATATTCCCAGTAGATTCCCAATAGTTTCTCAATAGTTTCCCAATAGTTTCCCAATAGTTTCTCAATAGTTTCCCAATAGTTTCTCAACAGTTTCTCCATAGTTCCCAATAGTTCTCAATATATTCCCAGTAGATTCCCAATAGTTTCTCAATAGTTTCCCAATAGTTTCTCAATAGTTTCTCAATAGTTTCTCAATAGGTTCTAAACGATCTCGCGATGGTTCTCTATAGTTTCTCAATAGGTTCCCAATAGTCTCTCAATCGGTTCCAAACAAGTCTCCATAATTTATTTGCTCGGTTATCAATAGGTTGTCGGTAGGATCCTAATAGGTTCCAACTAATTTGAAATTGGCAATAGCTTCTTAATACGGTCTCGAGTCATTTGCTGAAAACATTTTCTGAAAAGATTTTTATTCTGAATTATTTTTCGTAGAACATGCATACATTTGTATTACAATTTCGTGTCTGTTCATGTTATCTTGTGCTATAATGTGTTTTCCCTTCCTGGGAAATATGAAACTGTGAAACGTCTTAATCATATTTACGGAATATTTTATATCATCATAATCAGATGTCAGAACCAATCAGGACCACCTGCTATAAGTATTATGAAAATGATTCTTTGTCATTTACATATTTCTCTTTAACAGTGGACTTTAAACAGTCGATTAATCAGCGCCTCATCTACATAATATTATTGTAAAC
This sequence comes from Gibbula magus, assembly GCA_936450465.1. NCBI lineage: Eukaryota > Metazoa > Mollusca > Gastropoda > Trochida > Trochidae > Gibbula > Gibbula magus. The sequence goes on from OW388296.1 coordinate 77,207,829, forward strand.
AATGTACTAACAGTTGTTCTCATGTCTTATTAAATAGTATGGCAATGACATTCGATATCACCTTTTAAACAACTGTCTATTCCAAATGAGGTAGAAATGAAGTGTAGAAAATGATCGCTATGAATGTAAACTATTTACACGTATGTCTTTGCATTCACAACATGAAGTTTGTATAATCATATTAATGTCATAGGTTTTTATTTCATTTCGTATTTTTGTTTCCATTTGGACATCAGTTTCATATATCATGAATTGCTTCCGAGTTAACGAACCACGAACCATACACAGTTGTTTCATCATTGAAAGATATTTCAAATATTCCATCCTCTCTCTGAGACTTGTGGTTTGTTTGTCCTGACACGCTTTGTTTACTGAAAAGCCTGCAAACTGTACTGATAAAACACTAAACGTGAGACGGATATCTCTATTTATCCAAGCGTCCAATTATGTTTTCCTAACTACAATTATAGCATTTCTGCATGTGTGTTTAGTTCTCAATTGGTGTTACGTACCATGAAGCCATATCCCTCAGTTATCTGACCTGTGCATACGATTCATCTCCCTGTGTCGACCATCGTCTCATTTCCGGTCTCCAGTGAGAATTGCAGGAATCTCTCGATAAATGCGCTTCAATTTATTCCAGTTTAGATTACCAAATAAGACATTAACATCCACTCGCCCTAACCTTGAAAATGACACGTGTTGTGTCGGATATAAGGCGGCAATGGACTGATCACAATTACAGTTAATGGGTAATTCAATAACAACAAAACATGGATGATGTGACCTTTTGACATTCCCCTTTAAGTAGATTATTACAATACTGTTTCTTCAAAACAACTTGTTTGCACACACAAGAACTAATCAGTAAAGTAGGTTCGCTTTAAATGCCATTATTATTAATGTTAACATATACTTATACTTATTGTGTAACATACTGAGATATTGCTTTAACGGATGAATGTTTTACTGATGTACATCGTGTCTCTTCGGCCTATACGCCCAACATAATTCATTTTATCTTGTATCACCATGTAAATGTGACACGCTAATTAACATTCCTTTAATTTCATTCATTCATTCATTCATTTATTTAAGAATTGAATGTCAGTTTTTGTGTCTGCAGTGGATAATGGAGGATGTCAAAGCGTCATTCAAACTGTTGCAAAAACTGACATTCAATTCTTATAACTTTGAAGTTTATCTTTTTTTAAATATTCTAAAATTCACAATAGTTTAAATTGGTATATGCTTTCAATAAAAGAAATAGTAAGATATCGATTTAAGTGAGGCAACAAGAAAGTTAAACGCGGTTACACAGTAGCAAATTCTTTAAACAAGTTCCGACGCGAAGATAAATAGTTCTGAAAAAGTATCACAATTTCGAAAGATAAACTACTTAATCAACGCTAAGTATTGAACTGAGACAATAGTTCCGTCAAGGTTCACACACGTATGAACGATTTGTTAGTTCAAACGAAATAAACCACTAAATGTAGATCACATGACCGTACACTCGACGAATCAAAATTCGGAAAGATGTGCAAATTCCATAGTTGAAAATTATTCAATAATACCCCTTGGTCATCACATATACGAGGTAGATCTAAACCTGAAAGATCATTTTATTCGAGTAATTACGTTTCCTCAAGCATACCCCTGCAATAAAGTACCAGTTTGTCATGAACTATCGTTATTAAGGCAAGAGGCCGAAGGTCGTTTATTTTTATATTAATGATATTTAAATTTTTACTACATTGGAAAACATGACGCATGCTTGTGGCCATTCTATTTCTGTTTGAACTTGTAGGTTTCAACTCCTTTTAACACAGTTTTCACCAAAATAAACCGAGACGCTCTGTGAAGGTAATTTGGCCGTAATTTTGAAGCAAGTGTCATTTAACACTATTCTCTTTGACGTCATTGACCATTGTTCTGGAATATCAATAACAGAACAGGGGTTTATTGCGGTATAACGGTTTGGCGGAGCCTTTAATCTCGACACAAAACATGCTCGTTTTATATGCACGGGCTTAAGTTTACATATACCTCTGAGGTCCGCAGTTACTTTCATTGTGTCCATTTTGCCCTGTTTTCCGTTTGCGGACTTGTTTTTAGTTATTAGCCAACAAATATTGCCAGGTTTGAATTTGCATGACAAAATTGACTGAAGTGCATGTAGCAGAATATATCGTCACCGGCCAGTAACCGTAACCACAATGTCATGTACTTTAAAGTACACCGCAACACGCCCTTTGTGCTGAAATAAATGTAAAAACTCTACAAATGGCTTAATAATACTCCTTAATTAATAACAAGAGTTCTAAAACGAGGTTTCCCATCAAGCGGCCATTTGAAAATGACTACTCGAAAGTAGTTCCAATTATCTGACTGATGTAGCGATACCTTAACACTCAGTGTATAGTTGTAAATATTGTGCAATAATTGAATGGTTAACCATCTTGCTGTCTGAATTCTCAAAATGGCATAAGAACTACAAATGGACCTCTCATACTTTAAAGTTCCACACAATTGTCGCATCATACGTCGCACCATTATCTTCCGATATAGATAACCGTTTCAATGTTTTACCCTATAACGTAAAGATAAATTGCACAACCTTTAATGATATATGGTAAATTTAAGAAAAAATAATATTTAAAAAAGTGCTTCAGCGCCTTTAAATTAGAATATGTTTTAAAAATAAAAGACGTTACCGTGTTTGTCAAATACCATATTGATTTCATTGAGCGTTATGAATAACATTTATATTTTACGAGTCGAAAGATACAATTTGTATAGTTCCTATTTTCATTTTCATTCATTTAACATGCATTTGAGATATAAATAGAGAGATTCCAGCACCACATGTATTAACATCTTCAAAACATATGTGTGTGGATGTAAGTCCAACGTGAGTTTGTTTTGTTTTAGATGATAATTTAAAACAAAATAATGTTAAAGCTGAATCATTTTTAAGAGGCATTTTAGAAGTTATAGAGCGGAGACAAATTATCACCAATGACCAGTCGACTTCATTGATTCAAATGATACATTCATAGTTTTTGGTTTTTCCTACAACATATAACTGATAAAGCTAAACGTTATAGTATCTAACAGTTCAGGTTTACCATTAAATGCTTAATATTAATGCTTCCTCAAATTGAAATCGAACCTTCATAACGTTCGAATTTCGTCATGAAAAAAATAGTTTGAAATGGACACAGGCAAAATATAAACAATTTCTATGAAATATATTCCACAGAGATGTGTATCGGATACACATGATTATGTACTGTTCACTTTTCGTCATTTATTTGATCAATTTCAAGTCAGAAAACCAAATAATGCAAATAAACAGGGAACCTGAGTAAGGGTTACATGGACTATAGTATTATATTCAAGGATACCATTGAAGTGAACGGAAATGAGACAATTTGTTCTTCCAGTAACAAGTATACACATATCATTTGTCTTCTCCTGGGATTTATTTATTTTAACTTCAGCTGACTTAAAACAGTTTTGGTGTAACTGAGGAGTCCGCAAGCCATATGCAGTCGTGTTTGAAAGACAAATCAGCCAATCCTTAACTAGGTCTCCGTCTGATAGAGTCCTTGTTTCTGACTGCCCGCCAGCAACACTAGACAATCATCAAAGAGTGGAATGAACATCAGAACTATAAGATTTTCCTTTGATTCATTCATTACATCCGACTGCCTAATTAATAAGTCGTGTCACCTTAAATTGGCTGTATAATGATGTGCGCGGGACTACAGTCAATGATTGTTGATGGAGCTAATTTTTGACACGGCTTGTCAATCACACCTGCTTCTATATCTAGTTATCACCTACGGAGGCGATCATACGGAGTGTCTTATTGGGGAAATATCACTTTCTCATGGTGCCGTGACGTCATAAACAATGTTATGAAGTCACGATTCTTCTTTGATTCTCCTAATTCGGCGACGGCGAGCAGCTGCCTATGATTGAAAGTAGATGTCAGCGTATTTTCCTAAATTTCGTGACTTTGGTAATGAACATATCATTATATTCTTATCTTTGTCACACTATGTTACAACAATCATTCGCTCTCGCTTGGAAAATGTCGTAAACATAATATGACATTGACATTCATATAATATTGCAAAACATACTTAAGAAGACCAACATTAAAGAATGTCTCCTCTGTTTTATGGTGTATTTGACAATGGCATATTTGAATATATGTAGTTGCTATAGATTATGTAGGGCGAGCTTTAGGAAAGAACGATTGATAACCACTTTGGAAAGTAAATACATCCCAATCGAGCTGGGCGTTAATATTGATCACAAATATAGATTTAAGGATTCTATCTCGGTCACTGCTTAATGTATGTCATGTTTTGTTTTTCGTATATTAACTTTTAACCTTTGGTATGGAGAATGAAGAGATAACGAATAATATTAGGAACGACATTTAGACCAGGTACAGTCAACACAAACAGAAAACAATGTCGCATATGGTTCTACTCATGACGTGAGTGAGCGTGTTTTAAATTGACTAAATCCGTAGTGAATACGGGAAATCCGTAGGGATTGACATGTATGGCGCCCGGTTTTTGTTTAGAACCGCTGGAGGTGTGAAAGTCAATGGAGTTGAGTAAACTAATCCCTTCCTATGTGTGATGAAAACATGAGCGAAATTGTTAAGAACATATGTTTAATTAAATGTTAATACCGAATTAAACTTTAAAACAAGTACATAGCTTAGACATGTAACAGGGATAGGTTTGAGACAGGTCCGTGCCATTTTGATAACACAAGTGTATACTTTATAATCAAATGAGAAATGTCTGCAGCAAGATCGAAGTATATTTGCAAATATGGAACGGATTGAGGGGAGGTGATTCTGGTTTAATGCTACTTTCAGGATTATTTAACAAATATTACGTCGGATATAACTTCAGGAAGAGGATCCGCAACACTAATGTGGCTATTTATTATATGACGAGCAATGAAATGCCGGGATTTATCAGTGAAATAAACTCCCTATCAAGCTACGGTGAAAATAACTTATATTTTCACTGCGACCATTGGCTGATATAATTTGACGTCATAAAACAATGGTCTCACGCGGCACCTCTCGTGAGGTAGAAAAGTTATATATTTTCACTCGTGGCTGCGCCACTCGTGACAATATAACATTTCTACCTCACTCGATCAGATAAATATGGTATTCGTCAAGAAAATACAGATATCCGCTATATATTGCTGTGGACGCAGTGGAACTGGGAACAGGGAATCATGATTGGTACTATTTCACTGTAGCATTAGACCTAAACCTAAATTCATGTGGAACGCTAGATTAGACAAAAATTTACTTGGTGGTATGCAAACCCCGGCCTCTTACTTGAGACATAATACCCTGACTACTGCGCTTTGTCGCTCCCGTGATCCAACTAAACAAAAACGAATCCGCAAAGAATAGGCCGAACAACTAAACACTTTCGAAACATGTATATTTTCTTAGCGAACTCAGTGATAAAAATGTTCACAAGATAGGGCTTCAAATAACTCAAATAATGTTTACATATATATAACTTTTATTTTCAAGTGTGCTACAAAATATTGAAAGTTTAACTGTTATCTCTGTGTACAGGTACAACAAAAGCCTCGAATAAGCCTGATGAGGACAAGTACGAAACCAACCAAACCTTACTGGGAATATGTAACGATACTAAAAACGAGGAATTTGATGAGTAGATGTTCAACAAAAGTAACACAAATGTATAAAACGAATTTAAAGAATTTAAATATCATTACTGTCTGTTACAGGAAGTATGACTGACCCGGAAGCTTACGAGGTGGACCCGGGGTCCCAGCTGTTCCAGATGGTTGAGAACGTGACTGAGATGATGAGCACCAGCAACTACACAAACATGCACACCCAGAACACCTTCATCAACGCGCTCACCATCGCCCGGAACATATATGTACCATCCATCATCATCGTCGGACTTGCAGGCAACTTCGTGTCTCTCGCAGTCTTCACTGCAAGCCAGCTTCGTCACGTTTCTTCATCCGGGTATCTGGCAGCGCTGGCATGCGCAGATAACCTCTTCCTGTTATCGTTAATGGTCACCTGGTTGGATTCTATAACTCCTATTCTGATTTCCAAGGAAGCATGTCAGTTTATCATCTTCATCACGTACATATCTAGCTTCCTGTCTGTGTGGTATGTAGTATGCTTTACCAGTGAGCGCTACATCGCTATATGCCACCCTCTCCACGCTCCGATGATATTTTCAAAACTGCGTGAGAAGTTTGTTGTAATTATTTTTGTCGTGATATCTGCAGTGCTCTACAACTTTGCTGTGTGGACAACGGAGAGTAAGTTCTACATCAACAGACAACTGTGTTTCACAAACCATTATTACTTCCAGTTCCTGCAGATAGTAACTTGGATTGATACGGCGCTTACAATGGTTCTCCCCTTCCTCCTCATCCTCTTCATGAACGTGCGGATAGTGTGGAGAGTCATCCGCTACCAGAGGAAGCGGGAGAATGTGCTCCAGACGCATAAGTCGGAGCGGACACCTGCTCTGAAGAACAAGTCCCAGATGAGGATTACCCGCACTCTGCTGCTCGTGTCCACAACATTCCTCGTCCTCAATCTGCCAAGTCACGTGCTCAGACTTGAACAGTTAATTTCCGCTTCCACCAGATCGGATCCACTGCTCCAAAAACTTATACAGGAGGTGACACAACTTATTTACTACACAAATTTTAGTGTTAATTTCTTCCTTTATGCCATATATGGGAAACATTTCAAGAAATCGTTGAAGATGTTAGTGACAAATATGTGTCGCAGGAGGAAGGCGCTTTACCGTGACCGGTGTCGCTCGGACTTCAATCGGACGTCAAGCACGTCCATGCAGGCCTACTCCAGGTGACTAACCGTCAAAGACACCCCCTTTTGAGATTTGCCTGTACTGGCTTATCACCCGGTGCCCTAACATATGAAGCTAAGTTAACATTCGTACAGAAGAGTACACCAAACTGATACCAAATCCTTTGACGTTGTAGCTTTACTGAAATGTCCATCGGATTAGTCGACTGTCCCGACACGAGCTGCCAATCACAGGGCACTCATTGGTGCAAGCGTTTATCTATATGTATCACAATCCTATGTTTTCTTGTTGTAAGTCAGACAGTCAGTGCCAAGTATGTTTTCGGGTCATCCCTTTGTCAGAGGTTTATTGATGCTATTTAATTTTGTACAATTTGATCTCTACGTTCTTGTTTATTCTTTGTGTTTCCATTTATTCTTTGTTGTTTCGTTTAAAGCTGAATAAAATATATACTTACTTATTTCGTACATTTCACCTTTTCTTACAAATTATGGATTTACGTTTGTTGTAAAACGAATCCGTTTTTGATAAACCTGTATATGATCACGCTTCTACTTGAATTGTTCGACTTTCAGAAATACTCCCAGTCATTAGCATTCAACAATTTGAAGCAAAACCACGTTAAGCATTCATAGTAATCGTTTCATTAACAAAAAGTATTTTGGGCGGAAGAAATATATCCGTTGAGCCTCTTTAAGCATCATAACTGCGGGCATATCCACTTGATAATCACTAACAGCGCACAGTAACAAACTCACGTTGTTATTGCCCCAGGACGATGCCAAGAGCAAGAAACAAGAAGCAGTACTCTGCGTGTGTGAGCCTTCAAGAAGCAATAGTCTGCGTGTGTGAGCCTTCCGCTCGGTTTGGGAGTCATGTCAACAGTCAAAGCTTAGCAGATGGAAATAAGACTCTCTGACGTGAATGTCAACATATCAAACGTAAATCATCTCTCGTGATATCGTTTGACACTTCCGGTAGCCTTTGCTTCGGAAATTAGAAAATGATAATTTCCTTTCTGTTTCAGACCGTAACATAATCTATTTATGTTTCTCTTTCAATCAAATATATTCCGAATCTAAATAGAAAACATGAATTGTGCATGTTGTCAGATATAACGAGAATGTCAGTGGTTAGGTGTGAGATGACTGATGTTAAAGAATGCATAATGTTTATGGTTCCTGTTTAACAAATGTGAACTGGCAAATATCTGATTGTATTAGATACCTTTGATATGCTATTTAATGATAAGATAAGTGTTCTCAATGGGCTTAACTATAACATTATTTAAAGGTAATTTAGTATGCCTTGATACGACGTTAAGAAAGACTAGACTGTCACAAAGAGGAATGATATTATGCTATTGTATTAATGTTAGCGGTTGGTCGGTTGTGTCTTATGACTGATCACAGAAACTTGAAACGTGTATTCCATTAATAGTGGTTTACATTATCTTTAACAATGTACGTTTTCAGTGTGTCTTTATGGTCAATTAGTTTGATCCGAAACATAATCAAATAAAACGATAAATGAATCAAGTAACTAAGATGAAGCTATAGGAACAATTCAATCAATTCAAGGTATAGAAAAGTGATATGAGTCAACTAAATGTATTTAAAAAAAAATAAATGTAACCTTCAGATAGTTTCAAATATAAAAACATAGTCACACAGGTGATACAAATGAGGCAGCTGCATCTGTGTAAATAAAACCAGTAAAGAAAGTGGATCATCCAAAGCATATAATTTATGTCCATTTTATACTTGAAAAAAAAAACCCTAGCGTTTTATTTTCTTATGAATTTGAGAGGATATATTTTCTTTTTCAATGTTTGCTCGTCAATTTGTCAATGCAGTTATTGAAAACATAATATGAGAATTTCATTACGGTAAGGTCTTTCATTAGAATCTCCCCCAAATGTCGTATTGATGTAAAATTTACAAGGCATACAGTGCATAGTTTGAATTTGAGGGTAGGATTTTTGTATCATGTCAAAAAGTTCTGCAACAGTTATCAGAAAGAATGAATTTATCTGAACACAAAACGTTCACACGGCTTCCAGGTTTTAGTATTGCATTGCAGTGCACATTACTTTAACATTATGATTTGTGACAATGTGACTTCAACACATTGTCAGTTCTTAATGGTGTCCTTTATATAGGGTTCAGAACTAATTATTCAATATGAATTGCATCCATTATAGTATTTTTTCATTTAAATAACAGCCGACATGGCGCAATAGAACGTTATGCATTCGTCAAAAAACATGCTATGGGCTACATGTCCTATCTCTTTTATAGTGAAATATGAGAGAGTAACACATTGATGTCAGCACACCATGTCTGCAGGAGCAGGCTTTACATCACACTGCGTGAAACGTTTGATTTGTGACATGATCACTGAATTGCATCCAATATCTGGCCACGGGTTTACCAATTAATCACAACATGACCACCGTCTGCAGATGCGGTTCCAGATACGCTGAAGCGCCTCGTTCAATTAGTTGTATTGTCAGCATATTTCACTGGTATTTATCATGTACAGGTTGTCATATTTAAGGATCGAATATTTCACCGTAATTGCATGAAACTGCAAGACATCATACATGCACTTCTCTTTTATATCGTTATTGGTGAACCATTGTGGAGATATGATCATGTGTTATCTTAAATGGTAAATTGATTTGGTGTTTATAGTCGCTTATTTACAGCAGAGAGAAAGTCAACAACAACCAGGACTTAAACAAGTATGGCTATGTAGTGCTCTTAATCCTTACCTTTCTAATTCACCTTCCAAATTGTCAATTAAGTGGTACAGTATGTCAGTATGACAGTCCACGAATATATTTATTGAAAATCATGGTTTATTCTCAAGGTTGAATATGTTCATGTCATGTTAACTCCAATTCTCAGAAAATTTCTCGATCGTTGTTTTCAAAAGTCAAGATCACAATTTCACACGACACGCTTGTTTGTATAAACTATTTCTGAGCATGCTCTTGAAATTTAATCAATAAATATATGACAACCAAATAAAGGATTCAAGTAACGTATGGTGCATTGAGCATGGTAACAGAACAATTCAAACCACGATAACAAATAAAACTGGTGTTTTTTCTGGAAATGACAAATAGAAAATCAAGTGTTAACAAATGCTATTCATAGTTACCACGGCTTTCCTGATGCAAAACAGCCACTTGTTATTTAATCCTACGCGACTTCACAAAGAGGACACGCGAAACAAAATGTAATTCTTATAAAGAAAAAGTGTCTTTCAGACAATTCAAACATTCGGAAAATCTTCAATTGCATCAAAACATAATATGAGAAATGTCAAGATGCTTTTGAATTGAAATGTTGCTGATTACCACGTCTCGCCGATGTCTTGTTGTACATGCAGCAGAGAGCTCCCCAGGTGCATGAATGAAAAATATGTTCATGCTTATGCAGGAGACATTGATATCTCTGTACTAGGATGGAAAAAACCATACCCGCCTGGTTTGGTCTTTTCATCTATGGCGGAAGTCAGCATATTCATATTAAAAACACAGAAACGTATACAACAAGAGCGTACCTGTTACGAGATGCTGACTTAAAAAACAGGTACAATTTACCTAATGAGAGGGAACTAAATCATTCATTAAATGAAGGACTTTAGTATGAAACTCGGATAGTTAATGTTCCGTAACATCACCAACTGTCCGCCATCTAAAATGTCATATGCTTCAATTGGATTGTGCAATAAGTACAAAATGTATGTATTAGCAACATATACCTGTAAACAGTAATGTCCTATAGAATTACGTTTCCACAAAAATACCTGATAGAACTCGCTTTTTAACATCTTGTGTAAAGACGGTTATAAAATCTTGTTTAGTGTACACACATGAACATATATAGTTATGGGTTATACATGTAAATACAAGGTTTGATGTGCAAACATATATACATGGATACAATCGGTGGGGCAACTCTTTACCTTCTTTGCTATGCATGAAAATATACATACTGTCTTGCAAAATCGTTACTTCAACTTCAAATTGTTTTTTTAACAAATGGTTGATTTATAAAATAAACTCTATTACAAACTTTCAAACTAACAGAGCCCATGGCTCATTTTTTGGTGATTAATTTACATTTATGATATCTTAAAAAGGTGATTTATGAAAATATACATGTATACTGTCTTGCAATATTGTTCATTTCAACTTCAAGTTGTTGTGTTTTTTAACAAATGGTCGTTTTATAAAATGAACTATATTACAAACTTGCAAGCTTACGACTAATATTCGATCGTTCAACAGTCTTGACAATCTGACGCCAAGTTTCGATTTTTAGTTAATCTGGCCTGAAAGACCCGGTGGGCTTATGGCATGGCATGGTGTCCGTCGTCCGTCCGTCAATCTATCCATCCGTCCATCTGTCAATGAGTCTGTCTGTAAACTTTTTGCTTTTTCGTTTTCCTCTTCAGAACCACTTGTACTAGGGAGCAGATAGTGTAGAGCAGTGTACAGATTCCTTGGCCAATGGGGATACGATGGTAGATTTGGTGATCCAGTGGCCCCAAATAAGAGCCCCACAGGCCATGACCAAAAACCTCTTTTCATCTTCTTTTCCAGAACGAAAAGACCAAGAATGCTGAAATGTTGTGTTCAGACTCTTTAGCCAAGGGGATTCTAATATAAATTGTAGATTTGGTGACCCTGTGGCCCAAAAGAGCCTCAGGGGCCATGACCCTAAAACCTATTTTTAAGTGGTGGACCCCAATTAAAGACTATCATCAAATTCCAATGTCATCCTATTGATTTTAATCATATCAGCTTTAAAACAAGACAAATTATATATATGCATGGAGCGCCACTGTGAAATACTTGGCCTGTATTTGGAGTTCAGGGTCTTATATTAAGTAATGTTATGTGTTGACCTTCCACCTGGCTCAGCTGACTGCTGACCCCATGAATGAGAGAGATGCATAAGGCACCTCGTTATCTCTGCACAGCTAAAACAGAGGTTTCTAGTTACTTCTGCTTTTGTAACAGTCTGTTGGACCTACAGTCAGACTCTGAAAAAATTATTAATTCATAAAATGTCATTATTTAATTAAATATTGTAAAGGGGACTGTGAGAAATGTTTTTTTCAGAGTCTTATACCAGTCACCCAGGAAGCATCAGATAATCCCCATGACTGACAGGTTACATTGTCACTTTATCATTATATATCATCCCTTCACCACAGTAGAAGAGAAAATACCAAATAGTTGATTACAGTATGTCTATATCTTTCAGTAGTGTTTGGCAGCTTTACACAATTTTATCCAAAACTAGCTGTCCTCTCTCACTGATGACTTTTGTTTTCTAAAGTGAATGACTTTCTACCTAAACTCATCTAAAACTTAAAAAAAAATGTCAAAGAACTTGATTTATCGATAAATTCTAGGGCATCTACCATTTGGGTCATCTGTCCGAAAAACTGCTGCAGAAGGTTTTATTTTATATCTGCATGCAGTACTTTGTAGATACATTTTGGTTGCTTTGCCTCTTAAACATCAAAAAATATATGCTGTAAGCAGTGCTATTCATATTTAAAAATCTTTAATGATTTCAAAATCTTATGTTATAAACAATTGTTCTAAGTAAAATAAAAATAATATCTCTTATTCCTCGTACAAATTAACATTTATGAGCACATTGTAATTCTATTTCCATGGACATTATAGGGAATATACATACACCTGTTAATTTACATGTACAAATGGATTATTGCTTAAAAGATTATAATTATACGTTAGTAATGATTTAATCAAAATAAATATTCATATATTTACAACTTTGTAATGAAATGGCCTTCATCAATAAAAAAAGATGTTCAGTTACTTTAATCTGAACACCATACCCATATATTTTCCTAGAAAATTGATTCTGGACTTGGAATTTGAAAGTACTTGGAAGTATTAGACCAACAGTCTGTGTGCGAGACTGGTTGTTTGAGTGAACTTGATACAATAGAGGTCACACTTGTATAATATACTAGTTACTTCTCTACATTTTGCTCCAGTAGCCTACCTCTCCCTCTTTAAGTGTAGTAACTTTTATAAAAAATTATGATTTAGGGAATATGTCTACACCATTTGAATGGGAAAAGGTACCTTCTCTCAAAGTCATTGCAGGAATTGTGATACTTGGACAACCGATTTTTTCCTCATTTAGTCATGTTTTTTCTGATGAGCTACAGAGCCCATGGCTCAATTTTTGGTACTTAGTTTACATTTATGATATCTTAAAAAGGTGTTTATAAAAATATACATACTGTCTTGCAATACTGTTTATTTCAACTTCAAGTTGTTGTGATTTTCAACAAATGGTCGTTTCATAAAATGGACTCTATTACACAAGCTTGCAAGCTTACGACTCATATTCCATTGTTCAACAGTCTTGAAAATCTGACACCAAGTTTAGATTTTTTGGCGCTTAGTTTAGACTAATTAAACAATGATTTCTTCAAAAAGTGATCAATAGAAACACTTTCATCAATGGTGACAATAAAATGCAGCCATGATTACAACAAAAAGAACACAATTAAATGTATAACAATCTTATAAATACATTCATTTTCATCAATGAAAACCCAATTCGCTTTGAATAAGTACATTTAAAAAATCGTTGAATCTGATTCAATATTGTCCTAATGCCTGTCTCATTATCACAGAAAGTCATAACAAGGGATGACTCCAACAAAAACTTGCATTATCTATTGACACAGACATTTCTTGAACTAAACTATCATTAATTTAAAACAGGTATGTTAAATACTCTCCGAGGAAGAAACAATTTCAAATTATCAACAGAGTCAAACACACAAAATCTCTGCCAGATAAAGACGAATTTAATGTGAATAGGACATATCATCTTAAAGAGATAAACAAAATCATGATGATTATGATGCTTAGAAGTTTGTATCTGCCCAAACACATGCTGAACTTGCTATTTCAAAGGGTTTTTGGAAATATATAATGTTTGGTATTTTATAGTGAAACTTTATGAAATATAGAAATTGCGTTAGTGCGAGATGTTGTCGGCATATTGTACCTTCCTCGACTTTCAGTATGTGACACATCGCTGATGAAGGAGGTCATAAAAAACAAGTTAAAAATCCAGTTTTAAATATCCTATCTCGTCTGACTGAGGCAATTTTAAAACGACCATTCTGTAAAGCTTTGTTTTTCAGGAATATGAACAGATGATGTTTCAAAAATTATAAATATAGTTTAGTTGGCGTTAAGAGACATGATTTAACTTTGTTTCAGTTTTATCTTTCCCTCGTGGACTGAACTATCTTGCATTCTTTTGTTGGAATCGTTTCTTTTGCTTCTGAGTGTGTAAATATTAATGTCCAACCTCATGATACGGGAAAACCATTAAAGTGATAATGTAATCGATAAATAAATAAAAAAATCAATATAACTGTCTAACCTCTGTTGCTGAATTAATCTTTCCATTTTCATCTTTAGAAACATTAATTTTGCATCGGGTATTTATGAGAAACATTCATTCTATTATTTGGTCAACATCTTAATGTTCTCATTCTACTAATTTCACATTTTACCTTTGTAAGCATTCTTCCTATAAAGAAGACAATTCAACTTTAGGAGAAAAGACATGTGTCTTTCTCCATTAATTGAAAACATGTTTGATTCGTATTAAAGAATTGTTATCATATGAATAATAATCAGCACGACTGGAACATGTTAGGTTAAAAGACAACATGAAATACCTTTTAGATAATTTCATTTATAATGATGAATTAATTTTAAAATATTTAATAAAAGTGAAATAAGAAATTTAATCTTGCGGAGAATGTAACATACAAATAGGTTTTAACTTATAGTCACGCTCAAATTAATATAGAATTGTTTCCGTTTGTCCATCGTGTGTCTTAAATCTTTATTTCATGTGTATGAATGTCTATAATATAAAACTGCTATTGTGCAACTAAGATTGTTCATGAGAATAAATAATTTAATTGAAACAGCAACAAGTTAAATCAGGCTAGACAATGCATATTTCAGAGGTGATGGAGTGGGTCGTGAACACGCTTTAAACTAGACTATATTTACCATTCTCTTCCCACAGAGGTGACTCCAGTCAGTATAAACATTCATTTATGGCTTAAATAACACATACATATGCACATAAACCGTGCGCCAATTACACTTATGCATCAGGTTCTACTCGATACATCAATGATATACATGTATGAATCTATAGAGACACAAAATGTGTCACTTCATTATGATGATGTGAAGTTAATGGGATACTCTACTAGCGGCAGATAATTGAACTGTCAGAGAGGAAAGTGACATCTATTCTTATAATATTTTCTATATAGAAAGTGGTTTAGTACAACCACAGTGATGTGTCAGCTGTGTTTAAAATATGCTCATCATTTTTTTCTGTATTTCATTCATTGAATGTTGCCACGAGCACGGTTGGAAATGATACAGACGTATGTGTAAAAATAACGTTTATTACAGTCCCACGGGAATGTGTATATTCGTTCAATATTGTTATAAATATGTTAATGAAAATGTTGAAATAATATACATGTACACAAATACACATGTCCACAAGTGTGAAGTAGGATTCAGGTTATGATTTCACAGATCGAGACATGGTATCACACTATCTCGAAGAAACATCGACTGATTTAGATGTTAATAGGAAAAATGTCATAGAAATAATATTTCTTCTCACAGCGCTGCATGTTTTTTGAAAAAATAATATCTTTATATCAGATTCAGTGTATTGTGGCAAGTCTCGTGTTGTGTACATGCGCCGGATATAGCAAACTATTATCTATCATACTTTACATCAAGCGCAGGTTGAGATTCCATATCATTCTAAATCATTCTGAAATCGTTATGGATTAGAAATATATCAAAACCTTGATCCATTATTGGTGCCCCAGGATGATGCCAAGGGCAATACACAAGAACAATTGGAAATATTCTGTGTGTGAGTGCTTCCAGCTCGGTTTGGGAGTCATGTCAACAGTCAAAGCTGAGCAGATGGAAATTAGACTCTCTGACGTGAACGTCAACATATCAAACGTAAATCATCTCTCGTGATATCGTTTGACAATTCCGGTAGCCTTTGCTTCGGAAATTAGAGTGTAATAATTTCCTGTCTGTTTAAGACCGTAACTGATTCTATTTATTTTCTTTATCATTTAAAAATATTCAGAATTTAAATAGAAAACTTGACGTTGTGCATTTGGTCAGATATAATGGAATGTCAGTGGTTAGATGTAAGATGAATAATGTTAAACAAAGAATGCATAATGTTTATTTTCCTGTTGAACAAATGTGAACTAGCAAATATCTAATTGTATTAAATGTCTTTGATATATAGTAGATATTTGGTGTTTTCAGTGTGATAACACTTATCTCTCATCGAGTGACGAGGTACAGTCGATATTTTCACGAGTGGCAGAGCGACGAGTGAAATATCGACTTTACCCCGTCATGAGATGAGAGATAAGTGTTATCACACTGAAACCACAAAGTATTCTGTTTATTATATGATTCTGTGATCGTAAATATGGTGTTTTACGTCCAAAAGCCCATCAATTGAGCGAGTTCTGGCGACGATATACCCTTGTTGCTCTGTCACTTAGCAACGGTGATGACGTCGCATTGATTGTAAACGTGACGTCATACCACTGTACACACGTCATCCCCTCTTTGTTATATCACTGTGTTGAGAAAGTGATATCAAACTGCAGTGATGAGAAAACATTTTCTCAAATTAAGAAAACTCAGTCTCACATCGCTTAGCATATAATAAGCTATTCTAACGATATGACAATGTGGTCTCAATGGGGTTCACTATTACATTACACTACTGAAAGCTAATTTAGTATGCCTGGATACAATGATAAGAAAGACTGTCACAAAGACAAATGTTGTTATGTTATATTTTAATGTTAGCGGTTGGTCGGTTGTGTCTAATGATTTATCACAGAAACTAGAAATGTGGATTCTATAAACACTGGTTTACATCATCTTTAACATCGTATGTTTTCTATGTGGCTATATGGTCAATTAGTTTGATCCGAAGCAAAATCAAATAAGAAGATTAATGAATCAAGTAAATAAGATGAAACTATATGGACAATTTAATCAGTTCAAGTTAAAGAAAAGTGATTAGAGCAATTGAAAGATCATTTATGAAAAAAATGTAACCTCAATTGTGTGTCGTTAGCAGATTGACGTCAGATAGTTTAAAAAAAACAAAAAAAAACAAGATTCGACAATTGAAAACCTTCATAGGTGACACAAATGAGGCAGCTGCATCTGTGTAAATAAAATCAGTAAAGAGACTGGTTCATCCAAAGCATATAATTTATGTCCGTTTTATACTTGAAAAAAACCCTAGCGTTTTAGTTTCCTATTGATTTTCAATATGTGCTCGTCAATGGTAGGATTCAATGTAGTTATTGAAAACATAATGTGAGACTCAGTTTAACCTCTGACTTTTCTCTCGCGGCTAAATAGATACAGTTTTCACGATGCATTCTTAGAGTATCACCCAAAAATGTCTTATTGACATAGACTTTATAAACATGAATCCATTCAAGTAAGAAATTACCCAATGCGGACTGTGCATAGTTTAAGGGTGAAGGTGAGATTTCTGTGTCATCCAACATAATTCTGCAACAGTTATTAGAAAGAACCAAAAGAATGAATACATCTAAACACAAAACTATCATACGGCTTCCTGCTTTTAGTTAAGATATAACATTGTGGTGAATTTACCTTTATGATTTTTTACTTTTTTACTTCAGTACATTGACAACTGAGGTTTTTTAAGGTGTCTTATAAATATAATTCACAATTTATTATTCTAAATGACTTGCATCCATTATGGTATGTTTTTCATTTTAGATAGTAAGGTTTGGGTGCAATGCTACACTGAAATTCAGAGTAGTAACACCCATGGTTTGCTAGTTCAAGCCGAATCTTGCAGTTTTCACCGCAATGCATAGCCGCATGGTGTTGCGGGCTTTCTCCCTGCAATAAAGACGTTATATAAGTGAAATACTCTTGAAAGCGGCGTCAAAACCCAACTCAGCTCACCTCATTTAAAATAAGAGCCGACATGGTGAAACAGAACTTTACACATTTGTCAACACCATGTTCTGAGCGTCATGTCCTATCTCCTGTATATTGAAATATCAGAGAGTAACACATTGATGTCAGCACACCATGTCTGCAGAGACAAGCTTCACACCACACTGTGTGAAACGTTTGATCTGTGACATGATCACTGAATTGCATCCAATATCTGGCCACGAGTTTACCAATTAATCACAACATGACCACTGTCTGCAGATGCGGTTCCAGATACACTGAAGCGCCTCCTTCAATTAGTTGTACTGCATCATATTGCACTGGTATTTATCATGTACAGGTTGTCATATTTAGAAATTATTTTGTCACCGTAATTGCATGAAACGGCAAGACATCATACATTGAGTTTTTTACGATATTATTATTGGTAACAATCCCGTTGAGATACAATTACGTGTTATCTATTGGTGATGTGATTTCGTGTTTACAGTCGCTTAGTAGTATAGCAGATAAAAATCCTAGTATGCCTTTTGCTGCTCTGATCACAGATCACACATATCCTCTATACATTACACGACCCAATAAGCCATATCCATAAGAAACGATTATCCGAAAATGTTGAGACATATAAAGCGACGATGTAGTGGAACACTTCAGTGTGAGAAGTAGATTTGTAGGTCTCAGGTGATTTTGAGTTCAGGCAGAAAGACGATTAACCGTTTAGTCTTTACGCATACCTACATCAGCCAGATCAATTGAACTACCATCGAGCGGCCATTTTAATGTGAACACCTTAAAATGTCAACTCGATCGGAAATGGCATATCTTAATCGAACCATCTGCCTTCGTTTTAAATTAGTTTTTATTGATTCATGAATGTTATTTAGCCATAGGTAAGACTTGTGTTTGAAAAAGCACTTAATTTCAATAAAAACGGTGTGCTACAGCGCCTTTGAGGTAAAATTTAATTCACAAGCGTATCATAAAAGACTGATTTGGTATTTTCATCTATGACGGAAGTCAACATATGCAGACCAATAACACAGTAAAGTCTATACCATGTGCGTGCCTGTTAATGTAGATTTACAAAACTGGTACCATATATATAGCGTATGAAACGGAGCTAAATCATTTGATCAAATGAAGGAGTTAAACACGGCGAGTGAACATCTTGTGTAGATATCGTTATCGAATAGCACAATCCTACCATAAGATGCATAGTTATGGGAATGTTTCTTCCTGGAAAAACGCAAGCATATCATGTGTACAATCAATAATACTATTATTAAAAAAAATATTTCTGGATAGGACTTACCAAGATACCTTTAATGAACCTTTAAAGAGAATCATCTTTTGGATATTTTGGTGGAAAATTAAGTTAAATTTGAATGAAATTCTAGGAGACAGTTCTAATTATACATATATGTTATGAATATTATTATAGGACGATCTATTTGAACCATTTTACTAATGTCTTCAAACTAACACTCGTCCATTCAAAAATAGAAACAATGTAAAGTGAAGCCATCAATTGTAGCTAAGATTGTGGACAGTTCATATAGAATTCTTTATCAGCATTATTATCCCCCGCCGCGCGTTTAGCGCGAAGCGGGGGATATATTATTCGGCTGCGTCAGTCCGTCCGTCCGTCCGTCCGTACGAAATGGAATAACTCAAATACTATTCACTGGATTCTTTTCATATTTTGCATATGGGTTCATCATAGGAAGAGTACTGTTCCTACAGAGGTTTGTGACCTTGAACTTTATTTCAAGGTCACAACGAGACTTGTCAGTTTACCCTTGTCAGCGGGATATCTCAATAATCATTCGCTGGATTCTCTTCATATTTTACACATAGCTTCTCCAAGGAAAGACAACGGGCTGATTAGATGTTGGTGACCTTAACACTATTTTCAAGGTCGCAGCGGAACTTTGAATTTTTCGACATGTTAATGTACATGTAAAGCTTGTCAGCGGGATATCTCAAGAACCATTCACCGGAATTACATCATTTCTTACACAAAGCTTCTTCTAGGGAAGACGACAGGCTGATTAGATTTTGGTGACCTTGACATTATTTTCAAGGTCACAGCGGGTCTTTGAATTTTTTGACATGTTTGACAGTCGATTTTGCTGATCTTGACATTATTTTTAAATTTTGAAGAATTTTTAATTTGCGACGGGGGATCATGTCACCTTAGTGACAACTACTTGTGATCAATTACTTTTGTCATCTGTGGATATTGTATCAGTAGATCTGATTTATTGTCAATAGGAAAAAATAGTAAATATATTGCATTTTCTCATCCCACATAAGAAAATATGGCAGATATACTCTCGATAGAACTCGCACTTTAATGCATAGACCATTGACGAGGCCAACCGTATTACACCAGGTTCATTACGGCCTATAGAAGGAATGATGATATTTCAGTAACTTATCTCAATACTTAGACTAATAAGGTCTCTGCAGCTTTTAAAGAAAGTACACCTTTCAGCCTCTGGACGTGATGTTATCTGCTTCTCCATACATTCAACAGTATTCATCATGTATATCTCACAGACGGCATCTTTCGTTGATGTGAATGAAATAATTGAGTATATCTCGTAACGGAAGTGAAATTGTAAAATTGAAGTGTTATTAACAGAACTCAAGTTTACATTTCGTCTTGAAAAGTTCGTTGAGTTCAATGGTTTTATAATATTATTTCACACATCATCACAACTGAAAATAAATCATACCGTCACGTTTTTAAAAATATATGGATTCATGAATTAAGGGATTGAATAAGGACAAGAACAGTTTGAGTTCAATTAATTGGTAAAATTGAAATTATAAAACAAGTAGCCATTTTTTTGGAAAAAAACCCCACAACTTTCTAATATTCAAGGCCCTGAATAAGAGCGAGAATAGTATTAAGTTTTTATTAAGTGGTTAAATATAGAAAATATTAAAAATATGAACAGTTAACCCAATTGATTATTTATTTCGATTTTCACTTAATAGGTTCACTTAATTTTTACAAAATTTACAAAATAGGCAATATTGATTTGAGTTTTTCCCTTTATGTATATTTCATTCTGAACAGTGTTAACAAATACCGATTTTTAACATTCGGAGCCGAACGCATCCCATTGGAATCATTTCGAAATTGTGTTTTCACAACACCAGAAGTTTACGATAACATGGAGTCGCCAATGATGAGATACAATATTTTCTCCTATAATAACCAATAACTTCTGGTCGGCCGTACGATGGTGTCTAATTGCAATGGTCAGTTTGCTCAAACTAATAGCATTTGCAGACGGACTTGGCTAGTTTTAGGTTAACTTTATTTGCATAGGGTATTTTCTAATAGTCTGCATGAAGGTAATATATTTGCTATTCTAAAATCTTACTTTTTGATATAATATTATTGTTCACGTCTGTGTTGATTATTTGGTCGTGTGAACATTAGTCGTGCACCAGATTAAAAGAAAACCTTGGAAAGATAAATCAAATATAAACCAGTATTTACAACTTGACCCAAACGTCTAGGTACATGTACTTAGCAGGGATTATTATTTATTACATTAATGTGGGAAAACCCAAGTCCCCATCATAGATGTTTTTGAAAGACTGGAGGCAGATTTACCTTTTTCAAAGCACTTACGTGTATTCAGTTAGGGCCCCTTTACACAGACATAAAGACCGTTGTGCGTCTTCTGTGCGACCAAAAAACATAACAGATCGCCGTTGGACGTTCAAGGGAGGCTGAATGGTTGCTAAGATCGTGGGGAGGTGGCCCATGGGATGTTGAGACATCGCGAATGATCGCCAAGGACGCGGAGGACGCCAACATATTTTGAACATGCTCAAAACTTCCGCAGAGGGGTCGCTCAAGGGTTGCTCGTAGAAAGGTCGTATAATGGACGTTCTGAGGTCGCAAAGGACGCTCAATGATGTAAGAAATTCGCTAACGTTGGGCGATGCCTCTGCCTCCCTTGTGCCTTCCTACTGCGTCCTCTGTGCAATCAGAGCCGTTTTTATCACGACCGTTCTGCCTTCATGCAGCGACCACGACAACCTTTGTGCGACCATGACGAGTTTCGTGCCTTTTTTTCTGCATTCACTCAGCCTTCTGTGAGCGTCTTCGTAAATCTCCCAAAAATAAATGATCGATTCTCACACGTTTCATTGTTTCTGTTGGCAAATCATTGGCACCAAAAAGGAGCACGACAACAGAAAAGTCAAGCAAATAAAGATGGATAAAGTCACTTATAACAGATAATGTTTCATAAACTTAAATTTAACCGATTTGACTTCTGGAGTATGATGAAGCCCTGTTTCATTCGTATGTTTACCAGTGGATTTAATAATTTCATGTATTTTGTATATTTATTTCTTTAGTTTTTGAAAGAAACTATCATATTCTTCTGCAAAAAACAATGACCATGTTGTTAAGTAGGAGAGCTTGTTGCCTTATATTGCAGCTGCAAAAGCTAATTGGTTGGTTATTTTTTACTATTGGAATGGTACTGCAACAAATGGAGACTATTGCAGCTTATTATAGACTCAGTCTATCCAGGTTGCCGAACACTCACAGGGATTGAAGCACACTGAAGCATTGTTCAGGTATTGCAGAGGAGGCAGAAGTGTTGATGCATGGTCGGCCAACTATCGCCATAGTCGTCAATGGTGGCACAACGAAGGCACAGAGGAAGCACAGAGAAGGCACAGAGGTGACTGACGGGTTGTACGCCCTTAATGCTGAAATGTTGTTAGAGGTGCACAGTGAACGCCCAGCGAAGGCAGCTTGGAGGCTCCGTAAACGTGCAGGTCGTTCAAAGATGGTCATGGAACTTACCGTTATTTGCATTTTAGGTCGTACAAAGGACGCACGAAGATCGCAGGAGCATTTACACAGAAACGGGATTGCGCGTAATCAGTCGACCATTGAGCGTCCTGTCCATTTTTGTGGTCGCTCAATGGTCGAACGAGGGGCCTTTAGAATGGGCGTATCTTGGGTTTTGTATAAATACATATACACAGTTAGAGGGGAGGGCGAGATTAAGATCGTGTTTAGTGTACGCACATGGATATATATATTTATATGGATATATATACAGGGTTTGATTTGCAAAAAGCATATACATGGATACAATTGGAGGGGCAACTCTACACCTTTACATATAGGAAAATATACAAACATTTGTATTGTCAAGCAAAATTGCTTATTTCAACTTAAAAAATTTCTTTTTTTTAACAAATGGTGGATTTATAAAATAAACTCTATTACAAACTTTCAAACTTACGACTATTATTCGATCGTTCAACAGAGTTTTGACAATCTGACGCCAAGTTTCGATTTTTTGGCACTAATTTTAGATTTATTGAACATTGATATCTTCAAAAAGCGATTAATAGAAACGCGATCACCAATGTTGACAATAAAATGCAGTTAGGATTTACAATAAAAATAACGCAACTAAATGTATTACAATCTTATTAATACATTCGTTTTCATCAACGCTTTGAGTACGTACTTATTTCTAAAATAGTTGAAACCAATTCAATAGTTTCCGAATGCTCATGGAGGGTCCTAAAAAATTGACTGCAACAATAAGTCCTACTACCTTGAATTATTTATAGACAAAGACATTTCTTGAAATAAAATATCAATGATTTAAAACTGGTATATTATACACTCAGGGGAAAAGAAACAATACCAAATTGCCAAACACACAATATTTCTGCCGGAATAAAAACGATTTCGAATGTATGTGATAAGGAAATATCTTGTGAAGCGATATACAAAATTTCCCTAACATCATTATGATTCATAAAAGTTCAAACACACATAACATGCTGAAATTGCTGTTTTTGCATTTTCATAAACAAAATAATTTTGCTTAAGGTATTTATTTGATACGTCCATTTGGATGATTTCTGTCAACATCTTAATATTCTCATTCTACTTTACTTCTACTATATTCGACATATTACCTATACATTACATATAAGCTTTTTTAAAGGATTCTTTCTATAAACAAGACAATTTATAATTAACTTTATGAAAAATGGTGGTGTATTTCTCCATTAATTGAAAACACGTTCGATCCGTTTAAAAGAACTGTCCTCATTTGCATAACGATTAGCGGGACTGGAGCTTGTTAGGTTAAAAGAAAACATAGAATACATTTTATATAATTTAATTTCTAATGATAATGATGATTTGATAATTTAATATTCAATAAAAAATGAAATAATCAATTTACTATGCTCTTGTACAACCAAGGTGGTCTATGAGAATAAAACATTGCATTTAGTCAGGAATAAAAGTTAAACAAAGGATCTTTCAGAGATGATGATTTGACCCGTGAACACGCTTTAAACTGAATATATTCAGTAGAGCTCATGCATACCATTCTCCTCCCACAGAGGATGCTCCAGTCAGGTCTTAAATCATAACCTCTGTTGCAAATGAAGCGTGTTCCACGATACCCGTAAAAACCTCAAAAAGTAAACGTTTGCAACAATGGTTATGTCCTTATTTTCATCCAATCAAAAAATGGTTTACATCTGCGATGGATTTAGGTCTTTAAAGAGAATGGTGCATACTGAAACATTTTCATATACACAAGCTTCATTAGAGCCTCTAGAAATCATAGTGATATATCAGAAGAGCTTGTCTATACTCTGACCAAGTTTATTGTTCATGTATTAACGGGAGCCTGACATTATGGAGTCTATATTCTATGCCTGTCTGCATATACGATAATAACTACTCAGTACAGTATTCACGGTTCTTAATAAACCAGGACGTGCTGTCAGGACAAACAGGAGACATTTCCAGTCCATTCCGGATATAGGACAGATCAAATTCAAACTTGTATCAATATGTCCATTTTTACAACATATCAATATGCTTTTTTCAAATCGACAAAAAATCTATTTTGTGATTTTACACAAACATATAGGAGGAAATCGGACATTGGAGTAGAGACAATATCCAACAAGTAGTAAACTAATTCTAGACAACACGATTCTCAAACAGTCGTAAATAAGTTGTAGTAGGACAGAGTCAATAGCAGACATGATCAAGCTTTTAGGGATAAGAGTATGACGTATTCTAGCATGCCAATCTCATCACTTTACTGATGTTAGAAGTGGCCCGGTTCAAAGTAGTAGATCACAGCGTGAACAATGGGCTCTTCAATTAGGGGAAATATGCAAGTGTGAAAGTGAGTTGACGTGATTGCTCATACATTGACTGACATTGGTGAACTCTGTTAAAAATACGTCACACAAGGTTGACAGCGTGCTCTCTGTATCAAGTTACATTAATTAATGTAGAATTACATTTAACAACTAACCTAAATTATCGAAAACATTTCGTGGATGGATGGCACTTTGCTTAGCGTGTTCATATAAAAATTTATATCTATTCAAATACTAACACAAAACATTATCAATCAATTTCATAAATAAAGCAGTAAGTATTCTTCCTTTAGACTATTAAACAATATTGAAGAAAATTAAAAACAACTTAAATTTCATAAATGATAAAACTAATTTTTTGCAAAGGAAATAGACAATGCAATTAGGGTATTAATTTGTTACGAGGTTAATGAATTAAATATCGTTGTACACGACCTTTGTTTCTTCACATGATATAACTCTAATGAGGTGTTAAATATGTGTATAATTTACGTTTTATAAAACGATATCGTGTAAAGACTTGGCTAAATAATCTCTTATGATGTTTTTGTAATAACACAATAAGATATGTTTATTTTCAACATGTATGTGATCATGTACATAATAAAATCATGTTGATACAACACATGTGATGCATCACATGGTCGAGGAAAAGACGTTAATGAAATCCATCCTAAAGGCAAGTAGCACATTGCACAACTGTAAACATGTATACAAAGACAAACAACTCACACAAGAGCATAATATCATCAGATCCTTGTGACATAACACAATCTGAGTCAAGACAATATCTCAGGGAAAACATGATTAATTATACCACACACACATTTATTAACTCATTATAACTGACAAAACATGTTGAAGTAATATCTCAGGGAAAACATGATTAATTATACCACACACACATTTATTAACTCATTATAACTGACAAAACATGTTGAAGAAAATTGCATCCATAGGAGTGACAGAAGATAAGACATCAATCATAATCTACAGCAATCAAAGAGTTTAATAGAACATATTACAACATTATTGAAAATTAGATGTGATGCAGATTATATTATGATACGACTTGTTTATCCAGAGACATGATGGACACCTGATAAGAGATATGCAACCTTTATGCATTATCCAAGGCACATCAAGCCACAAACACATCAATTAACTCATTATAATTGACACAACATCTGTAACGATCAGTTATGTCTTCAAACAGTACTCGTGAGGTCTGTATTTTGTGTTATTCACAATCTCTTCTCGTAATGTACGTGATATTTAGCTAAGTCTATATCAAGGAGTATATAATATAATATCATGTCCACTCGTTAAAAATGACAATGTAGGTTAGTGTTAGATCATTGTGTCTATTATAAATGATGTTAGTAAAAATACACGCTAAACTGGATTCTCGCATGTACGTTATTATCCAAACTTTATCATCGTTTACTCATAATGATTCAAGGGCAGGTCATTGGAGTTTCAAGTTGCCCTAGAAACAATACGCAATGGAGTGAACACAGATAAACAATCAATCATAATTCACAATAATCAAAGCATGAGATAGGAATTAGTAAAAGATTATTGGAAATTGGATGTTATGAATAATATTTATGTCATACTGAGTTTGAACGGATAAACTGAAGTGATAAAAACACGGTTGCATAATGTAACCTCTATGCATCACAGGTGATAGTTCAGAGATAATCTCTCTATGTGGATTACGATAATGAAGGATACTGGCAGAATATTTTCAACGGATGTCTCTTCTGTGAAAATAAGTCAGCATCTAAGTAATTGATGAAAATATAATCGATACTGCAGGGTCCCTACATACCTTATTCAAAAGATTTTGCGATGTTGTCCTCTCCTACATGTAGTTGGTAAATACTAGTAACCTTTGTTACTATAATAAATCAGGATTCGTACAATATAGATAATGGAATCAGAGACAAGCCAGAGACGCCACATGATATAAACTTCTCTAAGTTGTCCAGTTGGGTGAATATATTGAAATTTCACATAGATCCAGCTCTCACCATTTACAAACATAGGCTCGGTGCTTGACATAATATACTGTAAATTGTTAACGTCAGCACCACAATGTCTATTCATAATAGGGCTATTTTATGATATCAGCAATAAAAAATATATATCTACATATAGAATACAAGCAGCCACCCATGTATTGCATGTACCAGTTGTTTGCGTTGTAACGTTTTAAAGTTCTACTAAACACATATACAAACATGGTCTTGGTGTGTGTGTTGTGTGCTGTTTATATACTGTAAAGTTCATATAGTAAATTGGCAACACTCTGCCTGCACCTAAGTGTCTCTTCATTATAGGGCAAGTTTATGATATCAGCAATAAAATATAGATAAATACATATAAAATACATGGAGAGGGAACCGGCAACCATCCATGTGTCAGCATGCACTAGTTGCAATTGTTTGCGTTGTAGCTTGAAGTATTATATCGTGAAGTTCAATGTAAGTTATAAATTATCCATCAGCCTAATACTGCTGTCAGCAAATGTCTATTTTGAATGAATTTGAAAAGGGCTTACACGTTGCATACTAAAAACGCCGATTTTGCCTTTTTTGCATTCATCGTGATGATTTGTCACTTCAGAATGTGAAATTTATAACTGACAAATCTTTTTCGTAAGTCATTCGAGCTATATATGGACATATTTAAAACAGTTTATTAAGGGTTAAAAGGCCATTCCATTGCTAAACTAGAACATAATTTATTTTCAATTTGTTAAATCCATTTTCCAACTCTTTTTTTATTGTTTGTTACCTGAGGGTAATTCCATGCAAATAATCAATTCGTTTGACAATTAAAAGTTAAAAGATCATTATTGAGGGACATTAAGCAAATATAAACCAGGACAATTAAGAGGGTTGAGTCATGTAAGTTATGCAACAGTTGTCCCTCGTGCAAAAATGTGTGACTTACCAACATGGCACAATCACTTTAAGTGAGCATTTATCAAATAACGAATTTAAGTTTAAAAATATTTTGTCCACAATTTGCACTTCGAAGACTCATCATTGCTGTAGAACGTCAAACACATGCAAAAACAGGTTGGCATTTTCTATCATTCCTCTGTATAGACTTAAACATTTTTTTGTATATCTTTTCTTTTGCCCGGTAGTTTTGATAAGCTCATCCGCATACCAATAAAGACACCATATATAGCAAACAATTTAAAATAATACGCTTTCTATCTCTAAGATTTGAATGCTACAACTTTGTTAATTTATTTTAATATTGTAATGATTTATTATGAATATCTTGTTTTTAATTCTCTTATTATCTCACTCATATAGTCATAAATTTTTCAAAGTAAAGTCAATCAGACTTCAACAGTCCCATGACTATATAGAACATCATACTTGAGAACGAGTTGTTCCTCCGCTTCCATGACAGCTTTGAGTTCAATACAAACGATCCAAATGGACAAGTTTGATGTTCTATATTTATTATATACCCCTTTGTAGCCAAAATCTTTTAGTTCTTCAAATAGTTGCTTACATTTGCTGGCATGAGGTTCCTCGCGACTAGCACGACTGATGATTTCATATCTAAATACTAACTTACTGATCAGCCCAGAAAGTTTGACAAGTGCGTTATACATGTACAAGTGCTTGATATAATGTAGTTCAAAACAAATGAACATTAGAAACAACATACCGGATTCCGTCCGTCGTGCTTCTTTCCAATGACGTAACCATGAAAATGACGTCACAGCAACATACACCCAATGACGAAGCATCGCTAGGGAAGCCTTCGGAAATGCTTTTCGATACCCTTAATTTTGCCTTATAAATAATTATAATTAGTGTATTTTCCTACATGTGTTGTAAATATTATGTCTTAATGCAAGCTAATGAGTTAATTATTTGAACGGTTATTACCAGTGTAATGAAAATATGAATTCCATAGACTGAATTGGAAAAACCTTGTTGTGTACGGAAAGTTTCGAGAAGTTTCGAGAAAGTAGAACCATCAGCCGTGCAAAACGGAAGTTATCGTGCAATACGAAATAGACCATGGATACACGCCTGTATTAGTGTCTTAAGTTTACATGGGTATATAATATTAGTAGGAATATATTGATGTACGAGCACATTCGGCACATTGGCTAATAGTCTGATGAAGAAAGCCAAATATGCACTGATATTCAACTTCCTCAATGCAATGAATGCGACATTTCAGTGCAGGAAAAACACGGTTATCACGCAAGTGATATAATAATCTGACAATTTTCCTTCAAATGTGATCAGAGTCAACAAGAGGGGTTGGCGCTGAACAATCAACCTTGGATAGAGGTTACACATCTCTCTATCACGTGTATCCATTATCTGTGTTACATATTCGTAATAAGGCCAGTTGCTTTTTAAGGTGTTAGTAATGAAAGCTTTGACGAGTTTGTTCTATTTTATGCAATATGTTTATATTTCAGCAATACTGTTGTTTGTTTCATTATATCAAATTTAATGTTTTACTATTTCCTATTGACTGCTGTGATTAGTGTGAATTATGATTAATATATTATCTCTTTTCACTCCACTGCGTGTTGTTCTGACCATGTTTACTAACTGTTATCGTTTCCCAACTTGAAACTCCAATATATTCATATGTTTGAGTGTAAAACATCTCATTACACGATAAGCCATCGATAGAAAAGGTTATCGCATTGAAAGAAAATGGTGCGACGTATAAAGCGACAGTGACTTTTCAGTGTGAGAGGTAGATTTGTAGGTCTGATGCGAATTTGAGAGCACAGACAGCAAGATGATTTACCATTCTATCATGGTAAATTAAAAACTCTATTTTGAGTGTTATCGCTTTAACGGTCAGATCAGTTGAACAAACCTCGAGTGGCCATTGCAATGTGAACACAATAAGATGGCCCCTCGAAGGGAAATGACCTGGCATGGCTTAACCGGACAATGTTTATTCGTTTTAGAACTCTTTTTATTGATTCGGGAGTATGACTGCGCCATTTGTAAGACTTATTTACCTTTTCGTGAGATCACTTTATTTCAGTAGAAAAACATGCTGCGCAGTGCCTTTGATGTGGGGGCTTAATCAGTCATGACATGTCATACAGCCAGTTTATGTTATTTGACACTAACAACAAATTTCTCTCTTTAGATTTATCTTCAAACAAACAAAATAATGATTTTCAATTCTTAATCAAACGACCATAAGACCAACATATGTCCTTACTTCATACAGATACATGTACCAGGAAGGCGAGACATCCATTGAATAAAAGTCTTCCTGTTGTCTTCTTCATCGTAGTCAGCTCCGGATTGAAGGGCATTTAGAATTTGCATACATAACTACAGGAAGATTGTTATCCAGAAAACCGTCCTGTTCTTATCATATTCAGCCTTGTATAATAAATGAAGTAATGAACAATTTAAAGAGAATCTCCTATCAGATCATGTTCAGTCCCTATTTGATAAGTCAATTGATTGCGCTTTTACGAATAATGATGAAAGCATTGGATATGTAACTAACGCCCTATGTTTAGCGGCGGAAACTATGAAAAGAAACATTAATACCCCACGAAGATAAGCTAATACGTGGTATGATGATGAGTGTGAGAAGCTTAAAATAAAACTACTAAATAAATTTATAAAAGCGAAAGATAAGGAATCACTCGAAGAATATTGTCATATAATAAATGAATATAGTGAAGTGTGTAAACAGAAGCGTCTTGCCTACTTCAGAGAGAAACAGCTTGTCATAGAAAGTAACATATCAGACCCAAAACGGTTTTGGTTTGAACTGAAAAAGTTGAACAATTCTACTGTAGCGAAAAACAATATAAGTATGGATGAATGGCATCGACATTTTAGAAACCTATTTAACTTTGAAAAAGAAACTGAGAATGAGAATGAAATGAGAATAAAACTAATACTTTTGTAGACAAAGTAAACTTATCGACATCTGACGATGAAAACTTTTCGATAACAGAAGATATAATAGATTCTCCAATTAGTAGGGATGAGATATTAGACAGCATAAAATTCTTAAAACCCAATAAATCACCAGGTATTAATGATATATTATACCAGAACTTATTAATAATTCGGCAGATATTGTAATCCCATATCTAGAATTGTTATTCAACATTATATTAGAAAATGGTACTTTTCCATCCTGTTGGTCAATCGGTATAATCGTCCCGCTCCATAAACAAGGCAGTCTGGATAACCCAAATAATTACAAAGGGATTACTCTTTTGGGCATTTTTAGTAAAGTTTTCACTTCTATCATTAACAGAAGATTAGTATCGTGGGGAGAGACAATGAATAGAATTAGTGAATCTCAAGCAGGATTTAGAAAAGGATATACCACCACCGACAATATGTTTATAATACAAAGTATTATACAAAAGTATTTCAATGCCAAAGGAGGCAAACTCTGTGCTCTCTTCGTTGATTTCGAAAAAATTTCGATTCAGTTGACAGACAAAAATTGTGGTCTCTTTTCAATAACCATGGTCTTAGCCCGAAAATGAAAAAACTTCTCCATAACATGTATGAAATGTTAAAGCTTGTGTAAAAAATAACAATGAATCCTCAGACTGTTTTGAACTACAACTTGGGGTAAGACAAGGGTGTATACTAAGCCCATTTTTATTTTCATTTTTCATAACTGAATTAGCAACCCAAATTGAAAGCAATTGTGAGTACGGGGTACAGTTACACCCCGATCTTGTACATATGTTTCTGTTGCTCTTTGCATACGATATCGTGCTATTCTCTAGTACCGTAGCAGGTTTACAAAGACTTATAAATGAACTAGAGACTTAATGTGACAATTACAAAATAACTGTAAATAGAAGCAAAACCAAAATAGAAGTGTTTAAGAAAGGAGGGCGTTTATCAAAAATGAGAAATGGTGTTATAAAAACAAAGAATAAGACTGTTTTAGTTCGTACAAATATTTGGGATTGTTCTTCAGTAGTTGTTTATCGTGGACAATGCATGCTAATTATGCTTGCCTACAAGCACAACAGGTGATGATTGGTATCTTTAAACAGTTAAATGTTCTCGGTGACATTGATATAAGTGCATACTTTAAAATATCTGATGCACACAATTAAACCGATTTTATCATACGGGGCTGAAATCTGGGGCTTTAATTATTACGAAGATATTGAAAGAGTCCAATTGAAAGCATGTAAAACATATCTTGGGGTGAAAAACAACACTACGAACACAGTGGTTTATGGAGAATGTGGTAGATACCCAATGCACCTATTCACAAGTATTAAAGCCATAAAGTATTGGTTAAAGTTATTGACCAGTGTGTTGATTCAAACGAGGACTTTATTTGTCAAGTAACGAGGAGATTAAAAGATATTTATTTACAAGAATGGACTGAAAACATATCCCTTTCTAGTAAGTGTCTGTATTATAGGATGTTAAATGTACTCTAGAATCAGAAATGTATCTTTCATGTATAAATGTCAAAAAGTTTAGGATAGCGTTAAGTAGATTAAGATGTTCATCACATGATTTATATATCGAAAGTGGAAGATTCAAATCAGTCCAAAGAGAGAATCGAATATGCAGACTTTGTAATAATAATCAAATAGAAGATGAATATCATTTCGTTTTAATTTGCCCTATTTATAATTCACTGAGGAAGTTGTATATTAAAAACTATTATTATGTCCATCCGAACCTTTATAAATCTGTAGACTTGTTAAGTAATACAAAAATTGCAGTTATTCAACATCTGGCTATGTTCGTTTACCATGCTATGGTATTCAGAACAGAATATATTTCTACACATAATATAAGTTATACCTATTTGTTGAATATCATCTTCATTGTACTAAATGTGCGCGTACATATTACCATTGACATGTACTGTAGTGCCGGCCTTTGGCCTTTCAGTACTGGAAATAAAATCAATAAGACTCTGTATACATAATTTGTGTAACGTATCCGTGCTGAGGTCATGTGTAGATTATATTTATCCGATTAATTTATGGTTTATTAATGCGATGCATTACGTTTCATAACTATTCTTTTGTTTACCCGTTACTCGGATATCATATATGCGTTTATGTTATATGACACTGACACAGGCGGACAGGAGAAGGACACACATGGACACTTTTTAAAGTTTTATAGACAGAATCATATTGATATGGTAACCGTTGTATTGGGAGAAAATGCAATATCTGTGCTTAGGAGAATTAGAAGATTAAAATATTGACATAAATTCTTTATATTTCTAATAAATACTCTATGTACAATTTCATTTCTTAAGTTGAAAATTGGACAATTAATTAGGTCAACAGAGGTAAGGTATTTACATATGAGCTTGAAGATGGATATGCATACACTCAGGGGCAAAAGAAACGATACAAGCACAACAATGACACATGTGAACACTATGCCTCTTAAAGGCCCTGTAGCACGTTTTTTGCATGTTATGTTTTCTCAAATTTGCTATTCATAATTAAAGTTCATTTAATACATTGGTACGTTAATGGGTAATCATCCGTTTACACAATCCGATTAACCGTATCCATAGAAAGTGGTTATCCCTATTAGAAAAAAATGGTGGGACGCATAAAGCGACAGTGGTGTGGAATTCTTCAGTGTGAGAGCTAGATGTGTAGGTCTCATGCGAATTTGAGAGTTCAGACAACATGTTGGTTTACCATTCCATAAATTATCATATTCAAAACTCTATTCTGAGTAACATGGTTATATTTGGGATAACAATGTTATAACCATGTTATATTTCCTCACTATCTAAATGGCAAGTATTTCTAATCTATTCTGAGTGTTTAGATATCGTTACATCAGTCAGATCATATTAACTACCTTGGAGTCCATTTTAATGTGAACACCTTAACATGGCCACTCGATGGCTTAAACGAACCATGTTTATTCCTTTTAGAACTCTTTTTATTGATTCAGGAATATTTTTAGCCATTGGTAACACTTATTCATATTTTTGTGAGAGCACTTTAATGTAGAAACAAACTCGTGCTACAGCGCCTTTAAAGCCAACTCAATTTATTTTGTAATATTTGAAACATTATCTCTTCATGGTTCTCAAAATAATTTTCTCAAAAAGGCTTTGAAAACTCGTCATTTTAAATTCTTTGGAGATTGGAGAGTGAACTATGGTTTTCTGGGTTCTTTTATGAGTTACTACAGACATATTGAGTCATCTAGTTAAAGTCCACGAAGGTACATCATGCCGACAACATATTGTACTGACATAATGTCCATATGTCATAAACTGTCACCCTCCAATGTATATACCAAACATTATTTCCACAACAACCTTTGAAGTAGCAATTTCAGCACCCTGTATCTCTTTGCGGAATATATCCCCATCACAGACATTCAAAATCGACTTCATCCGGCTGATTTATTTTATGTTTGACTCTGTTGAAAGTTTGGAATCGGTATGATAGATCTGTTTTTTTATAAATGATATTCTATTTTAAGAAATGCCTTTCGTCAATAAATAATGCGAGGGGCTTGGACACTAGTCTTTATATAAATCATTGTTAGATTAAATGTTTTGGTTATGGCTCTCTACGAGGCATTGTGAAAATATCGAATTGGTTTCCGCAATATTTCAGAATTTAATACTTACGTAAAGCGAATAGAGTGTTGATTGATGCGAACGAATTCTTTGATAATACTGTAATAAATTTAATTGTGTTTTTTTTTTAAATCTTGGTTGTTTTGTATTGGTGAATGTGTTACTATTAATCACTTTTTAAAGATATTTTTCAGCAATTGATCTAAACCCAGTTCCAAAAAATTAAACCTGGCGACAGATTGTAATGACTCTTATAAACGAAAAAAATAGTAATCAATTTGTTCGTAATTGAGTTTCTGTTATAAATCAACTATTCTTTATAAAATACTAACATGCATATATGTCCATGTACATCACACCAAGTAAAGAGTCGCCACTCTTGTTGTATCCATGTCTATATTTTTGCACACCACACCTTGTAAATACATGCATAACCGCTAATTATATCCATGTGTGTACATTAAACATGATTTAGATTCGCCCTCTCCCCCCTAACTGTATAATGTACATGTATACCACATCCGGTTCAGATTCGCCCAATCTAACTGTATACACGTAGGCTTACGTGTAGATTCCCCCTAGTCTTAAGTAACCGCGGTGGAGACGTGGGCTTTCTGGAAACATGTTATACTCCCTGCTTTATACCTATGTTTTGATCAAGCTGTGAATATTGTTGTACATTCCATATATTGTCTGTTTGAAACACAGCTGTTCTAAGTTTTCTTGGAATTTTTGGCAAAACTTATGTTCGCAGGACCAAATTATCACCGTCACGAATTGTCATCTTATACTCAATAGTAAGAATTTATAATAGTAAAGATATTACCTTCATGCAGACTATTAGAAAAGGAGTTACTCTATGCAAATAGAGTTTAGCCAAGGAATGACCAACGCCGTCTGCAAATGCTATTACTTTGAGCAAACTGACCATGGCATCTAGACACCATCCCAAAATCTCTATACCGGTAGTTATTTGAGAAGAAAATATTGTCTCACATCACTGGCGAACTCATGTTATCACAAACGTTTTGGTGTTGTGAAAACAAACATTGTGGAAACGATTCTAATGGTAATCTTATAAATTAACATAGACTATTGATAATGAAATCATAACAGTTTATTCGGTAACTAATAAACCATACACAGTATTAGGCAATGAATGCCACTCGAACAAAGTGAAACCTCCTGTTAGTTCCTTGTTTATTGCAACAGAATTATAGAGACTGTTATCACTTAGAGAGCTACTCTGCTCAACGTGTTTTGCTAACTCTGTTCAGAATGGCACTTGCTGTAGATATCATTTTAATGATCACCGTATGATATCTAATATATATATATAGTAGATAGGGAGAAACTCAAATCAGTCTTACCTACTGTTTTGTTGAAATGATTGAATGAACCTCATATTACGTTAAAGTGCAAACATAATCCAATTGAAAAATACCAATTCTGTTAACTGTTCAAATCTTTGTAATGTTTGTTGTTTTCATCATTTTAGTATGCTCGCTCTTATTCAGGCCCTTACATCCTAAACCGATATTTTAAGAAGGAAACGTGGCTGTTTGTTTAATAATTTCAGTCGTGATGATGTGTAGAGTTATTTTTTTAAATCACTGAACTCGACCTATTTATGCTGCTCGTGTTAACTGCTAAATCGATAGTTATTTTGAAAACGTGGCTGTGCTTGTATTTTTGTTTCTCTGTTGTCTTTATGTAAAAAATGATTATTGAAATCAACTTTTTTAAATGAAATGATAGCATGAGTAGTGCTACACATTTTCGAAGAGTTTTGTTAATAACACGTTCAATTTGAAAGTTCTGGCAATCATTTCAGTTACGAGATGAGAGAGAGAGAGAGAGAGATTCTTTATTTCCTCCAGTTTACACCGAAGATCACAATTATACAAATACATTAATACGTGAAAATGTACACTTTACAAATTGGAGGATATACACATATTTACAAAACTGTGTAGAGCTGTGTATGATATACAGGATGAATACTGTTGAATGTATGGAGGAGCAGATAACATTACGTCCAGAAGCTGAAAGGTCAGCCTTCCATTAAAGCTGCAGAGACCTAATCAGGTCAATGTACTGAAAGATCATCATTCCTTCTATAGGCCGCAATGAACCTGGGGTAATACGGTTGACCACGTCCATGGTCTATGCATTAAAGTGCGAGTTCTATCGAGAGTATCTGCCTTATTATGTTAAATTCATTTATGTGGAATGAGAAAATGATATAGCTAGGTTTTATAATGTTTTTACAATAAAAAATATACATTGATATAATATCCACATTGTACACTCTATCATTATGTCGATCAACAATGTCGTTTGAATTCTTAGCCACAATAAATCGCTTAATTTTTTCATTTTTTAATAAACGTGTGCTAGTTTTTATTCAGCTGTCATCAACATATTATCAGCAGTAATATAGTTTGACCATACTCAGCATTAATTACTGTCTCCTCGAATTTCGTTAACTATCAACAAACATATCCCAAAGAAGATTCTCTTAAAATCTTACTAAAACTTATCTTCTTACGTTCAAATAAGCATTAACATCGTATTCAAGATAGTCGTTATTCCTTATCAAAAACAATTTAAAAAAATATCTTTGAAGAGGATTTTATTGTTTGTATACATGATATACTTGGATGATATTGTTTATCCAGTCGAAGAAGGAAAAAACAGTCCCATACCTTTATCATTATGGTGGGATTGTAGGATTCGATAACCATCTTTACACAAGATGTTCTATCAGTTTTCTTTGTGTAAACGTAATGCGATTGGACATTCCTGTTTACAGGTATATGTATTTAATCCGTACTTATTTCACAATCCAGATGAAGCATATTACTGGGGGAAAATTGTTTTTACTTTGTATTTTTAAATTTGATAGAGGCAAGCTCACATTCATTCTAACATATTTAAAAAATAATAGAGAGTGGACAGCTTGCTACTACACAACAGAGCATCGTTGATGAGTTTAACAATACTTTACTTCATTTGTTAATTTGTGAATATTCTTTTAATACATATGTTTGATTATTTTATAAAATTTGAATTACCGAAAGTACGACGTTTTATAAAAACAAGATGATGTTTCAGACTAAACTCCTTCATTAAATAAAATGATTCAGCTCCCTCTTAATTTTTAAAGCAGCATCTCCAAACAGACACACACATGGTATAGATGTCACTGTGTTCTTGGTCTTCATATTATACTGACTCCCGTCATAGGTGAACACACCAAGTTTGCATGGTTTCTCTATCCTAGTATAGACAATAGACATGTGAATGTCTCCCAAATAATTAACTATAAGCATGAACATGTTCTTCATGCATACACATGGGGAACTATCTGCTGTAACATGATATCGACAGGACGTCGTTGGTGGTGATGGTTATGAGCAATTTATCCATTTAAAAGCATCTTGACATTTCTCTTTCCTTTGTTTCATATCATTAAAGATTTTCTGACTATTTGAATTGACCGAAAGAGACTGTTCTTTATAAGAAGTAGCTTTTGTTTCCCATTTCCTCTTTGTGAAGTCGCGTAGCTATGATGCTGTTTTCCGATTAAATGACAAGTGGCTGTATTGCATCACGAATGCCGTGCGAACAATGAATAGAATTTGTTAACACTCGATGTTCTATTTGTCATTTTCAGAACAAAACACCAGTTGTATTTGTTCGCGTGATTCGCAGTGTGCTGTTACCATGCTCACTGAACCATATGTTACTTGATTTCTTTATTTGATTGTCATTAATTTATTGATTTAATGTCAAGAGCATGTTCAGAAATAGTTTATTAAAATTAATGCACCCCTGTGAAATTAGATGATTTTTTAAAACAGTGACCCATGGTTTTTCTGAGAAAATTGCCTTAAACATGATATGAACATATTTAACAGTTGGAAAAAAACTATGATTTTCAACAAATATCTTCGTGGATCGTTATATTGTACCACTTGATTAACGATTTTGAAGGTGCATGAATTTGTAAACTGAGGTTTAACAGCAGTACATAGCCACATAAAGTATTGTTTTCTGTGGGCTTTCTCTCTGCTGTTATACTAAGTAACATACTCTTACAAGCGACTATAAACTCCCAATCACCTAAGCATTTATGATAACACTTAAGAATTAACTTCAAAATGTATTAAGTTCATGGAGATATACACTTAAAATACGCTATGCAAATTGTGTCCGCATAGCAGATTTAAGTTTGCACAGCGTTTTTTAAGTTTATACCTTCATGAACTTAATACATTTTAAAGTCAATTCTTATAAATAAATATACTCGTACCCGATGTTTTTAAAATATTTAAATTCTCCAAATACACAAATTTGTAATAATTTACGCGTATGAAGACACATGATGCTAAATCAAAACGTCATTGGATTATTAGCCCCGCCTACAACGCGTTCATCAGCCAATGAAAATCCACAACGCAAAGAGCCATGAACCTCACGTCATGGGGGCCTGGCTAAATGTGATGTGACGTCACGAAATTAAGTTTATACAGGTACGAACTGAATCCCTGAGACAGTTTTCAGCGAATCAGATCCACGCAAAGCAATTACTATTTATTTATATGATCGCATCTTCACGGAATGATTCACTAATAACACGATGATAGAAAAGTACATGTATGGTGTCTTACCGTTTCATTATCATATGGCCATTACATTCCTAAAACATAACAACTTGTACATGATAAAAACCGCACTGTGCAATATGCTGACAATACAACTAATTGAACGAGGCGCTTCAGTGTATCTGGAACCGCATCTGCAGACGGTGGTCATGTTGTGATTAATTGGTAAACTCGTGGCCAGATATTGGATGCAATTCAGTGATCATGTCACAGATCAAACGTTTCACACGGTGTGGTGTGATGTCATGACAGACATGTTGTGCAGACATCAATGTGTTACTCTCTGATATTTCAATATACAGGAGATAGGACATGAAGCTCAGAACATGGTATTGACAAATGTATAAAGTTCTGTTTCACCATGTCGGCTCTTATTTTAAATGCAAAACATACCATAATGGATGCACATCATTTAGACTAATGAGTTGTGAATCCTATTTATAAGAGACCTTTAAAACTCAGCTGACAATGTTTTGAAGTAAAAAGTCATAAATCATAATGCTAAAGTCATCACAATGTTATGACAATACTAAAATCAGGAAGCCAGTGTTGTGTCCAGATGTATTCATTCTTTTGATTCTTTCTAATAACTATTGCATAATTATTGTGGATTACAAACAAATTTCACCCTCAAATTAAAACTATGCACAGTATATCTTTGACATTTTGTTACTTGATTCGATAATTGATTCCTGTTTATATAGTTCATATTAAGAAGACATTTGGGGGAGATTTTCAATATAATTTAAGACCGCATTATGATAACTATGTCCATCTAGCGGCCAGAGAAAGTTCAAAGCTTAAGGAAAGGTATATATGAGTATGAGTTTCACGTTCAGTAACTACGTTGAAGTTGACAAGCACATGTTTAATAGGATAATGAACCGTCACAAATTAAAAAGAATATAAAACGCTAGGGTGTTTTTAAGTAAAGAATGGACATAACTTAAATTTGAATGACCCAGCATTTTATTTACACAGATGCAGCTGCTTCATTAGTGCCATCTGCGAATGTTTTCAAATGTCATACCGGAGAAACAAACTATATATGTTTTAATATTGAAACTATCTGCAGTTAATCTGCTTACATCACTCTCTTAATGTTACATTTATTTTGTTCAATGAAAATATGTAGTTGCATCATATCACTTTTCTTTAACTTGAATTGATTCAACAGTTCATATAGTCTCATCTTATTTACCTGGTTCATAAATCTAGATCTTGTTATTTGTTTATGCTTCGGATAAAACTGATTGACCATGTAAACATTATGGAAACGTATGATGTTAAAGCTGATGAAAACCACTATTATGGAATCCATATTTATTCTGCATTACGGAACAAACAATAGACACAACCAACCAACCGTTAACATATATATAATAATATAATGGGTTTGATTGTTGAAAGCTCTCGTATACCCCATTGAGGATGCATGTTCGTATTAGTAGAATAACATATCAAAAGTAGCTAATGTAAGAAATATATTTCAAATTGTTAGTTCATATTTATTGAGCGGAAAACACTGTGAAACATTATACATGCTTTGCTTAACATCATCCGTTTCAAACCTAACCACTGACATTCCATTATATCTGACCAAATGCATAACGTTATATTTTCTATTTAGATTCGGAATATATTTGATTGATAAAGAAAAATAAAGCGCATCAGTTACGATGAAAAAGACAGAGAGGAAATTCTTATTTTCTAATTTCCGAAGCAAGTGTGAAACGGATCACGAGAGATAATTTACATTTGATATGTTGACATTCACGTCAGAGAGTCTAATTTCCATCAGCTATGCTTTGACTGTTGACATGACTCCCACATCGACTGGCTAGCTCAGACTGGTGAGCTCAGACACACAGAGTATTCTTCTGATTTTTGTCCTTGGTATCATCATGGGGCACCAATACTGGATCATTGATAGAACCACAGATCAAGGTTTTGATATATTTATATTTCTAATCCATAATAATTTCAGAAGGATTTAGGATGATATGGAAATTCAACATGCGCTTGTTTTTTTATGTAAAGTATGATAGATAATAGTTTGCTATATCCCACGCATGTGCACAACACTGAGAGTTACCACAGTACACTGAATCAGATATAAAGGTATACATTTTCAAATAATATGAGGGGAAATATTATTCCTACCGTGTTCTTCATATAAACATCTCTATCTGTGGATGTTTCTCGAGTGTGATACCATCTCTTCATCATGCGAAGTCATAACCTGAATCATACTGATCACTTGTGTGTAAGAGCCTTCCTGTAAATTACTTCAACATGTTCATTAAAGAACAATATGTAGCGATTTTTTACTTCTTAATATACCCTAAGGTTATCATTCTGACCATGGCAACATAAAATCAATGAAATAAAGAAAATACTGATGAGCATATTGTATACACAGCTGACACCTCACCGTGGTGGTACGTTACCCCTTTCTGTATAGAAAATATTAGAAGAAACATCACTTTCCTTTCTGACAGTTCAATTATCTGCCGCTAGTAGAGTATCCCATTAACTTCACATCGTCATAATGAAGTGAGACATTTAGTATCTCTATAGATTCATACATGTATTGCCTTCTATGTATCGAGTATGATATACCCTGGGAACCTGATGGTACTGATTAATTACATGCTGCGTGGTTTATGTGCATGTATGTATCGCATAAGCCATACATGAATTTCTGTTTATTCATTATTATAACATAGTCTAATAAGCAAATCTCATTTCACCATAATGACATTTGTTTTCTTAAAACAACATGATTTTAAGATGATGGTGCATAAAATAAGTCATAACACGTGGTACATTGGAGTACTAAGGAGACAGTTATCACACTGAGTTCTCGAACCTCCCACTTTACAAGTTAATAACACATCAATCAAGTCTTTAGACTTTATTACATAATAATTAGGTGGAGACGAAGACAATAAACTGTGAGAAGTAGAATATTGTATTCCACATTCAATCAATGTAAAAAAAAACATATACCTATATGAAAACATATTCAATCAAAAGATAAAAAAAACCCCAATATAATTGGTTGATTATAATCTAATGTACAATAAAGGATAACATGCTTACAACACTGTTCTATGTTTGAAATATCCTCATTGTATTGATGCCTTTATATTTGAAATGAAATTGAGTAGAAGTGCATTGAGCATGCAGAATGGGTACAATAAGGTAATATCATCAATTATATATAATGCTTTGTGAATTTACATCTTGATCAAGACGCGAAATCTGCTTACACATAAAGAACATTGTCAGGTCTCTATGACGCCTTCACCACTCAGTTAATGTATCAGCAATCACGTCAACCAATCACTTACACACTTGTAAATTACCCACTATCTGAAGGCGCCATTGTCTGTATTGTTCACACTGTGATCTACGGCTGTGACCCGGGTCACTCTTAATCTCAGTAAAGTGATGATATTGCTAGCATGCTTGAAGTCGTCATACACTTATTGTAAGAGTTTGGCTCTGTTATCGACTGTGTCTAAATGTAGGTTGTTTGTGACTGTTTGAGAAGCGTTGGTCCGGGATGGTTTACTACAGACCGTCTCTCGTAAACAAACCAATTTACTCAAATGTATATATCTGGCAAAAGGTCGACAGGAAATTAATGGCTGTGTTTAAATGTTCCTTTAACCCTCCATAACGCTTTAGTAGTTTAACATTTCCATTCGTGGTCTCGTGGTCTTGTAGTCCTGACCTCCTTGTGGTCACGTTTCATATTAAGAAATAAACTATTTGCTTTATCTAACTAAATCAAATCGGATAATGTAACAGGATGAGATGAAAATGTTCCAACGTTTAATGTAATTTTTAATTGGCTTTGGTAAGTAAGACATCACTTAGCCCAACTGGGCGAGGATGCATGAGATACATGCCCGAATGTCTGGGTTTGATTCCCGCTGGTAACTTCATAATAATGTATGTAACAATAATACTACCAAAATGCTTATGTAATATGTTCAAATATATACTTATAGATACATTCATAGTAATTATACTGTTTGAAATAATGTGCCTCTTTGCTTTAGAATGCATACATGTAAACTTAATAAGCATCACTGATTCGAGTTTTAATATTCATTGAGTAAGAATTTCACAGGTATACTATTTGTCAATCAGTTGATAGCATAACATATAAACAAGATAGATATTCTACAGTTAATGAATATACAATCATGTGATATGAAATATTTTCATGAAATACGCGTTAATGCAAATAATTACATAATTTTGCAAAGAAATGTTTCCAGTGGTTAACAGTTGTACATACGTTTAGTACCCAAGTTAGTCATACGTTATTTTTAATAATTTTATTTCTTTTTCAAATACATATACATATATGTGATATTACATTCATAGTACAAAGTTTTCAATATAAGTACAAACACATATTGGTACAGAACAACTGCAAAACAAAAATACAGGGATTCAGTTAAAGTTTCTCTAGTTTCTTTTTAAACCTGGCATTTTACATTCAAGAAGTTGCAGTGAGTTTTAGCCTGTAAATAGATTATGGCATACAGACCAGCATTTAGTGAATTTCGAATGATTGCAATCTGAGTAACATGCGAGTTGGTCAATATCGTAGGCATGTTTTAAATCTTGTTTTATAGTATGAATTTGCGG
This sequence comes from Gibbula magus, assembly GCA_936450465.1. Lineage (NCBI taxonomy): Eukaryota > Metazoa > Mollusca > Gastropoda > Trochida > Trochidae > Gibbula > Gibbula magus. The sequence goes on from OW388296.1 coordinate 77,252,000, forward strand.
TAAAGATCCTTTTAATTTGGATATGTATATATTATACTTGACTGTTGTTATTATAAGATTGAGAATCATATTTCGTCTTTCAGGATATCCGAGACATATATTGCGTTTTGAAATGTTCAATTTTGAATCTGTTTTTTTGCTCTATCTAGCCAGCACTGATCGTACCAGCAACTTACCACACGATCATTTCGCCTCGACAAATATCGAGGTCCAACGATCGATAGTTAAGCTAATTTTACATTCAGTACCCCTCTGATAGACGTAATGTTATGATTCTAACCCCCCTTTCAAAATAGAAGTCAAGTTGAAAGTATTTTAAATCTGTAGTTTAACACGTTCCTTAATACACAGTTTAAATTACTTCTACATAATTTGCCAAGGAACATAAGACTTCGCTTTTCCTGGTATGCTTGGACAGATATTAAGTCTAAACAATCTCGTAAAACAACTGAGGAATATTTTTAAGAGAGTCCCTGGATAGTTTTACAGAAGAAGGGTTATGCCTTTTCAAGTTAATGTGTGATATATTGAGAAATATTTTCCAAATTTTCTAACCTGAATTTAAATGGCAAATAACCATTCCTAAACATAATAAATAGTCTTCCGAAAACTCTTATGGGTGACCGAAATGAAACAATTATCCTCTTATTAACCATCGGACATAGCAGCGGACAAAATGGGTAAGATCAGCGAGACTAATTAATGTTTGGATGAGGTGGCGGCCGAACTGGGTTAGTTTAAGCGGCCGAAATAGGGCAAAGTCCCACAGGATGTTTGCGATTAGGAGGGTTTCTATCTTCCACCAAAACCGTGAATAAATGTTTTATCTGTCTAATAAACTGACTGTACAAATACCTCGTAAAAATGATAAGTACAAGGGCGAAATTTGGGCAATTTGTGATATAACTATTTAGAGCACCCTTGAGGTTTTTTCTTAGAGCAGAGACTTCGGAGGGGTGTTATTTTTATGATTTTTTAAATTCTCAAATGCCAAGTTTGTAATTATTGATTCTCAAATGCTGTGTTATAAAGGGTAATGTATCCAGGCCTCCATTGCGTTATACTGAGGTGGCAAGATACTACTATATCAATAGAGTAATTTTAGCGTTTCCTCTTTGCGCCTTGCTAGCTCAGAGATTCAGTGCTGAAGCTGAGAACAAAAGGGTTTCAAGTTCAGTAGACTTTTATTCATTGGATGTTTCTCCTAATTCCTTGTTGCTCTAAATATATCTATATGTAGTAAGGTAATATGAAAATGCATGTGCATCTTAGTAATGTATGAGAGTATAATCAATACAGCAGGGGCATACCTTATTTAAACGAGTTTATGTATTTGTCCTCTCCTACATGTACATGTTGTTGGTGTATATTGGTGGTGGTGACCTGGATCACTGTAATAAATCAGGATTCGTGCAATTTAGTTAATGGAATCAGAGACATGCCATAGACGCCACATGATATCAATTGCTCTTACTTTCTTGATGGGTGAATTTACTGCGATTTAACATAGATTCAGCTCTCCTCATAATGAAAGCGGTGTAAAGTCTAAACACATATACAAAAATGGTATTGGTGTGTGAATTGTGTGCTTGATATTAATATACCGTATTAATATATATATAGCTCATAGTAAATTGCAAACACTCTGTCTGCACCTAAGTGTCTCTTCATTATAGGGCAAATTTATGATATCAGCAATTAAATATAGATAAATACATATAGAATACATGGTGAGTGAACCAGCAACCATCCATGCATCTGCATGAACTAGTTGTTTGCTTTGTTACTTGAAGTATTATACTGTTAAGTTCAATGTAAATTATCCATCAGCCTAAGCAGGGGAAAAAGAAACGATACCAACTGTTCAATAGTGGAGCACAACATACTTTTGTCTACTAAATTCGATTTTGAATGAATTTGATACGCATATTTTGTTTCGTAAAGGAGTATATTTCACACAATTTATTCATTATAGAATGCTTCTTTTGATTTGTTTATCTATTTAAACATGCATACGCTTGGTGTACTCAAATCGCTGATTAATAATAATTTGGACAGAATGCAATTAAAGTGATTTTATTATTTTGTCTTTTATCACTACACTACATTTGTGCTGCAAAATATTCACTCGTTCTTTAGTCCTAAAACGCATCATAGCAACGCGGCGTCACAAAGAGGAAATGGGAAAGAAAAATTACCTTTTATAAAGAACAGTCTCTTTCAGTCAATTCAAATATTCAGAAAATCTTTAATGACATGAAACGAACGTCAATGAAATGTCAAGGCAATATTGAATTTAAATGTTGCCGATTACCACGTCTCCTCAGGTTCCTCAGGTGCACGAGTGAAGAACGTTTTCGTGCTTATATTGGAGACATTGACATATCTATACTCGGATAGAGAAATCATACAAGCCTGGTGTTTTCATCTATGACGCTGGAAAATATATAATAATAATAATAATGAACTTGTATAGCGCCTAATTTCCCTTCATACAACTGCTCAGCGGCGCTTTAAACTGTCTGAGATTATTCATTAAAGTATTGTCTGAAAAGATAAGTATTTAGCTGATTTTGGAAGTTATGGTAGTCGGGAGCTGATGTTATCTCTAGAAGGAGGGAGTTCCACAATGTGATCCTACAACAGAGAAGGATCTTTCTCACAGGACGAATTGTGGTGGAATCCACATGCCGGATCCTTCCGGATTCTCCCAAATTTCGGCGGATCCTGAAGAATCCGGCAGAATCCGGAAGGATCGGGCAAGCGGATTCTACCACTTTTTGTCCTGTGTCTGCTAAACAAGTTATTGTTGCAGGGATGACAGGAGGAGCAGGGCCTTTATTCTCTAAACGTTCGTAGCTCTACGAACTTCCCATTCTAAACACATGGGCTACGATCAAAGTTAAGAATTCTTAAAGCTGCAAACGTCATTCAGGGCAGAGAAGATGATGAAGAATTGTTAATATGACTCGCTCCTGGATTTGTAACCAGTGTAGTTTGTACAGTAAAGGAGTGGTGTGACTGTAATTTTCAGAGCGTGTAAGAATCCGTGCAAGATGGTTCTTGATCAGTTGAAGGTGCTTATGCGATCGATATTGTATGTGCAAGGAGAGAGTTTCCATAGTCAAGCATTGAGGTGACATGTGAATGGAGAAGAACTTTAGTTGTTTCTTCATCAAGATATGTAAGAGTTTTCCAATGTTTCTTAGATTGATGTTTGCAGTCTTTGCAGTCATAGGTGCTTGTCGGTCACTTGACATGGTCCTTTCGAAACTGTGCAAGGTTTATTTGTTTACCGAATAAACTGTTATGATTTCATTATTAATAGTCTATGTTCATTTGTAAGATTACCATTAGAATCGTTTTCACAATGTTTGTTTCCACAACACCAAAACGTTTGTGATAACATGAGATCGACAGTGAAGAGACGCAATGTTTTCTCCTCAAATAACTATAGGAATATAATTTTTTGCTCGACTGTTGGATGGTTTATAGTTGCAATGGTGAGTTTGCTCAAACTAATAGTATTTGCAGACGGTGTTGGTCATTCTTTGGCTAAACGTTATTTTCGGAGTGATTTCTATTCTAATACTACGCATGAAGGTAATATCTTTGATATTCTAAAATCTTACTATCTATCATAAGAGGATGGTTCTCGTCTACGTTGATTATTTGGTCCTGCGAACATTAGTCTTGCACACAATTACAGGAAAACTTGGACAATCTGTGTTTCAAAAAGAAGATATATGAAAAGTAAACCAGTATCCACAACTGAATCCAACCATCTAGGTATAAAGTAGGGATTATAACATTTAATCTCGAACTTTTCCATCTCTGAAACTTCAGACTTGGGAGAATCTTCACGTAGTTAGAATGGGCGAATCCGGACTGGGTTTGGTGTAATTACATTATACAGCTAGATGAGAGTGGCGAAGCTAAATCATGTTTAGTGCACACACATATATTTACATGTAGTCAGAGGCTTTACATGGTGTACAGGATTTTAGGTGTAACATTAACGACATGGATATACGGTTTGAGGGGGCGACTCTTTACATCGATATACATGAAAATATACATTCTTATGTGCAACATCAACTTAAAATGTTAGTGTTTTATAAAGAATAGTGGATTTATAACGGAAACTCAATTACAAACTTTCAAATCGACCACTGATTTTTGTTCGTTCACAAAAGTCTTTACAATCTGTCACCATGTTTTCGTTTTAGGCACTGGGTTTAGATTTATTGTACTGTAATGAGAATGTATTTTTCAAAATATAACATTTAATAGCTACGTTATTTTGGGGTAAAAAAAGCTTAGTTGTAAGGGTCTAAATATAGTCAGTTGCTTACAGTTGCTACTCTTCCCCTCTCGTCATTTCCGAAAGTATAAATAAGTTTAAAGAAGTTTGAGGAAGGTTTTAGAACTTTTTGGAAATGTGATGTAAACAAATTTGTAGACACACAAAAAAGTGTATGTATATGTCTAGAGAAGCTTCTCTAGGAGGGAAGTACTGACATTGCCTTCCTTTCTACACTTGGATTATACTATATAGGACTCTGCCATCTCTTCGATCCACTGCTTCTCCGTCGATTATTCTACATTGAAGATACAGGACTGTGGTGACTATTGATTTACATTGATAGCTCTGTTATTATATGTGTGACCCTATCATTACCCTATTATATTGCAATTGTATTTCATGTGGAATTCTGATTGTTAAAAATATATTTATTGTCTGATTAATACAATTTCAATAATAATCTGACTGGTTTGAGTCTGAGTTTTGGGCTTCATTGTAACAGTACAAAAATATCCTTAAAAAGTGATAAATAGTGACACCATAACCAATGTTGACAATAAAATGCAGCCAAGATTACCAAATAAACACAATAAAATTCATTTCAATCTTCAATCTGGTTTCGTTTTCATCAATCAACACTCGATTCGATGTGCATAAGTATTAAATTTTGAAATTGCGGAAACCAATTCGATATCTTCAAAATGCCAATTTATTGATTTGTCGTGGAGAGTCATAACTTAAAACTTCACTCCAACAATGATTTATAAAAAGACTAGCATCCTAATATCTTGCATTATTTATTGACGAAAGACATTTCTTGAAATAGAATGTCACTGATTTAAAACAGATCTATCACGCACTCAAGGGCAAAAACGATGCCAAACGAAACCAGAATCAAACATAAATTATATGAGACAGATAAAGTCGATTCCGAATGTCTGTGATGAAGATATATCCTGCAAAGAGGTATACAAAATTTAGGTGCTGAAAATGCTATTTCAAACATTGTTTTAAAATAATGTTTGTAGAGCGAAAGTTTATGACATATGGACATTATGATAGGCAGGATGTTGTAGGCATGATCTACCTTCATGGACTTTAAATTGATGACGCATCTTTGCTGTAGGATGCCATAAAATAAGCAAGAAAACCAATCTCCAATCTGGCCTGATTCTGGAGATTTCAAAACGACGAATCTTTAAGAAACGTTTTCGTCAGAACGATGAAGAGATAAAGTTTAGTTGGGTTTAAGAGGCACAGTGTTACTATATGTTTTTAGTCGTATCAATTCCTCGTGGATTTTAGTATCTTGTATTTTGTTGGTATCGTTTGCTTTGCCCTTTCGGGTAAGAATATTCAGTTTCAACCTGATTTGGTACCCTTATATATATGTGATTATCTAATCGCAAATTAGCCTTCTAATTTGCATGAAACTATGCATAGGGTATTTATTAGAAAGATTCAATTCATGAACTTCTTTCAATGTCTTAATCTTCTAATACTACTAACCTTTACCTCCATTACTTGAAAACACAAAGAATGTATGCAGTTTCGAATTAAAAGATCAATTTGTCATAAACTGCATAATAACTAGCAGGACTTGAACATCTTAGGTTAAAAGGCGCTGTAGCACGCTTTTTGCCTGTCATGTTTTATCAAATTTATTGGTACGTTAATGGGTAAAACATCTCATTACACAACACGATAAGCCGTTTCAATAGAAAATGGCTATCGGTATTTGAAGAAAATAGCGTGAGGTATAAAGCGAAAGTGGTGTGGAACTCTACAATATGAGAGGTATATTTGCAGGACTCATGATAATTTGGGAGTTCAGACAGCAAGATGGTTGACCAGTCCATCAATGTACCATATTTAAAACTTCACTCTGAATTTGTAGGTATTGCTGCATCAGTCAGATGACTTAAACTACCTACGAGCGGCAACTTTAATGAGAACACATTAAAATGGCTGCTCGATGGGAAATGGACATCAGGACATTTGCTATTTTTGTATATATCAAATCTAAATAAAATTTCATGAAAAACATGCAGTGTCCCTTTTAAGTAAAGGTATTAGCTATTCAACCAACAGTTAAAGGATCAGCAAATACTTACAAAAAGTGAAAAAATATGTCTTATGGGACATACATTTTTTAGCATATTGAGCAGAGCTTATGCATTCCATTCTTTTCCCACAGATGTTACTCCACTCAGTTCTGTCATCTTAAACTATGTTGCATATGAAGCATAATTCACGAATCTCGTAAAAACTTGTGGTGTTGAAAGTTTGTGACGCTGGTAATGTATTGATATCTATACAATCAAGATTGAGTGCATCGCACAGATGAAGCAACCAATCATGTTTCACTTTTTGTCAGCCATGATAGCACTCCATATTCATCAGAGGTTTCGATGGAAGAACTTGGTGGAGTAACCTCTGTTGTAAGAGGATGATGCACACTGGAACACATACCCTAGTTCCATTAGCGCCTCTAGAAGTCACAGCGATATATCAGTAGGCCGTGTCTATACTCTGACTAACTTTATGTATAGGAGAATGTCCTCAAACTGGAGATTATTTTCGCACGCGGAGCGGGTTGTCGGCCTAACGGTCTCCAACCCGCTCCGCGTGCGAAAATAATCTCCAGTTTGAGGCCTCCAACCCGCTCCGCGTGCGAAAATAATCTCCGGTTTGAGGACATTCTCCTACTTAAAACAAAGTTCGACCTCGCAGTACACCGAGCACGTGCATTAATAATGTTGAGTAGTTTCAATAAACGCGAACGCGGGACGCTGTGCTCAAGCACAACTTGAAACCTGCACGTGCCCAAATTATGGGAGAGTTGTTGGTATAAAAGGCAGTGACGGAGCAGATTTCGTGCATTTCGATTGTCCGCTGCAAACAAAAATGTCTTCAGATTCCGACGACGATATTTTTATCACCCAAAAACTTTGCAACTCTGCATTTTCCGTGAACACAGAAAACATAAGTCGATGGGCGTATCGTCTTTACAAGGCATGGGTTGAGGAGAGGAGCAGAAAAAAGTCTGTTTGTAATTTCGAATTAAATGTTGATCTGTTGACACTAGCAAGGGACGAGGCAAAATTAAATAAAACTTTGATTTCCTTCATCGCGGAGGTGAGAAATCAGAAGGGGGAGGAATATCGTGGTAACACACTGTACGAGATAGTGAGCTCTCTCCAGTACTACATCAGGCGAAACGGCATTCCAATAAATGTCTTTGAGTCTCCTTATTTCGCCGAATTAAGGAATACCCTCGATGCCAGAATGAAGATTCTAGCACAGCAAGGAATAGGCATCGACAAACGTCAGGCGTGCGTAATCAGTGTCAGTCAGGAGGATCAGCTGTGGGAGAAGAGGCTGCTTGGTGAGGACACACCCCAGCAGCTGATAGACACTCTCGTCTACCTCATAGGTAATGCACATTCCTCTATCATACACTATTTACAGATATATTAAACATTTTTATTTGAAATAGTCAATGTTTCCAACTTTAATAAATTTCAACTTAACTTTGAAATCATACTTTCTCTGTTTAGATAATATATATCAGTTAACTATATACACGTACTGTATAATGATGTTATACGTACAGCACACGTCATTTCAGGAAAGTGTTTATAATAATTTTACAATGCCACTGTATAAAATGTATATAGTGTAAGAACAGGAATCTTTTCTGGATAACAACTTCTTTAATGTGAAAATACACAGTTGTTATCCAGAAATCTTCCTGTTCTTATGTATACCACTTCTAAATGCCCTTCAAAGACCTGTATATAGTGTGTATTTAATGTATTTAACCCCTCGAGTCCATATATATTAACTTGTCATATGTCTGTAAACAATTTATTTATTAAATATGGAGAACTGTAATTGTATGTGAAACAAATTTCCTTCGGGATAATAACGACGTATCATATCTTATCTTACACTTGACTGCGTAATAAAACTATTTGTGTTCAACCTGATAGGACTCAACTGTGCCCTGAGAGCTGGCGATGAACACCGCAACCTGAGGGTAGGCCCAAACTCTCAGTTTCAACTGGTCGACACCCAACACGGCAAGAAACAATTGCAATACACAGAGGATGTCTCCAAGACGAACAGAGGGGGACTCAAGCATCGCAAACTGGGCAGAAAAACGTTAACAATTCATCCAAACGCCCTGAACGATGTCTTGTCAGACTGTACCAGAAGTACATGTCATTGCGGTGAGTGAACACAATGAAATAGCAAGAATTCAAATTGAATAATAGATTACTCATCTTTATTTGATAAGATTATGATGGTGGTTTGCTGACAATTAATACTTGCATTATAACAGTATATACACATGTATGGTTAGGCATTTTTATTGTTTAATGTACTAGTTTGTATCATGGTATCAGAAAAATTGCCTTTAATTTACTAAAATAGATTATTTCTATGTTTGTTAATGGAAAGCATATTTTTGACTGAACTTCATTTTGAAAGAATGTCATTTCTTACTCCAGACCGAAGAATGGTTAATGTAGCGCATTTTACCTCCGGCCTATGAGATACGTCAGTGCCGACGGGTGGTTTTCCGACTGTGCTATCAGCACCCATCCACTGAGGGGTACAATCGGACGTCTGTGTAAGCAAGCCAGCTTCCCCGGCTTCTTCAGCAACCACTCGACAATCATTTTCATCCCTATTCAACTATATGCAATTTACATGTACATTTTCAAAGAAAACCGATTAAAGTTCATATGTGTGGGACCAAGCCAAGATTTTGCATTAGAATTAAGTATCATCAGAGTCATAACACCTATTGAATGATATTAAACTGAATTTATCACCCTAACTGATTTAGTAAAAATTCTAAAATTACGTTTTCTCAAAGCACATTGTCGGGTTTTCGATAATAATTTGACGCATATATTTCTGCTAGATTGAATCTGTTGACCCCAAAATTGTTATTTCTGTTTCAGTTAGTCTTTTTCGGTGAAATAGCACAAATTATGAAATTTGACTGATGTGACCCTAACACAAATCTTTAAGATAAAACAATACCGTAATGAACAATTTATAAATCTTGTCAACTGAATTAACTAGTATACAAAGTCTACTTATAATTTTGCGCAAGATGAATTCCATGTTTACATGTCTTAAAACGTTAATGTAGAAACTTGTTTTTATGTTACCAAGATAGTTTATGTCCATATATGACACGTGAGAACTCGAAGTTGTTAAAGGCTACAACGAATATTGAATACTAGCAAACAACTAGCAATATTTTAAAAAAGAAATCTATCCATGTGATATCTTCAATCATTATGAGTGTTACATTTTGTATACAATATTATAATTTTGGCCATGTTTCTTTCAAATTCGGAAGTTTATTTGAATGACACCAACACATCTCCTAGATTAGCCTATGAGCTCTAAGTAGTAATAAACGTAGTCACTCTATTCCCTAAAGCTTTCTACGGTTATTGTCACCTTATTGTTAGAAATACTTGCCATTTAGATAGTGAGGAAATATAACATGGTTATATTTGGGATAACACTACCTTCAATAGTACAAATTCTTGTACTTTTTCGGGCCGAGTCCCATGCGGGATTCGAACCCACGCCCTCAGAGTAAGGCAACTATCGCCAGCATTGACCTTTGCAGTATCGACGTCTGCGTCATCGACAGAATCTACATCGACAAAAGAACAACTGCCTCCTGCTGATCCCCGAGACCTGAAACTCGTCTTGAAAGATGGCGTGACGCTGTCTCTTAAATTCTGAACTAAACAATAAAGTGTGAATTTTAATTTGTTGTGTTCTTTTTCTTGCCACAGTATAATGAAAACATTGCTTTTATTTTCAATAAAAGTTGTTTTTCATGTTTAATCTGATTAAAATCATTTCTTTGATTGGCTTTCTTAGCTAGACATATTCAAATAGTTCAACGTCAAGAACAATTATAAACTTTAGTCTCCGGAACGAATCAAAGATATGATTTAATGAGATTGATTTACGACACATGGTTGCGTTTTGTTGACATCCCTGGAGATTTTAGCTAACCATGAGTCATACCCAAAAGGTTATAACTATGGGAGGATACCATGAACTATGGGAGGATGAACATTAGTTGAAAACTATGGGACACCTAATTTGATTTCGTAAAAATATAGATTTCGCATATCATCATACTTTTAAGAGTAAAACTAATGTTCACAAAACTTTGTTTTAACGTTCACATTTTAATGGGAGACTGGCATTATAGAGTCGATATTCTATGTCTCGCGAAGAAAACAGGAAGAAGTGTATGTCATTGCTTTTGCAACTTCGAATTGTGCATAAATGCATGTATGCCTTACCAAATTGACATAATCACTTCAAGTGAACATAAAGCTTATATGAAATAAGAAATAAGGTATGTTGCCAACAATTTGTACTTTCATCCACTCTTTTCCACTGCTTTAGAACGCCATAAACTCACAGAAACAAATGAGCATCTTATTCCACTCTCCTATATGTATATCGCCTCTAACATATGTTTTTATAGTTCTTTTGCCTGGTACGTGTTGTGGATAATGTCATCTGCATATCAATAAAGACACCATCTAGAGCCACACCATATAAAATAATAAATACTCTTTCTATCTCTTGGTATGATTGTTATAACGTTTTTACTTGATATTTAATTGGTTTATTTTGAATATTTGTGTTTTTAATTCATCAATTTTTCAAAGTAATGTCAATAAGGCTTTTATAGCCCACTCAATTTTATTATCTATTCTGAAAGAAGAAGTTAGCGTGCTAAAGATCGGCTGTCAGGAAATATGTAGTCATAAAAGTCTCAGGTAGCCATAACACGACGATAAATGTCATGATACAAAAGTGAATTGCCTGTCATTTGATAAGTATACATATTATATTATATATACTCACGTGCAGAGAAAACGTCCTCACATTTTAGAAAAAGTATAAAATGCAATATTGAGGTCGGTGAAAGTAGATCTTGAAGATATTTGATAGCAACATGTTTAGTCAAGAGTATGATACTTTTTTATGTTCAAATACACATGGGGGGCTAAAATCACTTTTTATAGATTTTGTTTGGCCATCCTATTTGGTTTTAAAGTTTAAAAAGTAGAAATTTGTTTAAATAAATCGACATAAATAAAATCTAAACTTGTTGACACGTCTTTACTCTAGGACGTCACAAAACAAGCAAAAACTGGCTGTTTGAGGCTTCTATCTCGTATAGTAAAGGAGATTCCAAAACAACCATTTCTTAAAACGTGCGTTTCCAAGAAACATGAACAAATAATGTTTAGAAAATTCATCTTTAGTACTGTTTGGTTCTGCAGACATGATGTTACGCTGTTTCAGTCGTTTTTAAATATTGAATAAGTTTGAAATATCTTGTATTTTGTAATGGTACCTTTCTTTTAAACCTGAGTTTATATATACTAGTATATAGGAAATATTATATGAGTAGGAATATATAGTATTCATGTACTTTTGGAACATTAGGGTACTAAATAAGTTTGCTGTTATTGAAAAGAGAACATGGCTACTTTCGTCATAAGTCTGGGAGATATGATAATTGGAGTTTGACGGATGAATTAGGATGCTCCCTGCTGCAGTCTCGACCCTTTGACATGCATACAATAAAAGTGTAAAGCGAAGTTCCCTGATTCATGAACAAATTAAAATTTTCATAATCGGAAATCAATCGGCTTTCACATGATGTAATAGTATCTATATACAATCTTATTTCATTGAGAAATAATTAAAATTATTGAACGTATTTTCAATCACAAAACTGCCTGCAGGTGCGTGGTTGAAGTCACAATACACAATGTTACCTGTTCGATTCAACGGGTTGAAATTCTATAGTCAGTGCATGTATGCAGGGGCCTTGACATTTTGTTTCTCACTGAATCCTGGCTAAAGCAGTTGATGAGGCAAAAATTGAGGAGATGACTCTCCCTGGCTATGCTATGCTTCATTCACCGAGAACACTTTCAGTTGGAGGTGGTGTTGCTGTCATCTTCAAGAAATCACTGAATATGGAAGTCTACACATATTCAGCTGCTGATGTTTTCAACTCCTTTGAATCCATGACACTGAGAATTCAGCCAAATATGGTTTCTGCTAAGGTTCTGCTAAGACCTCCTCCATCCAAGAAAAACAATCTCAAGCAATCTGATTATCTGGATGATTTGATGATATTATTTAGCAAACACTCTTTTCATTTGAGATTTTAATGTCCATTTTGAAGAAAGACAATACAGAGACTAAGAAGATATTGAATTTGTTATCAACTTGCAGCCTTACTCAAATGGTTGATTCACCAACTCACAGATCCGGTCATATCTTAGACTGAGTTGTGGGCCAGGAAAGCAACAACGTTGTGAGTGCTATTAGAGTTGAAGACCTGCAGGTTTCCGACCATTGTTTCATCTCTATGACATGGAACATCTGTAGACAGAAACCAAAGATGGCTGTCATCAAGTGTCGAAATATCAAAGCAATCGATATGGATGCCTTCAAGTCCAACCTGACAAGTTCATCCCTCTTCCACAACACACCTGCTGATGACCTTGTCGAGTCTACTGGATAAACGTGCTCCACTCGTAACTAAGACAGCTAAGCAGAGAAAGAGAACCGATTGATATGACGATACAGTTTGCCAGTCCACATGACAGTGTCACAATGCATAACAAAGATGATGTAAGAGTCATCTTGAGGTGCATCGACAGATGTTCAAGGCTTCCCGTAATCAGAATCACAAAGTTATGCGTGGGGTTAAAATGGAATCCTGTCGAATCCATGAAATCGGTGCCAATTCTCGATTGTTTAATGATGGCTCTCTTGAGAAGAAAACAGGATCCCAAGCTACACAAACACCTAGATGAGAAGGTATTGGTCAACTCCTTTGGTCAATCCTTTGACAGCAAAGTTCTAACTATCAGAGACAACTTCCCAGCTTATACCTCTGTGGATGACTCCCCATCTCCCGATTGTGAGCCTTCGCTTGAACTGGGAATCTGGGAATCAGAGGTTGCTGCAATAATTAAAAACTCAAAGTAGACTACTAGCTCTATTGATCCGGTACCAACTCGATTTCTTATGAAAATACTGGATGTGCTCCTGCCTATACTCTCAGCTCTGATCAACTGCTGTCTGTCCAATGGTGTTTTCCCTGACAACATGAATACAAATCTAGACCCCGGCAACTTTAACAATTACAGGCCAGTGTCAAATTTAACATTTATCTCTAAGATCATCGAACGAGCAGTGAATAGCAGGGTGAAGGCTCATTTGGATTCAAACCTCAGTCCTAAGTGTGATGGATAACTTAAGGTAAAACTGGTGCCCTTGTTCTCCTAGATCTATCTGCGTTCTGCGTTCGCGTTTGACACCATGACAAGTTGCTGCAAGTGCTTGCCGGCTAAATCAAACTAGGTGGTACAGCTCTACGTCTGTGTTCATCCTATCTAGCAAGGCAACTTCAATCAGTTGGCATTGGAGATGACAAGTAAACTCCTTTACCCTTGGCCTGCGGGGTACCCCAAGGGTCTGTGCTCGGGCCAGTACTATTTCTGCTTTATACCAACAGTATTGGTCAGGTCGTACAACATCATGATGTGAATGAACACTCATATGTGGACGACACGCAAATAATCAAGACCTTCAAACCTGATCTTCAACCTTCTGTCTCAGTGACATCACAACCTGTGCATCTAATGTACACGGATGGATGAGAAACAGGATGATCAAACTGAATGCTAAAAATACTGAGGCCATCCTTCTAGGCACAAAACAACAGCTTCAGTCTACAGATGAAACCGGTTTGTCAATCTTCAATTCACAAATTGAGTTCAAGCCATCTGTGAAAAACCTAGGCATTGTGATTGAATCTGTGAATCTGAACATGGAGCGCAATGTAGACCACTTATGTAGGTCTATCTACTTCCATCTACGATCCACCAAAAGCATTATGCAATCCATGGTTCTTTTACGACAGTCTCCTTTGGCGTATAACAAAAGCTTCATTACAAAAACTCCAAATGAATCAAAAGACCGCTTCTAGGATTGTTGCTCGTGTCTCAAGAATGAGCCATATAAACCCCAGTTCTGAAGATTCTTCATTGGCTACCTGTGGAGGCCAGAATCAAGTATAATATACTATGTTTAATCTTCAGGTGCCGCGAGGGCACTGCGCCGCCAAACCTCAACAAACTCCTGCATGAACATCAGCCAACAAGGAATCTGCGCTCCGCAAATCAGTATCTCCTGAAAGTGCCAGCTTACAGACTGAAGGGCTACGGACTGAAATCTTTCAGGACTGCCGCCCCATTGCTCTGGAATGACCTTCCAATAGAAATGAGAGCAATGCAGTCATTTGACAATTTTAAATCAAAGTTAAAGAAATATCTTTTTAGAACTTACTACGCTTGAAACAACAAACTGTGAATTTCAACCAGTCCTACCCTTCTGTATGACCTTCAAAAGTGTATATTTGTACATACTTGTGCCACGCTTTGAGCATATGACTATGAAACCTAGCGCTATAAAAAAAATACATCATTATTATTATTATTATTATTATTATCATTATTATGCAAAATGCATAACTTGTGTTAAAGAGCCATCAAGGATTTTAGTGTTTCAAATAAAAATAAAAATTAGGATAATATACTTATAACGTCAATCGCCAGAGAAATATTTTATCTACAACATGACATGTGATAAATACTTTTCATATCAGGACAATGTGATGAAATGTGGTTTCAGAGAGAACTACCCCGTTAAGTAACGCGGGCTTAGGGTATCTGACGTCATATAAACAGAATCCCCTTTATTGCATAAAACGTACTACACAACAAGCAAGTGCCTCCGAAGTCTGAAGGCTCGTCTCTAGCGCAAGTCGCAATAACAACCAATGTGCTGCACGTGCTTCTCTTGCAAGTTACCCTTGTCACACATACTGAATGTGACGATTGCTTTATAAACAATGTTTCCTGAGAATATACAAATTATTGCCTGTTTAAAGTACTTTTTATTTATGACAAATGTTTACTCTCATTAATTATAAAATTCAAGCAAAATACCTAGTTTGGTAAAACAATTATTCCAATTTCTGTAGCAAATACACAGTTAAATGAAATGGTAAATAAATAACCGCCAAAAATTATGTATTTCAATTTCTTTCATTGGTCATAAACTTTGTTATTCGTTCATGTCTTTGTATACAGTGTGTGAGTTAGACCATAATGCTTTGCGGTTGAAAATAATAGACTGGAAAACACCTTTACTAATTAGTGCAATTTCTCGGCTTATGTTGGGTCGAAATCTTTTTTGAAAAATTTCACGAAGATAGATTTGTGGCAATTTTCCTATATGTTCATCAACATCCTTGATGGCTCTTTAAGGAACGTGTTGAATTGACAACTGAATATGTCATTTGACATGATTGTATGATTAAAGTATGTACAATGTATGCATATCGTCTGTATTGTCCTATATCATGTAAATATCTCACATCACATCGTATCTTCATTCACTGGAGGAAAAATTATATTTCTATTTGGAATAAAGCAAAGTTGTCACATCAAATTCCCAGCTGGATAATTACTATATAGGATATGTAAAAGTATATCATATGAACTTATCACCTAAGTCAATTAGTCGTACTTGTGCTAAATCGAAAATATTATTGTTGCAGACATGATTGTGAGAGCAACTTCGGGAAAGAATCCCGTGCTCTACCAGTTGACACAAAGGGATATCTTACTAACCGAAACCAAGTACATATTACATTACATATTATATATTAACCGAAGCCAGTTGGAATGCGTTCCCATCCTGCCACATTATCCGGTTTGATTTAGTTAGATAACACATCTAATGTCTATCTGAATATGAAACGTCATAGCCAGGAGAACTCGATTACAAGAAGGTCAGCACGACAAGATCACGAGCTAAAAACGTTATGGAGAGTTATCGGAACATTTAAAACACAGCCATTAATTTCCTGTCGACCTTTTGCCAGAAACATTTGAGCAGATTGGTTTGTTTACAGGAGACAGTCTGTAGAAAACCATCTCGGACTAACTCTTCTCAAACAGTCACAAACAACCTGCATTTAGACACAGTCGATAACAGAGCCAAACTCTTACAACAAGTGTATGGCGACTTCAAGCATGCTAGCAATATCATCACTTTACTGAGATTAAGAGTGACCCGGGTCACAGTCGTAGATCACAGTGTGAACAATACAGACAATGGCGCCTTCAGATAGTGGGTAATTTACAAGTGTGTAAGTGATTGGTTGACGTGATTGCTGATACATTAACTGAGTGGTGAAGGCGTCATACAGACCTGACAATGTTCTGTATGTGTAAGTAGATTCCGTGTCTTGACCAAGGTGTTAATTCACAAAGGGCCCGGTTCCTACGCCTATGTAGGCTGATGAGGTAATTCTAAAGACGTGATTGATATATTATTAACTTGTATATTGGGAACTTTGAGAACCCAGTGTAATGACTGTCTCCGCAGTATCCCAATGTATCACGTAGTATGACTCATTTTATGTACAGTGTATCTTAAAATCATGTTGTTTCAAGAGAATGGTGTGTCATCTTGTGACATGTGATGGGCATAATTCACGTATGGCTCGCACGACACATACACATGCACATAAACCAGGCACCATGTAATTAAACTATACATCAGTCTGCCATGTTAAATAACACTCGATACATTGATGCAACACAGGCATGAAACTATTGACACACTAAATGTCTTACTTCACCATGATGATGTGAAGTTAATGGTACCCTCTAATAGTGGCAAATAATTGAATTGTCTGATGGGGAAGTGATATGTATATACTTCCTACCCTAGTTTCTTTACTGAAAGTACGTTTGTACAAGCTGTGTGGTCGTCACTTTGTTTTCAGTTCATGTGTTGTGGGCTTTTGTCGTGTTGAGGTTTAAGTGCATTTGGGCTTGTGGTTTCATTTGCTGTTAAATTGTACATATATTTCGCATTTCATGTATTTTCATGATATACCTGTCCACATTCCTTGAAGGTTTACACCAGGAATGATCCCGTTGATGGGATAGGTTTTTTTTAAAGTAGCGGATAAAACAGGTTTTATCAAGCTAATATTAATCCGTGAGATGAGACAACCTGGTGTATACTTTCAAATAAAGTAACAACGCACCGAAATGTACAATATGCCTTCAACGAAAATTAAATGTACCACAATAGTTCCCTATTTACTCTTAAATTGAACAACAGAAAGTGTTATGCTAAAAGATCTTTTTATCTCAAGGGCTCGATACATATGTGACGTTTGAGTAATCAAAATTTACAGGTCATTGTCATATAGACAGAACGAGTGTGAAACACACACTATGTGCAATATCTTCCATGAAAGAAATCAACAGTCTCTTTAAAAGTGCATCCTTTGCGTTGTTGCGGGTCACATATTCCAAACGTTAATAATGGTGTTATTTTTAAGAAGTACTGACTGTTGCCGAAAATCGTATTTTGTAATGATTGTCGACTCAGTATAGTGACGTTTTAAAGGTATAACTAGTGATTTCTGATTGAAAACCGGACAATACACTACGATTTACGCGCGTAAATCAGTCAAACGTAATTTTGGAAGCTTATGTACAACAGGAAAACAGACAAATTTGGATTGATAGTGTTTAATGTATAAAATAACTATTGTGCATGTAAATTGGACGTGAAGTTTCGGTTTCTGCACATGTACAATGACATTTCAAGATTTTCACTTATAACTAGTAATTATGATATATTTGGCGATTGTTGATGAATGTGCAATTTGACTGAAATTATTTAAACTGAAATCAGCATGGTAATATGACACGTATTACGGCCAAACAAATGTTATGTAACTCAATGGATGTACCTTTAACAGTGGCGACGGTTGTATAAAGTAAATATCTAAAGTCAGACAAACCTTGTACACATTTAAACTTTAGAATAACTTTTATCATTTTATAAGTTAAATATATAGACCGTTCAATCCACATCAGTTTATCGGCTGAATTTTTCGGAAATTAAGATATATTTCATCAAATATGTTATATCAACAACGGCATTGAATGTATGAGGTCATACCACTTTGCATTTTAATTGCATGGATATCTTCAGTGTAGATATCTAGCAGATAGCATGTGTTCTCATGAATATATTATCTACTGGATAATAAATTGCATTTTCACAATGACATATTGATATCACGGATAAAATGCATATCTTTATCTTCCTGTATATCTTAATTATAACTGACTCAGTGTATCATTTATTTGCCGTTTAGTTCTAACTTAACCACGTACATGTACAAGTTGCTGCTCCTGCCCTTCACAGATAAGGGGAGTTACTGGGACCACAGACGATGTAATCAATCCGCGGTGTGAGACCGTCCTCGCTGTGTGCACTGTCCATGTTTAATGTACGTAGCAGGCGAATTTGTCAACAGAGAGGCCTACAGACAGTCAAGGGTGTGTGAAGCATTCATAAAATATACAATGCGTCCATATACAATTCTCTACCCAATAACACTTGGTATTTATCTTGCCAGAATCTCACATTATTATGTTACAGTTTCAGTCAGCATTAATTTTTAATCAATATGGTTAAATTTATTGCGCTGCTTCAAAGGTAGCACTGCAGTAAAACGTGTTTAAATTCCTCGACATTCCAAGCTCTCTAAGAAATAAGACATTCAGAAGCCAGTGCCAAAGTATGGTTCCTGAAACTATCTTACACAAATAGAGCTTGAAGCGTATATTTCAAAGCTTACATGAAACTCGATTTGTGTGGTTGTAAATGAAACATTGTAAAAGTCTATTTCGATGATTTCTAATTATAAACAAAATGACTGAATGTTTCTAGAGAACTATTGTTATTCGCTTGTAGACTGTAAATGTCATTTTATACATGAATTTCAAACAAATATATATCCAGCTCTTTTCAATATACAGTTTGTAATCTGATGAAATTGTTTGTTTTTCATCCTAAAAAGATTATTACAGAAAAGTGTAAGAAGATACTGATGAGTTCAAGTACAAGAGGTTGACTGACAGACTTCTGTGGGGACATGAAGAAATGAGTTAGTACTAATAAAAAGTGATGAAATAGCACCAATTACATAGCATGTGTTTTCTCTACACTTTGATAAACAGTTTTTCTCGCCATCTGCTGTATAAGAGAAGCAGGAAGACTCGGTGTCACTGCTAAAACGAGATGTTAAACACTTCAATAGGCAATGGACACATGCACAGGGCTGCACAAACAAACTATAAACTATCACCAGTGTATTGCTAGCTGTACATAACAGCTGATACATACTTTCTTATTCTGGCTTTGATTCAGAATATGTCGACCTCGCTTGCTGTAACAATTGACCAATCGTTAAAGGATTTTATGGATAATAAATTCAAATCCGCTTTAACTAAAACAAACATCTTCTGTTTTATGTCATATTATTATTGAGGGGTGTATTTTGACGACTGCGGTCGTATACAGCAAACCCTAAATTGATTGACAGACATTCTAGGAGTTGGTATTGTAGAGCAGACAAGGATATTTATTGATTAAACGCTTCTATATCTAACAATGGTCACGCATATGCTTGATAACGGTATAACCGAAAACGTTACCATGTTTAAATAAAGAAGTTGATAATCCCTGAATAGCAAAGTAAACACCAAATAATATGACTTGACTTAATGAAGCTTTAAAGGAGTGTAGTTGGAGCATTTAACTATTTCAATAGCTAGATCATAACGCTAGCAAAGGTCTCGAGATAGTCCATTTGTCATTATCACTTCCCGTAACTATATTAGCGAATATCGTATTTGTTGCTATAACATTGTATTACTATGTAAATATTATTCGCATAGTTGCAGATAGCTTCAACTGTGGTAGGACTAGTTCCTGGCGCCATAACATTAATGGGACACTGACACAAGCAGAAATATTTACATGGATACCAATTACATGTTTATCTTATAATTTCCGTTTGACTTTTACCCTTTCCATTTGGTTATTTGTAAAGGATGCCACCTACAAGCAATTTCCAGAATGATATATACAGCTTATCTTTAACAGAACAGTCACGGCTCAAAACGTATAAACATCATTAGTGTTTGCGGAGAGACATAGAAAGGACCTGGAAGCACGCCCCGGACAGGATACGAGGGAGCCAACGTAAATTGAAGAGATTTAACTGGAGAGACTGAGTTTCAGTATATAACTATATATCCGACATCAATCTTCAGTCACTTCATCATATTGATGTTGATACTGTTATTATCAGTTTAAGAGGTTTGTGAAGGGCAGGTGTAGTGGAGAAAGACATTCTTGCCAGTTTCACGAACGGTTCTTACCACTTCCGGTTACTCGATCCTGTATTTCCTTTATAACGAGTGTGTATCGGTGAATGTCAACATTGAACTCTAATGAGTCAACCAAGTTTTAATGGTTTAGATTTTCGTAAGTCTATTATCCATCAATTAGCCGTAAGCAAATATTAATGTGTAGTTCTCACAGCTACCTATAGCACAAGAGAGTTCAGTAATATGTTCTGGCTTAGAACTTGTTTGATGTGATTATACACAAGATTTCGGAGCATATATACTTACTCCTTCATCAGGTGGAATGAAATAAATACCTGGTTACACGATATTATGATGCATTTATATACGAAAATGGATAGTTGATTGGGTGCACCCATTCAAAACATCCGAGGAGTACCAAACCAACCATCCATTCACATTAAATATGTTGTCCAGACAACCTTCCTGTTCTTATGCATCGTTTTAATACAGCACATAGTATAAACCATACAGAACACAAGCATAGTTAGTATTCTTTAGATATTTTAAAATGAAATTTTCTCATGCGGAACAGAAATTAGTCGAGTTTCTTTGATTGTTTCCGTGTAAGTATCCTCACCAACATACTACAAACTATCAACGTGTTTTCTCCTGGCTAGATACCTTTCATTACTATATATTCCACGCTTCTGGAATAACATGTAGTCTATCAGCAACGTCAGTCAGCATAAGGATTACACGAGGGAAGAGATCGATGGTTCTAAAGCTGGGTAAGATTAGTATTTAGAAAATATAATCGAGTGTATTCAATTATGGAATTGAAATGTTGAGGGTTATGGAAACACATCAATTAACATTCAAAGACAAGACTTAAACATGACTCTCATGAAAAACCAATTTCAAAATAACTCCTATCTAATAACGATTTCCCTTTATTGCAAACAACTGATACTGGGAATTCATTATTATTCTTGAACATCATTTGAATTGATTTTGAAATGACAAGTCGATAACAAATACAGCTTCTCCATTAGTTTATAACAATAGCAGGTTACTTCTGTTAAAAAGAGTAAATGG
This sequence comes from Gibbula magus, assembly GCA_936450465.1. Classification (NCBI taxonomy): domain Eukaryota; kingdom Metazoa; phylum Mollusca; class Gastropoda; order Trochida; family Trochidae; genus Gibbula; species Gibbula magus. Next base: position 77,273,756 of record OW388296.1, read on the forward strand.
ACAACATCAAACGATTATTCGTAACCTGGCAAATGGTTTATACCCTGTTGTCTGAAGTAATTTGCCTGACGCATTTATGGTGCTGATATATGTAGCTGATGAACATAATCACTTTCCAAGTAATGGACCTTTAGTCGCTTCCTACAATAATTATACGTTTCCCTTTCGTCTCCACTTCTGTAATAATGGCCATGAACCCACGTCCAAAGTGGCAGAGCAGTTGTAGATTGAGCTGATATTGCCTTGATGCGAGACCGCGTGGTGCCCAGCGCATTGTCTTCAAGTCTAATCCCTTGATCCAGGGCCACTTTTAGCAACCATTTGCATCGACGTCATGGCCTGTATTGCTTTAATTACAACTGAGAAAAGCCCGGCTAAATTACAATAGCTTAGATATTACTTTTAGTGCAATGTACGAGATGCGTTAACAGCCAACAAATGCGAACTTACCATCAATTGAAAGACCGCCGACGTCAGTAACCTTGTCGTGGATTCTCATACGCATTTATCAATAAACATACTGAACCTTTACACATTTCTCCTTACAAATGAAACGTCTATTCATCGAGTTCCATATCACCTTTGTGGCTTCTAGTAAGTCAAACGTTTTTGATAATTTGCAAGGTCAACCGTGGACTTGGACAGGTTAACGTCATGATATTTTATTTTATCTCCAGTGTTGTCCATAATGTCATACGTGACTGTTACTCATTCTTGTGACACTTGTGAAGGTTGGCTGGAGTGATAATTGTCAGCAATATTATTGTAGATATCGTTACCGAAGCACTAGCTGGAGTTAAACCCTTTCCTCTTAATGTGCGTAAATGGTTATTTGTTAAAAGAATCAAGTGTAAACGTTATAGTGTACATCTTACAACATGGTAATAGACATCGTGATATCAAAGATATAAACACATGTAAATATGTTGAAATATCCCGAGTATATCACTGTATTGATGAGTTTTGATATATATAATACCAAAAGGCTCGAGAATGAGAGTTTTCTCATCATCCAAAGTTGTTTTTTTAACGCCGTCAGTTCTGACAGGTCCTTATACAAACTACAAGAAGGCTTCCTGTGCACTGTGACGTCATTGTGATCTCACCACGTTAGTTTATATTGTAAGATTCTAAACTGTGCACTGTACCTTGTAAAGGGTAGTAATGTTTAACTTTTGAGTGAGTGAGTTATTACCTCTTTAAGAGGCATTCAGGAACGCCACTACGACAGTATCGCAGGCATTAGCGGTGAGAAATTAAAGATAAATACTTAATTTAAATAAAGGGTTGCAAAAGCAAACTAGAAAAGGCACGAAGGCCGTACAACACCAGCAATTTATCCAAATGTTATTAAAAAGTTAATTAGAAATATCAAATGTAAGGTTTATCAATTAAGTTGATAACAATCCATACTTCGATAAAGATATTGCGGCCTGACTTTAGAATCCCTCACCATATAAGGGCTCGCTTTTTTGTTCTATATTATTTATTTTCTAGAATATTATTTTACCTATCGGACATGCGCAGACGTTGTTTTCCCGTCGAGGCGATGACGCCATGTTTGTTGACAAAAACGGAAGATCGGTCGCTGCTGTACTGACCCCATTAGCCCTTAGGATACCAATCAACCCTACGTCCAGCACATGATATATCAATTCATAAGTTTAGGGCTAGTGCTGGTTTCCTAAAATGGAATGTAAAGAAAACGTTGGATTTTTTTTGTGTGTACCGTACTGCAGTAGGCCAAAACATCGGGCTTTCCCCGTCTGATTGACATGTCGCACTTCAAATTTAGTAATTGTAGTCTAAGCCCTTTGTTAACCCTTGGACACATTCCGATAATTCCATTTAACCCTTGGATACAGATGATTTAATTTAATTTAACCCTTAGATAATGTTTGATGATGTTATTTAACCCTTAGATCCCTCGAGATCATTATATAATAACCTTAGTGATTAGCCTAGTTTTTTTATGCAAGAACTTCGGGCACTTTAAATTTAATATATGTGTAAGAAAAACATTGTCCGAATTTTCTTCGATACCGAACCGTGATAATCCGATTTCCATTTGGGATCGAAATGAATTTCCAGGAACATTTTATGGACGCTTTAATCCACAGCAGTTAGTTCCCTTGAATCAACTGCTTGAACTGAAATCTCGTTCGGTGTCTCGTTTTTTTGGCCGCCATTGGACATTGTCATGCAACTTGGCGTTGCAAAAGTAATGCAAATTCATAATAACCTTCACATTGAATCCAAGCATTCTGTGACAGTCGTCAGTTAAGTATTATTTCTACTACATTTTAACCCTTAGGTACACCTTAAGTTTATAGTTCTTATCCTTTTGACGAACTGGCGAAATTTAGGAAATTTTAAAATTTGTTAAAACACTTCTGGGGTGTCTTTCTTACAGATAATACGGTTTACCATAGCAACATATATAATAAAAAAAACTTTCAAGGTAAGTGCTTATTGTGATTTATAATTTTACGATTTTAACGTTTGCTGAAATACTGAAGCGTTGAGTAGAGAATCTAATAAATGAAAACATGAACACGTAGCTTGTTGACTTACCTTTTCGGGTAGTGAATCGTATCAAATTGATGTCCAAAACTTATATTATTCACAATCAAAAATGGAATTGGCATTTGGTGATATCATGTGCATGGACATCACATGTAGAATTTACACAATTATACAACTTCAACAGTGGACGCTGTGACACGATCACTCCCGTTGAACATTTATTGATATCCCGTTGTAATAATTATTGTAATTTCTCCTTCGCTGAAAAGCAAACAAGATCGCCGTTGGTTATAAATATAGGGCCTAACATAAAGTCTGTCAAACATCCATACAGTAATCTATGATCTACAACAAAAAATACATGTTTTAGATCAGCCTACGCAAACGTGGATCTTACCGTCGAGCCAGCGACATTCCCAAGTCTATTCCGTATTTGGAAAATTCCACACGTGAGATTGAATTGACCAATCAGTGAGAAGCTACGTCATTGGGATTTCCTTTCAATTACAGACGATTTGAAAGATGTGTTTGAGTAAAACCAAAAATTGTATTTAAAACTCTCGTCTTTTAGACGAAGTTTTAAATTAAACTTGTGTCGATTAACACGAAAATGACCTCTTTTTTTGTCTAAAATGTCTCGTAACGGAGATCAGCCCGCTGTCGCGCGCTTCTCTATATATATACATGCTCGCTTCGCGAGCAGTTTAAACTGTTCTTACACGTGCTTACACGTTCTCTCGCGTAGGCGCGTGCTTATCCCGGTGAGGGATACTAAAGGTGATCCGATATTGCGATATATAGCTGTTGTTGGAGCGATATTAGATTATAAATACTGCTGCTTGATAGTGTGACAGAAATATGAGCTAGTGTATAGATTTTACATGGTTTGGTGTAAGTTCGAACGCCGTCGTTGAATATATTCAAGTCCTGTTGTGAGCACCCGTCTGAGAAACAGAGGGTTTTGTGACTAATTCATCTTCCGTTCATCCAGGGAAGGGTAACCTATTTGTGTCTTATCTTGTCAAGTATATTGTTTTTAGATACACAAGGAATGCGAATATAGAAAAAAAAACGTGTATTTAAATTTGGCCATGATTTTGTATTGGTTTACATGGCTACTACCAATTATTAGACCATTTAAATAAGGTCATATAACATTTGACCTTCACTTTCTTACTGTAGAGGTTGTTATGTTTCACTAGCTTATTTCGCAGCTTCTCTGTACTTTATGAGTCAAGCGACTTCAGACGAGGAGCAGTTTCTTATATAGATTCCTTGTAGAATGAAATAAAACAAGCAATTGTCTCGGCGCAGATAGTTGTTTTAAATTTTTTAGATAAATCCAGTAAATTCATAGTTGTGATAAAAAAAAAGCTGAAAAATGTACACTGTGATCTTTAGATATGTAACTGTCACCGAAATCGTAAAGAGGTATGCCTCCGAATACTTTATATTACAACGACTGCGAAATATGTTATAGTTGATTAATCCATGGTGATGACGTCACTCTATTGTGTTAACAGTGGATTATTTTTAAGAATCTACTGGTCATTTACTAATCCAGTCAGGAGGGGTGTCAGGTTTTGACATTTTCGTTATGGCTCACAAAGTAATTTGTTCAAGAATGATGTATTTTGTCTTAGTATATCTGATTAGAATCTTAAAATATCTGATTATTTGTGTAATGTCTGACCCGGGAATCGAACATGTAACCCTTCGTCTGTTACGCAGCGCCCTAACCTATTCGACTACTAGGCCTGCTGGTAATCATTTGATTGTTTGTCAGTAAGATCCCTGCATTCTAAACAAGACTGGTAAAGTGTGAAACGCGTGGGGATCGTGCTGAAACACATGAAATGCAGGAGTTCGGCTGTCAGTCAAATCGCTTTGCGTGGAAGATTTGCGCCATGCACGTGCGTGGAAGAATCCATTTCATAAGGGTCGAAGCTACGTGTACCATATCCGATGAATGGGCACCGAAATTTGCAAAATAATATTTTTTTAGGTTACATATTTGAAATGTATTGTCTATAATGCTAGATAATCACATATGTATGTTTCGTGACGTCATACATGGATTAAGATGGAGAATGCATTCGGAGCTGTGGATTCGTCAAAAATAATCAACTCGCCCCTTCGGGGCTCGTTGATTATTTTTAACGAATCCACGGCTCCTCGTGCATTCTCCATTACTGAATGTCGTTGTTATTTTCCTAAACATTGCCATAAAAGCAAGGTATGTGAACATGTAAGAATTTGAAAAACTTAGTCTCAAGTATTGAACTAAATTCACGAGCACAATAAACGTCATCAACAACATTTTAATGATAATGATAAATACGATTTAAACAGGGTTACATTATATCTCCAGAGGCCAATTAAGCTGCATTTTCAAACAAATGAAACATTATCTGTTAAATATTCTAAAAAAACACACCTTTTGAAATTAATGAGTTTTGGAATTTCCTTATCTATGAAAGACAGGGTATCAAAACTAAGTTTGACTTCTAAATGACGTCTTACAGCATTGATGCGGCAACGAAGTAGAGCCCAATAGGCTAATTTATGCCAACAACTTCTTATAAATTTTTAAAGAAGTGATAAACATTACGTGCATAAGCCTTTTTGAAAAAAAGATCTCAGTATTACATATGCGTTTGAACAGTTATGACAATAAAATATCATATCCCGATGAACTGGAGTCTTTCTTTTCATAACACATGCTTATTAAAGATATCCAAAATCTACTTGAAGATCTGGCAACGTTTAATTTGCTCGCTTGTTTAGATTTGTATCCTTAATATATCCAAAAACTGTATGTTTACACGATTAGTTCATGTGTAACTGCATATGTGTTTATTGATTTTTTGTAACGAATGAAATATAAAAATATATGTGAACATCCAATTATACCACAAAAACTTATTTGCATTCAAAACAAGGATTCTCTCAAAAACATATAAATCTTGTTTCTTTTAATTTTGTTCTGTTAGTGTAAATTGATGTGTGCCAAATTAATATTGATATTTTTGAACATTTTGCGATAATTGTAGTTGTTCTAATGGTTTCCACTGAAGTAATAGAACCCCACAATACATAAACGGCAAGGCAAATCAATACACATTTCAGCACAGAGCTAATATCCAAGTGTGCACACACATTTTGAAATTCTTAATCTTGAATACCTCCTCGTCTTGTAATTGGAAAACGTCAGTTTCCTGACAAATATATATTCTATTATATTGCTGCAAACACAGTGATTAATTTCCCAAGGGATTCGACGTTCTGGAAGTTAATTGGCACGTGTAATATAGGCCACCTTCAAAGTAATAGTACTACTGGTTAATTTTCTCAGAGCACATATGTAATATTGACTACGAGTGATACATTTTTTTTTTCAAAATAGTACATTGATTTTGAACATTTCAGTGCATTGTTCCTTGAGGAAAGACATACGTGTTATCACCTGTAGAAAATAGAAAGCACTATAACAATATTCTAAAATGAACAGCTTATGTAGTTCTATATCTTACATAATATTATGCTGATTTACAAATATATATGTCGAGTCGGTTGACAATTAAACAATTCCCGAAACAGAGACCAAGCCAATTAATGTAATAGTTTTTCTCTGGACAATTAGTGAAGGCTTTCTTATGATAGGAATCTTGAAAACGACGTAGGACTGGTGCTTTGAACCATATCATCACAACATGCTGCAACAAGTTGTCCTTGTAGAGTTACCTCGATTGGTCCAGTTGACTGTTCACTCATGCCAAAGGTTGGTGTGAATTCGTTTTTACAATGAAATATATTCATTCAAATTAGTAGGTAAACTATATATACATGCATTTCCAGGGATGATGTCATTAACAGCATATATCCTTACACTTGTTTTCGAGAATTGAAGGGAATTATATATTCATTTTTAAACGTGTATTATGGATACATTGCAACTACTATTATTTGCCCCCCAAATGTTATAGTGATACACTCAGCATTTGTTTTATTGAACTCTTCCAAATAAAATGGATTACTTTTGTCAATAAAATTATTACACGCCCCTTTTAATGTGATTACATATTGTTGTCATGTATTTAAAATAATACCTTATAAAATGAAACAACTGATTAACAACATAGATATTTATTACATAGATAAATGCATTTATCATTCATTAACATATCACATGTACATAATATCGTTCAAAATATCTCTTGTTGAAAGTCTAAAGTTTAATATATTCATAACTCTTACTTTTACCAATAAATAATTGATTAATATGCGTCCCGATATTGGGAAACACAAAACCTTTAGCACGTTCCTTGTTCACTCTGACGACTTTGACACTGTTCACGGTTTTGTGTAAACCTTACGCTGTTGATATTCAGCCTCATCGTCAGTCATCATCACACATTCTCCGGAACAATTTCATAACATTACGCCTAAAGTTCTTACTTGTCATGCTGTACACCAGAAAATCCACGGCGAAACTGAGAAAGTACGGGAACTGACAAATCTGCTGAGCTAGCACATTAGTGTGGTTCTCCATCCAATGGTCGTTCCTGACGAGGACTCGGACCAGGAGGTACATGCGGATAGCGTGGCTAGGCAGGTAGAGCACGATGAATATACTGGACACAAGCACCAGCATCTTGGTACAGCGCACCTGCGCCTGTGTCAACACTCCCGGTTCCGCTTGGTGTACGCAGTACATGTGTAGCGGGTGGTGCTTCAGCCGGAAGTTCCGCACTGCCAGGATAATGCGGATGTTCAGGATGACGATAGTCGTGAAAGGCACAACGAAGGTTACCAGAGAGTCTATGTAGGTAAAAATAGCACTGAATTTCATATACTGTTCTTTAGCTGAGCAAAACGGCCCGTACACTGTAACACTGACATACGTGGACAGGAAACTGTGGAGGTAGAGCACTAAAGCAAATACAGTGACAACCGCGACTGCTATACGGGACCTCTTCTTGGTGATGTACCGCGGAGCTTTAAGAGGGTGGCACACGACCACGAAGCGTTCGACCATCATGAGTACAACATACCAGGCTGACAGGAAGCTACAAACGTACGTGATGTACACCATAGTGTGACAGAGTCCGGGTGACAGCGCCACCCAGGGCATCAGACTCGTCATCCAGGCCAGGAACAACGCTGTGAGGAAACCTGTGTCGGACACTGCAAGCGCGGCGAGGTACAAGGCACATGGGATGAAACGGAACGCCGAGAAGGTAAACACGAGGAAGGAAAACACATTTCCTACTATCCCAAGAAAGCAAATAGTTGGAATGAGATAGAGGCTGATCGCATGGGCAATCTCCACGAGGTGATCTGTTCCGTTCGATCCATAGAGCGGAAACTGAAACTCCGTGGTGAAGTTAGCTTCAGCATGGTTTCCAAGGATCGCTCCGAGAGACATGATGAGTCGACGCTAAGCGGGAACACTGTAATAAGAGTTTATGGGAATAGTCTCCACATTAGGTACCCTTAAGCGTGAAAGAATAACGGATGAGTGTTATATTTTATGATGATTGAATACTAAATCTGAATGATTATATCTTCCAATAGTTCCTGTCGATTTTATATCCTATGGGCGAGATGTAGTGACATATCTGTGATATTATGAATCATAAGTACACCCAAGAGAAAACCAGGCGGTTTTGCACATGATCACGACAAAGTCATTTTCAGCGAAAGTCAGGAAGGATGATTTATGAGCTCGGTTGGCACTGAACCCGTAACGAATCCTTCTTTATTGATGTCACGCGCTGGGTGAAGATGTGAAGCATATGAAGTTATGAAGCCCCGGTAGTTAGGATCTTCATAAGAAGAGTGAAGCCTTTTCAAATATGAATCGATAACTTGGATCGGGAACTCAATCTATCACTGCACGAAACTCTCAATATTATTGTTTTCTCTATATAATTGTTTTCCCTTCAATCACACTACATTAAAGAAAGCGAGTATCCAGAGATTGCTTGTAGTATGTGGTTCCTAATGGTACATTCCAGTCATTGATCCACATAGCATCTATATCAGCAGAAAACATCGTCTAGTCGTTTATCCTAATTCATCCTGTACTTGGGGAACGTCAGATGGATGCGATGTCAGCCCGGATACGCCTGTAATGAAAGAAAAACTCCATCAAATCAAGATGTTTACGAAAGCAGAGACGTCTTATTGGAAACTATTGTAGGTTATATTGTGTTGTTAAATTAAATGGCCTATTCTATGAGATTCGTTCACAGTTGACAGAGTGGGACTTGCTTAATCGCAGAAATATGCCCCATGAAACATGAATCATTATCGTAATATCTAATGTTGGAAGGAGGAGTGGGCCGAAAAGAGGGGAATTATTAAATTAATTATGCAAATTATGCAAGTTGAGATAGGCATTGAAATAACCTTCAGAGGTGATAAGTCTACATTGTTGGAATTCGAGTACTATATAAATGTGGCATTGGTCCAGTACGCTATTCGTGATGCTTATAAATTGTATATTGAGTTATGTTGAGTCATGGTTAATGAATCATGGAAGAGAATTATATTTCCAATTTATACATTTGTATAACTCGCGGTAACTATATATTAGATTAAGTATGTAAATTTAATCGAAATTTAAGTCTCATTGCATAAAATAAGTAATATGATGAAGTATCACAAATGATAACAGAATATTTTGACGTTTGACATTTTCAAAACTTCGTTACTTTGGTTAAAGGCCAGCGATTAAAGACAGCATCGGATTAATGAAAGGATGTCATTACTCAATTTAAAGCAATCCTATATAACTAAACTTGTTCTTGGCCACTAAAATACCAGGATTTAAGAAATGCAAATATCCCAAACATTACTTAAATTTTGTATTTGTCAAACTGCTAGATTATTACTCTTAACTCATCATGCAACTACTTTTTCCGATACATTGTCGGTTGTAAAATTATGCTTTTTCTAATAGTAAGTAACTCCATGTTTATTATAATAGATCCTGCTTGTTTGTATAATATAAGTTGTCAAAGACACATGAGTACATACAACATGATGTATAGCTAGCCTACTAGACTAAAATTGTTTTAAACCCTTGTTTTTAAAAAAAAATATTAACCGATTAACATTCTGATGCGCGTTAGTGTGTGTGCTTGGATTCAAATATGTAAACTCAAATTTGATTGGACCATTTGTTTTATCGATTACCGAATTGTTGCTCATGGCAGGATTTTTTGGGTGAATGCGACAGGGCTTACACTTTGGTTCCATTTGTATAGATTACATCATAGATACCCTGTCGGGGGAGGATGCATCATAGATACCCTGTCGGGGGAGGATGCATCATAGATACCCTGTCGGGGGAGGATGCATCATTGATTCCCTGTCGGGGGTGGATGCATCATAGATAGCCCGTCGGGGGAGGATGCATCATAGATACCGTGTCGGGAGAGGATGCATCATAGATACCTTGTCGGGGGAGGATGCATCATAGATACCCTGTCGGGGGAGGATGCATCATAGATACCCTGTCGGGAGAGGTTGCATCATAGATACCCTGTCGGGGGAGGATGCATCATAGATACCCTGTCGGGGGAGGATGCATCATAGATACCCTGTCGGGGGAGGATGCATCATAGATACCCTGTCGGGAGAGGATGCATCATAGATACCCTGTCGGGAGAGGATGCATCATAGATACCCTGTCGAGGGAGGATGCATCATAGACACCCTGTCGGGAGAGGATGCATCATAGATACCTTGTCGGGAGAGGATGCATCATAGATACCTTGTCGGGAGAGGATTCCATCATAGATACCCTGTCGGGAGAGGATGCATCATAGATACCCTGTCGGGAGAGGATGCATCATAGATACCCTGTCGAGGGAGGATGCATCATAGATACCCTGTCGGGAGAGGATGCATCATAGATACCTTGTCGGGAGAGGATGCATCATAGATACCCTGTCGGGGGAGGATGCATCATAGATACCCTGTCGGGGGAGGATGCATCATTGATTCCCTGTCGGGGGTGGATGCATCATAGATAGCCCGTCGGGGGAGGATGCATCATAGATACCGTGTCGGGAGAGGATGCATCATAGATACCTTGTCGGGGGAGGATGCATCATAGATACCCTGTCGGGGGAGGATGCATCATAGATACCCTGTCGGGAGAGGTTGCATCATAGATACCCTGTCGGGGGAGGATTCATCATAGATACCCTGTCGGGGGAGGATGCATCATAGATACCCTGTCGGGGGAGGATGCATCATAGATACCCTGTCGGGAGAGGATGCATCATAGATACCCTGTCGGGAGAGGATGCATCATAGATACCCTGTCGAGGGAGGATGCATCATAGATACCCTGTCGGGAGAGGATGCATCATAGATACCTTGTCGGGAGAGGATGCATCATAGATACCTTGTCGGGAGAGGATTCCATCATAGATACCCTGTCGGGAGAGGATGCATCATAGATACCCTGTCGGGAGAGGATGCATCATAGATACCCTGTCGAGGGAGGATGCATCATAGATACCCTGTCGGGAGAGGATGCATCATAGATACCTTGTCGGGAGAGGATGCATCATAGATACCCTGTCGGGAGAGGATGCATCATAGGTACCCTGTCGGGAGAGGATGCATCATAGATACCTTGTCGGGAGAGGATGCATCATAGATACCTTGTCGGGAGAGGATGCATCATAGTTACCCTGTCGGGAGAGGATGCATCATAGATACCCTGTCGGGAGAGGATGCATCATAGATACCCTGTCGGGAGAGGATGCATCATAGATACCCTGTCGGGGGAGGATGCATCATAGATACCCTGTCGGGAGGGGATGCATCATAGATACCCTATCGGGGGAGGATGCATCATAGATACCATGTCGGGAGAGGATGGATCATAGATACCCTGTCGGGAGAGGATGCATCATAGATACCCTGTCGGGGGGAGGATGCATCATAGATACCCTGTCGGGGGAGGATGCATCATAGATACCCTGTCGGGGGAGGATGCATCATAGATACCCTGTCGAGGGAGGATGCATCATAGATACCCTGTCGGGAGAGGTTGCATCATAGATACCCTGTCGGGGGAGGATGCATCAAAGATACCCTGTCAGGAGAGGATGCATCATAGATACCCTGTCGGGAGAGGATGCATCATAGATACCCTGTCGGGAGAGGTTGCATCATAGATACCCTATCGGGGGAGGATGCATCATAGATACCGTGTCGGGAGAGGATGGATCATAGATACCCTGTCGGGAGAGGATGCATCATATATACCTTGTCGGGGGAGGATGCATCATAGATACCCTGTCGGGGGAGGATGCATCATAGATACCCTGTCGGTAGAGGTTGCATCATAGATACCCTGTCGGGGGAGGATGCATCATAGATACCCTGTCGAGGGAGGATGCATCATAGATACCCTGTCGGGAGAGGATGCATCATAGATACCCTGTCGGGAGAGGATTCCATCATAGAAACCCTGTCGGGAGAGGATGCATCATAAATACCCTGTCGGGAGAGGATGCATCATAGATACCCTGTCGAGGGAGGATGCATCATAGATACCCTGTCGGGAGAGGATGCATCGTAGATATCCTGTCGGGAGAGGATGCATCATAGATACCCTGTCGGGAGAGGATGCATCATAGATACCTTGTCGGGAGAGGATGCATCATAGATACCTTGTCGGGAGAGGATGCATCATAGATACCCTGTCGGGAGAGGATTCCATCATAGATACCCTGTCGGGAGAGGATGCATCATGGATACCCTGTCGGGAGAGGATGCATCATAGATACCCTGTCGAGGGAGGATGCATCATAGATACCCTGTCGGGAGAGGATGCATCATAGATACCTTGTCGGGAGAGGATGCATCATAGATACCCTGTCTTGAGAGGATGCATCATAGATACCCTGTCGGGAGAGGATGCATCATAGATACCTTGTCGGGAGAGGATGCATCATAGATACCTTGTCGGGAGAGGATGCATCATAGTTACCCTGTCGGGAGAGGATGCATCATAGATACCCTGTCGGGGGGAGGATGCATCATAGATACCCTGTCGGGAGGGGATGCATCATAGATACCCTATCGGGGGAGGATGCATCATAGATACCGTGTCGGGAGAGGATGGATCATAGATACCCTGTCGGGAGAGGATGCATCATAGATACCCTGTCGGGGGAGGATGCATCATAGATACCCTTTCGGGCGAGGATGCATCATAGATACCGTGTCGGGAGGGGATGCATCATAGATACCCTATCGGGGGAGGATGCATCATAGATACCCTGTCGGGGGAGGATGCATCATAGATAACCTGTCGAGGGAGGATGCATCATAGATACCCTGTCGGGGGAGGATGCATCAAAGATACCCTGTCAGGAGATGATGCATCATAGATACCCTGTCGGGAGAGGATGCATCATAGATACCCTGTCGGGAGAGGTTGCATCATAGATACCCTATCGGGGGAGGATGCATCATAGATACCGTGTCGGGAGAGGATGGATCATAGATACCCTGTCGGGAGAGGATGCATCATAGATACCTTGTCGGGGGAGGATGCATCATAGATACCCTGTCGGGGGAGGATGCATCATAGATACCCTGTCGGGAGAGGTTGCATCATAGATACCCTGTCGGGGGAGGATGCATCATAGATACCCTGTCGGGGGAGGATGCATCATAGATACCCTGTCGGGGGAGGATGCATCATAGATACCCTGTCGGGGGAGGATGCATCATAGATACCCTGTCGGGAGAGGATGCATCATAGATACCCTGTCGAGGGAGGATGCATCATAGATACCCTGTCGAGGGAGGATGCATCATAGATACCCTGTCGAGGGAGGATGCATCATAGATACCCTGTCGGGAGAGGATTCCATCATAGATACCCTGTCGGGAGAGGATTCCATCATAGATACCCTGTCGGGAGAGGATGCATCATAGATACCCTGTCGGGGGAGGATGCATCATAGATACCCTGTCGGGAGGGGTGCATCATAGATACCCTGTCGGGAGAGGATCATAGATACCCTGTCGGGGGAGGATGCATCATAGATACCCTGTCGGGAGGGGTGCATCATAGATACCCTATCGGGGGAGGATGCATCATAGATACCCTGTCGGGAGAGGATGCATCATAGATACCCTGTTGGGGGGAGGATGCATCATAGATACCCTGTCGGGGGAGGATGCATCATAGATACCCTGTCGGGAGGGGATGCATCATATATTTTAGATACCCTATCGGGGGAGGATGCATCATAGATACCCTGTCGGGGGAGGATGCATCATAGATACCCTGTCGAGGGAGGATGCATCATAGATACCCTGTCGGGAGAGGTTGCATCATAGATACCCTGTCGGGGGAGGATGCATCAAAGATACCCTGTCAGGAGAGGATGCATCATAGATACCCTGTCGGGAGAGGATGCATCATAGATACCCTGTCGGGAGAGGTTGCATCATAGATACCCTATCGGGGGAGGATGCATCATAGATATCCTGTCGGGGGAGGATGCATCATAGATACCCTGTCGAGGGAGGATGCATCATCGATACCCTATCGGAAGAGGTTGCATCATAGATACCCTTTCGGGAGAAGTTGCATCATTGATACCCTGTCGGGAGAGGATGCATCATAGATACCCTGTCGGGAGAGGATGCATCATAGATACCCTGTCGGGAGAGGATGCATCATAGATACCCTGTCGGGAGAGGATGCATCATAGATACCCTGTCGGGAGAGGATGCATCATAGATACCCTGTCGGGAGAGGATGCATCATAGATACCCTGTTGGGAGAGGTTGCATCAAAGATACCCTGTCGGGAGAGGTTGCATCATAGATACCCTGTCGGGAGAGGATGCATCATAGATACCCTGTCGGGAGAGGATGCATCATAGATACCCTGTCGGGAGAGGATGCATCATAGATACCCTATCGGAAGAGGTTGCATCATAGATACCCTGTCGGGAGAGGATGCATCATAGATACCCTGTCGGGGGAGGATGCATCATAAATACCCTGTCGGGGGGGAGGATGCTTAAGACCGTGTTGTGCATGGTATTTATTTGGAACCTGTTAAAAAAATCTAATGCGCAATGTGTTACGGTATCTAGCAATAGTGGACTGTGATTCATAATTTATTAATGATCGACTCAGTGTCATAAGCTTTAAGGTGCTGTAGCTCATTTTTTGCAAATTATGTTTTCTCAAATATGTCGTTTACTATTGAAGATTATTAAATATACTGTTGAGTTTTTGGGTAAAATATCTCATTACACAATCTGATATGCCATATCCATAAAAGACGGCTTTCCGTATTGGAAGAAAATGTTCGACGTATAAAGCGACAGCGGTGTGAAACTCTTCAGTGTGAGAAATGTGAAGGTCTCATCTGCATTTGAGAGTTCAGACAGCAGGATGGTTGACCATTCCATCATTGTACTGTATTCAACACCCGACTCTGAATGTCTAGGTATAGCTACATCAATCAGATCGCTTGAACTACCTTCGATCGCTCTTTTTAATGTGAACACCTTAAAATGGCCGCTCGAAGGGAATAGACTTGCATGGCTTCACCGATCCATGTACATTCGTTTTGGAACTCTTGTTATTGGTTGAGGAGTATTATTATTCGCAAATCTTTTTTACCTTTTCGTGAGAGCACTTAATTTCAGTAAGAACGGCGTGCCATATTGCCTTTAACTGTAACAGAAATGCCCGTAGCAGAGTTATTGTCATAAATGATAATGTTGTACATAATACATACATATATTTATAAATGAAGAAAACAATTAATTAGTATAAAGAACATCTTTACTTGGGAGTTGACAGTCTCAAAAGGCTGTCACACACGTCATTCTTGCCTCGAGCACCTTATTTGATGTGACTCTTGAACAATGAGGCCTGTGTAGATTAATGAAACCGTAGTGTCTCATTAATCTCCTGATGGATATAGAAGTGTAAATAAACATCTGTTATCACTTCCTCGTGTGAACAAAATGTAAGTATTCAGTGTTGGGCAGTATCGTGTTTTATTACCTACGAGGGTAACCATAGTGGGGTTCATATTTTCCATACGATGTACTAGGGCAAAATATTGTATTGTATTGTTGTAACCAGTTGGTGTTTCCGAGTCTTGCCGACTCGCCCGTGCGTCAATCGGCAATCTTCGTAAAGTCAAGAAACATAAAAGTAACCTCCCTTTGAAACTGTAACAACATCGGAAGTGTCTATCTCCAAGGATATGAATGATTACGTGAATCAAATGAAATAGAATTGGTAATAAAGAAATTATTATACTCAAAGGTGTGCTATATATGATTGTTACAAAATTACGAAAATGCACATTTATTTTGTAAATGTGATATGACATAGAATATATATACAATGTTAGGTTACCTAGTGCTTTGGAATACTTGATGTTTTACACATGTATTATTCTATTATTTTTTAAGTTGGTAACTGTTTATTGATCTTAAAAAAAAATTAAATAAAACATGAACTTATATAAAAAAAAAGGAATTATGTATTATTTATGCTGATGCTACAACATGACAGAAAGGCCATTCATCAAGGAGTTCGTTTCAAATTTATTTTCCCCTTCGAACCGGTACATTCTACATGAATGTAGGAAAGACAGTACACGGGGAAAAGAAACATATCCTCCATGTTCTGTGCAGACAAGATGGCGAACTGACTCGCTATTTTAACTACAAAGTACGAGCGTATTACATGCTGACTACTTTCTCCTAAAATACCAGCTTGACGCAGTTACATCCGAAAACTATTCATCTTTCGCTAACTTAATATTTTAGAATTTATTGTCTCAGGTAAAAGTAAAAGTTTTGGACTCCCCTCGAACCATTACCCATATCATTGACGCTCTTTACAGACGAGATGGCGGACTGACTCGATATTTTAACTGCAAAGTACGAGCGTATTACATGCTGGCTTCTTTCCACTAAAATACCAGCTTGACGCAGTTACATCCGAAAACTATTCATCTTTCGCTAACTTAATATTTTAGAATTTATTATCTTAGGTAAAAGTAAATATTTTGGACTCCCCTCGAACCATTACCCATATCATTGACGCTCCTTACAGACAAGATGGCGGACTGACTCGCTATTTTAACTGCAAAGTACGAGCGTATTACATGCTGGCTTCTTTCCCCTAAAATACCAGCTTGACGCAGTTACATCCGAAAACTATTCATCTTTCGCTAACTTAATATTTTAGAATTTATTGTCTTAGGTAAAAGTAAAAGTTTTGGATTCCGCTTGTCTTGAACTGTCAACTGTCACTATTGTTTATATAGTGATTAACTGGATATACTAGTGTGCTACGCCAGTTATTAGCGCAATGCAGGCGCCAAGTCAAGATGTGCGTTGGACCATGACGAGGTGAGCTCCGCGAGCTAATTGCTTAGTTGCTAGTCCCTCTATATAAGGTCCCTGGTAATATAGAATAGTAAACGATGTCCCGTTTGATAACATGTTTATGAAACGAGTGAATGGTTTTGTATTTTAACGAGCGAAATGGAGTTAAATACCGATGCCATTCACGAGTTTCATAAACATGTTATCAAACGGGACCGAGTTTAGTATTTGATTTATTACTCAATGATGTAAATAGCGCTGAATTGCAAGAAAATCGCATTTAGTGACGCTCACTTGCAAAAAGGTTCCCCGCTATTGCAGTCGCGCGGCTAACAGTGTGACATCAACCAAAAACGACTATGACGTCACGCGCCGATTACGACGTTACGGCAGCACGCGTAGGTTTCACACATGTGTGTAAACAACTCATTGTTATCTAATGAGTGATCTCACCACGGTTGAGAAATAACGAGAAGATAATAAAACTTCGATTGTTATAATTTGCGATATGCTTATTTATTAGGGGGCGGAGATTAGAGTTTTCATTTTGTTGTTTGTGTGTCCGAAATGATGCTTGAAGGCTACTTGATTGTTATGTGTATGTGACATTACATTTAGGGCAGAGAATTGCATGAAATACATTTTAAAATTAATTTGCAATTAAATATCTTGCTCAAGATATGCTGTCTTTTGGTTTTAATGTTCTTATGAAGCATGGCTTTCAGCTTTTGCTCTTGAGTTAGAATGTTCATGTGGATTGTGAGAATTATGAGTTATGGATAGATACACATGTCATAGTATATGCTCGTTCTGGTATTACGTCTTATCTTTGGGTAGTAGCAATTCTGAAATGGTGTGACTGGCTGCTTTTTAATTTCATTTGCATTTATCAATCATATTGCGAGGAAAGGCTCGTTTTAGGAATATTCTTTTTTTGTTGTCTTCAGTTTCCATCCTTAATCAGTGTGCATATGCGTCGTCCTATACAATAAGGGAAGTTAGTTATGCCTGCCCGTTTTTGGTTGATTTCCGTCAGCGTTTGCGTAACACTACTTCACCAATCCTCACTAAACTCTGTATACTGTCTCTCCATATCATGTAAATATGCCTTAGGGGATTTAAGCTATTCTTCAGTTTTATGTATTTCTGTTTCCATGGCAACAATTTAGATTTTGTCGTTTTGAAGGGTTGGGTCTGTTTAGGGAGAACAACTTTACAACTACTTAAGCATTCCTCACCAAAGTGTGCCTACTGCCTTCCCATACGCTCGTATCATGTAGATGTTCCTAGTGAGATTTTGAAAATGTTTGGAACACCTTCAACCCTTGAAACTCAACAAAGAAACTTGGATACCCGATGAGTCACAAAAATAAACAACAAGGGGACCTAAGTTTAAAATCAACAAGCAGACAGAGTCGGCCATATCCCCCGCCTTTGGGAAAAGTTATAGAAGAATAGTTGTTGAATAACAGTGACTATGAAACTAAACACAACACACACAATTTCAGCTCCTTAGACAAAGTGGTTCTGGAGAAGAAGACAAAATGCGAAAAGTTTACAGACGGCTGTTTTTAAAAACAGTTTAGACTTCGCCGTTTGAAGGGTAATAAAAAGGAATTGATTGACGTTTCTAAGGTGAATTGGGTAAAGCGGTGTGAAAACACAATAGTTTTTAGATATTTTGACTTTGAAGTGAAGGTACACTTATTGGTGTTTAGGTTAAAGGTACCGTATTGTATCACAGTGATACTAAAGCATAAAACAAGGTTCACATATACAGGGTGGGACGTTAGTTATATATTGTCAGGAGTTTTTATAGCAAAGATAACGTGACAAATCAGTATATTATATTATATATCAAACGATATTGTTGACAAACGAATTTGATCTACGGGTCTGGACATTGCTTGCTAGAACATGAGGAGCATCTAAAATATAGACTTGAGTCCTTCAGATATAGATGGCAACACTTGCTACTGCATCATTGTCAAGCCTTGAGACAAACAAACAGCGTCAGAAATGATAAGTTTCATATTAAAGTTTCATTAAAATCTTCTATCGTCATTTATTTATTATTTTCATATCCTGCTTTATATTCTAAACACACCCACACATGTGATTGATCCCGTGAACTGAGGCAGGGTTGTCTCGCATTAGGTTGCCTAAATGTCAGTTGCATAAAATCTTGAAGTAATGTCAACAACCTTGGTGATATAACGTAAGTGTCCCAAATCATCATATATATATAACATAATAGCCCTGAAATATCCAATTGACTAAAAAACGAACTTTTATCTCCGTTTTTATTTTTAAAATTTAAATATCACCGTCATTATATTACACTCATCGCAACAGGCATGCAACTGAAAACATTAAGATAACTTAAATTATCCATAAATATTTTATCGTCAACTTAAAACCAAACTAATGTGAAACAGTTGATATTTCGCTTTCTACTCTCCTTCTTCGCAGACCTAGTTATCAGACGCCTTGCGCTTCAGATTAGTCAGTTACAAATACAAATCATACACATTTCTGTGCTTTGTGACGAATCCTTCGAACATTGAGTGAAACTAGGGTTTCAATACGGCACCAATATAAACAGACTAAAGAACAATTTTCCACTTCAGACAACCTTACCGCTACCCCGGTGGGGATTCGAACCCTAATCTAATTTATTCACTGGGAAGGATTGGTAACGTGTTATCCAGCTGCAAAGTCCTCACCAGTATCGAAAAGATTTCATGAGTGGTCCATTGTCAATCATGATTCCATTCAAATCGCTGAAATTGGTCGAAGCATGATGAGTTTCGAGACAGTCTGATTAAAATCGACCTTGTTCCGAGGAATAAAAGTATGCATCTACCGGGATACGAACAGGTTCTGTAGATTTCTCTCCACAAGGTCTGAGAACACCCCGTATATGCGAATGCTCCGAACCAGTTTAGCACAGCCAAAGCCCAGTCGAATAGCTGACCAATCACAACGTAGTCTTTAAACGGTCTACGTTTTGTAAACATTCGGAACAGACTAAAGGTTAGCTGTTTGGAGTTATCTGCCCCTAGCTTCTCGCACCGAAAGCATTTGTTGGGCGTCTTTTGATTGGCTACCTGAATTGTGCTCGAACACGCGAGTCTACGGGCTGATATCAGACGGTTTGGCGTGGAACCTACGACTGATGTGAGTTCGTATTCCGGTAAATGTACTATTTTGCAATTTTTATTTCACGGACAGTCGATTTTAATCAGACTGAGTTTCGAGATTGTGTATTCTCAGTTATGTCACTATAGGCAGGGAATTGCGAGACGACTCAATGTATTTACAACTTTACTTTGCGTATAATGAAGGGTATGATATGGGCTATCAGTTGAAAAGTAAAATCGGAAACGGGCCGTTGATTCCATTTATACAGATCGGTCTCTGATGATGTCTAAATATGGATGTTGAGATAGAGGTGCTGTATGGGTCAGTGAGATTATGCACGTGCTGCCACCAAAGAGGTCATACCATCTCACCTCTTCCTCCCGAATCAAGGTCAACGAGTTTGATGTCTTGCAATTAAACTTGTAAATACTGTTATAGCTAAAATGGATGGAATTATCATGAAACCGCCCTCTTGTCATCAGAAATGAGCGGGCCACTGCAAATGATAACGGCCCTCTCAACGCTGACGACGGGCCATTACCACTTCGTTTCTAAGTGACGTCACTTTAGAATCTCCTCTTGAAATTTCAACAAATATAACGACCAAATGAGCGTATCGACTCGAACATTTAAAAACGTTTTACATGTCTTTCTTTCAAACGAGGACACGTAATTTTGCCATATAATATCATAAACACGATGTGACAATACAACCGCACTGATTCTGAAGTGTTTTAAACAAAATAAAGAAGAATATCGTTCTCAGTCGCCTCCGGTAGACCTTCAATGTTAGATTTAGGTAGCCTATACCCATGCATCCTTAACTTGCTAAATGTGTAATGATTGGTTGATTATCATTATGTCACTGATTGGTTATATAATAAAACACGACCCTACATCAGTATGATAATCATTAGATATAGACTGCTTTCGTTTTCCCGAAAACGGCTGACATTCCGTTCATCAGTCGTGAAACGCAAGCGACAATGACGTCATTATTCACTTGTGACGTCACAGTGGTTCTCGGCGGTAACGCGATGCAGATTTTGCTGTTTTGTTCATATACAACTGTAATTAAAACTGTAATTAATTCCGGTACAAAAGAACAAATCCCATCCATTTGAGCTATAAAAGGGGTAACGTTGTTTTCCAGGGCAATATCATTTGCAGAAGCCCTCAGTCTTCTTCAACTGCCCTCCTTCGTCGGGCAGTTAATTGAAGACCTCGGGCTTCTGCAAATGATAATGCCCTGAAAAACAACGTTACCCCTTTATGAGAGATCGATTTGAATTATTGATAGGATATCCAATTCCCCGAATTGAGCGCGTGCTACCAGATCAAAGTCTTGCCAAATGCCAATGAAAAGCCTCACGTTTCATACCAACACTCCATCTGCGTGAAGACTACCCCTCCTCTTCAGTACGACCAACAAGGCACTTTCCCTCTTCATTAAACTGGCCACTGACACCCACCTCTATTTCAAGTGATTTGCTGCCACTTGCCTCCCAGCTGTTTTTGCACTAACAAACCTGTTATTGATGTTTGTTCCAAGTTTTGGATTTTGGAAAGGTATATTTCTTTATTTCGAAGTCTTTCCATTATATCAATTTCACAAAACGGTCTTATTTCACAAATTTATAAACATTGATTATAAACGTATTCCAATTCTAGATGTTCATTATGTAGTTTCAATTATAAGATGCCGTTGTTTTTCTAGTAAGTAACTCAATCCAATAAACATTTTATTTACCTCTGAGAATACATGGAAAGCAAATATCATGTGATAGAAACTTAATTAACTAAACAACAGTGGCGGATCCAGAAAAACAATATACATCTTAATTTGATGACCTTATTTGTATCCAGCATATTCAACTCAGTGAAAAGATGTTTTGATCAGTAATTACCACCGAAAGTATGGTTGTAGGTTTTTAAAGTGCTCAATGCCTCAGGATATGTAATAATAAACTGAAACGTCGATTAGTTACCCATTAGACAACTGCACATTTTTAAACAATGGAATCCTTCTCCCCATGTGATATTATACAGAGAAACCATGATACCGAGGATATGGTAAGGTTGTGGACCCTGATAGGAAGGAAAAACTGGAGGATGAGAAGCTCACGTTATATGGCTAGTTGGTTGATAATGTCAAATCAGGCGTCTCCACTGGGATGAGAGAGCCAACAGAAACTCACTTCCGGTTCCTCAGTAAAGCGTTGCGGCTTAGACCGAATAACTTTTTAAAATCATTTTTATAGATTTACTTCATTGGGTACTTTGACAAGGAAAAGTTGTGCACATGTAATTGTAACATCCCAAGGCAGAGGTATATAAGTAGAGACTTTTCCTAACTTATATCCTGGAGATTATCGAGGGTGTCTTACCAGCTGTCCTCTCTAAGCATCTGCGATTCAATAAAGCAGCTAGAAATAGAAATATGATTGTTCAATTTGCTGTATCTTCGGTCAAACAAGGGTCAAACGATTAAAACTGTGATTGAATACACATACATGTATCTGCGCTGTGCGGACGTGCATACAACTAACCATGTTAGAGTGATGAATACTCTCTGCTTCCATGAGGTCTGAGTTTTACTCACATAACGCCAGGAAGAATTCGCCAGGAACCTCTATAATATAAACAGGCGTGTATATATACTTATGATAACATATGATTCAATGTATATAGCAATTATAGTAGTACTGCAGCTGCAGGACCTCTTCTCTCAATATCATTGCGTGTATAGCCAAACAGGCAACGCCCGGGTATCGAAGAGCCTATTTGAATGAGAGGCCCAATGGGCATATAGTATGGCATGGTGTCCAGCATCCGTCCGTCCGTAAACTTTTCGCTTTTTCTATTTCTTCTCTAGAACCGCTACCTCTAAAATACCAAATATTTGAAAAACTTTAAATTCACAACTGGTACATCTTGAGACCATGGTAATTGACACAATAAGTTTGGTTAAATTGGAGCTTTACATGTGCTTTACATAAATGACTGCCTCATAAACATTACTTGGAAACCTCGTAAAATGTTATGAAAAACTCTCAACTAGAAAATGTACATATTTCTGATCGTTATTGAAATATTATCAAGTTTGATTAAGTTAATATGTACAATTTGGGACAAAATAGTCCTAACATTGTTTCGAGACAGATGGGCTGATGTATTGGATTATATATCTCCCTCTTTCTTTGTTTGCCGGCATATAATCAACATCATTATGCAGTAATATAATGTATGTAGCACGTTAAAGCCTAATAATTAAGTTGAGGAGAAATGAGGTGAGTTGGGGTTTGATGCCTCTTTCAACAATATTTCTCGGATGCTAGTATTATTGCAGGGAAACATCCCGCAACATCATCCTAGTTCTGCATTGAAACCAGTGAGTATCACCTGGAACTAGCGAACCATAGGTGGAAAGTCAGTTTATTACACTCTCGTTGAAGATACTACTGTTGTGAAACATCGAAATGTTATTCAACACTGTTGTGAAACATTGCACGTGAAAGCGATCGCAGTCGGAACTACTTTCCAGTAGTCACATGGCCTTTGGGATCGCACTGGATTTCGTGGGACATGTTTTTTCACGCAACGTCGTTATGATTAATATTGTACGGACGCTTCTATCATAATTTACCGTTAATCAGTATCCCTTGGTTGATTCAGAGTTAGTTCCCTTGACACTTATGTTATCTCGTTACGGCTTTCGGGATTTGACCGCCATTTTGCTTCGTCATGCAACTTGACGTAGCCTCAGTTTATGTAAATTCACAAGGAATAAACGTCACGTTGAACCCACGTATCCTGTGACAGTCGTCAGTTGAGTATTATTGCAACTACATTGTAATCCTTAAAGGTACATTTTGATATTTTCTTCTCCTTTTTAGGAATGGTTTTGATTGTCTAGAATGTAAAAAAATTGCTTCGTGTCGACATGTAAGTTTTCAAGGTTGTGGAGGCATTGTTCATGTCTGTCTATTGTTACAGAAGATAACATACCAAGGTAAATGAATAAAAATGCTTCAAGGTAAGTATCAATGCTGATATAAAATTTTAACGTTTGCTATAAATGTCAGAATTCCATTTTCGCTTTCGCTCGTTAAATACCAAAACCATCCACTCGTTTCATTAATATGTTATTAAACGGGACGTCGTTTACTATTCTCTATGTAGCATTGCAACTTAACCTTATCGCATGCAGAACAGTTGCAGCAATTCGTCCACGAACATGGGAATCGATGTTTATGCAAGAAAATGTCAGAGCTCATACTAAGTCTTAAACAGTAAGCGTATCGTCTGGACTTTTGTCATGTTTATGCCGTTTGGCCCATTCAGACATCCATTCTTATAACGTTAATTATGTACGTTGATGGTAATACATCAAGACGTCAAAGTATATAGAAAAGTAATATCTTGTGTTTTCTGACGCCTTCATTGAAATTCAACACAGGACAGGTCCATTGTTCATATGTAATGGAACTGACTGTCTGTCTCACTTATGCATATATCCAACACAATGATAAATTTCCTTTAATTCCATTAGTAAAGGAAATAGTTCCCCATTATGGAAAATAATAACTTCCATAATGTACTCTGTAGCATTTTTAAAATTACCTTTTTCATGTAAAGCAACTAAACATGATATGAATGGAGCTCTGTTGCACATTATAGTTTCCTCATTAAGCCCTACAGGTACAATCCAATAGTTATTGGAGGTACACGCAGAGATGGCATGTTTAAACTGTAATACCCCGATTGTTTCTTCTTAAAATGATTGTGTTCGAATACATCTTTACTATCATTATTCTATTCCTGACGTCTCTCATGCACAAAACAAGTAAGGAGAGCATGTCAGCTGATCATTGATGATATCAAGATAATGATTGACGTCAATCCACATTTGAAATCACATATTCTCAGCAGTGCTACGGATGATATTTTTTTTTACATTTAATTCTTAATCAACGATAACATGTTTTGACTCTCGTGGGGATTAAAGATCACAGAAACATGAAGTCATTAAACATGAAATGACTCTTTAAAATGTTTACCAAAAACATTGTCAAATCGATCTACTTGAATCAGAAAAAGGACATGGAATGTCTAATGAAATCAATACATTTATGAGTGAATTGTCATTTATCAGAAATAACACCAACTTTTCGATACGGTCCTACATCTATTACCCCTCTTTCAACAACCAACACTTTAAACAGTAATTGTAAACCTCCTCTTTCAGCAAACAACACTTTATACATTAGCTGTAGCATTCCTCTTTCAACAACCAACACTTCCA
Organism: Gibbula magus; assembly: GCA_936450465.1. Classification (NCBI taxonomy): domain Eukaryota; kingdom Metazoa; phylum Mollusca; class Gastropoda; order Trochida; family Trochidae; genus Gibbula; species Gibbula magus. The sequence continues at coordinate 77,299,148 of OW388296.1, forward strand.
ACAGTAAGTACAGTGCTCCTCTTTTAGCAACCAACACTTAAAACAATAATTGTAGCACTCAATTTTCAGCAAACAACACCTTTTACACTAATTGTAGCACTCCTCTTTCAGCAAACAACACTTTTAACAATAATTGTAGTACCCCATTTTCAGCAAACAACACTTTTAACAATAATTGTAGTACCCCATTTTCAGCAAACAACACTTTTAACAATAATTGAAGCACTCCATTTCAGCAAACAACACTTTTAACAATAATTGTAGCACTCCTCGTTCAACAAACAACACTTTAAACAGTAATTGTAGCACTCCACTTTCAACAAACAACACTTGAAACAATAATTGTAGCACTCCTCTTTCAACAAACAACACTTCCAATAGTAATTACAGCACTCCTCTTTCAGCAAACAACACTTGAAACAATAATTGTAGCACTCCTATTTCAACAACAAACACTTTGAACAGTTGTTGTAGCACTCCTCTTTCAACAACCAACTCTTTAAACAGTAATTGTAGCACTCCATTTTCAGCAAACAACACTTTTAACAATAATTGCAGCACTCCAATTTCAGCAAACAACACTTTGAACAGTAATTGTAGCACTCCTCTTTTAACAAAAAATTTTTGTAACAGGCGGGCCATCGTGGAATCAAATATGTAAACTCATATTTGAGAAAACTACTTGTTTACCAATAGCCTCATGGTTGCTCTTTTTAAGGATCAACTGTTTGTTTCCATATTGAGACCATGGTTGACCCAATATGTATCAAGTTTGGTTTAAATTTGTACATACCGTTTTGGGGATGTGCTTCAGATAAAATAAAATAAAACCTCATAAAATATTACGAAAACCTCTAAAATAGAAAAGTTCCATAAACTGAAGTACAAAAGAAAGTACACATCTCAGTTGGTTTCGATTAATTCAATATCAATTTTTTAGATGAATTTGATTATGGCATGATATAATAACACATATCTGAAGTGGTTTGAATGAATGACATATTGGTGACTGCTTAATTTGTAGTAAGAATATCTTTGTTTAAGGTAGACAGGGGCAAGAAATGAAATTCACACCAATATGACCCCTACCATGTTTAAAATGTTGTAAATGTGTGCGGGAACGAGGCACATTTACTGATTTTCAGAAATTTATTTCCTCCAATTATGTTTTTCCCCAATAACTTGTTTTAAAAATTACGTAGTAGTATTTCTTGGCTGATGACTAAATGCCTGAAATTTTCAGTTTTAAAGTTCGAGGTCGAAACCTTTTTATTTGTAATTGAAAATCATATATATGATAAACCAACTGAGGTATGTACTTTTTTTGTTCTTCAGTTAATATAAAATGACATATTATGAAGTTTGATTAGATTGGTATATACAATTTGGGAGAAATAGTCCTCAAATTGTTTCGAGACAGAAAGACAAATGGATGGATAACGATTATGTTGGCCATAGTGCATACATATGTTTATAAATGAACAAAGCAGTATATCATTATGATCAACATCTTTACTTAAGAGTGAGTTGACAGACTAAAAAAGTAGTCGTTTATAAATCACACACGTCATTCTTGCCTCGATCACCCTATTTGATGTGACATGATGTGGAAAATTGAGGCCTGTGCAGATTAATGAAACCGTAGTGTCTCATTAAACTCCTAATGGACACAGAAGAGTACATATAAAGGTGTGAACAAAAAGTATTCAGTATTGGGCAGTATATTTCTATCGTTCGCATATACTAGTGCAATGTTTGTTAGAATAAATATTGATAGGAGATTCTATAGCAAAGCATAACGTGACAAGGCAGTATAAAATATCATGTATCAAACGATATCGTTGATCCACGGGTCTGGACAAGCGTGCTGGACATGAAGATCATCTAAAAATGTTCACTTGAATTATTCAAATATAAAACTATAGATATGGCGACACGTCCTCCTGCATGATTGTCAAGCCTTGATCCCGGCCAACAGCGTCAGAAACGATAATTCAATATTACAGTCTCCTTTGAAATCTTCTTTGTTAATGTTTCTATTATTTTCATATAATGCTTTATACTAAAACACAACCGACCATGCGATTGATCCAGTGAACCGATGCAGGGTTGTCCCACATTTGGTTTAATGTCAGTTGCATAACATTTTTGGTTTGAATTGATACCAATGGCAACATCCTTGATCATATTATGTAAGTTTCCAAATTCATCATTTATAACATAACGGCCCTGAAACTTTTTAATCTTATTGATATAAAACACACTTTTATCTTTGTTTTGCAATTTAAATATCCCCGTCATTGTTATTACAATCATCATATTACAGGCACGCAACAAAAAAACATTAAGATAACTTTAATTACCCATAAACATTTTATCGTCAGCTCAAAAGCAAACTAATGTGGATCAGTTAATGTTTCACATTCCATGCTGCTATTGCGCAGACCTAAATATCAGTAGTCTTGACTTTTTGTGATGTCAATTACTGAAGGGAAAACAGTTTGTCAAACAAATGAAATGATTTATGATGAATCCTGCTAGGATTGAGTGGAACAAGAGAATTAGTGAGTAAAGCTCACTCATGATACCCCCGCTTTTAACATTGGTAAAAAAGAAATGTTTGAAAATAGCAAAAGGGCATCAATGTTTAAACTTTTGTATGAACAGACCATTATATATAAGTATTATTAAAGCAGAGTAAGTATTACACTTGTAAGCATGTTTTAGAAGTAAAAGTCGAAAAATTTGAAAAAATGTCATTAAATATGCAAATGAGGGTATGAAACATACAAATATGCAAATGAGGGTATGAAATATAAAAATGACTGATGTACACATCAGTGGTTTCGTAACATTTGAACAATTAGTGTCTGAGTTATGAGTGGAACAAAAAGTGTGAATGGCGAGGATGAAAAACGGAGAAAATTTGCATAAATTATGCAAATGAGGGTATGAAACATATAAAAGGCAGATGTACACATCATGGTGATTGTACATATCAAGTTTCTTAACATTTGGACAACTGCTTTCAGAGTTATGAGTGGAACAAAAAGTGTGAATGGTTAAGTCGAAAACGGAGAATATTTGCATAAATTATGCAAATGAGGGTATGAAACATACAAAAGGCAGATGTACACATCGTGATGATTATATGTATCAAGTTACAAGACATTTGAACAATTAGTATTTGAGTTATGAGTGGAACAAAAACTGAATGGCAAAGTCGAAAAACGGAGAAAATTTGCATAAATTATGCAAATTAGAGTACGAAACATACAAAAGGCACATGTGGGGACCATAAAGTGTACATACATAAAGTTTCATAACAATTGAACAAGTAGTATTTGAGTTATGAGCGGAACCAAAAGTGTAAGCATAGACGCGCACACAAAGACACTTAAAAGTGGAAAATCTGAAAAAATAATCATGGAATCTGAGGGAAACATAGGAAAGGCACATCTAGGGACCATAAAGTGTACATGTATAAAGTTTCATAACAATTGAACAAGTAGTATTTGAGTTATGAGCGGAACCAAAAGTGTTCCGGACGGACGGACGGACAGACGCAAGGACGGATGGACGGACGGACGCAAGGACGGACGGACGCAAGGACGGACGGACGCGCTGAGCGCTATATACCCCCGATTACTTCGTAGCGGGGGTATAACGGTATGGCACCAGCAGTAAACTGAATGTAGAACACTTTTCCACTGCAGACACATTTACCGCGACCCTGGTGGGATTCGAACCCTCGATTACTTATATGCACTTGGAAAGAATTGGGAACGAGTTATCTAGCTGCAAATACCTTATTAGTTAAAAGAGAGTTAAAGTTAAAGAGTTAGAGTGGTCCATTGTATAAGATGATTCTATTCAAATCAAAGAAACTGATCGAAACATGTTACCACAGGTCCCATCCAGCGAGTTTCGAGAATCCATATACTGTGTTATGTCTCAACAGGCAGGGAATTGCGAGAAGACTAAATGTATTTACAACTTTACTATGGTGAAGGCTACGATATTGCAATCAGTTGAAATCAAACCGGACCGTTGCTTCCGTATGCACAGATTGGTCCCTGGTGATGTCTAAAGATGGATATTAAGCTGCCTCTCTGGAGACGTGATATATGGGTCAGTGAAACTTTGCACGTGCTGCCACCAACGAGGTAATTCCACGTGTCCCGTTCCTCCCGAATCAAGGTCAACGAGTTTGATGTCTTGCAATTAAACTTGTAAATACTGTTAGAGATCGATTTCAATTATTGACAGGATATCCAATTCCCCGAATTGAGCACGTGCTACCAGATCAAAGTCTTGAAAATGTCATTAAAGCAGCCAATGAAAGCCTCACGTTTCATACCAACACTCCATCTGCGTGAAGACGACCCCTCCTGTTCAGTACGACGAACAAGGCACTTTCCCTCTTCATTAAACTGGTCACTGACACTCAAGTGATCCAGTGAAGAGTATTTCAAGTGATCCACTACTCTCGTTTGCCTCCAAGCTGTTCTTGCAAAAACAAATCCTTTAATTGATGTTTGTTCTAAGTTTTGCATTTCATTTCCGAATGATTTTCTTCTAGAAAAGGTATATTTCTAATTATCAAAATATGTTCATTATATTAAATTCACTCATTACACAAAATTACAACATTGATTAAAAATGTATTCCAATCCTTTTGTAGATGTTCATCATGTAGTTCCAATTATAGGATGCCGTTGTTTTGCTAGTAATTAAATCCCTTAAACATTTGATTTACATCTTAAAAAACATTGAATGCAAATGACATGTGATTGAAACTTCATCATAACAATATGCATGTTAATTTGATGACAATATTTCTATTCCAGCATACTCAACTCAGTGTTTTGATCAGTTATTATTCAAGAGTATTCAAGGTCTCAGGACATGTAATTCTTAAATGTAGTTACTTAAACTTAAACATAGATTTGTGACCTATTAAACAAATGCACATTTTGAAAACATCAGACTCCTTCTCTCATGTGATATTGTACCAAATCAGGAATCTCCGCTAGGCTGTTGAGAGATCCAAACGAAATGCTTCTATCATTACTCACTTCCGGTTATTCAGTAAAGCATTGGCGGTGGAGACCGAAAACGTAATTAAGTTCAGTTGTAAACATTTTTTACTTGACTTAATTGACTTTGATAAGGCAAAGCCAGGCACGTGTAGTTATTAACATCCCGTGGCAGAGTCAGATCCAGGTTTATGAGTAGAGACGAATATTCCGGTGGGTATCGAGGATGTCTTACCAGGTGTTCTCTCTCAGGACAATAAGTCGTCCTCATAGAGTCGCTGCTTTAGTCACATTCAAAATGGACATGGCAAAATCCAGATGAAACGACAGACACAGACACAGTCTACGTCACATTACATTACAAATATGTCAATCATGATCATATCAAGTAACCTTTACATATATATGTATATACATATATTCCTCAATGAGGAAGACTTTTTGACCTGGGCGCATCAGTCAAACAGTCATGAAACATGATACTCATATCATCTATGATCCCCAAATTTGTCACGTGTGTATTCAACATATAATTGTCATTAATACTGTGTTGATTGCCTGTCTGTACTATTACTTATTATTTGACTGCACCATGACACTTTCTCATTCACTTGCTACTAGTTTATATGATTTTCCACAATCAGCCACTCAAATAATTAATATTTTGAACCCAAACATAACAAATTGGTTCTTCCACACGCTGGGGGAAGAGGTTCTATAGCTACTGTTCTCCAGCTACAGGTTAAGCGCTCAGAATGTGGTTGCTGTGGTCGATAGAATGATAAAAAATTAAGAATAATAATAATATTTTAATTTATAGAGCGCGCTTTTCCATCCACTCAGTGGTTGCTCAAGGCGCTATATGAGTATTATTACCCTGGTCTAACCCAAGCTGACATATTTGTCGCTAAAAGGTCACCTTCACAACCATTACCAGGTACCCATTTGCTGCTGGGTGAACAGAGGCACATTGAGTCTCAGGGTGACACCATACGTCTCTCAACTCATGTCTCATGTATGGGGCAGGGAATCAACCCTTGAAACTCTCAGTTGTATCCAGCAGCGGGTGACCCACCCATCCAGCGAGCTGCGCCCGTTGTTGCTGAACTTAATTGACAGCGGTCGACTGAGCTATTCATGGCTGCTTTATTGTATCTCAGTATTTACAATTTGGGTGAAAAGGTCATAATATTGTTTCGTGCAAATAATCAATACCGTTATGTATAAATTAATAGAAGATAACTGTCTTTTCTTGTCTAATACAATGTTTATCTCGTCGAGTGAGACAGAATGTTCTACACCATGAGACGAGATGGTTTTAGTCAAGAATTGATAGATATTCTATTTTGGATATGATGTAATGCTTGTAATTACGCCGCAACAAGGTCACTTCCATGTTGAACGGCCGCTAGGAACACCCTGTCACCACAGTAACAATGTGACGTCATAAAAGAATTTGTTTCGTCAGACCATTGTTTTATGACGTCGAATTATATCAGTCACAGTGACATTATTTTCACTGTAGATTCACAGACAGACATTGCTAACTCCCAGTATTTCATTGCTTGTCACATAATAAATGTATTTAACACGTTAAAGCTTAATATGGAACTAATAGTTCAGTTGAGGTGAGTATTTCTAACAGTTTCGGATAATTTCTGAACGATTTATAAAGTTTTCTGGAATATCCTGAGTCAGGAAACGTAGAGTATCCAGAACAGAAAATGTTTGAATACGCCAAGTATCCTGATGCATAATGATTAGGAAATTCGGAGTTTCCTGTCAGGATACCTCGAGAAATCCCTTCTGTTTCTTTTAACAGTATTTCTAGTATTATTGAAGCGGAAAATCCCTCAACACCATCGTAGTTCCTCATTGCAGCCATCGAGTATCAGCTGGAACTAGCGAACCATAGGAGGAAATTCAGTGTAGCATTTCACCCCGACCTTATTGCATGCATAACAGTTGCAGAAATCCGCCAATGGAAAATGGAAGCGATGTTTATGCAAGGAAATGTCAGAGCTCATACTGATGTTGGTAATCTTGTTATGAAATGTCTTAAAGAGTAAACGTATCGTCTAGCCTCTAAGCATGTTTATGCCGTTTGGGCCATTCAGACATCCATTCAAGTAACGTTGATGGTAATACAGCAAGACGTCAAAGTATACAGAAAAGTAATGTCTAGTGTTCTCGGACGCCTTCTTTGAAATACACTACAGGACAGGTCCATTGGGCATTTGGAATATAGGCTGACTGTCTGTCTCACTTATGCATATAACGAACACAGTGCTCAATTTCCTTTAATTCCATTAGTGCAGGATATAGCTCCCCATTAGGGAAATGTGTTAACTTCCATAACATACAAGGTAGGATTCTTAAAAATGCAATTTTTGTAAAACAACTCAACATGATATGAATGGAGCTCTGTTACACATTATGATTTCGTCGTTAAGCCCTACAGCTACACGCCAATAGTTATTGGAGGTACACGTAGAGATGGCATGTTTTAATTCCTCGATAGTTTCCTTTTACATGGTTGTGAATACATCTTTACTATCAATATTCTATTCCTGACGTCTGTCATGCACAAAACAAGTAAGGAGTGCATGTCAGCTCATCAGTGATGATATCAAGATAATTAGTGTCAATCCACATTCTATGACAATATCTAAATACAGAGAAATCACAGTTTGGGTAATATGCTCCGAAGGATATTTCTCGATATTTAATTGTTAATTAACGTCTTATCTGACAAATGACGTGTACTTCGTGTGATAAAGTCTTTAAAGTCTGATGCCCCATTGAGGACAATAAAGTGTTATTATTATTATTATTATTATTATTATTATAGGACCGTTTCAGTTACCACTCTCATCTAGTACTGAAATTAAAGGTAATACATTGAGGATATTACACTGTCAGCAAAAAGAAACGCCTACAGGATATCTAATTAGATTTTGTAAAAACTATAATGAACAGTTTAGCCATATTATAGCATTATGAAGTTGCACCATTTCGGCATAACATATTTAAATTTCAGAAGTTGTTATGTCACAAGAGAATGGCGAATGCTGAAATGAGACAACCGAAGTGTTCAGTTTTCGATCAGTGCCTGATCAGAAAAAAACCATTTGAAGCAGATTTTCATACAGCCATGAGCAACAATACAGGTACGCATTCGCATTAAAATTGTGATGACGCTACAGATGTATGTGGTTACTGTGCGCAACTGAATCAACCCCAAATAGCGGTCTTCATTGGGCGTGGTTTTCATGAATGATATTGACTCGAATCACAGTTTTTCCAATGATTTCAATGGGCTTTCATATGAATTGTTGTTTCAGCATAACGTGGAGATGACCATTAATTATATTTAAGACATTATTAGATCTTTCTTTTTAAGGAAAAACAAGTAGACGTTTCTTTTGGGCGACACTGTATATGCGTGTCTATGCCATACTATGTTTACGACACGAGTGTCTGAATATTAGTATTTCCCAAGCGAGAGCGAGGGATATAACGATTTTCAGGAACGAGTGTCGTAAACATAGTATGGCATAGACACGAATATAATATTCTGTCCATTACCGAAGTCGTGAAATTAATGAAAACACGCTGAAAACCACTTTCAACCATAGGCTGGCGACCTGCCCTAGCGCACTTAGAACGCAATGTCATAGACGAATCGTGACGTCATAGCTTTGTTATGTGATATTTTGCCCTAGGGCATCGTATGAAAAATGTGAACCCCGATATGATTGCCCTTGTAAGTAATAATCAGAGTAATTAGCTCCCTATCAGTTGTGTAAACATATGAACATGTTTTGACTCTAATGGAGATTATAGTTCATGTACACAAGTCCGTAAACATGAAATGGCTCTATAAAACTTTTATCAAAACCATTATAAAATTGGACCTGCTTGAATCAGTAATTTATCAGAAATAACACCAAATGTTCGCTAACTACTGTTTTACACGGAGTACTCCTCAATAAGCAAACAACACTTTAAACAATAACTGTAGCACTCCTCTTTCACGAAAAAAACTCTTTTAACAACAATTGTAAAATCCTCACTGAGCAAACAACACTTTAAACAAAAATTGTATTACTCCTCTTTCAGCAACCAACACTTCAAACAGTAATTGTAGCACTCTTCGTTCAACAAACAACACTTCAAACAGTAATTGTAGCACTCTTCGTTCAACAAACAACACTTCAAACAGTAATTGTAGCACTCTTCGTTCAACAAACAACACTTCAAACAGTAATTGTAGCACTCTTCGTTCAACAAACAACACTTCAAACAGTAATTGTAGCACTCTTCGTTCAACAAACAACACTTCAAACAGTAATTGTAGCACTCTTCGTTCAACAAACAACACTTCAAACAGTAATTGTAGCACTCTTCGTTCAACAAACAACACTTCAAACAGTAATTGTAGCACTCTTCGTTCAACAAACAACACTTCAAACAGTAATTGTAGCACTCTTCGTTCAACAAACAACACTTCAAACAGTAATTGTAGCACTCTTCGTTCAACAAACAACACTTCAAACAGTAATTGTAGCACTCTTCGTTCAACAAACAACACTTCAAACAGTAATTGTAGCACTCTTCGTTCAACAAACAACACTTCAAACAGTAATTGTAGCACTCTTCGTTCAACAAACAACACTTTAAACAGTAATTGTATTACTACTCTTTCAGCAAACAACACTTCAAACAGTAATTTGTAGCACTCCTCTTTCAACAAAAAGCACTTCAAGCAGTAATTGTAGCACTCATCATTAAGCAATACCACTCTAAACATTAATTGTAGTTCTCCTCATTCAACCGACAACACTTTAAACAGTTTCTGCATCACTCCTTTCTCAACAAACAACACTTTAAACAATAATTGTAAAACTACTCTTTCAGCAAACAGAACTTTAAACATTAATTGTAGTACTCATTATTAAGCAATAACATTTTGAACAATAGTTGTATTTATCTTCATTCAGTAAAAAACACTTTTAACAGTAGTTGCATAACTCCTCTTTCAGCAAACAACACTGACTTTAGTCAGTAATTGTCATATGCAATTCGTTCATGAAACCCAATATATTACATGACAAATCAGACCAAAGTAAATACCTCATTATTTTGTAAGGTATAAACTAAAAGATATTCGTATTAAGGACACCGTTTTGTTAAATGATAAGGCACTGGGAAAGATAAATCTCAAGTATTCAACAAACAATACTTTAGAAGATATTCGCATGTAAAGAAATAGTTTTTAAAACGATGAGGCACTGGGATGGATAAATGTCAAGTCTTCCGTAAACAACACTTTAAACAGAAAATGTCAGTAATGCAATTCGTTAATGAAACCCAATAGGATACATGAGATATCAGACCAAAGTGGAAACCTCATGCATTCTTATTGTAAGGTATACACTGGAAGATGTCCGCTTTAAAACAACAGTTTTTTAATAGGATGAGGCACTGAGAAGGATAAATCTCAGGCATTCATCAACGATAGCTTCTAGACTTTACTTCTAGTTAATTTGGTTAATCTCATTGTATCCCCATTTACATTGTCAGTTATACTTTCATCAGGAACAAGTACGATATACTCATGGTAAAAATGGTTGACACCCCTAAACAGAAAATGGATTTTAGCAAATTAAATACATGGACAATTCAAATGAAATCAAATGAGACAAACACATTATGTAAACTATATAATACTTACCACGTATGTATTATGTGCGAACGAGACTCCATGAACGATTTTGTGAATATTTGGGTTCAGTAGAATGCTTTTTGTCAAATGCAACTTTCGCTATTTATTGGAACCAAAATGAGAACACTGAAACACTGTAACAATATACAATTGCCAAGATCTCAAGACACAATGAATGGATTCTTTTGAATCGATTTAATTTTTCTTACATTCCTCTTTCTGTTGGTATTTTAAAGTACAAGTGGAGAAACAGCAAATGTTCAAGGACATTATTAACAAAAAGACATCCAGAAGTAACATGTTCTGCCACAAAAAGTATCTACCAAAACAATCATCGAAACTGACACGTCATGTTGTTTATATCACATTTTATTCCCATAAATATTAGGGGGTGTCAGCCATTATTACCATGAGTATATGTTTTCAAAAGACAACTTACTTACGAAATGATATTAGGAATTAGCTATTATGAAATGCACGGAGTATATAAGTAGTATAGAAACGCGCCTCGGTTGATGTAAAATATTAATTGCTTTTTTTAATTTAAAAACATCCAAGTTATCAGAACTGCTTTTTTTGTTGTGAATGTTTCTTTGATACATGAATTGTTTGTTATGATAACCGCCCACGTTCTTTGTAACTGATGGTGGTCTGGTGATATTGATTCTTAATAACAGACGTGTTACAAATCTAACCAGAGGGATTTGCAAACGGTATCGGTGTTCCATTGTAAATGCATCACTTTTAAGTTGGAGAAAAATTATCATGAAGTTGTATCAATTTTAAACTATTTTGGCTAGTTTATTTCCTATAGAAAATATTATTGGAATAAATAACCAGACATTTCAATGTTTCTGTACAATAAACTTTTTTTTTCAAATTGAGGCATTTTAAAGATACGATGTGGGGTGAGGTGAGTTGGTCTTTAACGCCGCTTTCAAGAGTATTTCACTTATATTGCGGCTACTAGTATTATGACAGGGAGAAAGCCCGCAACGCCATGTGGCTATGCATTGTGGTGAAATTCAGTGGAACATTGCACACAAACCTTACTACGTGTAGAACAGTTCTCTCCTGCAGAAAAAGTTGCCGTGCCACTAGCGGGATTCGAACCTCGGATTTCTTGATCCGAAGCCGACCGCGATATGACACGATTTGAACAGCTACGGGTTTGAATGAAAGCACGTAACAGCTACACTTTTTTTTGCAAGGGTCATTACGTATTCAGTCACTTTAATTAAACATAAGAACGACTTATTAAGTATTGATGTATTACAATTGAACCTAATAGGTAAAACCTTTCGTATACTTATCAAGAGTAAATATGTAAGATAAGCACGTTTAGTAAAATCTCAATGGCTTACAGCTGTACATATTTGGTAAATCCTTTCTTATACTTGTCATAAGTAGAATATATAATTAGTTCATACGGTAATCCAATGAACTTAATTTGAAACGAAGTTGAAAGTTAGAGTCGTCCCGGTAATATAAAGATGAGATTGTTGAAAAGAGAAATCCACCTCTACTCACGTATACATCAAGTAAGTTCCAGTGATGACCACCATTTGGACTCCTATAGACTCCTTTAGGCTCCTTTAGGCTCCTACAGCTTCGGAACAAGTAGCAGTGGAGCAGTGAGAGCAGCAGACTCCGCTAAGCTCGGACTGGAACATCAACCAGGCTGCGCCGCTCTCTAGGCACGCTATGATAGGCTGATCGTAGAGACGCTCGATGCGATGCATTTGTGTAATCTGTGTGTTGAAAACTGGCTGTTTTTTCTATGAAGATAATTTCCCCGGCTTGAGGGATCGAAGGGGAGGCTTCTGTTTATCAAAACATGCCATTCCTCTGTCAATAAACATCAGAATATACTCTTATTGTAGAAAATCGACAACCGTTGACATATCTGACTTCACAGATGGTAAGTGATGATTAGGGGTCTCCATCAAGACTTAGCCTTTCATCATAGATGCCCCAAGCAGTAAACACACTTCCAATAGGGCAGACTGCTGTCACTTATGGTGACTCCACACATCCGCGGGGAGACAGAAACACTGGTCACTTTCATCAGATATGCACACCGTTTGAAAAGGAAGAGAACATTCATGGGTTTTTTATCCAATGAGTATTGATATATTGATTCTGTTGAAATAACAACTTACCGAAGCCAGGTTATATTTTAAATGCGTGATAACCATTAAGAAGTCTTCACATTATACAACACATAATAGTTGTAAAATGGTATTATATGACATCACAACTGATTTATTTATTTTATTTCATTTCTATTAATTTCAGATTAGCCGGAATGCTTTTTCGACCTCAAACCAAAAGTATCATATATTGAAACCAAATCAGTTACGAATGTTGATATGCCAAACATTTACCTATTCTAGCCTGTCGTTGATTCCAATGTAATAATTGGCAGAAACATCTGTTTAGAGGTAAATACGTTAGAAACGTCACTGGTGTAGCGCACACATTCTGTTGATAACCCTACATGTTATGCATTGAACGGTCTGTCATACAATATTTTATTAAAACTTCTTTAAATGAAATGACTTGAGTATATTTAGTTCAAGATTGAAACCCTGTCACTTATATTGGAAATCCATAAGAATAGGATTAAGTATTCGAGTTTGTCTCCAACGCAGTTGTAAAGACGACTTCTCATTGTCAGCAGATAGGTGGCGTTTTGCCGAGGGAAACTTTAATTCTTAATAACATCACTTTTAAGTTAGAGAAAAATGATCATGAAGTTGTACCAATGTTAAACAATTGTGGCATTCGACATTTCTTTAAATAAGACACACAATTTCTTTAAAACATGTGACATATTTAAGTTTGTATTTATCCTTCTATAACGTTAAACATTTTTATAAATTTAAAGACAGATTTCTGTTGTTTTTAAAATAATACGGGTAGTCTTTTTGACAAATTCTCCACCTGTACAGCCCTCTTGAGAAATATCTGACACTCATAAATTTCCGGATTGGTAGCCACGTTTTGAGTAGACACTTCCACAAGATAATGTTAGGTATTCAAAGACTTTTTAAAACGTTTCTGTCATCTTCGACAGTACTTTCAGCTTATCAGTACAGTCAACTTATTCGAGAGAGAGAGAGAGAGAGAGAGAGAGAGAGAGAGAGAGAGAGAGAGAGAGAGAGAGAGAAAGAGAGACAGAGACAGAGACAGAGAGACAGAGACAGAGAGACAGAGACAGAGACGGAGACAGAGACAGAGACACAAAGACAGAGAGGATACATTTTAACACCCTACGCCAACGTACCTTCCATATTAAGGACAAACACGACCGTGTCTATCATGGGAAGTGTTTTTCAAGCAAACATATGACACTTTAAACAGAGATAGCTTCCCATTGCGTTCTATTTGACAAACTATGATTAAAAGCGGATCGCCGTGTTCGACATAATTTGGAATTACAAGAGCATGTATCCTATCTGGTAACCTCCACTGAGATCAGTGTCTTGATAGCTCCATCGTTGGTCCACTGATTAGCATGCGTCACCAGCTGTCCATCAATACAACACTGATTATGTAAGCATCGTTATACACTTCGAATACACATGAGAAGGATATTATGGTATTATATGAAACTACTGTCACACTGTCCTATTGGCTTGCTAATGGGAAACAATAATAACGATAAAAATTTTTAACATAGTCACATTTTTCGCCTTTTGCATTTTGGGAGAACGTTCTAGTTCTAGATAAAGTCGAATTACAAAATCGCTCGCTTTCAGAAAATTATCAAAACCTAATACGTCAGCTTGTGTCATATTCAATTACGATGGTTTCAATCAGGCTAACTTTCTAAGTTTCTTTCATTATCAATATACAGATAAAAAGAAACTTTAAATACTCGTATAGTATGCAATTGTTCACTGCTAGCTTCTTATCTTTACAATTTACGTATACGTATTTGAATTATCTTAACATACACAAAATGATAAAAACAGCGATGACGTGACATCAAAACCGACTTTAGTTGATTACGTATTCGATATCGTTTGATATCCCTACTGCTTAAAGGTTTCAAGATTCAAACTGAGGTAATCTTTAGCGTTATTCCTCTTTTTCGAATAATGAAGCCTACTCGTCTATTCCGTGCTCCCGCAATTCAAAATAACCAGCATTGCACCTCTGAAAGTGTTGGTACATCTAATACATACGCCGAGCAGGCGAACGAGTTGTTCCTCCGCTTCCATGACAGCTTCGAGTTCAATACAAACGATCCAAATGCACAAGCATAATGTTCTATATTTACTATATGCGCCTTTTTATTAGCGCCTCACGATTTGATATCTAAATGATATCTTTATTTTATCATTTGTCAGCCCAAAAGAGCGTTAAGTGAAATTTTGTTCATTGTGGTAACATAAAGCATTAAATTTACTATACTATCATTCAATTACGAAGAACTCCGAACTCCGTCGTGCTTCTTTCGAATGACGTAATCATGGTTATGACGTCACAATAATAAACGCTTTGATGTCACAGTGACGCAACATTGCTAGCGAAGCTTTCGGCAAAGCTTTCAATTCTTATTTCTTATACTTTTCTTTATGCGCTTTTCTGCCTGTTTAAAAATAATTTGAGTAACATTATCCCTGCTTGTGTTCTTAATATTAGGTCTGAATAAAAGTTGATACTTTAATCAACTGAACAAATTCTAGCAGTGTTCTTAAAACATTAATTCCGGAGATTGAATTGGGAAACGATTGTCAATTACGGAAAAAGTCTAGAGAAAGTAGAACCGTCAGCAGTGCAATACGGAAATCGACCACGGAAACCGTATTGTACCCCTGTATTACTATCTTAAGTTTACATTAGTGTATAATAAATACACCGAACAGGTGAGTTTACATAATACTTATCTACAGCACCGAATGCAATCCAAGTATCACCGGTAGATAACTGTGCTCATATTTTATCAAATATATACAACCCAATAATACTAAAAAAATACATGGTGCATGTTTTTCAGCTGTGTGTGTATTTGTTCTCAACTTGTATTCCAACTTGTTACAATATGGCTCCAGTTGGACATTTTGGACATGTTCCCTTTAGCGTGTTCAGGTCTGCTATGAACTATGAGCTACCTGACAGTGAGGTAGTAACAAGATAAGTAAGCATATCTGATGCAATACAACAGACAGGGTTCGTAGAGGGGTCAATAGTACGATATTGCTGTCCTCTTGCAAAGTAACAAGTTGACAGTTAATTTCATCCCTAATGCAGTTGAGGCGAGGTGGAATGAGTCACGCACTAGTGTCCTCTCTGTAGAAGACAGCATCTAATGAGACTCAATCTCCTGGGTCAAGTCGTGGCAGACTGCTGTACTCTTTCAGGGAAATGACAGTTGATAAAAGCAAATGGACTTCCAAATGATCATGATTTACGTGAACCGTGGTCACTTTCACAACTTTCTAAAATATTCATCTGCAATTCGATTGAGACCATTTCCTCTGTTTGTGTATTACAAAGTATTAAAGTACAATGCAGATGGCGTGATTCCTAATCAGGACCAAAGGGGTCATTCCCCAAACACTTACTTCTATACAACTAGTGTTGTATGGTTGTTTTTATATCACAGTTTGTGTCAGCCCGACATCCCAGTATCAGCCTCAGAGCTTTAAATTATGATATGAAAACGCCCATGTTTTCAACTTTCCAGCTTCAAGTAGAACTTGTATATGGATTTATCTACCCTTAACGAGTTGCTAGACGTTGTCTACCGTTGAAGAGGACCTGATACACGTTATCCAACCTTGACAACGAGCTGTTACGCGTTATCTACCCTTAACAAGCAGCTGTTACGCGTTATCTACCCTTGAAAACCAGCTGCTACACATTATTTCTCTACCCTTGACAACATCCTCATACGCGTTATCTTCCCTTGACAACGAGCTGCTACACGTTATTTACCCTTGACAACAAGCTGATACGCGTCATCTACCCATGACAACCAGCTGATACGCGTTATCTACCAATGACAACCAGCTGATACACGTTATCTACTCTTGACAACAACCTGATACACGTTATATACCCTTGACAACGAGCTGATATGCGTTATCTACCCTTGACAACGAGCTGATATGCGTTATCCACCCATGTAAACAAGCTGATACCCGTTGTCTACCCTAGACAACAAGCTGATACACGTTATCTACCCTAGACAACAAACAGATACACGTTATCTACCCTTGACAACGAGCTTATACGCGATATCTACCCTTGACAACAAGCTGATACACGTTATCTACCCTTGACAACGAGCTTATACGCGATATCTACCCTTGACAACAAGCTGATACACGTTATCTACCCTTGACAACGAGCTTATACGCGATATCTACCCTTGACAACAACCTGATACACGTTATCCAACCTTGACAACGAGCTGATACGCGATATCTACCGTTGACAACAAGCTGATACACCTTATCTACCCTTGACAACGAGCTTATACGCGATATCTACCGTTGACAACAACCTGATACACGTTATCTACCCTTGACAACGAGCTTATACGCGATATCTACCCTTGACAACAAGCTGATACACGTTATCTACCCTTGACAACGAGCTTATACGCGATATCTACCGTTGACAACAACCTGATACACGTTATCCAACCTTGACAACGAACTGATACGCGATATCTACCCTTGACAACAAGCTGATACACGTTATCTACCCTTGCCAACGAGCTTATACGCGATATCTACCGTTGACAACAACCTGATACACGTTATCCAACCTTGACAATGAGCTGATACGCGATATCTACCCTTGACAACAAGCTGATACAAGTTATCTACCCTTGACAACGAGCTTATACGCGATATCTACCCTTGACAACAAGCTGATACACGTTATCTACCCTTGACAACAACATGATTAATGTTATCTACCCTTGCCCTGCGGGTTGATCCAGAGTTCGTGATGAAAGGTCTATCGTAAATGCTAAATGTCTGTATTAATGAGCAAATATAATAATAACATCCAAGAACAAGGCCATAAACGGGTGAAATTGTGTGTAAAGGGTTTTTCAGTGGCCGACGGTGATTATAAATCGCAGATAATGTGGGCCGGTGAAAACACACCTGCATGCTAGTTTTACAATCTGTGTGTAAAGTACTTCGTAGATTATTATTTGTTAGAGACTCTATGACCCTGTAGTCCCATATACGGAGTACAGAGCAATAGCCTTTTCACTACTCATCCACAAGTGTGCGCCCAAACAAAGCTGAAAACTTATGAACAAATGGTGATTATAAATTCTAGGAGTTGGTATATTGAAGAATGACGCCAATATTTATGGATAACACAAACTGCTCTTATTACTCGCCCGTTGAAGACATCGCTGTTTCATAAATATACAATGTTATTACCCACGAGGTACTTCGTAAAGGGTTTTCATAACAAACTGTTATGACACATATGTGTCATAACACCTTCAATTAATTTGATAGGCTAACTTATAGATTCTGTGAAAGGGTTGATATGACTCCGATGTTCCGTTTCTTTATAGGGACAACATAAATATATTTTAAAACACAACAAATCGTATGGACTACATGTTAGTAATGAATAGGATACATAACTTGTTCCTCTTTCATGTCAAGTTTATGTCCCTCGTGAAATAATTTAGGTTTGTCTCTCGCCAAGGCTCGAGACAAAGCAAATTATTTCACTCGGGACATAAACTTTATATGAAAGAGGAATATGGTTAGAGATCCTATAATTATGTCAAATTGTGTAATAGTATCGCGAGCTGCCGATTAATGTGACGTCATAATGGCATATATATGACGTCACAATATTAGCGCTACGGTCGCGAGTGCTAATTGTGTTCCATCTATCGACGACTTCATAGAATTAAATGTGATGTTAAATCAGTGAGTAATAAATAAAATACTGAACTCAGTTCCGTTTAATAAAATGAATAAAAGAAGTTGTATATTCATAAATATTGTCGTCAATTTTCGCACGGGCCAGGCCCTAACTGTTATTTAAGACTCTCCCCAAACTAGAAGTCCTTAAATACCCACCAAACACATACACCCCAATCCTCATCCTCTGCCCTTCACAGAGCAATCTAAACCTAGATTGACCATGGGTATTGATGTCGGGGGGTAACTTCATCTTGTGTATTGATGTCGGGGGGTTAACCTCACCTTGTGTATTGATGTCGGGGGGGGGGGGGGGGGGGGGGTAACTTCACCTTGTGTATTGATGTCGGGGGGTAAATTCACCATGTGTATTGATGTCGAGGTTAACTTCACCATGTGTATTGATGTCGGGGGGTAAATTCACCATGTGTATTGATGTCGAGGTTAACTTCACCATGTGTATTGATGTCGGGGGTTAACCTCACCTTGTGTATTGATGTCCGGGGGGGGGGGGGGGGGGGGGGTAACTTCACCTTGTATATTGATGTCGGGGGGTAAATTCACCATGTGTATTGATGTCCAGGTTAACTTCACCATGTGTATTGATGTCGGGGGTGAACATCACCTTGTGTATTGATGTCGGGGGTTAACTTCACCTTGTGTATTCATGTCGAGGTTAACTTCACCATGTGTATTGATGTCGGGGGTTAACTTCACCTTGTGTATTGATGTCGGGGGTAAATTCACCATGTGTATTGGTGTCGGGGTTTAACTTCACCATGTGTATTGGTGTCGGGGTTTAACTTCACCATGTGAATTGATGTTTGGGATTAACTTCACCATGTGTATTGTTGTCGGGGGTAACTTCACCTTGTGTATTGATGTCGGGGGGTAACTTCACCTTGTGTATTGATGTCGGGGTTAACTTCACCATGTGAATTGATGTCGGTGGGTAAATTCATCTTGTGTATTGATGTCGGGGTTAACTTCACCATGTCTATTGATGTCGGTGGGTAAATTCACCTTGTGTATTGATGTCGGTGGGTAACTTCACCATGTCTATTGATGTCGGGGGTTAACTTCACCATGTGTATTGATGTCGGTGGGTAAATTCACCTTGTGTATTGATGTCGGGGGTTAACTTCACCTTGTGTATTTATGTCGGGGGTTAACTTCACCTTGTGTATAGATGTCGGTGGGTAACTTCACCTTGTTTATTGATGTCGGGGGTAACTTCACCATGTGTATTGATGTCGGGGTTAACTTCACCTTGTGTATTGATGTCGGTGGGTTAATTCACCATGTGTATTGATGTCGATGGTAACTTCACCATGTATATTGATGTCGGGGGTTAACTCACTTTGTGTATTTGTGTCGGGGGTTAACTTCATCTTGTGTATTGATGTCGGGGATTAACTTCACCTTGTGTATTGATGTCGGGGGTTAACTTAACCATGTGTATTGATGTCGGGGGTTAACTTCACCTTGTGTATTGATGTCGGGGATTAACTTCACCTTGTGTATTGATGTCGGGGGTTAACTTTACCATGTGTATTGATGTCGGGGGTTAACTTCACCTTGTGTATTGATGTCGGGGGTGAACTTCACCTTGTGTATTGATGTCGGGGGGTAACTTCATCATGTCTATTGATGTCGGGGGTTAAGTTCACCTTGTGGATTGATGTCGGGGGTTAAATTCACCATGTGTATTGATGTCGGGGGTTAACTTCACCTTGTGTATTGATGTCGGGGGTTAACTTCACCTTGTGTATTGATGTCGGTGGTTAACTTCACCTTGTGTATTGATGTCGGGGGTTAACTTCACCTTGTGTATTGATGTCAGGGGGTTAGTTTCAACTTGTGTATTGATGTCGGGGGTTAACTTCACCTTGTGTATTGATGTCGGGGGTTAACTTCACATTAGTTTGTTGACTGTCTCGTCTCCATGGTATGACGTCAAAGAGACGATGACATCATCTTCATTGGGAATACAGATTGTTCTCTGACTGGTCTTGTGACCAATCACGGAGAAGATGACATCGGCTTCATATCGAATGCGAAGAATTTGGACCGGTGAGTGAGCAGTGTGCTTTTTGTTGACGTGATCGGAGCACAACCGTCTTATCAATGTGCCGTATTAAGCATAACATGAGGTGACATAGACATAAGACCGTTCTAAAAGGATAAGATGGGCATGGTATCACGCTTGCAATCGATAAATGCGGATGGGGGGTATCTGACAAAGTCAGTGCAACTAATTCATTGGATTTCACAGTGTGCTGTTCAACTAATTCATTGGATTTCACAGTGTACTGTTGACGACATGAATAAATGACCTTGAACTTGTTTGTACATTCTGAAATGTGCATATTTACGTCAAAAACAGAACTTATCTTTTATGATGCAGTTTGCGTCCATTTTATCAGTTCTGAAAATGTAATTGCTTTGTTTATGTGTAGGTAATCTAATTATTCCATCATCTAATGCTTTTCTTAGTATACTATTCAACGAGACAGTTGATCATTGATCGGGTGGATAATACAAAGATCACTTCTTATATTTAGACAATAACCATAATAATAAGATGTCATGGAAATTGTTATATCTTTTAAGTATCTGGGTGTTCACTTTCCGAAATCACGTAGTTGGTATATCAATAAGAAAATACTAACAAAACAGGCATGGAAGGTTTTGTCACTTTCCAGATCATCGATCAAAAATGTTTATAGTTTACCATTGGAAGTGTTATTGCATATTTTTTTATGTACAAGTTTTACCTGTTTTGCTGTACGGTGCTGAAGTTTGGGGGTTCCATCAATCGCATAATAGTCTTCATGTTCATGATAAGTTGTGTAAGCAAATACTATAAGCCTAACGTACATGTAGTAGCTCGTGATGAACTTGGTCGGTATTCGTTGAATGTTAACAAATATATCAGGAAAGTAAAGAACTGGATAAGATGGGGGTTTTATAAGTCAAAGAGAGAATGAAATTTGGTATAATGTGTATAGATATCAGTTTAGTTTAGCTGAAAACTACCTTGATTGCTTGGCACTAAAAGTTAAATGTTGTTGTTTTCTTATGATTGTGGACAAGTGTGGATGGAACAGTGTGTTGTTCAAGAGTTGATATTTAAATTTGACATTGACGTTCATAATAGGTGTTCAGACCTTGGCACTTTTCAAAGTTAAAAATAAACAGACTAATTCAAGTTTATTTGTGTAAAGAAATTTATCTCATCATGGAAAAGGTTAAAGCATATTACATTGCCTTATGTACATTCTGTCGATCCAACCACAACATTATGTTTGAAGATGGCAGATGTTTAACGCTAGACCGTAAATATCGTATTTGTCCATTTTGTGTTTGACCTACTGTTTAATCAGAATAACATTCGAATTTCCTTTCTATCACAATTATACGTAGTATTATGTTTTCCCACAGGACACTAGGCTTAACTTATTACTCATGTCCAAAGATAGCAATGTGCAAATAATTTTGCAAAACTTTTGTTCTAGCTCAAAAGAAACGTGTTAGTTATTTCGCATCATGCTGATGCCTTCATGTCCATTACTAAATTGCATTATGCACTACATCTGTATATTATATTTTATGGCGCTTCAGCAAGTTATTCTGTGACCAGTGTGCATATAGGAATAAACTCTCGCTCGATAAATGCGTCAAAGTTACTTTCCAACGGAATGCGATTGCACATTGCATACGATTTGTTCAACACATATCTCGTGTGTGAATGAGTTATACAAACGCGTTAACGTACGTTTTGCACATAAGATATGCCGTTTTCAGTAGGTATTGCACAAACATTTTATTTGAGACACATGTTCAATCCACTGTGTACAACAGTTGCCAGAGTCTAATAAATGGATTCCTCATGACAAATAACGTGATTTTCATACATGAAGTTGAGAGGAAATGGAATGAGATAGCTGAAACCGATAATGAGAACTTATCCTGGCCTCGGTCGTCAGACCACAGACAGGACTGTTTGAGGAATATAACCGACAATCAAGCGAATTGACAAATTTCACAATAATTTACATAATCTCAAGATATATGTCTTACATGGTCATGTAATTCCTTGGATAATTGTATTCATGTTTCGCACAATACTATATTGCGTATTAGAACAGAAAGTGCTGTCTATGGTGTAAATACTACACTAATGACATCGACATCGAGTAAGTACTTGGTATTTTACTACACTGAACACGCTGTGGCCCTTTGTCTGCACCAGCTGCCAAGAACAAAACAGATATGATAAAGATGCATCAGTTATCATATAACACCATTCGACACATACATGATATAACTATGATTATCCTTTCAGGTGGTATCATTGTTTATCACTTGCATGACAGCAGTGTTATCATAACATATACAAAGAGCCGCAACGGATTATGAGATTATATGGATATATAATTATTCATTGTAGACAGTGAGTGAGTGAGTTGGGGTTTAACGCCGCTTTCAAGAGTATTTCACTTATATCGCGGCTGCTAGTATTATGGCAGGAAGAAAGCCCGCAACGCCATGTGGCTATGCACTGCGATGAAACCTGCGAGCATCGGCTGGAACTAGCGAACCATGGGTGGTACTACGCTGAAATTCAGTGTAGCATTGCACCCAAACCTTACTGCGTGTAGAACCATTGTAGACAGAGTAAGTACTGTACATCTCGAGACAGGTAGCTACGTTCGATTAACTCTTCGTTCCTGTTTGAACCGTTCAATATATTTTTCTGGATTCGTGTTATGTTTCGAAAAACAAATTAAACAATGATTTTCTTCAATGTTTATTAAACATTTTTGTAACTAGAGCATCATCCTGTAAAAAGAGTTTCAAATAAGTTTCATACATGACTCTCAATGAAGTGTTAATACAAGTGAGTTGTCCATATTTAGGGTAACAAGGTATGCAGATCTACAATTTGTAATACACATTGGCCAAGAGGTCTCTATACATGTTGTCAGATCTCTGGAGCTAGTGGTAATGAAGATGGAGTAAAACGATGGACGGACGCAAGATATGTCATAAACCCTTTGTCAATAACATATTTTTTGTCGTAATACAAAATTATGGATTCATACAAAGTAATTTGCTTGATCTAAACGTAGAAAATCTTGATATTTAGTGATATGTTCTCCAATTGCCTCGATGCTGAATAATGCATTGTTAGCCGTGGATGTTTGAACATCGACATCTGTGCTCCTAACTAGTTTAGATATATTTATGTCAACAATCACTAAAATTCAAATTGCCTATTCCTTTAATGATTTCAGAAAGGTATCATCAAAGGTATCTGTTTTCCAAAGTTTACCTCAAGTCGCCATTTGACGCATTTCATACGTTTATTGAATATAAGCTAACATAACTTTTCCATAATGTTCTATCAACGAAATTCGTCTGTAGTTATTTACTTCTTAATCATTTAATCACAATCTTTTATTCTTTTATGCTCTGCGCAAATTGATTGGTCTGATGTCGTAATTATCCATCTGCATAAGTAAACGTATATATTTGCGAATCTTTATCCTTTTCATCACATAAATCTTGTTTTAATGTGCCAGTTGAAAATCGAATTTGCAAATAATCATATCCATAATGTGTTAAAAAAAAACTCTTGAACCAATATCCTGTATAGGTCCATAATTTTGTATTACGAAAACAAATATGTTATTGAAAAAATTAACTCCAGTTCCTAGAAATTGATTCGTTCGTCAGGAACCTATATGTCTACATATAACTCTGAGGTTCCAGCTGCTATGGTGCTATAGTATCGGTGTAGATACTAGCAGTTGGCAATAAATGAAAGCTGCCCAACACATAAGAATCAATTAATTGGAGTAGTGATGATTGAGTGTAGATAACAATGTTAATTTTGGCAAAAGACCGGCAATAGACACGGAATGAAAAAAGTAACGTACATAATCTATTGCCACACTACTTGAAATAATAGGGCGAACGACGTTTACACTGGTAAAATAATTAATTGATTCACATTATCCTTCGTAAGTCATCACTAAAACTATTATGTGTGTTGCTATTGGGGTTATTCCTTATTCTATCATGTAACTTAAATTATAAGTCGGAAATATTATCTGTAAGAAAACGTTTGAATTTCCTTTCTTGACTTTTTAGAAAATGTAATACCAAGACTAATAATGACAATCGGACTTACGTTTCAACATTTTCAAATAGCGTCGGTTCCCAGAAGCACTTAATCAATGACTATTATCATGATTTTCCTGTCTTTTATATTGATCCAAAAAAAGTTCCTTTAAGAATGTTGTGGATGCATTTCTATTTAAGATGATAGTTAAATTGATTATCGTTTTGTTTCGGAGTAGTTATATAACAGTCGGATAAGTTAAATGTCAAAGATTGAATATTAATGTGCTTAAGAGCTTTGTGCAACCTGATATTTTAGTGACATCCTTGAAATTATATATATGGCATTGAAGATTGGGTTACTTTCCAGACATCTAAAGGTAAGAAATGTGATCATGCCCTTTAAGTACTTTGCTTGACTTGCTTTACTTTTACTGACAAAAGATTGAAAAATGCGTGTTCATGTGTTAATTCAATTAGGGGTCAAAGCAATGAAAGTGCACACAATCTCGAACACCCACAAGTTCAGGATGTTGGATCTGCTGGACATATCAGGGCAACCGCTTGCTTGGACTCCCAACATATTTTAATGATAGATTATAAACCAAATTGGATAAACTTTGTGAAAGAAACAGTACAGGGCAGCATTGAATGATGAAGTTTAACCTCTTCACAACAGCGAACCTGTTGATTTGGGTGGGGCGCCATTAGTGAAAGCAAATTTGAACATCGAATAATTTCCCCATCTCCCAGATCTTGCACTTAGTGACCTTTGTCTGTTTTCGTCATTTGAATTCACACTTGGTAGACTCACTATTTATACAGAAGCGTGGATATTGGGACAAGTCTACAGAAAACACATAATTGCAGCACATATAGAATTACAGTGAGATATGTATAAATTATATAAGTTTCACTGATATTTGCCAAAAATAGAGCCATGTAGCTCATCGGACTTCAGTGATTTATTTTCTAAGATTGAAGATTTAAGCAATCTCAAGTAATACATTGTTAACAAGAAAATATAGTTGATTAGGTAATGACCCCAATGACCCACATTTGAGGCCACAGGGTAAACAAATATACAGTTTAGAATACCCGTTGGCTAAAGAGTATGTACACAACATTTCAGGTTTCTAGAGCTTTTCGCATTGGAGAAGAGTAAAATAGCTTTAAAGGTCATGACCCCTGTGACCCACATTTGGGGTCACAGGATCACCACATCTGCACATTATAATCCCCATTGGCCAAGGGGTCTCTACACAATGTTTCAGCTTTCTAGAGCATTTCGTACTGGAGATGAAGATGAAGATCAGTTTTTAAATCGTGACCAATATTTGGTGTCATAGAGTACAGGAAAATAGTGGTATAGGAAAATAGTTACGTGCATACAACATTATCAATTGCCAAGTTACTTGAAATAATAAGGCGAACGATGTTTAAATTCGTAAAATAATTAAAGGATTCCTGTAGGATTTAATATTAACGTAGGTGCACAAACTGTTCGGATGCAGTTGCGGTCATCTCCAGCTTTTACCTGTCCAAATCGAGTGACATACATGTAGAACTTTAATTCTCTCACGCTATGACATCCATTTGTAAAACAGTATTCAAAACAATAAAATACGTACATGTACATTCGTGACTTCGTATTTAATCCATTGTTATGCAATGGTTATACTTTTGGCAGTCACTGCCAAATGTATGATGAATTGTTTGAAAACCAAATATTTCAAGGGTAAGCTGCAACTAATGTATGTATAATGAATCCACATGATCTCCACACGTCTAAAGTATTGGATTATAATGTGTACTGTGGTTATGATTAAGAATTTGTTGATTTGTTGGTCGTTGTTTTAAAAAACAAATTAGCGGATAGTCAACCATTCATTCTGCACATATATTACAGCAACATTGATGACATCCTCACCCTTTTCATTGAGTAACACGACATATCATCCCTCAATTTACATTGGTTATGTTTTCAACTTTTTAAATTCTTCAAACTGTAATTGCAAAACGTGCTGGTTCTTTAAATGTGCAATGAGAAAGCCTTACAATGCGGTATCAGTATAAATCGCCTGTATAGGAGACATGCACTAGACAACGGTCCCGGGAGGATCAATGCAATGGCAACGTTGCCATCATTCCTTGGCGATTCTGAAACCTTATTGTGCGATACTTTCAGGTAAATGATACTTCTGAAATCCTATATGACCGACGAAGAATATCACCGGAACAATAGAATGATGAATTGGTCATGTTTCAAAGTACCCATTTGACCCCTAAGTTCACCCCGGAGCAGCTGAGGTGGACAGAAGGACACTCGTATCACATCATGATGATCCATAAGGAACAAGGAACAGCATGAAATGATAATAACCTTCTTGGGCTTCACATTGCAGTCTTCATTGTTCCATGATGACAGCAGATGAAAAAACACACAGTTCTCAAAATGACCACGATTTTCGAAGTTGTCAGAATATTTAGACAGTGTATAATATCAACATGTAACTTTATATATTATCCACTAATACAGATTTTAATGAAAATAAGCATTTTGAGTTACATTACATGTGAGGGATATAAAGCTCTTCGATTACAATAAGGACATTTAAACTATTAAATCTTTCCTATAACAAGCACCTTGTAGGAGCGTGTAGAGTAACAACTAAGTTTATGCCTCTAAATTCTCCTGCCTCATGGGACTTTATCTCCTGGGTCATGAGGTCGCATACTTAGCGTTTCAACATGACACAGGTAAGGAAATAACATTTTTAAAACAATTGCACTTTTTATAGAGTAATTGAATTCCTATGTTATTTAGCATAAAGCTGGTGCGTTCCTGTTCAACAAATAACAATATTGTCATTTAAACACATATATATTCTTCTAGGTATGGTAACATTTGCAATGAGCATATTAAGTTGATATTCCATGTCCATGTATCACTTAATATTTATCCCCAATACTATTTACCTTATTCAGTGTTAATTCACGTTCTCTTCTCTTATGTTATGTATCAGTATTGCCTTGCAAATGTGAGCATGTCAGAAGTGAGAATGGAAAATAGAATTGAGAATATATTATTGAAATGTGCTTAACATAACGAAGATTATCCTGACTGAAACAATTTAGTTGCCTGCCATCGTAAACATAGCTAATCTAACGACTCCATGTTTATCATCTTATAAACGAGATTTTACAGGGAATAAGCAATCAGTGTCGATATCTAATATCTGTTGTGTAGATGACCCTATAAAGGCTGAAGTAAATGATAATTATATTATTTTAATTAACATTCCATTTCATGAGATTTTACGAAAGCAATACTGTTTCACCAAGTGAACAATGGAGAAATGACTACACCAAAATTGTGATGGCAATATGAAATGAATCGCCAAAGAAACATTTATCTCTAAAAATGAAAGAGTTTTTTTCTAAAACTGTTTCTATACACCAGTTACAATCTTCAATAACATTTATATATCTTACCGTAGCAACGTAAAAGATAAAATCCATATGATAAGAAAATGACCACAAGTTCGTTCTTTCTGCAGTAATGAAATAAACACTTGGATCTAAGGTAAACTGTAAATGTCAATGAGTCAAGGACCACGTCGTTCAACCAATTACCATTATTGAATAACTTCCTGATCTCTGGGATGTGTGTAACTAGAATGCTAAACAGTTAAATGGACGAATGTCTAGTAGGATAGTGACGGATTGATTGCATTACCAGAGAATTAAGTTGCTGTATGTTTGACAGACATAGAGCAGAGCAATGCTTCTCACTGCAATTAACTAAAAGCTGACTGACGGAGGTTTCAGTGTCAAACCTTGAATAAATCCAGATTCTATTTGCTCTGCATATATCGATAATGTTACAACAATTCCGTTGGTCAAGCTACATTTACGTTTTCCCCATCTTGTGGGTAAGAGTATTTGAGTCCAAAATAGATTTCAGGATAACAGCTTGTAATTGGAAATCGATGCCCGCCTCCACAGAAATGCAGTTAATTGTGTTTGATAGATTGTCTTCCATCCACTGTAACTGTCAATGTTTTAACTTCCTCCATCATATACCTGAAGAATTCGATATCAATCGTTTAGTTTCATGCTAAGTTAACAACGTTTTAGCAGCGTTTGTATTTACAATGTTCACAAGTGCGAGGGATAAACTGATATGTGGACCATAATTATCGTATGACATGGACACGAGAATAATGTTCTGTTATTACAGAAAGTCATGAACTTGAGGAAAGTAAACCTTAATCAATTTTCAAGCACAGGACAGCTACCGACTGTCTCCATATTTATAACATACGGCATAGACAAAACTTGACATTAAAACATAGGTAATGACATCACGTCACCATGACGACAGGATAAAGTGCTGTAGAGCATGATGCGAACATTATCAATATATAAATTATATCATATACGTTTCAACATTTGATAGTTTTCAGGTAAATATCAAAACCAAATAGCATCGGTTTCAAGAAGCAGTTTATCTGTTCTCCCTTCGTTGAAAATGTTATTGATTTATTTCCTTTTGTAATTTAGTTTTGGATTTCAAAATAAATTGACAGTTTTGTTATTTCAGGAGGATTCAAGTTAAATATCAAAGATCGAATCTACATTATGCGATTAAAACCTTGACAAAGTGTTTTTTTGTTATCAAAGATTATCATTTGTTGTTAAAAATTTCATGTGCTGCATCAGGAGACAGATATATGACACCAAAGTGTTGAATATTATCTTTTTACGGGCGCTTGATATTTTAGTGATGTCTTAGAAATTATATATATGGAATTGGACATTGGGTTGCTTTCTTCACATCCAAAGGTACGCAATTTGATAAAATTTTCTTTTTTTTATGAATATATACGACATAGTATATGGGGAAATATAGGAAAGTGTCCATTTAATTAAGTGGCATGTTGGGAGTAACATGGGGATTATAGACATTTAATTATAAATAATTATTGACATCTCAAGGTGATCGAAAACGTTGCTAATTTTATATATTCAGTGGTAAGTGATAGGTACCGACTGAGACCGAGCTGTTCAAGTTATAATATTGTTTATTAACATTGTGTTCCTTGTTTATATAAGAGGACACATGTTAAGTAATAAATAAAGTGACGGTTTTAATCCAGGAGATATAAAAGCCGTGGTGTAATGGTTAATATATCTAGAGGATACGTGTACATTTATTCAATATCCGTATTTAATATGACATGCCCATAATTTATTGTTTAACGTTTAGATTTGAAATAACATTCACTCTCATTTTAATCATACATGTGGGGAAATATTGTGCCCCCTATTCCTGCAAATGATGCAACAAAGCTGTAACCACATTATGACGTCACAGAGACTCTGTGTCTCTTTTGTGGCAGCATCGAAGTTTATTTTTAAATATGCTTTGTTAGTGGTACGATAATTGCTTGACAATCTTCAAGGGAACATAAATATTTTAGACACAGTATAAATCTGCTGTCGTGAATATTTGTATGTAAAGATTTTGTCAGATAACTCGTTTAAAAAAAATTCCATTTCCAATTTTCCCAATTAGTGGTGCATTGTAGAGCATGAAGCAGATACGACGTCAACTTACTACAATACACACATTTAGTGCAACCCCTTGGACAAAAGAAATATCATAGTGGCATAGAGGCTCATGACTACGGTTCCATCCCTTGACAACGGTTACGTTGACGATGAACACAGAACCATTTGCTCTGTAGCTCATAAGGATTAAGTTGTCAGGGGGTTTTCAAATCTCTCAAGTTTGTAGGTTTTGTACTGGAACACAATATGACAATATAATTTTGCACAAAATCTACAGTTAATAATTCCCATTGGCTGACAAGATGAAAATACATGTCACCAAATGTAAAATTCATAATCTCCATTGGCTAAGGGCTCTGTACACAAAATTAAATTTCTCTAGAGTGAGTGATTCTGGAGGAGCAGTCGAAAGAGAGAATTAAGTTTGTTTCCTTGCCATAAGCCCACCAGGTCTATCAGGCCCGAGTATTAGAGTTTGTTAAAACATGTAAGTAACTGTTTATGATTAAATAGTCACGATATAACACTGAACGCGATTGAAATGAAAAGTCTTTGACTCACTTAGTTGATTTAAATACCAATTGATTCTGTTCATTTCGCATTTAGAATTCTGTTAACATTTGTTAGCCTGTAAAAGCAAGTCAGGGCAGGTCATTAGATATTGATAGATTCTGATATAATGGGACGAAACACGGTTATCGAATCACATCTTACAAACTTAAATGAGTTTCATCTGCACCCGTCGCCTCCAGATATTTTGAAGCTAGAGTGTGAAAAGAATGTATATGCTTCCAGTAACAGCCTACCTAAGGCATTAATTCAGTAATCTGGTGTTATATTTGCGCTGAATATGTATAATCCGTACTGTGCAAATTGATAGACATTTTACAGATTGCCATATCCGTTCTTTCAAAAACTGTTTGAAAATATCTGCCATTTCAAAATTTAGACTTTTTATGAACCTATTTACAACATTGATGGAATTATTTATAATCTTCAATTAGCAGTCACTGTACAGGAAATGGTTTGTGTAAAGTAAAACAATAGTTTCAATGACATGTATCGATACTTTGGGAAGCGGTTATTTGACTGACATATTCCTCATCATCGTGAAAACAATATATATTTGTCTATCTCTTCTTTAAAATGAGTTATCAAACATGTCTCTATCTTTAGTATTGTTTTCAAATTTTAAAAATTCTTCAAATGAAGTATCCCTCTGAAAATAGAAAATATTTTCATACTAAGGTATAACATAGCAAATGCTGTGCATCGAATTCCACATAAGTAGATGTAATCATTATTTAGATTACATACATAGGTTCCTATGAATATTCAAGAAAATGCTAAAAAATGCTTAAAGTTGGACCCCTAGACAACGTTTGCGATGTTGGAAGCTTAACCATCAACGTTTTGATGAAAGGGGTCAGCAGAAAAGTTGTTCTTCTTGAAATTGTGTATACATAGGTTTGAATAAAATTTCATTAGCAAAAGAAGTTAAGCAGTTATGACCCTATCACAGAATCATCATTTTCATTCACAGCGCTCTTTAATTCTGTCTGAATGTACGTAGTGTAATTATTCCAATTTATAAAGGGAAAAAGCAAAAGAATGATCCACACAATTATAGAGGAATAACCATAACATCCTGTATTGGGAAACTATTTGAGAAAATTATCCTGGCAAGACTGGAAAGCTGGGTGCAAAAGTATATGCCCACGTTTTCAGACAAGCTACAGTTGGGATTTAGAAAAGAACATGGAGCAACAACTTTAGTTTTTACTTTAAATGAAAGTTTATCCTAATTTCTTAACAGGGATTATCCTGTTAATACAGCCTTTATGGATAATGAAAAGGCTTTTGACCGCATATGGCATAATGGACTATTTTTAAAACTTTGCGAAATGGGCATCAAAGGTAAGATCTGGCGGCTTCTTCACCAAAGCTATACATCAAGCTCTGCATTTGTGCAATATTGTTGCTTAAAATCAAATGAATATGCTATAAAACAAGGTGTTGGACAGGGTAGAGTTTTATCTTCTTGGTTTTTCCTCGTTTTTTATCAATGACCTAATATGTGAACTTAAAACTATGACAAATAGTATCCATGTTTATGGTATTGACATTCCTTGCATCTTGCTTGCTGATGACACTACACTTGCCTCTACCTCCCCTAAAGGTCTTCAATCATCTCTTGATACTGTCCATAGTTACGCCTGTAAGTGGCGGTTAACATATAACGGCTTAAAAAGCACATTTTTCATTTTCAGCAAATCAAAAAAACGCCTGGGTAATTGCTCTTTCAAATTTGGCGGCTCAAATATACCAATAAATGATAGTGTAAAATATGGAGGGATACTACTTTCATCTGATTTATCCCCGAAATCTAGAGTGCATAAATACTGTCAAAAAGCAAGGCAATCTGTTAACTCTCTGAATAGTCTCGGCCTAAACAGTAGAGATTTACATCCTACATCATCTGTACAAACAATGGAAGAGGATGATACTACCCACGAGTTTCAATGGCTGTGAACTTCTACCCATTCTACGGGGTAAAGACTTTGATATGGTAGAACGCACTCAACGATACTTTGCCAAATGCATTCAGGGTTTCGGTAAACGTATCTCCTCTGCTTCTGTCTTAGGCAACCTTAGCCTGTGGACTATGGATGGATATATAGATAAATGTAGACTATTATTTCTTATGCAACTGTCGGTGTAATTCTTTGTTTAAGGATTTATTCTGTGTTCAGTTAGCAACATTTCAACATAGAACAGCTGCTTTACATTGTATATGCGATACACTCATTCAAACCAGTTTAAAATATAACCTTTTTAAGTACCTAAATGACTATCTTGACACTGGCAGGTTTCCATGTAAGTCGCTGTGGCGCAAACGAGTTATCAATTCTATAAACGAAACTGAAACAGTACGATGGGCTACTCAAGTCTCTGTAAGACAAAATATGTCAAGATATCACACAACTCATAATACCTTTGATGTACATAGATTGTTTTATTTTATGCATCTATATCCACAATTTAAAGATAATTTACAATTTTGTGTACAAATCAACTCCAGGTCAAAATTTTCAAAAGATTGTGAACTCTGCGAAAGATATTGTAATGATTATGACTGCCACAAATTCTTCATTGTGAACTGTACGTGTACAACAGAAACCAATTCTTCTCAAAACTCATAGATATTTTTGACGTTAATGTTTATGTTGAAATAAAACTATTATCTGAAGATGGAATGCTGTCTCTCTTTTCTGGAGGAGAAATACCAATAACCAACCATATGGATGGAATGTCATGGAGATGTATGATAGTTCTGTTCTGTAAATATATGTTTTCTATGCGAACGTCACTGAACTGTACATTTTAGATCTTTTTCCTATTGTATTCCCTACCTGTATGATTATGTTATTGTGAAACTGTTGTTATAAATATTTAATGTATTTATGTGTAATGATCTTCGGATCGCAATCTGAAGGAAATAAAGAGATTCATTCATTCATTCATTCATTCATTCATTCAATGGGTTACGTTCCTATGAATATTCAAGAAAATACTTAAAGTTGAACCCCTAGACAACGTTTGCGATGTTGGAAGCTTAACCATCAACGTTTTGATTAAAGGGGTCAGCAGAAATGTTGTTCTTCTTGAAATTGTGCATACATAGGTTTGAATAAAATTTCATAAGCATACGATGTTAAGCAGTTATGACCCTATCACAGAATCATCATTTTCATTTATTCACTCATATCGCCACCAACTGTGCTACAAGAGTTATAAAAAATACAAAATAAATATACAAATTGATCAAGACAGCAGGGACAAACAAATATACACATGGGTAAAGACAAATAAAGATATTGGTACACACTTGCTATTATATACATGCAAAATTATACATACATTATTAATATCAATTGTACATTTAATCGTATTGATATGGTTAACATTCGGAAGATTGCATATTTATGTATGAACAAAAACAATAGCATGTTGTAATGCTCAACATCTTGACACGTCAGTGTATTGACATCCAAATCAGTCATTGTCTTTCAATCATGTTCGTGAATTGCCTCGAGGTCTTCAATTGGGTGTCACTCCAGGACAATGAGGTCTCTGAGGGTTAACGAGTTCATTGTGTGTCCTTGATATATGAATAAAGAACTTGGGATAGTTTCACTGCATTGTTATTGCAAACTTATGCCAATATGATATCATTCTTTTAGATATTTGTATAGATAAAGGGGCCCTTCCGAATTCACCACAGACCATATATGAAGGTGTTGAAGATTTTAAGCCTGAAGCGAGTTTTAAAAATTTCAAATGTATTTTTTCTTTAATACACGTATCTTCATAACCCCATAACTCGCATCCATATAATAAAACAGGGACAACCATTACATCAAATGCAGCCAATAGGCAATCTAGTGGCATATTCACATTTCGAGCTTTTTTAATAGACAAAACATTGCTTTTGACGCGCTTTCTGCAATAGATTTCAACCCGGTTAACATCCTTTTTCGATGGAATTGTATACCAAGGTAAACATAAGCATCAACTATATCTAAATGAGAATCGTCAAACATAAACTTTAATTTTTTTTTTTTGCAGGTCCACTTCCAACAATTAGGATTTTAGTTTTACAAATATTTTATTTGAGGTTTCATTCCACGCAATAAACCGAAAAAGACATTAAGGGACTTTTGTAGGCCACCAGGGTATCGCCGAATGTATAAACAATGATATATCATCTCCTGACATAGTTTCAATGCTTAACCAGAGCAACCTTTATCATGCAATGTTTGTTAAAGGTCATTTATAAAGGGAAAAAAGTGAAGGTGAGCTGGTGGGCTGGTGTCCTCCCTCGAGCTGGAGAATGTAGGCGGCCAGGTTGGAATGTTCATCTTTGAACAGAAGGATGTGTTCGTACAAGTTCAGATGGGGCTTCAGAGCTCGTTTGGACAGTCGGCTGTTGTAACCCTCGCAGTTGTTGTTCGTCCTTGGAGTGTCATGGCGAACGTGATTCCACACAGAGGTTGGGAAGTGTCCAGTGATCCATGTGTCTCTGAAGTAGGCGTTGAAGTTGCTGCACCAAGGAAGGTCTGGTGTGTTGAACACTGGCTGCTGACTTTGGGGTCTGTGGCACTTTCTTGGCACGCTCTCTGTACAGACTGGATTTGATGCTCTCATAGAATTGTAGATTGCTGGCAACGGCTTGAGGTGTGGCATCTGTAGCTGAAAGTATCTTCTTCCTCTCATCCTCGAAGATCTTTGGAATGCTCGTCAGTTCTTCACGGGCGCGTTTCCTCATACCAGATGTTATGAGATGGGCTTCTGTCATCCCTGTGTTGGTCTCATGGCTGTGATCTTTGCCTTTCCTCAAAAGCTGTCCATCTTCGTCAGTTGTAGCAGTAGCGTGACATCACGTGTGCCTACAGCGCCAGCTGATGGTCTTGTTCTTGTTCACCCTCTTCTTGTTGTACTTGAATCCCCCCAGCAAAAGGTCGATTCCATTCTGTCTACTCCCTTCGACTCCATAGCTGAACTGACTGAAAAATGTTGTTGTTGTTGCGTTGGAGTTTAGCGTCTGCTTCCACTCGGTGAGTGATTTCGCCGACGTGGGTGCCTTAATTTTATTATAGAAATATGGGGTGTATAAACTTTGGAATAATTAAGGGCAGCCCAAAAAAATGGTAATTTAATTAAATTTTCTAATAGGTAAAGATTTGGAGATTATAGCCAACGGGTAAAATAAAAGAAATTTTGAATTTGGAATAAGGGGTGAATATAATTAATAATGATAATAAAAGAAAAAAAATAATATAGAATAAAAATTTTTAAAAAAAATAGAGTAATAATATAGTTAGTTGGGGGTAATATTGTCTCACTTTGTGATATGGCGTTGTACCTGCAAAGAGATAATAAAACATTTTTAAGTGTATGTGAAACATGAGTTTATAGGTTTAATATTTAGAGGGTTAGGAGTGCCCTAACCCATTATATTGTATATGGAGTAAAGAAGAAGTATTAAGTTTTATTTGTTGTTAAATTAGTGATATATAAATAAGTAGTAGTTATAATTTTAGATTTATTATTTAGTGTAATAATATTGTTAATATGATAATAATTGGTACTCATCTTTTGGTAAAGGTGATATTTCCGGTCTTCTGTGGCGTTGTATATCCACCGTTGCTTTCCCACGGTGCTGCTTCAGCGTTTAGCATTCTTGGTTGCCTGACCCTAGGATCTTTGTAGATCCCTCTCTCCACACAGCAACATGCGGAGAGGAGACGCTATATACAGGTTCATTGTTCACCGACCCTTTTCTCCTCCGGTCGTGGGTCGCCATGACCATCACTTACCAGGATTCGATCAGGTAGGGAACGAAATCCCCATGTATATATAACACTTACCTATCCCCCTCTCTCCTCCGGTCGTGGGTCGCCATGACCATCACTTACCAGGATTCGATCAGGTTAAGGTCAAGGTGTTACGTCCGTCAGTTGGCTCGGAGATCGCCCGGAGGGTCGCTTCTCCTTAGCCGGGGCCTGTTCGTGGCTCTTTGAGGTTACACTTGTGCTTGTGCGCTAGGAGATCCCCCGAGGGTTCGCTTCTCCTAATTGTTTTAGGACGCTGGCTCGTGATTGTTGTATCCGTGGCTTTGGTGTTCCCCATAACGGTCCTGTTGTATCAGGAGTAGGAGATGGTAGAAAAAAGAAACCCTTCTAGGGAAAAAAGAAAAAAAGACCATGATATATTTTATGGTATACCAACAGTTCTTGTGGAGTGTTGGATTCACTAACAGTTCTTGTGGGATGTTAGTGTGTTATAACCCTACTAAAAAGTAAGGTTTTAAAAATAGGTTACCAACAGTTCTTGTGGAGTGTTGGATTCACTAACAGTTCTTGTGGTTTGTTAGTGTTTTTATATGATACCCTTTTGTTATGTTGTTATATAGTATAGTGTTTGCTAATACCTAGTTTCCTTAGTCCTTCTGCCTTGCCATTTTAATTCCCAATTGGGATTGGGAGTGGGTGTTTAGGTGATAGTTGGTTGGCTCCCATTGGCTACCTAGAACAGTGCGGTTTGGAAGGAAGTACATCTTCTCGCCCCGCGGTTTAGGTGCTATGGGAGCTGACCTTTGGATGTTGTATTGTTGATGGTGCCTTGTAGGCTTACCATTAGGGGTAGTGAGGTAAAAAATGGCAAGGATTCCGGGGTGGGGAGACTTGGGTTCGCTTAACTATATTTGCTTATATAACTTAGTTTGTAGTAAAAATAATGATAGGCATCCATAATTCTTGGGATTGGCTAACAGTTCTTGTGGTGTGTTAGCGTTGGTTATTGTTGGATATTGCCTCCTGTATTTTTCGTAGGTTTTACATTCCAGGAGTATGTGATGTATTGTATCTTTGGTTTTACATTGTTGGCATAGATTGTTTGGTGCTTTGCCTATTTTGTGAAG
Organism: Gibbula magus; assembly: GCA_936450465.1. NCBI lineage: Eukaryota > Metazoa > Mollusca > Gastropoda > Trochida > Trochidae > Gibbula > Gibbula magus. Next base: position 77,337,026 of record OW388296.1, read on the forward strand.
GTATACTCTGTTGCGTACGTTGTTAAGTCTGAGCCTGGTGATGGTTACATCTACTTTCCTTTCCTTGTGATAGTTGATTATTTTGGTAGGTTTTTTTGGCTGTATTTTATACTATTGAGTGTTGTTCCATTTTTGTTGGAATTGTATATTATATTCATTTGTGCTGGTGGCTTTCACCATGCTTTTAACCTCTTTTTTGGTATATGGTAATTTAACTTTGTGGTGATGGTTAAGACCTGCTTTGGCTGCTAGGTCGGCTCTCTCATTACCTATTAAACCTATGTGGGAAGGTACCCATATAAATTTAATATTATTATTTTTGTTGCTGAGATAATTGTAGATATTATATATTTGATGCAAAAGTTCATGGCGTTTTTTTCCGTTTTGTTTGCTATTGCTTGTAGTGAGCTAAGTGAATCAGTGAATATCGCAATATTCCTGTTTTTGTAGGTAGTGCTTAGCTTGAGTGTTTGGAGTATTGCCGTGAGTTCGGCTGTGAATATTGAAGTGTTGTTTGGAAGATTGAAAGCTACTACTGAGTCACCCATATGGGCATGTGTGTGAATGATATTCCTGCTCCTACTTTTCCTTCGCTATCTTTGGATCCATCTGTGAATATTTGAATATAGTCTTTTTCATTATATTTACTGTCTATATATTCCAATACATTAGTGAGATCCATTGGTGTTTGTTGTTTTTTGTCTATTTTATTGAGCAAGTAGGTATCAACTTCGATATCTGGTATATCTGGTGGATTAAGTATATGCTCTGTATATGGGTTTGTGGTGATTTCCATTTCTCCGATATGATGTTTATCTCGGTGTTTTTGGGCTGTTGTCCCGAATGGGGGTGGCAATCTTTTGGTTATTTGCAAGGTGATATTTTGAAGTTCTTGTATGCAGGGTTTATATGTTGTGATCTTACAATATAGTTGGTTATATTGTCTTTCCATTCTTGTTCTAGGGGCAGTTCTCCTAGTTCATGTCGGACTAGTTCCATTGATGTTCCTGGTAGACATCCCGTTATGGCCTTGTATGCTTTATGTTGTATAACTTTAAGTTTGTCTATATTAGTTGCATTAGTGTCGCACCATGCTTCTGCGCCATAGTGCAGTTTTGGTTTGATTAGGGATTTGTATAGTATTGATAGGTTTTCCTTATTGCTTCCCTATCTAGTATGTGAAAGCATGTTTAGTATATTTAGATCTTTTTTGCATCTTTGAACTAGTTCTTCAATGTGGTTATTCCATGTTAGGTTTTCATCAAATATGATGCCTAGGAATTTATAATGAGTTACTCTTTGCAGTGGTACATTAGCTATGTGTAGTTTGGTTGGGGTACGTTCTGCGTATTTACTTGGGCGAAATACTATTGATACTGTTTTGCTGGTTGATAGTTGAAAACCCCATTGCTGGGTCCATTTATTGACTTTCTCAAGAGCGTGTTGTACGTTTTTTTCCGCTGTTTCTATGTTTTTGTTACTGGACCACAGTGCACCATCGTCGGCAAATTGTGAGGTGTTTACCTTCTTGGTGGTGTTTTCAAATAGGTCATCTATCATGATATTAAAGAGCGTTGGTGATATTATGCTGCCTTGTGGTGTTCCGTTTTCCAAGTTGTAGGTGTCTGAAACTTGTTCCTCTGCTTTGAGGCGGAATGTTCTATCTGTCATAAAGTCACTTATGTAGTTGAGCATAGAACCTTGTATACCGTTTTGTTTGACTTTGTGTATTAGTCCCGTTTTCCATACCATATCAAAGGCTTTGCTAAAGTCCAAGAAAACTGCTACTGTGTATTGTCTTCTATGTTGGGCCTTTCTTATTGAATGTTGTAGTCGTACAAGGTGGTCTGTTGTGTTGTATGATTTCCTGTAGCCCGATTGGTTGGGATTAATATAGTCATTGGTTTCCAGATAGTGTTGAAGTCTTTTAGTTGCCATTGCTTCAAGTGTTTTGCATAAATTGGATGTTAGTGATACTGGTCTGTATGATTCTGCTTTGGTTGGATCTTTGCCAAGTTTGTGTAGGGGTATGATGAGACTTTCTTTCCATTCTTTAGGTAGTTCCCCTTTTTCCCATATTTCGTTGTAGAAGGCGAGTAATGCCTCTCTGCAGTTTTGTGGTAGGTGTTTAAGTATGGTGTAACTGGTTCTATCCAGTCCGGTGGCGGTTCCTTTTTTGTTGTTAACTATACAGTTAGGTTCTGCCATTGTGAATGGTTTGTTGTACCAAATGTGTTGTTTGTTCCTATCTTTTGGGTAGGGCGGTATGGCGTTAACTTTTTCTTGAAATTCAGGAGTATAGTTGTTGGTAGAGCTTGCTTTTGCGAATTGTTTGCATAGGTTATCAATTTTATCCTGTTTGTTTTTGCTGTTATTAATACTTGGTATATGCATTTTAGTTTTCTTTCCTCTGAATGCATTTATTTTATTCCATACTTGTTTGGCATTTAGTTTTACATCCATTGTGTAGCAGAGCTTTTTCCATGATAGAGTTTTAGCTTTGCTGATTAGTGTTTTGACCTTATCTCTTGCTAGTACTGCTTGGGGTATGAGATCCTTATCGCGTTTTGCCTTTTTGCGTAGTAGTTTACGTTGTTTCCTTGCTTCCATGATTTCTTCGTTCCACCATGGAACTGGTGTATGGTTGCTTACTTTACTAGTTGGTATGGTTTTGTTGGCTGCCTTAATTATTGCATCAGTTAGGTTTTTGTTGTAAACGTTGATATCTTCATTGGTTATGATGTTATTGAAGTTTAGAGCACATAGTTTTTGGAATTCTTCCCAGTTGGCCTTTTCGAAATTCCAAGCTTTAGGTGGTTGTTGTTTATCAGTTGTTTCCTGTGCTTTGGCGTGACGTAGTGTTGTGATGAGTGGGAAGTGGTCACTTCCCCAACTATCGTCGTGTACATAGAGTGTGCTTTCGTTGAGCAGGCTTGGTGTAACTATACTAAGATCTATAGTTGTATATATACCTCTGGGTAGGCTGTGATATGTTGTTTCGCCGTTGTTTAACGTAATTAGGTTGTTTTTTTCCAACCATTTTTCTATTAGAATTCCTCTTGCGTTGTGTTTGGCGTCTGTTCCCCAGAGGTTGTTGTGGGCATTGAAGTCTCCTCCTAAGTGGGTTGAGTCCGTTATATAAGGTAGGAGTTTGTTGAGTTTTTCCATAGTGATATCTGTTTCATGAGGTAGGTAGATATTGATGATATTGGTTGGTTTGTTTTCGTAGATGTTTGTATTTATACCGGTTGTATCTATGCCTTCTATGTCGATATCCAGTGGTATGTAATCAATCCCGTGTTTTATCCCGATAAGAAGACCTCCCGATGATGTTTTTTTGTAGTTTTCTGGTCGGTCTTTTCTTATGATGTTGTATCCTGGGATTTTGTAGGTTTTTTTGGCTGTTAGCCTTGTTTCCTGGAGTAGTATAATACTTGGTTGTATTAGTTTGTTTTGTATTAAAGTTTTTATTTCTGTTCCGTTGGTTCCAAGTCCGTTGATGTTTTGTTGTAGAATACTGAAGTCTGCCATTGGAAGTTTGAAGAGTTTATAGTAGTTGTTGGATATTGGTTAGATTTAGAATTTTGGGAATTGTCTTCTTGGGTAGGTATAAGTATTCTGGTTTGGCAGATTGGGATGGATATTGTTTTGGAAGTGTTCCAGTGTTCTATTGTAGAATCCTTGCTTCATGGCGTGTCCATGTATCCTCTTGAGTTTGTTGAGTTGGTCCTGTTCGTTGGTTGGGGGTGCAAGGTTTAGTATGACTTGGGTTATAAATTCTACGAATTTGTCCAGTCTTGTTCCTTGTTCCATCCTGTGGTTGTTAGTTGTTTTGTTCCTGATAGTTTCTCTCAGGTCTTGTTGTTGTTTTGGTTTGTGGTTTTGTTGGTTGGTTTTCTTCTCTTTGTTGTTTTCCGAGAAGCTTATGCGTCTTTGTGCTTTAATTTGTTGTGTTGTTTGCTTCTTTGGAGCTGATGTGACTTTTTTGGGTTTTTTTGGCGCTGATGATGTTTTCACTGTTTCTAACCGCGGTTAGGAAGCCTTCAACTGTTGTTTCCGTTGTGTTTTGCTGGTTTTTGGTGGCTTTGGGAATGGATTTCCTGGAATGTTGTTCTTCCTCTGTATATCTGCTTGGTTTGGGTGATGAGGAGCGTTGGGGGTTGAAGTGGAATTCCATTGATTGCTTCTCCTGTTGTTTGACGGGGGGTGGTGTGATGGAGATGTGTTTATTTACTTTGGCTGTTTGGTCTTGTCTTGTTGGGCATTTCTGTGATAGTGGACTGTGTCCATATACTTCGCAATTTTTGCAGTAGAGTTTTTTCTTGCATTGTGTGTAGTCATGTCCTGACTCACTGCACTTGCTACAATGTACCGCGTTGTTACATTGGTTTTCATAATGTCCATATTTGAAACATCTCCTGCAGAATTTGGCTTGTTTCCTGAGTGGTTCAACTCGTACCAAGAGTTTTCCTCCAAAGACAATGTTCCTTGGAAGTGTTGTTCCATCGAATGTTACGATGACTGACGGTGTGTTGTCATCCTTCCTCTTAATCCGTTTGGTTGATATGAGTGTGCTGGTGTTTTCAATGTTGGCTTTGTGCTTGTATTCTTCCAAGTCGTCATCTGTGGCTACTGGGTCGACTTTGATGACTCCTCGTATTTGTGTTTTCCAGTAAGGTAGGACAAATTTTATGGGTTGTTCTCCGACTTTGGTAAAGCCTCTCATTGAACTCATGTAAGTTTTGCTTGTAGTGATGAGGAATCCCTTGCCACATGTTTGTATCATTCTCGATGGCATACCTTCTTTGTTCATCTTGTAGTTAATACTGTTTCTGTCGTAGTAGTTGGTTAGATGATTGTTGTCTGCTGATATCATAAGTATTTGTAGGTCTTGTTCTTTGGGTAGTTGTGTCTGTTCTTCGTTGGTTGCTTGGTTTTGTTCCTCAGGTGATATTTTTGTTTTCTTGCCTTGTTGGTTTTCGGTATTGCTGGTGTTGTTGGTTTCTGATGTTGTTGATTCCCGTCTAGTTCTTTTTTTGTTACTTCTGCCTCCTATGACTTCGAAGCTTCCTTCAAGTCTTGAGGCTAATGGAGTTCCTGGTAGACCGGTGATACCCGTGATATTGTAAATTCCGAGTTGATTTCCTTGTTTGGTGATGGCTTCCGATGTGGCTGTGTAATCCATTGTAGATTGTAGTGTCTGTATTTCGTCCAGGAGTTCCTCCATTGTTATCCCCCGCCACAACGAAGTTGGCGGGGGATATAGAAATGAGCTCCGTCCGTCCGTCTGTCCGTCTGTCCGTCTGTGCGTCCGGGCTTTTCCATTCCGGCCTCAAACTTCAAAACTATTCAATATATTTTGCTGAAACTTTGTACATGTATCAACCAAGTAGTCTAGATGTGCCTTTTGCTATAAAGAAATTTGAGAATATTTTTTTTTTTTTTACGAATGCAAACAGTCTGGACTTAGAACAAAGAAGAGCGAAAACTGTATTCCGGCCTCAAACTTCGAAAACTGTTCAATATATTTTGCTGAAACTTTGTACAGGTATCAACCAAGTAGTCTAGATGAGCCTTTTGCTATATAAAAAAATAATAAATTTTTTTTTTTTTTTTTACGAATGCAAACAGTCTGGACTTTGAACCAAGAAGAGGGAAAACTATATTCCGGCCTCAAACTTCAAAACTATTCAATATATTTTGCTGAAACTTTGTACAGGTATCAACCAAGTGGTCTAGATGTGCCTTTTGCTATATAGAAATTTGAGATTTTTTTTTTTTTACGAATGCAAACAGTCTGGACTTAGAACCAAGAAGAGGGAAAACTATATTCCGGCCTCAAACTTCAAAACTATTCAATATATGTTGCTGAAACTTTGTACAGGTATCAACCAACTAGTCTTGATGTGCCTTTTGCTATATAGAAATTTGAGATTTTTTTTTTTTTTACGAATGCAAACAGTCTGGACTTAGAACCAAGAAGAGGGAAAACTATATTCCGGCCTCAAACTTCAAAACTATTCAATATATTTTGCTGAAACTTTGTACAGGTATCAACCAAGTAGTCTAGATGTGCCTTTTGCTATATAGAAATTTGAGAATAATCTGGACTTAGTTTTCCCTCTTCTTGGTTCTATATTCCGGCCTCAAACTTCAAAACTATTCAATATTCTTCCTGAGCAACGTCTAGAGGTGTAACGATACAGAGCGGTTGCGATACAATACATATACATTTATCAACGTGTTGAGGTTAGAACTATCACTTATGAGTTATGAGTTATAACAAATTTCGAGAAAGTAAATGCATTATATATTCAAACCGAAAAACCTTAGAAACAATGTATAAGCATTTCATATTACCAATTTTTGATTACTGTAGTCATATATGGGACAACTGTACAAAACAGCAAGCAGATATACTCGAAAAACTCAAACTTGATGCTCTAAGAACCGTTTGTGGTGCTGTTCGCGGTACCAGCCATCATAAGATTTATGAAGAAACCAACTGTCATCCACTTTGTCAAAGAAGATATGTACAGAAAATGACTATGTTCTATAAAATGGTCAATGACATTGCCCCGAGTTATTTAAGTAACCTTGTACCTCCGACATTAGCAGAGGCATCTAATTATAATCTACGCAATGCTTCGAATATTCAGACCATACACTCTAAAACTGCAAATTATGCAAGGTCTTTTCTTCCAGATACTGTCAAATTATGGAATTCATTACCTATTGAACAGAGGGAAATAAAGTCCCTATCAAATTTCAAAATTGCCATTCAAAATAAGAATAATACCTACTGTCATTTTGATTTAAACAGTGGTAGCAGATTTTGTCAAATAATTCATTCTCGTATTAGACTTGAATGTAGTGATCTTAATGCACATAAATACAAACGTTTTATATCTCCAACATCATCCTGCGCTTGTGGCCATACTTATGAAGACTCTATTCATTACTTTTTTGTATGTCCTTCCTATAGCGATATAAGACAATATATGTACTTTTACAACAATGGTTTTAACCTCAAATCAGTCCTCTTCTGTAATAAAAATGCAACCAAAACTGTTAACAAAGAACTTTTAATTTCAGTTCACTCTTTTATAAATTTGACTGGCAGATTTGATTAAAAACATTGCAATGACGCATATTTTCTGACAATGACTGTTTTGTAAATCCTTTCCATTTTGTACATACATATTTTCTGACAACGATTGCTTTGTATTTCCATTTTGTACATTCATCATGACGTGTTCTTCTTTAATTGCTGTATCCCGGAGCGGTATCAACATAAGCTTTTCAAGCTTGTTTACCAATCCGGTTCCTTTTCTTTTGGAAATAAATATGTTTAAACCATATTCAAAATGCATAAATATATTCAAAATTCCTACATGGCGGGGGATATGGCCGACTCTGTCTGCTTGTTTGTTATTGGTAAAATGCTGGTGTGATAATTACTAACCCTATTAGTGAAGTGTGATTCTATTTATGTGTGCTTTTAGGGGTACCTGAGTAAGTCGATTGCCCTAGTTTTGTGATTCTAAAACTCGACACACCTCCAGGCCCAAGACCCTGTAGGTCACCTGACTCTGTTCACACTAAGGATCAGAGTGATATTAAACACAACACCGGTTGTCCGGTTTATAAATAGAACAATAGAACCTAATCTAATAATGTAGATAGATTGCCTCAGTTGGTAAGGGTTGGGTATAGAACACACTTCTTATTTAGATGTACAGTGAGTACTAATGTTGTGTGACGTCACAGTGTTGTGATAGTGTTTGGCTCTTGTTAGAGTTGGAGCTCTGATTTGGAGCCGGTTTGCTGACGTCACGGGCTTGTGTTCCCTTTGTTGCTTGGTGTTAGCGTTCTATCTCCGATCTCGAGCCGGTTTGGTGACGTCACAGGTATATAGTGTCCAAGTCGGATCTGGAGCCGGTTTTCGAGCCAGTTTTGAAAACGTTAGGTTTTCGAGCCTGATTTGGAGCCGTATATGTTGTGACGTCACAGTGTAATGCGTGTTTGCGCTGGGGGTATGCAGGGTTAGTAGGGGGTAAGGTTTGGGGGTGGTGAGTACTCCTCGTACTCTGATGGTTAGCGTGTGTGCTAAGTGGTTTGTTGTTGTAATAATAAGTGCTACAAATAGAGAATCAAAGTGAACTCACGTTTGTAGACTTGGTAGGTCTATTTGGAATCCGATTAGTATCCGAAATAGTAATCCAAAATAGAATAAGCACAATATATATCCGTTTGGGTAATCCGAATGTGAATTGCACTTAGTATATCCAAATTGGTATTCCGTGTGGTAATCCTTCTCCAAATAGAATTAGGTGAATACTCCTCGTATTCGTGTGTTGAGCGTTGCTCAATGGTTGTAACACTAGACCTTGAATAGTATCCGAATTGGTGTAATTATCCGAATTGGTATCCTTAGTTCAGTGAAAACGCTGTTGGTAAAAGTTGGGTTGTTTCGTAGTTGCTTGGTAGCTACTGCGATACACGTGTGTTCTCTCTGGTGTCCCAAAAAGACTGAAAAATGTTTAACATTCTAATATATAGTTTTTCTTCCCTTCTCAGCTAACACAAACTACTTACCAAACTTACCAACACATAGGACCGTAACCTATTTCCTGCTCATTCTCAATGTCTAACAGTTAACTTCCTACCACATAATAACCCCACTACTCATCATTAACACCTTCTCTGATCTATTGCTCACCTGGTTAATCACCCTTAGCACCTTCATAGTATGTTTTCACAAATAACAACCTCTCCCGTAGTGGGCCGGGCTATCACATCTCATTAACGAGCTATCCCACAGTGGCCCATCGGTCTGCTCATTACGTAATCTACTCGTGGCCCACTATGGGATAATACCCTTACGCCGTATCACAGGAGAAGAAGTCAGATACTTCATGGTTAACCGAGACCGAGGATTTTATATTGCTGTACATATTTCTAACTAGAGTTTGCTGATTTCATCATTTTAAACCACAGGCCTGCCTTCCAGACAGTATCAAAGGCTTTACTAAAATCTATAAAACACACAAAATAGTTTCCTTTTTAAAGATTTCAATATTTGATTAGGTAAATGAAGCAAATATACGTTGTCTATGGGTGAGAAGCCTTTCCTAAAGCCTGCCTGCGAAGGGTTTAAAGTTTGGTTTGTTTCAAGAAATAAGGATAATCAATTTTTCATGATACTGGTAAATAGTTTGCCGAAACAGAATTGTAATAGGACGATAAGAATCTGGGTCTTTGGTATTACCTTTGCCCTTATAAATTGGTGTAATGCTGCCATTTAACCAAGCTACGGGCATACCGCCCGATTCCAATATAAGATTAACATATTCAACTAAGAAGGGGAGTAGTATTTCATAGGAATCCATCAGATAATTATTTTCAATCATGTCTAATCCTGATGCTTTATTCCGTTTAAAATGTTTTACTGCTTTAACTATTTCTTCTTCGGTAATATCAGAATTTAATCGATCAGTATCAAAGCTGTGATCTATTTCAACATCATTATTAATATCCGATTGTCCTGGGCTTGGGTCATTCAGTTCTTTATAAAACTCAAACAAATCTTGTAAACTGGGGGAGTTTGCATTTTATCTTATTGTTGACAGCGTTCAACATTTTCCAAAATTCTTTTGGTGATCGTTTATTGTTTTCCCTGAATAAATCTGTTAATGACTTTTTATGTTTTCTAATATAGTTATTCATACACTTTTTATATTCAATTGAGAGTTGCCTTAACTGGGATCTATTAACAAGGAATTTATTATTTTTGTATTTACGTTTAGCTTTATTAAATTTAGTTCTCATTTTCATACATTCCCTGTCAAACCAGGGTTTACTATCTTTTCTTGTTACCGAGCGAGTTGGTATAAATGAAATCCGTTTAACCCCGAACGTTTCACGTGCAGCATTGGCTAGCACGTGCGCGATTTGGTCAGTAAGGCGATTTTATTACCTGTGGGTCAGTGTGACCCGCACGCGCTAACTGTGCTTGATCAGTCAGTCTATAGACAGAGGATAAGTCAATATTTTCGCTGTACAGTTTGTTTTTCTCAACATCATATATCGCCTTGGGGCCCTATCACAAGTATCAGGGATAGGGGTATTTGTGAAAGCGGCATGTTCAGAAGCGGGATTTTCGTAACTGACATGTATAGGAGGGCAGAGAATTCAAGGATATCAAAGTCAATAACAAGCGGTAATAAATGAGGAGATGTAAGTAAATAGTCTACGACTGATTTGTATTTACAGGTATTACTACCGATGTTCATATCATTACCAATTCTACCGTTGCAAATGAACAGATTTAGATTTTTACATATATCAATTAGCTTATGTCCAAAATTATTAATTCTACCCTTATCTTGGGAGTTCCATTTCAATGGTAGATTTAATTTTTCCAATTTGTCCTCATGTCGGAGCATTTTATCAATTTCCGGGATATCAATATCTAATTCTTTTATAGTATGTTTATCAAATTCAAAATATTCACAGGCAACATTCGTTCTGGCGTTAAAATCACCAACTAGGCCTTCGAAGCCACTTTCAGAAAAATAATATAACGCAGATTATTCTATATTGATAAACTCATCACGTGTTACATATCTGGAACCTTCTGGGCGAATATATACATTAGAAATATAAACATCTTGGTCAATGTTTAGAAGGGATTTCGATAGTTTAATCCAAAAGGCATATTCATTTTTCCAATCAGCTGGAAATATCAAGTTTTATACTTATCCTTTACAGCGAAACCTATTCCTCCAGATTTCCGAGTTGCTTTCGGTCTATGTTCGAGATATATGGTGAAACCATCAATAACTATATCATCTAATATATCAGTATCTCTTGGAGACAAATAACACCATGTCTATCTAACATATCAGTAAATTCTTTGTAATGCAATCTATTTCTCAGTCCAAAAACATTTATGGAAGTAAATTGCATTTTTAGCTCATCAGGCCTGAAAGGCCCGATGGACTTATGGCATGGCATGGTGTCCGGCGTCCGTCCATCCGTCCATCCGTCCGTAAACTTTTCGCTTTTTCGACTTCTTCTCCAGAGCCAATAAATCCACAGAGCTGAAATTTTATGTGCAGACTCCTTGGCTAATGGGGATTATAAATTGTAGATTTTGGGACCCCATGACCACAAATGGGGTCACAGGGGTCAACACCTTAAAAACCTTAAAAACCTATTTTCATCTTCTTCTCCAGTTCCAAAAGGTCTAGAGAGCTGACAAGTTGTGTGCAGACTCCTTGGCTAATGGGGATTCTAAATTGTAGAGTTCGTGACCCCATGACCCCAAATGGGGTCACAGGGGTCACATCCTTAAAAACCTATTTTCATCTTCTTCTCCAGTTCCAAAAGGTCCAGAGAGCTGAAAAGTGGTGTGCAGACTCCTTGGCTAATTGGGATTCTAAATTGTAGATTTCATGACCCCATGACCCCAAATGGGGTCACAGGGGTCACATCCTTAAAAACCTATTTTCATCTTCTTCTCCAGTTCCAAAAGGTCTAGAGAGCTGAAAAGTTGTGTGCAGACTCCTTGGCTAATGGGGATTCTAAATTGAAGATTTTGTGACCCCATGACCCCAAATGGGGTCACAGGGGTCACATCCTTAAAAACCTATTTTCATCTTCTTCTCCAGTTCCAAAAGGTCTAGAGAGCTGAAAAGTGGTGTGCAGACTCCTTGGCTAATGGGGATTCTAAATTGTAGATTTTTTGACCCCATGACCCCAAATGGGGTCACAGGGGTCACATCCTTAAAAACCTATTTTCATCTTCTTCTCCAGTTCCAAAAGGTCTAGAGAGCTGAAAAGTTGTGTGCAGACTCCTTGGCTAATGGGGATTCTAAATTGAAGATTTTGTGACCCCATGACCCCAAATGGGGTCACAGGGGTCACATCCTTAAAAACCTATTTTCATCTTCTTCTCCAGTTCCAAAAGGTCTAGAGAGCTGAAAAGTGGTGTGCAGACTCCTTGGCTAATGGGGATTCTAAATTGTAGATTTCGTGACCCCGTGACCCCAAATGGGGTCACAGGGGTCACATCCTCAAAAACCTATTTTCATCTTCTTCTCCAGTTCCAAAAGGTCTAGAGAGCTGAAAAGTTGTGTGCAGACTCCTTGGCTAATGGGGATTCTAAATTGTAGATTACGTGACCCCATGACCCCAAATTGAGTCACAGGGGTCACATCCTTAAAAACCTATTTTCATCTTCTTCTCCAGTTGCAAAAGGTCTAGAGAGCTGAAAAGTTGTGTGCAGACTCCTTGGCTAATGGGGATTCTAAATTGTAGATTTCGTGACCCCATGACCCCAAATGGAGTCACAGAGGTCACATCCTTAAAAACCTATTTTCATCTTCTTCTCCAGTTGCAAAAGGTCTAGAGAGCTGAAAAGTTGTGTGCAGACACTTTGGCCAATGGGGATTCTAAATTGTAGATTTTGTGACCCTGTGACCCCACTCTAGGTCACGGGTCATGACCCAAAAACCTATTTTCATCTTCTTCTCCAGTTTATATGTAAAGCTCTAGAAAGGTGAAATGTTGTGTAGAGATTCTTTGGTCAAAGGTGATTCTTAATTGTTGGATTAGTGACCGTGTGACTCCAAATGTGGGTCACAGGGGTCATGATCTAAAACCAATATTATTTTGCTTGTTAACAATGTATTACTTGAGATAACTTAGATATTCATAAATATATAATAAATCAATAAAACCGTGATGAGCTACAGAGCCCATGGCTCTATTTTTTAATGTTTTTGTTTCACAGTGATATGATCATCAATATCATCACCATCAACATCATCACCATTATTGACCCTAGCAGGGCAGTCATCATCATCATCATCATCATCATCATCATCATCATTGTAGTGAGCATACAACATTTCTGTAAGATATTTTATTTTATTTTATGTGAAGTTGAGTCGATATTGAACAATCGGCCCATCACAGAAACTCCGGTGGATTCAAATGATCTGACTGTGCTAACACAGAATCATCTGTTGCAGCTACAGTCAGGGGACAGCATGCCACCCGGTGTATTCAACAAAGATGACGCTTACATTAGACGAAGATGGAAGCAGGTTCAGTATCTTGCAGATCAATTCTGGAAGAGGTGGAAGACAGAATATGTCACCCAACTTCAAGAGAGACAAAAGTGGTTCTCTGCGAGAGAAAACATAGAAATAGGAGACATAGTTCTTTTGGTAGAAAACTCACCAAGAAATTATTGGGCCATGGGGAAATTGACAGAGACATTTACTGACAAGAAGGGATTTGTGAGAGCAGTAAAAGTAAAAACTGTTTCGACAGAATTGGTAAGACCGATCAGCAAGTTGGTCTTAATATTGTCTGCTGGGAAGTGTGCAGGCAATCCCAAAGTGTAGCGACTGTGAGATAGTGGACAGCTCAGAAGAGACTGTTAAACGAGGACAATTCTGAAAATTTGATTGAAATTGGTGATAAAGACCTAAGAACACTAATTTTCAGGTCATATTGACATTGATAAGGTCATGGTGTCATTCATGACAACTATAAATATTAGTTACTGTAGCTCTATTCATAATATGTTTATTATTTTCAGCGATTATGAATGATGTTTCGAATGAGAATTGGAATTTCATTAGATTATTCTTTTTTAACTTTAGAATTTTGAAATATTTAAAACTTTGGAATGAATTGGTGTTTCTTTTAAATACTTAAAAATCTATTTTTTTAGGATTAAGGTATATTCTTTTCTGAGTGGTAACTTTACATAACCAGGATTTTGTTTAATTCATATCCTTAAAGGGATTTGTTTATTTTTATTTGCATATTATTTTTCAGTTCAATTGTATAATTGCTTTCGATTTCATCTACACAATTAAGGGGCTGGCATGTAGTGAGCATACAACATTTCTGTAAGATATTTTATGAGCACTTCATTTCAGTATTCATCCTAAGGGAGATAATTCCATCTTCAGAACCTTAGGGAGTCAGATCTTATCTTTTTGCTGAGAGAGTTCGAACATGTGCTTTTTTGAGAAATGGATGTCACTTGAGTGAGAATGAGAGCTGAGAATGAGAAATAAAATCTTTAATTTATGGTCTAACAAAAATGGTATGTAGTATTTATGTTGAAAAAACATCCTTTTGTATCTTATATCATATTTCATATAAGTAATTATTAACATTTTGGAAGTAAATTTCATGAGGTAATTTTCTATTTACACTAGGTAATAGTATTCCATAAACCTATTTCAGAATGTTTTATTTTATGTAATTTCAGGTTCTCTGAAATTTAAGAATATTTATAGTGAAGTTTGAGTACATTTGTAATTAATTTGGAGTTTTTCTTGAGATAAAGTTTGTTTACATTTTGAATGGGAATTTGTAGTAAGAGTAAGTTTTGTATTTATTTAATGAGTTTATGCTGTACTGATTTAGTTTTCTATTAACTTTGCAGTTAATCGTCTTCAATACCGTCTTCAACATTAGGAACATGTCGTCAGGGAAAATATCACCATCAATATACAAATTTAATACCTACAATACAAGGACATGCCTACAACATTCTATCAATGTGAAATAAGAAGTTTGAATGCCACATATGATGCTGAGAATTGTTGACTTGATAAAATGCTTTGGAGGAATAAATTTGAAGATGAATTGACATCAATGTTATTTCTGCATGAGAAATGTGAACTCACTGTAGGACTAGTGAACATGAACATTAGAAAAGAAACTAGAAAATACATATGAGATCGTGACACCACATTCATTAACATTTTTGACCTGTATTTAAGAGATAACTATTGAAATGGCAAGAAGGAACCGTGACCAAATTTCTGTGATAAGTTCTCTAAGTACAAGGCAGAGAAGATTGACAGAGAAGGGCCTTTTGTAAACCACCTAATGATAGCATATCTCAGAGGGCAGGGTCACAGCATTCACACAGTAGTCGAAGGGTAATATTTCTATGGTTAAGCTGAAGGAAGACCAAAGAAAGGCGGAATTACTAGCGAAAGCATCAGCACTGAAAGAAAAGGAGAAACTTGAAATGAGTAAGCTAAGGTTGAAGATTCGGGAGCAAGAATTAGAAATACAAACAGAGCTAGCAATTACTGAAGCCAAATCAAAAGTCATAGATGATTATGAGAGATTAGGAAGTCAGACACACTCCAAGAAAGAGACCCCTGAAGTCATTGATCAAAGGAATCCAGAACCACGATATGATTCATACACTGCGCCATATACTCCAACTCAGTATGAGACTCAGAGGGAGAGACAACCGCTCGAGGATTATGTTTCTGTAGTGCGACATCTAAAAAAAAACGTCTGCAGAATTGAAGACATTCAGTGGAGAGCCCATGGATTACAAGCGGTTCATACGGAAGTTCAACAGCATGGTTGTGTCTAACAGTGACAATGTAGATGAAGTAGTGAACTATTTAGATCAGTATACCTCAGGAGAAGCCAATAAGATAGTTTCTGGATTCAGTTATCTTGAAGGAAGAAGAGCATATCAAGCAATACTTCAAGAGTTCGAAGAGAGCTATGGTGACTCAGACATTATTGCAAGCGCTTTTGTCAAGAGGGCTTTGGAATGGCCAACAATTAGAATTGACAACGCTACGGCTTTGGACGACTACGCTATCTTCCTTCCAGAGTGTCAGAGTGTCTTGGACTAGAAGACTGTTACAGGTGGTCCCAGTTATCTCACGAGAACAAGTTGACATTCCTTAGAAGTAAAGGCTTGTGTTTCAAGTGTCTGCATCAAGGACATATCAGCAAAGAGTGTGAGAAGAAAGTAGTTTGCACCAAATGTGGACTTGGACACCAGACAGTTTTGCATATTCATCAGACAACACAGAGAAGAGGTGATCAGCAGGAGAGGAGAGGAGAGGAGGTATTCCGAAGAATGTGAGCTGTATGGGGGCTGGTCAAAGAGAATGCACGATGGCTATAGTTCCTGTACAGATAAGGATGAAGAACAGCAGTAAGACAGTACTAACTTATGCCTTCATGGATCCAGGTAGCAGCGTGTCATTCATGTCGCAGGCTTTGAAAGAAGAATTAGGATGCAAGGGCAAGAAAATGAAGATAACGCTTGAGACTATGGGTAGACCTTACACCATGCACACCTACAGTGTAGACAATCTGATAGTGAGTGACTTAGATGGACAGAACTCAGTGACTTTACCGAAAGTGTACACCAAGGATAGAATGCCAGTCTCTCACCATCACATACCTCTGAAGACCGATATTATGCAATGGGAGCACCTGAGCCAAGTTGAACTTCCACAAATCAATTCTGAGATTGGTCTACTGATTGGAAATAATGTCCAGGATGCCTATACCCCATTCCAAGTGAAGACAGGTCCACAAGGGAGTCCCCATGCTACGTGCACCAGACTAGGATGGATTGTATGGAATGTTGTACGAGAGAACATTGTGCATGAGACTGAGAGGAAAGATTTCTGTGTCAACAGAGTTGAAGTTTCAGCCATAGAAGAGATTGAAGAGTTGAAAAAGCTGGACAGACTGGTTAGAAAATCGATTGATCAAGACTTTCCAGAGCGCATAATCAATGACAAGAAAGAAGCGTCTCGAAATGATAAGAAGTTCATGGACATAGTCAAGAACAAGATCAAACTGGAAAATGGACACTACCTGATTCCACTCCCACTCAAGAATGAAGAAATATATTTGCCAGACAATCATATCCAAGCTTTACAAAGATTGAGGAGTCTGAAGAGAAAGATGGAAGGAAATGAAAGTTTTCACAAAGACTATAATAAATTCATGGAAACAATTCTTGAAAAGGGATACGCAGAACAAGTCTCAGAACATGAAGTAGCAAGACATGACGGAAGAGTGTGGTTCATATCCCATCATGGAATCTACCACCCTAGGAAACAAGATAAAATTAGAGTTGTTTTTGACTGTACTGCCATGTACCAAGGTATATCACTCAATGACTTACTCCTTCAGGGACCGGACCTGACCAATACACTACTCGGTGTATTGCTCCGCTTCAGAGAGAAACCTGTGGCAATCATGGGAGACATAGAATCTATGTTCTATTAGCAGGGGAGGAATATATTAATATTATGCAGAATCGTGCACTTTGTGACCAGTTCTTGAAATTTTGCATGATGATAGGTATGGGTACAAGGTTTTCAGAAACCATCGCAAACAATGTGAGATCGCCCTCTGGTGGCCTGTTTGCACAAATCCAAGATGGCCGCCGCAAACAAACTGAATGGTATATGCAACTGTTTTTGTAATCTTTTCAAATGTGTCATGTTATATATCAAATGTAAGCTCTAATTACAGGCTTTCTAAAAACGTATAATGTTATAGGGTTCAGCCCTTTCATATGTGTACTTTTTAAAGAAAATGTTCCAAAATATATGAAAATCGTTATCGACATCCAAATATTCATGAATGCTACAATTAGCATTGATATATATCTATTAAATCCATGAATAATTGTTTTTAAAACAATACATGTAACTTGTTATATTAGAGGTCCTTAAATTTGTAATTGACTGGCGTATGTTGTCATATTCTCGGGCATTTTAGAGGGGAATATGGTCGAAACTTTCATTTTAATATTTCAGTGTATACGAATCACTAATTTAACACAAAATATATACAAAATTGCAAATTTGCGATAAATTGAAATTTTATTTCTTCAATATAAATCCAGCAATCAGATAGTAATGTGCACCTAAACTGAAATGAGTCAGTTATATGTCTTATAATAACGGATATACACTGATGGACATTAACAAACTTTCCTTTACATTTTTTTCATCAACTTGACAAAAATAAAAAAGTATTTTTTATTTGGCTAGTATTATTTAGAGCACGGATTGTGTCTGGTGTACATTTACGACAAAACGCAACATCAGACAACTTCTTTGAGGTATTTTGCGAAAAGCTCGTGATTTAACATTTTCGGGGGATGCACGTGCAGGAAGGGTATAAAAACAGTGGCAGACACAAGAAGGACACCTGCAGTACAAGAAAAACACAAAAGAATGCCACGGTTGACGACAGCAGAGAGAGAAAGGGCCATTCGAATGCTGTAATTCGGAGCTACAACTGGTGACATTGCAAGAACGTTCGTTCAGTTGCTCTGTTGTAACTGTCTGGAATATTCACCAACGCTTTCAACAAACAGGGCAGACCTCAAACAGACCACGGACAAGCAGACCCCAGATAATGACAGCGGGGAAAACCAGTACCTGAGGACGTTGCATCTTAGGAACCGCTTCCTGACAATGACGTCATCAGCGGCAACGGCAATGGTTCACCCCATCAGTCAAAGGACAGCTGCTGGAAGACTCCTTGCCTTTGGTATCCATACTCGGGAACGGACTATCCTGGGCCACTTAATCACGACGTTGGCAGCTAAGTCAGTTGGCAGTTGAAAGTCGTTTTGCTATATCAAGAGCTGATAGAAGAGTGAGGATTTATAAGCAGGCAGGTGAAAGAATGGCCAATTGCTGTCGGAGTGTGACCATATAGCGGTGGGAGTGTACATCGACCAGGTACTGAGACCAGTTGTCCTACCATTTCTGCAACGGCAACAACATGGAGTCCTTTCCAACACAATAATGCTCCAACATATGTTGTTAGGATGGTTCATAACAACATAACAACGTCAACGTCATGCTATGGCCAGCTCGATTTCCAGACCTCTTACCGATTGAACATTGGTGGGACCACCTTGACAAGCTAATTCGGATTCGACAAAACCCTTCAATCAACCGACAGCAGATGGCTCAAACTCTCATCTATGAATGGAGATGTGTCCCAGCTTACGTCATCAGACGCTTGCATGACTACTTGAGCCCGAAGACGCGTCTTTGCCGGTATCAATGCCAGAGGTGGTCACACTCGGTATTAGTGACTCAATTTGCTGCATTGTAAAGCCCCCAATATCGATATAATTTTCATGAAATCTACATTTTGACCCCATGCCCATTTGTATATATATCGTATGATTAATCAAATTGTTCAATTTTCCAATTTTTATTTCTTACAAATGATTTGTTTGAGTAATGAAATTTTTAAAACTTTCATTGACTTTGTAGTTTTTTATCTATCTATATCTAAAGGGGAAGTTTGTTGTTAGTCCAAGATACACTGGTAAAAATACAAATATGAGTCAGCTATGTGTATGTTGTTAGTACTGATCATGTTGCCACAACATTGTTTGTGGGACCTCCTTCACGCTAAGTGGTCCACAGCGAACATCCAATGTGGAGTATCAGTGTGCATCCATGGCTGGTATCTGGTACATATGTTAGGGATTTACAACTATCATTGACAAGACTGAGAAGGGCTTTGAGGTCTCGCAAAACTTGTTCTGTCCTGTTTGTTGTTGAGAGAATGCCTTTTTCATAATTCCTCAATGACCCACGGCACTTCTCACCTCCTCCTCCTCTGGCTGTCCATAGAGACCCTTAGTTCCACTATCCCTCTTCAAGAATTGTATGCTAAACTCTTGGCTCTGTTCAAGTGCCACGAGGGAGAACTTCTTGTCACTGTGACGCTGGGTGGTATTCTGGCAGGGAGGGCATGTCTTTCAAGAAGACAGGCATCCAACGTGAATAATTTGTGTGTCCAAAAGCAATGAAACATGGGCACAAGTCAGTGCAAGCATTTAGAGTTAGTGGCCTCGAACAAAGCAGTATATGGTTAGGAGGTTATCTTGAATTGTTCTCCAGTAGCAGGTGGTAGGAGCTCTCTCACTATCTCCCACATACCCCTTGATTCATGAGGCCCATAGCTACGTTGGCAGTACTCATTATATGCTTGTACCTTGGGTATATGAAGCCAGGCAATTGTCAACTGATATGCATACTGTATACACTTGACATATCTGCCACCAAGAAGAGATGTTGAAACCCAGGCGTGACGTTCTCGTGAGGGAAACATCCGCTCCCATCCAGATTCAGTCAATAGCTCCCCTCACACTCTTGGGACGCCATCGCAATGTGAGGAAATCCATAAGGCACACCCCTTTGGATTCACCAACTTCATCTGGGTACTTCCATTGACACTTCTTCTGCTGGATATAGATGGGGGCAATCTCCGACAATCACTGAAACCTGATCAGGGTTTAAAAAGTCAGTTGCCTCTTGGTTACAAGCATGGCCATAGAAGATGCCTTCTCATAGAAGATAGGGAAAATCCAAACTGTGGCTCTTGGTCTGACTTTGGAGATGACAAGTAAGAACAGTAATTGGAAAGTTTTATCTCATTTCAGAAGTTTGCAAGGAAGACCCTACCCTACAAACTCAGTACTCTTAAAACTGCAATTATCAAACAAATCATTTTCGTGAAGTAACCTTATTTCCATTGAAAAGTTGCATAAATCACCAAAATTAATTACGTCATATGTGTAACCTTGTTTTGGAGCCACGAGTGCACTTCCTGTTCTACTTGGAGGACGACATATGCCAGTCAATTATAAATTTAAGGACCTCATTTTCTCATTTTAGTTTTTAAAGAAATATATAGTTTTAAAAACAATTAATCATTGATTTAATAAATGTAAATCAATGCTAATTGTAGCATAGATGAATATTTGGATGTCGATAACAATATTCATATATTTTGGAACATTTTCTTAAAATAGTACAATTATGAAAGGACTCAACCCTATTAAACTATACATTTTTAGAAAGCCTGTAATTAGAGCTTTCATTTGATA
Source organism: Gibbula magus (assembly GCA_936450465.1). NCBI lineage: Eukaryota > Metazoa > Mollusca > Gastropoda > Trochida > Trochidae > Gibbula > Gibbula magus. The sequence continues at coordinate 77,357,769 of OW388296.1, forward strand.
TATAACATGACACATTTGAAAAGATTAAAAAAACAGTTGCATATACCATTCAGTTTTTTTGCGGCGGCCATCTTGGATATGTGCAAACAGGCCACCAGAGGGCGATCTCACCTTGTTTGCGATGGTTTCTGAAAACCTTGTACCCATACCTATCATCATGCAAAATTTCAAGAACTGGTCACAAAGTGCACAATTCTCTCAAATTGCCTCCCCGCTATATCAGGTTCAAGTACCAAAAGAGGACAGAGACATGTTGAGATTCTACTGGTGGCCAGACGGCGATGTACAGAAGTCCCCGCATGTGTATCGCATGTGCGTTCACTTGTTTGGAGCGGTATCATCACCCACATGCTCTACAGTAGCGCTACAACAGACTGCAGAAGACAACCAAGACACCTTTGATCAGAAGACCATTGATGTAGTGAAGAGATCATTTTATGTCGATGACCTGCTGAAGTCTGAGAACACTGACGAGGAAGTTATTACACTCATACAGAAAGTTAGCGCTCTGTGTCAGAAAGGAGGATTCAAGCTAACCAAGTGGACAAGTAATAGTCATGAAGTCATGAAGAGCATTGGTGTCGCTGACAGAGCAAAGAGCATAAGAGGTCTAGATTTGGACAATGATCTGCTGCCATCAGAAAAGGCATTAGGAGTTTTTTGGAAAGTTGAAGAGGACTGTCTAAGTTTCCAGATTCATCTCAAACCACAGCTCAACACCAGGAGAGGTATTCTTTCAGTCATCAGCTCAGTATTCGACCCGATTGGATATGCAGCGCCATATGTGCTGGTAGCAAAGATCTTGCTTCAAGACCTATGTCGACGACAACTGGATTGGAATCAAGAGATATCAGGAAATGATCTGAAGATATGGAAACAGTGGCTTGATGGACTGCACTACCTGGAAAGTATCAAACTGCCAAGATGCTACAAACCCTCAGACTTTGGTCAAGCCACATCATGTCAAGTACACATGTTTTCTGACGCAAGTGAGAGTGGTTACGGCGTAGTTGCATATTTAAGATTGACAAACGACAAGGATCGCATCTCTGTATCATTCATCCTAGGGAAATCAAGGGTCAGTCCGCTCAAGAAAATCACAATTCCAAGAATGGAGTTGACAGCGGCCACTATTGCAGTGAAATTATGCAGATTAATTCATGACGAAATGGATTTCCCAGTGACAGATACTTTCTATTGGACTGACAGTATGTCTGTGTTGCGCTACATCTGTAACGACAGTGCGCGATACCATACGTTTGTGGCAAACAGAGTGAACCTCATCAGAGAAGCAACTTCTGTGGATCAGTGGAACTACATTGAGAGTAAGTCAAATCCTGCTGATGCATCATCAAGAGGAATGAAGATTGAGTAATTCCTGAAAGCAGACCTTTGGTTCAAAGGACCAGAATTCCTCAAGCATGACCAGTCAGAATGGCCGCAAAATCATCCTGATGAATCTTTGACAATTCCAAGTGATGATTCTGAAGTGAAAAGAGTTGTGAACACTATGATTGAGACTGAAACGTGTGATGGTGTCCACAAACTGATTTGTCATTACTCGGACTGGACACGATTGAAGAGGGCAGTAGTTTACATGCGCCTGTTCATCAAGTATCTACAGACAAAGGCTAGATTGATGAAAGACATCTCAGATTCACAGAAGCGAAAGACTAGAAGCCAAGATCCTAAGAAAGAATATTTGACCGAATTGACAATACATGAGATGCAGCAAGCAGAAAAGGCGATTATCAAAGTTGTCCAGAAACATCATTTTGCTGACACCATCACAACACTATTACAGAAAGAGCCTGGAAACACTAACTCAGGTATGCGCAAGCTGGATCCCTTTTTGCATGAAGGATTATTGAGAGTTGGAGGACGCCTTGAGAGAGGAGACATGACATTTGACATGAAACACCCGGTCATCTTGCCTAAAGATTTGCACATTAATACTTCGCAGTACTCACAGAAGAGTTGGACACCTGGGTAAGAACATGATGCTGTCAGTCTTGAGACAGCAATATTGGATGCTTGGAGCCAACAGTGGCATCAAGAGAGTGATATCCAAGTGTGTTCAGTGTAAACGGTATCAGGCTAAAGTTCTTGAACAGAAGATGGCAGATTTACCTCTAGATAGGCTCAGCCCTGATGAGCCACCCTTTTCTCACACTGGAATAGACTTTTTTGGACCCTTCCATGTTGTTCGCGGCAGAAGCAGTGTGAAAAGATATGGAGTGATATTTGTGTGCCTGGCGAGTCAAGCAGTTCACCTCATACTTGCATACTCACTCGACACGGACTCATGCATCAACGCATTGAGAAGATTTGTAGCTCGAAGAGGATCAGTGAAGATGATTAGATCCGACAACGGGACAAACCTTGTTTCCTGCGAAAAGGAGCTAAGAGCAGAAATTGACAAATGGAACAATGAGAAAATAAAGGACATGTTGCAGCAGAAAAGTATCTCCTGGGAGTTAAACCCTCCTACTGCCTCTCACTTCGGCGGCGTATGGGAACGGATGATCCGGACAGTCAGGAAGAAACTACATTCCCTTATGCAGCAGCAAGTTATTCGTCTTGACGATGAGGCGCTACACACTCACTTATGTGAAGTTGAGTCGATATTGAACAATCGGCCCATCACAGAAACTCCGGTGGATTCAAATGATCTGACTGTGCTAACACAGAATCATCTGTTGCAGCTACAGCCAGGGGACAGCATGCCACCCGGTGTATTCAACAAAGATGACGCTTACATTAGACGAAGATGGAAGCAGGTTCAGTATCTTGCAGATCAATTCTGGAAGAGGTGGAAGACAGAATATGTCACCCAACTTCAAGAGAGACAAAAGTGGTTCTCTGCGAGAGAAAACATAGAAATAGGAGACATAGTTCTTTTGGTAGAAAACTCACCAAGAAATTATTGGGCCATGGGGAAATTGACAGAGACATTTACTGACAAGAAGGGATTTGTGAGAGCAGTAAAAGTAAAAACTGTTTCGACAGAATTGGTAAGACCGATCAGCAAGTTGGTCTTAATATTGTCTGCTGGGAAGTGTGCAGGCAATCCCAAAGTGTAGCGACTGTGAGATAGTGGACAGCTCAGAAGAGACTGTTAAACGAGGACAATTCTGAAAATTTGATTGAAATTGGTGATAAAGACCTAAGAACACTAATTTTCAGGTCATATTGACATTGATAAGGTCATGGTGACATTCATGACAACTATAAATATTAGTTACTGTAGCTCTATTCATAATATGTTTATTATTTTCAGCGATTATGAATGATGTTTCGAATGAGAATTGGAATTTCATTAGATTATTCTTTTTTAACTTTAGAATTTTGAAATATTTAAAACTTTGTTAACATGGGACTCGGCCCGAAAAAGTACAAGAATTTGTACTATTGAAGGTAGTGTTATCCCAAATATAATCATGTTATATTTCCTCACTATCTAAATGGCAAGTATTTCTAATTTAAAACTTTGGAAAGAATTAGTGTTTCTTTTAAATACTTAAAAATCTTTTTTTTTAGGATTAAGGTATATTCTTTTCTGAGTGGTAACTTTACATAACCAGGATTTTGTTTAATTCATATCCTTAAAGGGATTTGTTTATTTTTATTTGCATATTATTTTTCAGTTCAATTGTATAATTGCTTTCGATTTCATCTACACAATTAAGGGGCTGGTATGCAGTGAGCATACAACATTTCTGTAAGATATTTTATGAGCACTTCATTTCAGTATTCATCCTAAGGGAGATAATTCCATCTTCAGAACCTTAGGGAGTCAGATCTTATCTTTTTGCTGATGGTCTAACAAAAATGGTATGTAGTATTTATGTTGAAAAAACATCCTTTTGTAACTTATATCATATTTCATATAAGTAATTATTAACATTTTGGAAGTAAATTACAGATAGAAAGTAAGTTAATCTCATGAGGTAATTTTCTATTTACACTAGGTAATAGTATTCCATAAACCTATTTCAGAATGTTTTATTTTATGTAATTTAAGGTTCTCTGAAATTTAAGAATATTTATAGTGAAGTTTGAGTACATTTGTAATTAATTTGGAGTTTTTCTTGAGATAAAGTTTGTTTACATTTTGAATGGGAATTTGTAGTAAGAGTAAGTTTTGTATTTATTTAATGAGTTTATGCTGTACTGATTTAGTTTTCTATTAACTTTGCAGTTAATCGTCTTCAATACCGTCTTCAACATTAGGAACATGTCGTCAGGGAAAATATCACCATCAATATACAAATTTAATACCTACAATACAAGGACATGCCTACAACTTTCTATCAATGTGAAATAAGAAGTTTGAATGCCACATATAATGCTGAGAATTGTTGACTTGATAAAATGCTTTGGAGGAATAAATTTGAAGATGAATTGACATCAATGTTATTTCTGCATGAGAAATGTGAACTCACTGTAGGACTAGTGAACATGAACATTAGAAAAGAAACTAGAAAAGACATATGATATCGTGACACCACAATCATCATCATCATCCTTATCATCCTCAATATCATCATTATCAACATTATCATCATCATCATTCTCATGTTCATCATCACTATCACCATCATCATCATCACATCATCATCATCATCATCATCAACATCACCAGTATTGATCACTAGAAGGAAATCATTATCATTACAGTCAACATCATCATCATCATCATCATCATCATCATCATCTTCATGTTTAACCACAACAGGGTAATCATTATTATTTGTATTATCATCATCATCATCATCATCATCAACATCATTAGCGACATCACCAGTATTGGCCACAAGAGAGGCATAATTATCTTAACCATCAACAGTGCACTTATGACCATTGTGTTTGCATGATTGATGTTACTTTCAACAGTTTTCTTCACCAATTTGATTTACATTAACAGTTTTGTTATTGAAACCATTTACATAACTTTGCCCACCAGCTTGCAGTTGCTTGTAGTTTACACTTTTAGTGATGTTTTTAGCATAGATTCCCTCCTCAGTTTGTTTTGAGGAAGCACACTTGATTTTGTTCACTGAAAAATGATCCTCTTTAATTGGTTTTGACATAGCACAATTGACATTGACATTGTTCATAGCACAGTTTTTCTCTTCAGTTAGTTTTGAGTTTGGACAATTCATGTATTGATTCATATATTCATCATTATCAAGTTATTAGAAGGAATGCCTCATACAAAACGCCAAATATAGGCCATGGAAGGGTCAAACAATGGTGTTATTGCCATTATAAATGTCTGAAAAAGTATTGTCGGTGACTGACAGAGAAATCATAAATCATTAACACTAAAGGGTTACTTCATGGGAACAATAACACAGATGTAGTCATATTGACAGTTAATGTCCCTGCTAATACATTTGAGGTTGACTTGTCATCTGTTAGAGGTAAATGAGATCATAATATTTCACTCCAGACGTCAGTGTTTTCCGGAAAAGGCAGATGAAAAAGCAAATGGATTTCCAAATGACCAGGATTTACATAATTGTCCTACTTTTTATACAACATTATTTGCAATGCACAATTTTGATGTTTTTCATATCAACATTCAAATGTATCTCATGTATAGTGTTCTGATGATAAGCATAATTATGAAATCTACAGTTGTTTACTAGACAATTCCTTCATTCGTTACAATGAGATACACTTATGAAATATGTTTCAAATCTTGAAATACCGAGTTTCATACTTGTGTATATTCAACTAATACAACAGAGAAGAAGCTAAGAAGACTTGACCTTGAACCTCCATTTATTATTATTTATCGGGAACATGACCAAATAACCTAACGTCTTACAGCATTTACAAGTTACCCAATCACATTGCTTTAACCAACCCATGAATACAAACTGACCAATAAAACTCAAAGTATACCCATATCCACACGTACTTGGGGATATCCAACTTACCCGAGGAACAGAGACTATTGTCCAATGTAGATATTGCGAGATAAACGTATCATGGTAGCAAAGGTGTTGTCATAAGTGTGATATATGGTAACACACTCTCTTGAAATCAGTAAGTAGAGACACTATTGAAATATAATGTCTACATCGCAAGTACGATAGCATCAATGTTGATTAATGTACTTTTTATACGTATTAACTTGGAATATCAAACATCTGTAATGTACTATCTGGTATCTAAAGTTGTCCCCAAAGTGTGTTTCCTAGTCCCAAGCATACCACCTGCTCTACATCCAAACACAGCAGGATGGCAATGACTTATTATCAATAAAAACTGAAACCCTAGCCAGTCCAACATATCAACCTCTCACTCAACGTATGCCAATATCAAAATAAAGTTCAACATCCGCGGGCAACCTGAGGCATGTTCAGGACCGCGACCCTTAGATTGACAATATGACTGCCCGTGCTCCTTTACTCTTTTTGATATAGGGTGTAGGTTCTTATTACCTACGTTTTATCTACGTTTTCATAACGATATATCGAGTTCCTATGTATAGTGGCGGTAGATGAGGACCTTAAACCAATATCCCTTAAGACCTAACCAGTTGTGTACCACTATATAAGAAGGTATACTGGGATAAGTTTACAGAAATAACAGTGACTTTATAAGTATACAACATACTTACAACAGGCTCAACAGAAGTATTGTGGCAACTCCACAACATCGTACCCCATCTATGTCAATATTCTCTTGACCCATTCTGTCATAGCTGTCATAACAACGAAGACTGGTTAAGAATAAAACATTGATTATACTATAAAGCAAAGAACAGTGGTACGGAAGAAAACATGTAGAAATATACATCACAGACGAAACACACATAACATGTTTATGACAAGCAGACCAAACTATTTTGGAAATACATTAAGGCAAGAAAAGAAGACAACACCGAGATCAAACAATGTCATTGATCAAATTAAAAGTCATTTTAACTTGCAAACGTAAACATCATATTACGAATCTTAGAATGAAAAATATAACTTAGTAATTTTCTAGAAAAAAAACAAGGACAACTTTGGCAGGTTATCTTCACTGAAGCAAGTTGTTTTTTCTTATCGGTAGCTCCTATCATAAGTAGAATAGAATACTTATGTCAAATGATTGCTTCCCAAGAATGTGTACCGCAAATAAGCAGTTGGTTTTATTGCATATCTACCTGATATGAGTATGACTCATCCCAAAAAGAGATAGCTTAACGTCATTTGTATATCAATCTCATCATCTATTGATATTGAAATGATATGATTGATTTTTAAAAAAGTGTCAATGTTTATATCCGTATTGTAGATTACTTGATAACATCAGCTGTCAATGATTACTAATAATCACTTTTGATTTACATTAAATGTTATGAGAAGGCAACGTTATTACACCAGGTAAACAACAAAGGAATGATATTATAATGAAGTATATATCGTAAATAATAAACTCTATACAATTAGAACAGTGCCACCAAGTCATTCTGTCTGTAGGTGATGGAATAAAAGCATGGAGCTTACTGTCAGTGAGGTGCTTGTAGAGTCAAATACCATGTGCTTCCATATATTATCATTATTGAATAACCAGGAATGGCTGAATAGTAACTAGAATACTAAAATAGTTAAATGGATGGACAGGCAGCAAGATAGTGACGGATTGATTGCATTACCAGAGAATTGCGTTGCTGTTTGTTTGACAGACAGAGAGCCTAACATGCTTCTCACTGCAATTAACTAAAAGCTGACTGACGGAGGTTTCAGTTTCAAACCTTGAATGAATCCAGATTCTATTTGCTCTGCATATATCGAGAAAGTTACAACAATTCCGTCAGTCAAGCTAAAGTTCAGGTTTCCGCATCTTGTTAGTAATAGTATTTGAGTCCAAAATCGATTAGATGATATTGGAATGTTACTTATCATAGTTGTCCGCCTACACCGAAAATAGTTCTTCTTGTGTTCGATTGTTTTTTCTTTGAGTCAATGTAAATGGAACTGATTGGAATGGGGGATGCCTATCATTGATACATTGTTAGTGTGTATATTGGTATTCTCTCATGTATTTGATAACCGTGGGATCATTAATATTGTCGACAATATAAAGAACATGTGTTGCATACATTATATGACAAAGGAATTATTGAGCATTGCATATACATTTATACTTTCACTCTTCACCCACGCTTTATTTTAGTGATTCATTCATGCCAATATATCATAAGCACCTTTCCATTTGATTGTGCTGCTTTTGGGAAACATTAGGAGGACACATGGACAAATTTATCACTTTTTGCGTCCATCACATTTTGTGTTTTATGGTGGGATCGTTCTTGATCTGCACTAGACTCTCCTTTGCAGACAATGATTCCGTAGTTAAGTGTAGCATATGGTCGTCAAGGCTCCAAACGAGCCCGCGTGCCATAATGGAGGGTTTATATCTAACTTAAACTGACTTCTATCAAATCTATAAACAAATCAATTTTAACTTTTGAAATTTTCTGAGCATAAAATCAGTGCAAATTGATGTGTGTGTGTCTCCTTACTGCCAGTTATACCATTTGAGTGCATATGGCGTGAAAGACATCAATATATCATGGCATGGCGTCCATTCGTCCGTCCGTCCGTCAACCTTTCACTTTTTGATATTTTTCTCAAGACGCGCTCGCTGTATAGAACTGAACTGAACTGTTGTTTGTATACTCCATGGCCAATGAGGAATATAAGTTGTAGATATGGTGTCATTCTGGCCCAAGTAAGGGTCACAGGGGTCACATAGATAACATATATAACATAGATAAATACAACTGTTATTCGAATTGCAGCTACTCAAAATATATGAAATTTTGGTCATACTGCCATTTACTATTAAAACACTAATCACTTCTTCTTTATATGCCTTTGTTACCATTGTAATTGAAAACTTGATACAACATGTGCATTATTGCATGTACATGTATGCAAAATTCGCCTATATGTAAATGTTGCTATGTAAAATGTCACTTCTTTGTAGTTTGAACCTAAATGTAATGTATATGGCCTGGGTCCTCCAGGGATAGTTTTAAAACCTTGCATCTTACCTCTTGTTGATAACAATCATGACACTAGGATACAGTATATTATATTAATATTTTTTTTTTTAAATAGCATACTGAATACTGAAGAATACCTTTCATATACGTAGCGTAGCGGAGCGAAGTTATACAACATTTGTTGCTGTTATACGTCGATAGAGGCACAAAACATGTAAAACAATCCTTATAATTACAAAATCAACAAGTTTTTTCTTTAGATACTTACACACATCTAATATATTTGTCATTGATCACGGGAGGCAGCAGCTTGTTACACGCAACAATACATGGCTGAAGCAAAATTGAGGAATCATTAATCTAAAACGGCAGAGGATTCAATTTCGTTTTCCCAGCATTCACATGCATACAATCAGGGTTCGTCTTTTCTGGTTTACGCAATTTGTGATTAACCCTCATTAGCACATCACGTGACGTTCAAACATGGCTACCGTTTGCGAAGGGCTAGTGGATGAATTAACAAGCTTGAGGATTTGTATCGATTAAAATGAAGTGTTCCCGGTGAACTTAATTGTCTCCTTTGGAAAAGGAATCAATATTCCAGTTATTGGCGTAGAGTTGAAGACGAAATGACATGTGTATATCTTATTTTGCATCAAAACGTTACGCTCAGTTGTAAGAACCAAGTGACACGTTCGTTTGTTCTGATGGATTGTCACGTCATAAGGTACGAATGCACGAGGAAATGGCAGCAGGTTTTTGAGAGCTCTCGTCCAATCAGAAACGCGGAAATTAGTGTAACAAAACCATTTTGTAATAATAACATTTTGACAGACAGCATTAATAAAGCACTAAATATTGAATTGGATCATTGCATTTTAGCATAAAACATGAAGATATTCAAATTTACTTTTCCCGAAAGTAAATCGTAACGGTGTAGCATAAACGCAACGGTGTAGCACAAACGCTGCCGTTGGCATTTAAATCAATATTTGATCAGTTATTATTTTTTACATATTGCCATAATATGTATCCATATAAAATGATCTCAGGAATCAGGAATTGATATATTAATATCCATATTTAATATTACTTGCCGACGTTGCTCCTTTGAAATTCTAATTCTTTATCTTAAAAAATAAATAAACTTTCAATACAATTATGGAAACCTATGACCACAGGATTACAAATGTTGCAACAAAGATATTACGTCATAATGTCTCTATTGTGACACGAAGTAAATTTTATAATAACTCATACAAGCACTAAATTACGCATATTAAAGTGTTGATATTTCTATTTAAACAAAGCGCATTTTCGACCATGTGTCTAATTTTGTTCATCCAATTTCCCTAAAGAAAAATGCTAAAGTGGACGAGAGGAATAATATCAAAATCCGACTTTTATATACAAGGGCAACCATAGTTCACATAAATCACATTATCCATTATAAATCAGTAACAAAACTATATTAATGGGGAATATAACCATTCTTTCTTGTTTTTGTTATAAAACTAATGGAAGTGTATCATTTTTCAGCAAATAATATCTGCGACAACAATGTTTAAGTTGATGTTTCATGACATACTGGAAAGAAAACCGAGATTCATGAATGAATGAATGAATGAATGAATGTCTTTATTTCCTCCGATATGGCGAAGATCACAAGGATGTATTTACATGGTCATAAACAAGGCATAGAAACAGGATTCATAAAACAAAATAGATATCAGAAACTGTACAAAAGAGATGATTTCAATGAATGAATGTACAAAGCAAAATGCAATATAACATTGTTTCTGTCTGATGTAGTTATTTCAGGTATGATATTTGCTCCACATAAAAAAGCTATTAAATTATCATCATCATCAATCATTTCAATACGAACATACAAGTCAATATCAAGTGTATCAATTAGAAAACTATAAAATGCGTTACGTTGCTTCATATAAGTTTCACAATGTAGAATGACATGACAGTCGTGATCAAAACATTGGGTTTTACAATTTATACATTCCCGTGAGGTTTTCCCTCGTGACATTACCTGTATTAAAAGTTGTATATAGGCTCTATAATCTGGGTAGTTGTACATTAAGCTATATAAACTATGCATACGTAGTTGTTTGTGTACTTTAGCATATCTAACCATATCATGTCTGACAGATAGAGTCGATTTCCACTGATTTTCCTCTGAGAATGTGATGGCTTTAATAACAATATTGCGCCATGTTGATTTTGGGGGGAAATAACCACAATGTACATAATCAATAATAAAATTTAGTAAATCATATTTTCTTGCCGTGCTTAAAAGACAGGTGCATATGTTTCGTGAGTTATTTAATAATTTAATATTCAATGAAATGAATGCACAAAATAACATCTTTGTTGCTGAGTGGCATTGATTGTTGCACAGACGACCTAGAAAGAGTAATCTGCATTTATCAATATAACCTATCATTGTCCAAAGACCCAAATTAGCTATGACAGAACATGAAGAACTTCTTCTGTTAAGACCTTGAATACATCTTGCAAAAAATCGTTGAGTGGATTCAATTAAATCAATATCTTTACCATGTAATTCAGGCAAAATTTCACATCCATAACAACTGGTTGGTAGTATCATCCGCTAAAGTGGACGAAAGGAATAATATCAAAATCCGACTTTTATATACAAGGGCAACCATAGTTCACATAAATCACATTATCCATTATAAATCAGTAACAAAACTATATTAATGGGGAATATAACCATTCTTTCTTGTTTTTGTTATAAAACTAATGGAAGTGTATCATTTTTCAGCAAATAATATCTGCGACAACAATGTTTAAGTTGATGTTTCATGACATACTGGAAAGAAAACCGAGATTCATGAAGGCATTCTGACTCGGGTTTCACCCTTTTACAACGTTGACGACGGCTCAACGTTTTGAAAAAAACTAAATCGGTTTGGTTTCCAGGATCACTTCGTCAATGACTGTTCTCGTGTTCTCTCTTTGTTTTATTTTGTTCAAAATGTTCAGTCATCTATGTTCTGTGCAGAATATGAAGATAAATTTGATCTTTTGACGTTTATCCGCGTCAATCTCATGCGACTAAAGGCCTGAAGACTAGGTTCTATTCTTTATCAGAAATAACATATGAATAGGAATGTTATGTTGGTGTTCCATGACATAAATGTATTTGAAAAAGAAAAACAAGATCGATGATACATTCTCACTTCCGTTTCAACCTTTGATATATAATAGAATATAAACAGTGTCACTTTCCGGGAGCAATGCGTCAATGACAGCTCTCCTCGTCTTCCTTTGTATTATTCGTTAAAGCAATTCCGTCCTGAATGTTATGTAAAGCCTCTGCGGCTTCATTTTACATAATCATAAACCCTTTTATTTCTAAATTATCAACTTCCGTTACGTTTCACGAATGGTTATACACAAGTAGGATTCCAGTTAAATGTCAAAGATGGTATATGGACAAGTCATATCTTATACGGAAAACATAATGCTGTTTAGATACAACAGGATAGAACACTCGTATTATATCATACATTCCGAATTGTTATTGCTATGTGTCAGATAGGTGAGTTAAATGGGTATAACCCCAATCTGCCACGTAACAACTATTTAAAAAGATATCACACAACAAACTTTTAAATGATTTTAATACAAAATAAGTTAAGATTCTGATACAAGTAATAAATTTAAGTGTTTACAAAGTATAAATTCACAAAGCTAAACTGGCAGGCTAACAAAAGATAAAGGGCTTAACAATATAAAAATATACTCATCACCGACATGGTTCAACCGACCTGGTACATGCACAATCCAACCACTGACTCACAATATTGCAATGCCCATTTTAAACATATCTGTCAATTGTGTAAGCTACCAATTAGCAACAAATACATACCCAAGCGCTTTAAGGATAGACAAAGGATAGGGTGAAGGCATAAGCAACTCAGCAAATTAAAAGAACAATGGTCTCATAAGCAAACCTATGGTTGTAGATTCCCACTTGTTAAAGGATTGAGATTTAAAATGTACTTAGACATAACATTATTAAAATCAGGCAATGCTTTACAAGGATATTCCTCCTCCATTAGTTGAGCATGTGAGCGTATCTTGCCCGTACATGTACATGTATATACCCTGATGAGCCGGTTATAACAGGAAGCTTGCATGTTACATCGGTGCCGAATAAAGCCATTCACACATTTATTTATCATATAAAGATATATAAAGTTTCACCTCTCTGGCAAGTTACGAGTACATGGTCACTTGATATTCCAATGTCTATGTAGGTTAAATTAAAGGATTAGAGATTGGACTGCTTTCGTGAAACCATGGAAAGGCATACATCAGATTAATTTTTAAAGAATCAAATAAGATGGATGGGGGGTTGGTTCTGATGTAAGGTGAAGTCATCATGGCTTTATGTAAATGGCATATGGTCACTGGTAAATCAAATGGGAGTCAAGGTATCCGTCTCAATTACATGTGTTTAACTGTATAGCCATCTTTGAGAGTCACTCTTGTTCTCTTCATTACTTCATTCAAAAGCATGCAGTGTCAAATACCGCTGGGTGGTGAGGTAAATGTTGACTGACTTTGCAATAATGGTCTGGAGAAAGATTGTTAGAAAATATATATAATTTGTATTCAATTTGCTTAGAAGTCAGGATTAACACAAGTGAGTACAACACATGTAACATACATATCATTAATGAATTTAATATTAACATTAATTAGATGTATCTCTACCAACCTCATACACGCTATATCAGACTAGAGTGTGGAATAGCTGTTATTCTTATGTGAATGTTTGTGAATTCTTACATCTGTCCATGAATTGAAAAGTTCAATATTATCACTCATGACTGTGCCCATCCTGAAAATGTATGCTTTTAGCTCATTCGATGAAATAAACATGGTATCTGTCAAAAACTGCTTTACTGTCACGTGTCACGGAATCGAATTGAATATTATATTATATCACCCTGCTTTAACTCAAAGCAGGTGACTATATTTTTACTCCAAAATATGTGTATGCAATTTAAAAACATGTTTTAAGTTTATCATCGGTATTTATCTATATTTGTATGTATGAAGTGTAATAAATAATAGAACGCTGTTAACTACATAACATAATATTGATAACTATAACACTTCTTCATAAATGTAGTCCTCAAAAACTCGCTAGTTTGTTTACTTTAACAATCATTTTAGCTCGATAGCTCGACTCGTTAAAGACAATCCTTGTTTGTAACACGATGTCCGCAAGAGCCACGGCCCACAAAAGTACAAGAATGTGTACTATTGAAGGTAGTGTTATCCCATATATAATCATGTTATATTGGTTCTTTATCTAAATGACATGTATTTGTAATCCTTATTTGGGTAAAATTATTAAGTACAAATCTATCGCAATTTATTTTAATGTACATAGTGATTGAAATATATCTCTAATAGTTCAATGTAGACAGTGATTAAACTATATTGATGTTTTATTCAATGTAAATAGTGGTTGAAATATACCGATGCATAGTTCGACCTACATCGACTACAGCAGCGATTCTGAAAATTAGATAGAAATTAGATTTCATGTTAGTTTATTCAATCCTTTCACGAAAACACTGCTTCAAAGTAAATATTTTGACCACACCAAGTAGATAGATCAATACGATAAGACCCCCGAGGAAACCAAAGGAAATTCTATTTGTTCAGTCCGTCTAGATTATCATGTTGCGGTAAACACTGCACTCTCTGTAATCCGGCCTCAACATTCCAATAGATTACTCTATACCTCGAAAATGCTTCACAAATATCTTCAAATATATCGATGACTGTATACAGAGAAGTGTACCGCCGTACTTATTGATATCCAACATATCAGCACTGGAACAAATATGTATATGTCATATCATGAGACATCAAGGTGATAGTTATACCATATCTACAAATGTATGTTCCACCAATGTACGGTGATTGATATCAATCAATTTATCGATAAGCTTTTTTTGTCATGCAAGGGGTTTATTCAGTGAGGTGACATATTTTCATACATGAACAATCATCACAACGTTTATAGTGCAATATTTCTCTGATAACTGGACGATACCTACGGTGATGTATGGACGAGATATATAATGTATCATTGAACTATACATACATACATGTGTAGCGTTAAATCTCCATAACTGGACTCAGAACGCTTTGCACATTGTACACTCTTACTCTGACGTACTTTCGCAGTTGTCATAAGCGCTACACGAAGCAATACACACCCGTTCATTTAGGTTCCCGTGTGTACAAATTGGTGGACTCCGTGCAATGTGGATGAAGTGCCTTGACACGACACAAATTGTAGGTGCCTCCACCGGGATTCGAACCCGGGCCTTTGCGAGGGAGTTCAGCAAGCTAACCACTTCACCAAAGTGCTCGAAACACGTGTATCATGTACTCATGCTTATATAAGTACTCATGTATATATGTGGCTCAATAATAACTTTGATGCTTGGTTTGAGAACCATATACAGTTATTGAATGATTGCGATAGTTCGGGAAACATACTTACACCCCTGCCAAACATATGTAATGCATAAGCATTCTTGTAATTAATGAGTTGTAGATTCATAAAGCTGTTTCCGCGTCTGTTTACAAACTTCACAAATTATTTCATCTTCAATGAAATCGTTAAAGCATGTTCTTGAGATTCAGTGGAAAAAACTTGATTGCATTATTTCCTTTGATGTGTGGAGTGTGTACAGAGACTGGAACGGAAGTTTGTTAGTGGAGGGGAGTGCTTACAAACCAATTACTACACGCGACTGTAATCTCAGTCAGTACACAACACGTAACCCGTTATGCTCCGTGTCTATAGGCCTTGTTCCAAGATGGTACATAACGAGATATGTCTAACTGGGATACATGAACATATTTTAATCTGAAACGTAGATCAAGATAATAATAGATCGGAAGTTAAACATTGTATGTCGGTATGGTCCGTTGAACAGGCTTACATTGTATGTCGTTTATCTATAATCTGATGAACATGTTAAAACCAAAACAGCTGTAAAGCTGATTCCAAATGAACGTAACTTATAAAAAACGCCTCTTTCATTGCAGTCACGATAGAGAATTTCATGGTACAAACGCGTATAAGGAGGTAATAAGTTAAGTTCCAGATTTGTGGGGAGTTAAAATATCAAAATTGAAATAAACATCAGCAAACCTCATGTTTACCTATTCTTGAGTTATGTGTTTACATAACTGTAATACATGTACACAACCAAGAATTCATTCAAGTGCCTCGAACTCTGTGGACTCATGTGCACATAATCTCCAGCTTGTTCATTAAGAAACGATGTTGTGTTTCTATATCTCTCCCCAGCTTCATTACACTGAAGGAACAACATCATCTAGTGCGTATTAACTTTAACGCAAATATGGGTTGGGAATAGAACATGGTTAAATCTTACCATTGCCAACAAGGGGTACAGTGATCTCAAAACGAAGAACCATTTCAAGATCAATATATCTACATCTCTCTGCGCTAGTGTTTTCATCGGGGTCAGATTGGAGTTTTTACATGGTTGCCCATTGATATCATAATTAGAGGCAATTGGTTTGTTTCCATTGTGGTGTAAATTCCCTCTTTAATTTATATCTGTGTCGTGTCGTTTGGTTTCACCTACTTATTGTAACCCACATTGGTTACAACTAATTTTTCAACTATTATGATGTATGCCTTGTCATAACCTAACTGGTGAATGTAGCTGTCTGCTTGAGGTTAATGCATATGTTCAGGCATTCTTCATCCATGTTCTTTGTTGTGGATCCTGAGATTTTTGGTTGCCGGAATGGGTCTGTGATGTCGGCAGCACAGAGTATGTCTCGGCCAAAAAAACGTCATGTCACAAAAGAATGGCGATTATTGAAATGAGACAACAGAACTTGTTCGGTTTTAAATCATTGTTGATCAGAAGAAAAAAAACATTTGAAACATATTTTCATACAACAACAATTCATTCGAGCAACAATACAGGCACGCATTCGCATCAAAGTGGTGATTAAGCTACAGATGTACGTTGTTACAGTGCGCAAGTGAATTGATCGGAAATCTTTATTGGGCATGGTTTTCATGAATGTTATTGACTCGAATCACAGTTTTCCACGATTTCAATAGACTTTCATATTAATTATTGTTTCTGTATAACGTAAAGACCATCATAAATTATATTTCAGAAATTATTTCATCTGTCATTTAAGGAAAATCAAGTAGGCGCTTCTTTTGGCCGACAGTGGAATACATCGGATTTTACTTTGTTTGTATATAAAGTTGATCTAATTATCTTGATTTTATTAGGATGGATTATTATTTTTGGATATTATGTTGAGGTGATATTCGATGAGATTGAGAAAATATTTTTCATAGCCGGTGGGAGAACAACTAATACGTTCGAGTTGGAGGAACTGTTGGACTGGGCCCTCAGTTCTGATATGTCTATAGATTGAATGGAAGTGTACAGTGGATAGGGATGTGTATCTGTAGGCTTGCAGTACACCTTGAATTCTAACTTATTTAAAAAGCCAGTATATCTTACCCATCATATGTCATGTGACACTTTAGCTGTGAACCTAATTATGGAATGTAGCTAAGGCTATTTAGTCTGTTATGAAAATGTCCAGAAGAGTTCGACCTGACGTCCATAGCATGGGAATGCCATCTCTGAATCTAACGGAAAGAACAGGTTTATCACCGCTGAGTGTTTCAAATTTTGAAATTTCACAAAGAACAATTTTACCATGCTTTACATCAGTCGTGTTTTATTGGACCTCAGGTGCTGCTGTTGTTTTGTGGGTTTTTTTTTAAATTGTCCATGCTTTTAAGCATTAAAAAGACGGTAAAACAGAAACGATGCATAACAGATGGTATAAGATAAGTAGTCTCAACTTCTATCCGATTTCGATAGCATGATTGACGTCGAAACAATTCTGTACCTTCCTCCCGGTGAAATGCTGTAAATAAAAAAATAATTCAAATTAAGACTTCGGTGTATTCATTGGACGAGACAGCATAGGATCTCAAACATACTCAATTTGTATATATTCGCTTATATTCACTTCACAAACAATAACATTTCCAATTTCAAGCGATTTAAGATACACGATGGGTCGTGGATTTTACTCCGTTAACATTGTGTAACAAGCACCTATGCGCGAATATAACGACAGCCTGTAGTTAAGATTATATGTCGCATAAAACAAACTTGCAAAAGGCGTAAGATACTCCCTGGAGCTCAAAGACAAGTAATTCGCCGAGGAAAAACAGTGGCAATTGCTCATTAGGTCGTCTGTGCCCTTAAGCTAATTTTGGTGATTTAGATGATCTGTTTGGATCGTCTTACAGAGAATAATAACTGGATGAGCATCAGGTTTCTGTGAGTTATGTCGATAACTAGTATATTTCTTGATTGTGTTTATATGTCTGAGCTATAGAGATAACATTAACCCAATATTATTATAAGATAATGTGTTATGCAAGCATGTTTTTCGAGTGATCTGATTGTTTGAGAGTCGGCAACACGATCGTGGACAGACAAAGCTTATTCAGCGAGTCGGACTAAATCAATATTGTCTTGAATTAATACAAATACAAATACAACTACTAACGTCAAACTAGTACTGTTATGTCATGACGTCATGTTTCCCTTCTGAGTTGTTCGAAGTCCTAAGTTGTTGAAATGAAAGGGCTGTCAAAGCTGTTAAATTACACTTCTGACGTAATCCTATTTTTCGTTCACTCCATTATTGTTTAGTATTGGACAGTTACACATCACACCATCATTTTTAAGTATATATTTAATTTCAGTGTAATTTAAATAATTTAACCGACCTCGTAACTCTCTATTCCTTAAAAATAATGGGACTCGACCCTTCGGGGCTTGGCTTCATTATTGTTTAGGAATGGAGAGTTACTCGGACATTAAACTTTACTGACTACGGTCCCCTCATTATTTCATACTGAAACATCTTTATGGTGTAATTGGTCAATACATGTTTTCATGGAACTAACCAAACAATATTAACCTCTGACATTTTCATCGATTAATATTTTTGTCTTGGTACAAAACTACATTTTGTGTTTGTCTATGACGAAAGATGTCTCCATTGTCTTTGGTCTCCATATGATCGATGTACTCATGAATAAATTACATAATCGCGCTTAAGGAGATTATAACAGCACTATCAAGTTGTTTGCTTGCAAACTTAAAGTAAGCTGATCGGTCTTCTCGTCTGTATGACAATCTCGGGTTATTTCTAGTTCACTATGCCATACACATGGGTCATCTTCAAATGTCAAAAGTGTAAGAGTCAATATTGTTGTTGTATAAAAATCTAGTACCTGTCCATATTTCCCGCATTGTCAACATGGGCCATGCTGCAAAACAACGTGTAACTTGTCGTGATAAGTTTTCACATGTGTACATTGAAATGAAACAATACTACAAGCCCCAGTGAAGCTGTTCCATGCAGTAGGTTGATGTGGTTGAATAGCAGATTTTACAGACGCATCTTTTTATAGACTTTGTTCTAAACCGTTTTAAACGTACCTGTCATTTTATTCTCTACATGCTCTACTGATTGGCAGTGGCGAGAGAGAGATTTTACGAGCGATTTTCAGAGAGCTGTTCTCTCTGGCAATGGCACAATTGATGCCTTTTTATACTGTTAGGGGCAATTGCAGATACAGAGCATTGGTTTCGGCACGCCGCACTACACTTTACCACACAATACGTCTATAAACATAAACCAACTAGAACGTTTGTCTTTAACTTGTACTCCTTTATCCCTAATAGTTCTTTCACATCTCTAAAATACGTAAATGTAAGTAGTTGGAACACAATTGAGGACAAAATACCTCTTAAAGGAAAGTTGGAAATCATTTCCATTTTTAATCAGAATAGGTAATTAGAGAAATGGATAGATGCAATTGATATTGAAGAAAGGATATATTTATTCTATTATTGCAAGCAGTGAAGCGCATCCCAATAATATAACCAGATCAGCCTATAAGCACCAATGCAGAGAAGTGTCACACTTCAGGTATACCGCCCTAGCCAGATAGTTTACAGTTGAATTCCATAATAACGGGACCCGTTCGTGCAAAATTAATGACGTGAAAAGAAACGTCCCCACATTGTTAAGAGTGTATAAAACGAAAGTAGATATTCAATTCACACGTGTTTAGTACTCACAATGTCATATATATATAATTATTTTATTTTTACATCTGCCCATGTACATTTTGGGTGTTGAAATCGCTTTTTTCTAAAGATTATTTCGCATTTCAGTTGAAAATGATCAAATGTAGAAGTGTATTTAATAAATGTTGTGATCAGCAATAACCTTCATGGACTGAAAACTGTTAACGCATCATTACTAAAGAGCGTAATAAAACAAGCCTTTTTGACCCTCCTATTTCGTCTCGATAACGAGTTATTTTTATTAGTTAAGGTGATTTAAAAAAGACGATTTCTTAAAACGAGTTTTTCTCAGAAGTATGAACAGATTATATTTTGAAATTTCAAATGCAGTTAAGTTGGTTTCTAAAGACATGCTGTAAGTCGGTTTCAGTCGTATGTGTCGCTCGTGGATTGACATATCTTTAATGTTGTTTGAGCTGTTTCCGTTGCAAGTGAGTTAATTAACACAGTAATTTCCTGCAGTTTTGGTCAAAAAAATTGTTATAACAGTTATGCGTGATACCATTATTTTCCTTTCAGCAGTCTCAGAAATCGTACCCGAAAATGTTAACTTGTTGCTTGTGATATGTAAAACATCAATGCCCCGCAACACAAGTGTCGTGGACTTAATGCTGTATAATATCAGTTGAACCAATGTGAAGATATCATTCCAGAGAACATTTCAAAGTCTACCATTTTAGAAAGTAAGGGATTCATTCTTTAAAAAACCAGCATTAGAATTAGATTTAATTTCTTTTTTAAGAATACGTGTTCAACATACAAGCGAACATTTAACTCCAATACCATTTAACTCCAATATCATTTAACTTAGATCGAACGTAACACTCGTACCTCGTTCGTCGATCTGAGAACTACATGGATCCCGCAGGGGTCATGTTAGGTGACCCGTCACTGTGACCCGTCACCTTCTAACATCTCTACCAATCAGAGCTCTGCTAAGGTGTGTCATTAAATGTGTTGTTTTGTCAACTCAAGTCGGTCCGATGGCTTTCTAGCCTCGTCGCTGATTGGCTTGAGTAAAAGGTCACCTGACATGACCTCTATTGTGTAGTTGTCACATCACAAACGCATCGAAGAACTAGCGTTAAGTTGAATCTGATTTAAATGCGATTTTATTTGAACTCAAAGCAGTAATCTCTTCCTGCATGTATATAACGTTTTGAACATATTGCATTTAATTAAAATGTACGATCGAACGAATGGTGAACCATATCCTCTGCATTCAATCAACCATGTTGATGAATTATAAATAGAATACAATTTGATGATAACACGTTGAGTAACTATAAGGAAATATTCCAAAATAAGCTTAATATAAATATTATAATATAATATTAAACATTTCTTTGACGATATGTGAAGTAATTCTCCTCTTAAAATAAGCATCAACAAATTCAAATGCAATTCTCTTCTTCTTGAAACTATTAGGTTAACACAAAGAAGCTATTGAATGTTTAATAAAGCAAGTTTTGCTGTAAGGCTTCACGCCGAAACAAAACAATAGGAGGCCAAATGAAGGGAGACAACTGTACAAGCCGTATTTGTGTTAAGCGCTTCTCGTTGAAGTTATGATGTTAGTAAGACGGCTCACTTTACATGGCTAGGACTTCATGTAAGGTGACAAGAAAGTTGCATTTGTGTGTAAATAAAAACCTACAAATGCATGCAGTTCGTGAATAAAATAACCTTGCAGTATATGACATATTGTTAAAATCCATCAATAGATGTTATACGTCTTCTATACTCATACATGTATTGTATATGTATACTTCCCTGGCATATCTTCAGCTAAGATACATGACTATACCAAATGCATAAAACGAGGAGGGAATATTGGTACACACACCAACATGGAAAACATAATAGAAGCCAGATGTGAATATATGGGAGTAAATTATGTTGTTCAGTCATAGGTCCTATTACATCTGGCCTCAAACGGGAATTCCAAAGTCGATTGAAAAATGTAAAAGCAAACCCAAAATAGAGAAGAAAAACGATGACAATATTGTATTTGCGTGGCAGATGATGTACATAAAGTAAAGTCATATAAAATATAACAAAAATAGAGACACCATTTGGCATTAAAACACATACATTCCCCAAAAATAATATATACTGCTTATCTACCCTAATCTTTGCCCTTAATGTTTTTGAAACGTAACTTGCAGAATAACACAAATAGAAATTGCCCTGTATCGGATATAAACTTAGATGGAGGTCATAATAAGAGTACTGCGATTGAGCACCTACAAACTACTTCACTCGGAGCGGGAGGTCGGACTACACTACTTCACAGAAGGCTCAAACACCAAATCATTCATAGCTCAAACTTCTCTCAGATATTTCTCACTTGATTTAATCAAACCGTTTGAAATCTGATCGAGCACAGCATCTGTTGGCCTTTAAAATAGAAATACGAGTCCGAATAGGACATTACTAATGGTAACGTGATGAGTGATTTCCTGGTTTTCAATGACAGGTACCATATAGGGTTGTCATCTTCCTGCCAATCCGTCACTCTGTCTGTCGACTTGCTGTTAGTATTTTATGAACAGGTCAACTCACTCCCTTCCTTACCAGCTGTCTGTCTCACTCTCACTTTTTGTTTGAATTAAAAACGTTAAAATGATATATTTTATACGAAATATATTAATCAAATATTTGGACTTTGGACCTTGGCAGTTAAGAACATCTAAAACATAACAGCCTCATAAATGTCACCAAATAATTTCGTTAGTATCAGTCCAAACCAGTCCATTAAATTAATTTCACATCGTTAGTATCAGTACAATCCAGTCCAGTAAATTTATTTCACATAGTTAGTATCAGTCCAATCCAGTCCATTAAATGTATTTCACATCGTTAGTATCAGTCCAATCCGGTCCATTAAATGTATTTCACATCGTTAGTATCAGTCCAAACCAGTCCATTAAATGTATTTCACATCCTTACTGTGCATAATGCATTTATTAAGCCGTTAAGAAACAGTTGGTATTTACTAAGCCAAAATAGGCTGTCATAGACCAAGTGTACTTTTGACTCGTTATTTTATCAGCAAGATATAGTTAAATGTAGTATACATGATACATAACATTCTCTTCCCACGGGAAGCGTAAAACAACAGAGGGTAGGATCGGAAATCTGGAGGGAGTAACCTCTGTGGGAAGAGAATGGATACATAAGAGTATTGAACTATTATTCGCTACTGAGGCTGATGCGTTATCATACGAAGACCGTACTTACATGTGCTGTGCACGCACGGTGCCCTTACTTGCACACACAACGTTGTAAGTGCGTCCATGTGTGATGAACGTGAGTTTTCAAAGTCGATTTTAGGCACCCAGGAGGTGGGGTATAGGATGTTCAGATGTTCTCTCTCTGTGTTGCTGCTCAAGATGCCGCCTATTCCACGACATAGACTCCGAGTTCTGAGGCAACAAGAGCAGTTTCAAATAACTGCAGAAATCAGTGCGTCCAACGTACGTTGTAAGTGCTGGGCACGTGCTTAAACGGCACTGCCGATGTGAGTGTTGCGTGCTCATTTGACAGTTGAACTGGGGAAGCGCCGAGTAAGCACGGACGACGCACTCACGACGCACTTACTACGTGCGTGCTCCGTACGTGGTAAGTGCGTCGTCCGTGGAGTATGTGACCATGTGGAAAAACCTAAAACACTCACACTGTAAAAATCGCGTTTAGCAATTAAACACCACCGTTACATGTTTAATGCTCCACATGTTTAGGATAGTGCTTAATGGCTAAACACAAGACTGATATTACATCTGTTATTTAAACATGAATAGCTTTTAAACACATTTCTTAACGTGTTTAGACAGACATTTGAAAACATAACTTTATTTTGACATTGAATTTAATTATAACCTACTATTAGAATACTGAGGCTGAATAACAAAACAATTAAACAAGTTTTCTGAAACTCATTATGGAACTATTGAACTTCAAACCACTGTTGAACTAAATTCCTTTATATACCCCTGCTCAAAAGAAAGTATACCAAGAACAAATTTGAATATTTTTTTTTATATCTACATTTTATATATGAAATGATTCTGAAACACGTCGCAGGAACACAACACACTGTTTTCATTGACAATAAGCGGAGAATGGCGAGAACTTTCATGCAACACGGGATTTTACCAATGATGACGTTGAGTCGGATCCCATGTAATGCACGTGCAAAATCACTGTATAAAACACATGATACTGTACATCAAGACAGTAGCAACAAAAAACACATGAAATAAATGCCGAGGTTAACGGCAATACAGAGAGAGAGAGCCATTGAATGGCAGCGACTGACACCCAACGTCATCCGGCGTTTGACGTCATCGATGCGGCGGCGAGCTCAGGCATGCATTGATGCCCATGGTGGACATACTCGGTATTGAAGACGTGTTGAAGGACTATTCCTTTACTTACGAACTCATTTTCAGCATATACAGCTTGACAGTCATATTGAGAATTGTGAATTTTTGACCACATGTGTCTTTGTACCTCTGTTGGGCATTCAG
Organism: Gibbula magus; assembly: GCA_936450465.1. Classification (NCBI taxonomy): domain Eukaryota; kingdom Metazoa; phylum Mollusca; class Gastropoda; order Trochida; family Trochidae; genus Gibbula; species Gibbula magus. The sequence continues at coordinate 77,382,581 of OW388296.1, forward strand.
TTTTTGTTTTATTGACATGAACGTTTCCATTAGTTATGTTAAAATACCACTCTACTGATATATAAAAAAGTTTATTCTATATCTTCATCTGTTTTTCTTCCATGCTTCTTCAAATCCTTGGTATACTTTCTTTTGAGCAGGGGTTTATTTAAAGACTACCACAAATACACAACTATTGTATAAATATATTTTGGTTAAAACAAATTCGTGTATCTGTCATTTTATTTTTGACTCTTTTAATACTTATTTTGCCCTTTTTGCAGGAAACCAAAACTGACAGGATCAGTGATTACAAAACGTTGAAGTCCCACTAAAATAATGACAGACTTTTACTGATTGATCACTTAATTTGATGTCAGTTAATTTTTCATAACAACCATTTGTATATACCCAACTGAGTTATTCTATAACATGTTACACTTTACTTCATCTGTTAAAGTGTTTCAGGAGACTGGATATGTTCATCTAATGTGTTATTTGTGTCATGTTGCATTTCGATGGTAAACTAAAAGTTTCTTCATTCATGTTTCAGGTGAAGGATGACAAAGGAGATACAATGTATAATGCAGTTTACAAAAGACCATACTGAATCTCAACTACCTTTCCAAATCCTTTGACTTATACAGATCTTTTAAAGGGAGTAAACTACAAAAGCTTTGTAAATATATATAACCATAACAAGTTTACTCCAGAACAAAAGGGATTGAGCATTAATCTTTTTTTTTAAAAAAGAATTCTTATGTTATGTTGAAAACACCCAAACTTATTTTAAAGGTTTTATGTAGTTATTAATTCATGTGCAGAAACACATTAATGTTAAACATGTGCCTTGATTCTAAAACCATATTTAAAATATTTGTGTCAACGGCCAAATGAACATTGTTCAGGCATAAATATATTATCTGTAGATACCTTCTTATCCATGTATATTTTGAGAATAATGATTATCTTATAAATTCAATAGTTGGTGAAATCGATGAGTGTATTGGTGTGTATGGTTATTTTATAAATAAGTTTCAATAAACCTTTTCGAGAAATTCCTGATTTTGAGTCATTATTTTCTAAAAAAAAGGGTGTTGCAGACCAAATTTATTTCTTGTATAATACACTTATGTATTATATGCTCTTATATAATTTTTAGTAAGCGCCATTAATTTTTTGGCGATGACGGTGTGTAAGATTGAATTACAAGATATAACATTGGTCTTCATTGATTTAGATATTTTGTACAGTTGCAATGCTTTTATTTTCAGGCGTGCTGGAGAGTGTGGTTTTGTTTTGGTTGAAAAGCTAAAAAAAAACTTAATCCTTAACGCGTGTCTTGTCCTGTTTTTTTACGCGTTTATACCCCTAAACACGTTTAGATACCTCAATGTGTTTAGGAATGTGTTAAGTTACTAAGCACATCAACAAACGTGTTTATGTAGCTAAACGTGATTAGTTGCTAAACACACTATTTTACCCACGTTTTTGCACGTAGACAGCACACACGGGTTGTGATCGCTGCTGTAGGCAGAGGAAATATGTTTGAAACATTTGCATTGTATGTATTCATCATCTATTGGTCTCCTCAAAAGGGTTGAATGTACTTGTCGTTCAACTACCTGGGTCTATTTATGTGGTTGAATTCTGCATGTGTTCCTGAGTACCATGCCCTATCCAAAGGTTTCAGCCAGATGAATGGAGATGCCAACAGAACAGCGCCTCCCGGGCTCAATGCTGGCAAGGGATGCTAATTAAACACCACCGCTTGTTGCTGTTGTCATGATTTCATGTCTTTGACAATTAACTATCAGAGGTGTAGGCAGGTTACTGATTTCCCTTGTCAATGTGATCGTCAACATGACTACCTGGACCCGAGTATTATGATATTTGACGACATCGCAGGTAACAAATTTGCTGTTTGAATACAAGCTACTACATATACCCCAACTCGTGTCGAGAAACACATAAATGTTCCTCCATAGGAATGAGAAGACGTTCTAAGGAAAGTCAACTTTAATGCAATAGAAGAAACAACATTAAACACTCAAATCATTAAATATGTTTTAACAGTAACTTTCAAGACACTATTCCCAAATCGATTGTTATTTAAAATGATTATTTTCTTAAGTTTGTATCAAATTCGATGTGCTAACTTCCCAAAACTAATTATAACGGTTATAAATTTAAATGAGGTTATTGATCAGAGAGTACTATCCCCTGCATGTTTCAAGTTTTAAAGGTGAGCTGTCTGGTCTCCTGGTAACACACACTAGCCCGGGGTTCGTACAGCACTCATTACATCAACACACAGTAAACGCTGAAGGGTGGACCAGAATAAATCATATCAGTCTCTACTGAAGGTCGATGTGGCTTCTACTCTCTACGTACTCGTCTTATCTAACTCATGACTTTGTACGTCTGTTTGTGCAATGTAAATAACCAGCACGATCAAAAACCGTGTTAACTAATTAACTGCGTACTAACTGGAGGGGTGGATTCAAGGGGTGACCTTTTGATCACTTACCATCTTAATGGCATTTGTTATACGCTATAACAGGTAATATAATATATTATGCATATGTTCATATTATTTACATTCATAATTTGAAAACAAAATTGATATGGTCATGACACAATTTTCTGAACCTAACCCTAAACCAGCGCTATTTTGAAAACAAATTTCACACAGGTTCGATTAAAAGTCACTTGAATTATTTAATAAAGTTCTATTCCTGATGTACTGAATGTTGTAACAACACTATTGGGCCTACTGTTTATACGACGCCCAAGGACATCATATACATTGTTCAAGGTGTAGTGACGTCAATAACATTTCTAACAATTTGGCCTATTCAGCCTCAATCTAATGAAGAGTACCTTACCATGTATACGTCAATCACGACGTAATACTTTCTGCTTTGTCGTCTTGTCTCCTACAAATACATGTTCATGTACTATGGATAGACTCTGACGTTACATTATTTTTTATTACACAGGATGAAGGGTTGACCATGCCTACCTTTAGCTTAATTTACGATCACCTTAGTGTAGGGGTGCGTTGTGAAAGTGGGACTCAACAACGATAAGGCCTAGTTCAACTTGGTATGTGAAACAGTCACCATGGGTAGATGTGGCTTTTTGGTATTTTCTACTTCTTTTGAATTTAGTTTTGAGTCGTTTCTAAGGAAAATTAAAAAAAACTTACTTATGAGTAGTGTGTGGAACAATTACCATGTGTAGTTGTGCCTTTTGGGGGGGGGGGGGGGGGGGGGGGTTTCAACTATTTTGGAATTATATTTTTAACCATTTCAATGGAACTATATGTTAATATTTCATTTTTCGACCAGAACTCAACCACTGTGAGACCTAGTTGAATGAAAAAATCGATGAGAAAACTGAATTCATGATAGTTGGTTCCCAACAACAACGCAACAAAGTAAAGTCTTTCACTATCACTATTGGTGACAGCTCTGTCAGTCCATGCTCATCTGTGAGAAATCTGGGTGTGATATTTGACCCTTCACTATCACTTCAATCACATGTTAGATCTGTCTGTCGTTCTGTGTCCTTTAGTCTCTACAATATTAGCAAAATTAAGAAATATCTGTCATCAGACTGTTTGAAAACTCTAGTGCAGGTTTGTGTTATCTCACGACTTGATTATTGCAATTCACTACTTTATGGAACATCAAGCTCAAACTTTAAACTGCTGCAGCATCTTCAGAACAGTTCAGCTCGTCTGATCACTGGTTCTAGAAAGCATTGTGAAATCTCTCCGATCCTGCGCGAGTTACACTGGCTTCCGGTTCGCCAACGAGTCACCTACAAACTGATGTCTCTCACTTATTCTGTTTTAAACGATCAATCCTCTCCTGAGTATCTCAAACGTCTTGTATCTTACAAAAACTCCAATAGAGCTCTCCGGTCTAGTTTGCATGTGAACGATCTTGTTGTTCCAAGAACCAACACAAAAATGGGGGAGAGATGCTTTGTTGCAACGAAAAATGTAACAATTGCGAAAAATGTAACAAACTGGAAAATTGTTACATTTTTCGTACGTCACGTACGAAAAATGTAACAAAATATTTTTTTGTTACATTTTTCGTACATCAAGTACGAAAAATGTAACAACTTTTATTTTGTTACAATTTTCGCAAAACATGCTTGTGAAAAATGTAACAATTGCGGCTGCGTGATTTATTTACATCATTTCATTTTATGTCATGCGAACATGTAGTAACAATCATCAGTGTTTGAGCCTGAGAAATAAAATCATTATGACAGATTTGGATAATTTGGTGAAAATTCGTCATTTTTTTTACATGTTGGTGAAATATTACCACGAAAGTTATTTAGAAGATTATATGCTAATGATGTGCATATTATAGATTATGAATGCTTTTATGTTTAAATGTTATATATATGGAAAAATTTTATTTTATGCTGACGCGTACAAGATACATGTTGTTTAAACATTGTTTGATATATTATTTATATTAAGAGTAATATTTTTCAAAACACTGTATTTTTAAACAAATAGAATGCTTAAACGGGAAATAGGCTGTTTTTAAAAACAATTATAAGATGATAATATTATATTAATTACTTTATATGTATGCATACTGCTACTGTCGACCTTAAAATTCGTCAAATGTATACTCGAATAGATGTTGCAGTTTCAGCATTATTATTGTTAATCTAATTTAGTCTTTATTCTCCCCGTTAGTTTAGTGTGTATATATTGTATATATGCACCGAGATTAATGCAGTCGTGCATTTTTATTTTACAAAGTTTTTTTCCATTGTGTTCTCCATCTCACCTACACAAGTATTGGCTATTTAAGCAGTTCTTACAAAATATCAAAGCCTTGCATTCATCAATCAATATCTAAAATACATATAAATTCATACATATACATATGAAAAATATTAGAACTGCGCAAATGTGTCATGTCAACCAACAAGCGAATGACTGTCCATGATAATAAACATTAACCATTTTCATTATAATTCTGGACTGTTTATTCCATAACATAATAATTTGTCCACAGTGATACGCGTTTTCATCTGCATTACAATGCACGTGTAGAAGTTAGAATAGCATTGGATCTTGGAGGTTATAGTTTTAATATTTAATAAGTGAGAGTTCAATTCTCAATCACTGGTTAAAATAAAGCTTGTAGCATTTCCTTCACTTTGCCGCGTTAATATAGTGGAATGATGCATCTGAAATGCAAATTTGGATCTGACTTTAATTTACCAGTTTTGGAGAATTGCGCGATGTATGCCTTGAGCAGGAAAGTAGCCTTCATCTCTTCAACGGACGTATTGATAATCTGTCTTATATGTAAACATTGACGAATAGACATAAAACTGTCAATATCAATTTTCTTTTCATTAAAAGTTCTAACGCTGCGAATTATAGGCGTATCAGAACAACTTGTGTTTTTTGCAATGCAGGGACAGTAGCACGTTTTTTCGCTGAAATATGTTGATAAAATATATTTGAAAAATAATGTCACCAATAGTAAAACATTGTCAAGTTAATCAAAAAAATCAAGTTAAAAAATGAGTGTACATGGTTCCGTAAAGCCATGGGAATCGTTTTTGTAATTGGAAATGTGTTCACAATAAAATGGCCGCCATGCAACGTTTACTTCATACGCAACACCGTTATTACCACTACGGAAAATGTTTTGTGTAATAAGATATTTTAACCTCTAAAGTAAATATAAATGTCATAAACTATCATTATAAATGAGAAATCTGAAAAAAATAAAACGTGCTTCTGTCCCTTTTATCCTGTGTTTTGCTAGTATAAATTTAAACAAAGATATCAATGCCATCACTTGTATGTTCTTTGTAACCTTCTTTCTAATAGATGTTTTGCAAAACATAACTTGTGTTTGCTATATTTTGGGAATTTAATTCAAGAAAGATATCCTTTTTATATATAAATCATACCACATACATTTGTACGTTATATATAAAATATATAAGAAATCGAATCAAAGCGTTTGAAATACTATTCTGCTAACTAGATTCATTTTACAGTTCTTCATATGACTAATGATGTCAGACTAAGTTGATTTGTCATTGTTATCAATTATATCTGACTGAAATTGTGCACTCATCAGCGCAATATTTAATCCACGCCATTACTAGTTTATTGTGCATTACATTATTTTTAATAATCTGATCTCATGACAAATTTGCCATGTTTTGAATGCCCCAAATAATATGTCTTCTCACATACAACTGATTTGGCATATTTGTAAATTCATGAGAATAATGCTAGCAATGAATAATTATTAAAGAAGCGTTGAATAAAAGATCAGTAGGCACACACATGTATAGAAATATATGTTTATTATTAATTTACCGAGTTGTAAACATATTGTGACATCACGCCTTTGTCGCCTTAGGTGCTTCGACAGGGAAACCTACAGATTGAGTTTTTCTAACATTTTCTCTGCATCTTCATAACTTACTCTATGAATGGTTAAAGGGTCATACCACCTATGGAGGGTTGAGCTTTAGCCCGGCATGTCTGTCTTAAATACCGAAAAGCATCACATACATATATTTTCATAATGACTTATAATGGCAAAGAATCGCATAATAATTTAAGTCGTATGTTTCAAAGAACTAACGAAGGCCAACTCATTCAGCACATCCCCTGTGGTACTGGGGTAGCACCGATGGGTTTAATGTGCAGTTTGAAGAAGGTTTTTGGTCTTAGAATATTTTTCGGCAGAACATTTGCACACTGCATTCTCATTAAATTGAGATCGTAATTAAGTTCCACTACGTTACACATATAACACAAATGATACTGACCGTCAGGTCGGTCTTGACTGTCATTTCATACCAACCATTGAGCGATTTCGCCCCGTAATCTTGCGGCTTACCTCAAATTCGCTTAACATCTCTGATATTCAGTCTTCGGAAAATGAACAATTCCGAGTGTATTCCGATTACAGGACACAGGACAGGACAAGCCCTTCCATACTAAGTCGGGATGTTCAAGGGGGATACAAATTTAACTGTAAGGGTGTTAACGCAATTCAATCAATCTTTATTCCTCAAAATCCCTCACGGTGGTACCAGAGAATACAAACATACATATATATTACATAAACAGACAAGAATGGTGATGACATAGTTCATTTTAACTTTTCAGAAACAATACGGAGATACTTTGGCGGTGTTTTAAATTCTGACATTTTTGTTGAACCTATCAATCTTTTATATTTGTAAGGAGGTTTATAATATAAGTAAAGATTTTTCCTTGTTTTCATTCTCTTTTAAACCAATTAGTTATAAAAGGGCTTATGGTCAATGTTTTGTATAATACCATGATTGTCTAATGTATTGAGATTTCTAGATCAAGTTGACTTTTCAACCGGTATTGAAGTAGTTTTTTAATGCTTTATTTATCACCTTAAATTTAACAGCTTCCAGTTTAGTTATACGTATTTCTAATTTAAGATGAAAACTCCGAACTATAGTGTACCGCCGGGCAGGTGAAATACCGGGATCTATCAATGAAAATAAACCGTGTTATCATTAGTGAAAATAACAATGGAACGTGTATAACAATGACCTGACGTCATAAAACAATGCTCCGACGTCACGTCTCGTGAGGTAGAAAAGTTATATATTTTCACTCGTGGCTTCGCCACTCGTGAAAATATACCTTTCTACCTCACTCGATGAGATAAATATGGTATTAGTCAAGAAAAGCCAAATATCCACTACATATCCGACTCGGACTGAGGGACATTACTTAAGGAACTAAAGGACTAAAAATATCACTGCCCAGTGAGACATACAGTAATACGATAAGTTATTAAAGTAGTTTTCTTTTTGAATACCGTCATTTGATATGGGAAATCTTAAACTCAGTCGTGCTGTTTTATTCCGATCTCTGAACCAGTCGGATGCTAAATCTCGTGAAAATATAAACGTTGTACCTCACTCGATGAGATAAACATGATATTAAAATAACAAGACAGATATCCTCCATGTAGTGGATATGGACTAAATAAAGGATCGCAAGCATTTTGCGGAATGATATCTTGATGCCATAACATTAGATACGTATATAGATAGATTAAATATTAGATAGATATGACACCAAAACGCAGCATAATCAATAAGATTGGTTCAAGGAAATCGTTTACTTCATATTATTACTCCTTTGGCGGGTCAAATTATAAAGTCTTGAAAGTCAGTATTTCCAAAATGTGATGAATGTAAACCATTCCAGGACATGACTTGGGATAAAATTGACAACCTGGACACGTTTACAAGTCAACCAGTGTCCCGCCTCGCCTTATATGGACTGTACAAAACAAGTGTATGGCATCACGATATTTTCATTAAATACTCTCAAATATTTTATACTTATATCTACATACCGATATTGCAACTGTCAAAAGTGTTTTAAAATTGTGACCGTTGTGACTTGATTTCTTAAGAAGCTATACCTGAGAACTAACTCTTATAAGTGTTCCAATTTACAAATAAGCAAGTTATACTAATTTCAATATTCTTATTCAAATCTCCCAAACTTGTTTGAACGAGTTTAATTTTCATATGGACTATACACATGTCTGTCATTAATTCAACAATCAGCCAATATTATATATTAGATATATATGTTATCTCATCTTTGTTCTCTTATTATCATACCAACATGTATCATGTATATAACCTCTGCTTAAGCATCTCTGCCATATGCTTGATAACGGGCTTAAGGATCTATACCGAAACGTCGCTATTGTTAATAAATAATTTGATCATCCATAAGCCTTCTTTCTTGATCAGAATGTTTATGATTTTTTAAGACTATACGACGAGTATTATAATGTATAAGTAGAAATGTTTATCCAACGTATGTGTTTCTACAAATACCAAGTATAGCTTGAAAGTTTAATAATGAAGCTTGGTCCTGTCTGTTAGACTATTTCATTTAGAAGTGGGAAAGTGTTTGCGAATAATAACTCCACAGGTTTCTCTTGGACCAATTTATGGGCAATAGAGGGCACCAGTTTCGATTTAATGTTAAGTGTTTAAACGTGCATTATTTCATTTAATTTTTTTATTTTGATTACGTAGTCTATTACATGCTCACATTGAGAAATATTTATAATGTAGCTTCCATAATATTACTTTTTAATACATAATTGAAACTGTATTCATTATCAGAAAAAGCTTTTAAGGACCTACGTAGTAAGAATAACGTTGTTGTGAAACACATATAATGACATGACTCTGTGTGCATGTGGTAGTACTCCATTGTAGTAGATCGGTCAGCTGCCGATATAAGGATACTCATTTGGAAAGTAACAGACACACAGACACTATATTAGATGTTCCATTGTTTGTACTTGTGATGGTATTGTTTTCGTGCCAAGTAACGAGCAGGATTAGAACCCACATCAAACAGAAACAGTGGGAACTTACTGTGCATTGTTACATTTATGCACTGCCTAAATGATATATTTCTAAGTCATTAGTTGACAGTGATAAGATGACATCGGTACCCTGGTAGATTGGTAATGCCAAGACAATGTACGGTGTATTCAAACAAAGACTTCTGACTCATACTCTCTTTCATACTGCAACTATTACTCCGAGCATTAGTCACAATTACGCTATGTTTTACTGATACTGTTACTTTCAGTGAATCACACACTTTTAAAGAATAAACCATAATCGAATAGGGGAGGGATGTTTATGAGCAAGCCTATATTCGAAAATTATTGACACTACGAAAATAATGAAAATAAGCACTATTTGAAGAAAAAGAAATTAGTTTTACCATAGTTTTGGACAGGACAGGACGCATATATGTTACACAGCGCATACTTAAATATTATAACGAGTTGAGAAGTAATAAACGATAAAAAAATGATTTTTTTTATCACTGTAATTTTATAAATTACATGATTAAACGTAAATGGCCGAGGACACGGAAGTTTTGATCAATTCAAGTGTAAGTTTTACGGCCTATGGAGTAATTATTATTGGATACACTATCGATCTGAAAGTACATTGTGGAAGAACAATGCATTCGTGTATATTCATTTGTTTAATTAAACGTTGTTTTTTTCTATAATCGAACCGTTATTTACATATAAAGTATTAATTGGGGTTTGTCTTTGGTAGTGCCCATTCATATACTGTCCTCTCAGTATTTTTCATAAAATCAAAAGAATCATGAATTCATGATTTCCCCAAAATATTAACATCTCCATAATCATACATAACAGAAATTGTTACATTTTTCAAAGTACATCAAACGAAAAATGTAACAAAGTTTTTGGTTGTTACATTTTTCGTACGTGATGTACGAAAAATGTGACAAAAAAATATTTTGTTACAAATTTCGTACGTTACGTACGAAAAATGTAACAATTTTCCAGTTTGTTACAATTTTCGCAGTTGTTACATTTTTCGTTGCAACAATGCTTTACAGTCGCAGCGCCAGTGTTGTGGAACGAACTGCCAAATGTACTCCGAGAAGCACCATCAAGGGACTCGTTCCAGAGACAGCTCAAGACTCTCTTGTTTAGACAACACTTTGAACAATAATTTCTTGACCTGAAGCAGTGTAAATCACTGTCGCAAGCTTATGTATCTATTTATTTATTTATCTTATTTATTTTTTTCTCATGTAAAGTGCCACTGAGCAGGTGTCACCTGGATATTAGGCACTATATAAATTAATTGTCATTCATTCATTCATGAATCATGGTATGTAAAGCAAGCATCATGTATAGATTGTTTTTGTGTTCTTTCTCCTTTTTCAGGCTTTTTACTTGTAGCCATTTCCATGGGAAAACATATCAATCTTCATTCCAGAGCAAAACTCAAAATATGTTTCACGATTTTGCTTCTTGAAAAGCTTCGAATAAACTGCCAGGCAAAATAAAGTACTCATCTCAGTTGGTTTCGATTCATTCAACATTCAGACTATGGCACGATACTTAAAATACTTATCTGACGTAGTTTGAATGAATTAATTAGCGACTGTGGTTGAATTTTACTTTAAATATCTTCGTTTAATGAAGACAGGGGTAAGACATGAAACTTACACCAACATGATCCCTACCGTGTTTAAAATGTTGTAAAAGTATGCACAATTAAATGTAGATGAACACTTGTGTTTCATCAAATATTTTAAAAAATTAAAATTTAAGATTTACATTTTTGTTCGAAAATTTAAAAAACATGAAGAAATATTCTTAGACTGCTGACTTAAACACCTGTACTTCAGTTTTAGATTTTGACCATCGTTAACTTGAGATATTTGCAATTTAAAATCATACGTTATGATCAAATCAACAGAAGTGAGTACTTTATCTTGCCTCGCAGGCTACCTCTTGGGAAGGTCATATTCTTGTGTAGCATGAATTTATGACTACTGAGGCATTTCGGATATATTAAAGAATAAAGCTCCATTATCATTGTTCAATATAGTTTAACTTTTCCCACATGGCGGGGGATATAGTTTACTCTGTCTGTCTGACTCTTCAGTTTTAAAAAAATTACTCAACTTGCACATTCATCCAAAGTATTTCAAAGGATTTCTCTGGGGATGATATTTGGTATTCAAGGTAATTATAAAATGTTATGAAAAGTTTAAATTGTGTGTAAGAAGTTGTCGGCATAATGTACCTTTTTAAAATTAAATTGTTTGACACATCTGTACTGTAGAAAGTCATAAAATAAGCACTATCTCGTCCAGTTAAGGAGATTCGCAAACGACGATTTTTAAAACGTGTTTCTCTAATTATTATGAGTCAATATACACATATGTATAATATATGGGTTTTTTTCGTTGATTATCGTCAAATTCCGAGTTACTGATATTGTGGATCTAGGTTTTGTTGGAGTATTGAACTTGGTGTATATATTGCGTATACTTTCCGTTATCATTAATGATAACGACGATACGACAGTATAATGTTTATTTAATTTTTATTATACATGTAGTACTGTTTGGACACGTAAGACCTTTGTTATCATATTGCGTCATAGAAGAAACTTGATTTCTTTGTATGTTTACATGGAACTTGATATGTTTGATGAATTGCTAACGAACAAATAATACATCCATTTCTGAATTTCCCCAATGTTTGTATACGCAATGTACTTCTCGATGAGTTGAAATTTCTATAATCAATGTTGCAATTAAGACTTAGAATAGATTTATTGAACCTTATTTAACAAAATCTGCGATGCATAACAATTGATCGCTCCATGTGAGTGTACGTGTATTTACCGGCATTGCCCCCTGAGCTGGTGCGTCATGTAACATGCTGCTGCTGTAAATATTAAATAAGACATAAATATAACTGGCGAATACCTTCACCTTCTAAATGAATTGTTTTACATAAACTAACGGGCAAAAGAAAGGACTCACCTCAGTTGATTTTATCATACATATGATTTTCAATTGCAAATATCTCAAGTTGTCGATGTCATAATCCAAAACTGACAAGTACAGGTGTTTAGTTAGCAGTCAAAGAATACTTCTACATGTTTTTTAATTATTGTTTTTAAAAATGAAATTTTAAGTTTAATTTTGTTTTTAAATTAATGTTGATGATACACAACTGTTCATCGACATATAAGACATATACTATGTGAAAATAAATAAATGTGCCTGATTCTGCACACATTTAAAACATTTTAAACAGGACAGGGGTCATCTTTGTGAAAATTTCATTCTTAACCCTGTCTTCATTACAAAAAGATATTTGAACTAAAATTTAACCTCAGTCACCAACAAAGTACAAAACTACTGCAGATAAGTATTATTGTATCGTGTCATAGTCAAATACATCTGATTTCTTTTAAATATTGAATTACTCGAAATAAACTTAGGTGAGTCCTTTCTTTTGCCCGGTAGTTTATTAGAATGTTTATTTTAAAGCCACTAAAGTCATTCTTCATACATGCATGCTCACAATAAATGGAAATATTACATACGTGTTCTGAAAATCTTTATGAGATAATTTTTTTTTAAACAAGTGTTGTGTCACCAGTTGAAAGTTATTCAACGAGTGTATTGTAACCAAACGATTCAACGATATTGATGTCATAATGCCGTACTACTTTCGTAATCAGCTGAACGAGTGCAACCGAACCCCATCGCCACTTCACTTTTTCAGTTCATCATATAATTATCCTGTACGTACATGTATTTTGTTTCTATTGATCAAATTGCATCACAGCAAATATATGTGCAACATTAAAAATAGAGAATTCGTGTTCCGATCTAAAATGTCATGATTAAATCGCAATAATATTTTACTTCAATTTAGAAAGGAAGAGTTATCTCTCTTTTGTTTACAACGGCCGTGTTTTTGTCAACAGGATTTTCGCTTTTAATAATAATAACAACACTTTATTGTCCGCAATACAAAGTACATTGTAAATTCGGTTTGTGTTGTTTGTGCATTTAAGGATTAAAACTTATAGTTTATAAATGATTATGTTTAAAATCGCCAAGCATAATCAGTTTTTGATATGATCAACGTCCAGATATATGGAGTTCAAAATAAGAAGCTTGCATGTAGAAACGAGCAAGGACGGTTGTGCGAAAACAGCCGGTCAAGGAATGACGGCTTCTGTCGAGGTCAACAGCATCAGTGTTTGTTGTTGAAGTGCTTCCTGATATCTTTATTTAGGACATTTATGACGACAAACATTGTGAAAATGTGATATTTTATGTAGAAGGCAACGAGGGCGTAATAGATTACAAAACTCGTGAGTGTTGAATATCGAAAATATTCCAAATCAATATATTGTTTAATGTTGTGATTAATTACCTCGCCTTTCGTTTGTGAATACATCACAGCATTTAAAAATATCTCTTTGGAATATTTTCGATATTCAACACTCACTCATTATGTAATCTCTATTTATTTCACAGCGTTGTTAGTTGTCTTGCAAAGATTTGTGAGGCCATACTATTGTAAGGTAATAAAGATTATGAGGTGAGAGCAGTGTGATGTCATGTAGTTGGTTCTATCAGTTCATTCTTCACGCTTCTGTATTGATGCATTCCCTTCCCACAGCATTTACTCCCTTCAGATTTCCGATCCAACCCTTTGTTGATTTTCGCTTGAAATCGAGAGCAGAAGCAAATTCCCCTTAGCGGAGGAAAGCTGAACTTCATCCTCTATCACTGCTTCTAAACCAATGAAAACTTCATGTTTCAGCGGTCAAGTCGACCGAGTGAATTCAAAGATCTTGGCATTTTACTCTTAAGGGTCTTGCTCATTGGCATATGTCCTTCGAATATGTCTGATGTAAATAACACAAATGAACAATTTCTGATAATTGTCTCTGATTTGGTCTTCTTTATTTATAAGCATGTTTATGATCAATGCTTTTCACAAAATTAAATAGCATATTTCGAGGAAAACACATTAAAAGAGAAAACGTTGGTCTTAAGTTTACTTTATCATTATGACGTGTCTCTGGCAAATGTCACCTTTGCAACGGCGTCGCTGATTGCACAACTAGATTCAATTGCAAACACTCCCTTTCTGCCCCCGATTTGAACAAAAACAACAGATCTAGAGGGTGGGATCGGAAATCTGGAGGGAATAACCTCTGTGGGAAGAGAATGGTATTGATGATAAATCAACACACTTCTAGATGTCATGAACTTATTATATGTAACTGATTGACACATGTGTTGTTAAAAACTTCAAAATCTTTATAATAACGATTTTGAAGTTGATAAGTTTCTTATCAAAACATCAAAATGGATGTATTAGTTTCGCAGTAGATTTGCTGTGTAAAAGAAAACTTCTTTTTACAAATATGAATGTAACAATGTTTCAATTTTGTTTTACTTTTTGAACTTTCGGAATCCATTAACTCATTATTAAGACGGTGGATGGACATACAGTTATACAGTCACTTGCAAATGAATGCCTCCATAAAATACATGACAGTTAACTACAGGCGACTGAAACAGGCTGCATTAATCTCCAGTCAACTGAAATAAATGAAAGTTTTTGATAAGTTTTCTTTTCATGTTTCTGAAAAGCACGCCTTCTAAAATATGTCAGTTTGTAATCTTCCTAACTTGGAAAAAATGAATGAATGAATGAATGAAAGTGTGAAAAGATACTTCAAGGGTTGTTTTATGACGTCTTACAGCGATGATGCGTCAACGAATGAAAATACTAAATATGACAAGAATAAGTAAAAGAGCGAAATGTAAGTGAACTTGTGATATAACGAATAAGCGCAACATTGAGGTGAGCTGAAGACCGAGGAGGGGTGTTTTCTCAAATTTGTAAACAGTCAAATGTCAAATGTACATTTACAAATCTATCCCTCGCTCGCAACATATTGAGGCAGAAATATATGCTTATAAATAGAATAATGCAAGAAATCTCCTTCAGCTCGCCCCCGTTAGTTTGGAGGTAGAACACCGGTGTTTAAAGGGTCTTAATCTCGCAATCTCTATATCTCTGATAATTGTTGAGAACAGAGTTGCGAAAAAATGTGTTCATCCAGTTAAAAGGGGCAGTAGCACGTATTTTTCAAATTTTATTTTTTCAAATTTCCTTTTTAATTTGATAGTTTATGTCATTTATATTAACTTAAGAGGGGAAACATAATATTACACAAACCAATTCTCCGTAGTGGTAATAACGAAATTGCGTTCTAAGCAAAAATAGCATGGCGGCCATTTTATTGTGAACACATTTTATTTTTTCGAATGACAAAAACGATTCCCATGGCTTTACGGAACCATGTAAACACATTTTTAACTTGATTTTCCGAAGAGAGAATGGTGTTTTACTATTGGTGACATTATTTTCCAAATACATTTCATGGACTTATTTCAGCGAAAAACGTGCTAGTGCCCCTTTTAAACTGGAAAATGTTTAAGGATCAACTTTGAGTACCTAGGTTGTTATGTGGAAATCCCCCAGTCTTCCTCGAAGTAAGGTCTCCATCTTATTTTAAGAAACCTAAATGATATTGGGAAACATGTTCTGAGGTTTATACGTTTTGTTCCATCGGATCCATTCCAATTATCACTTTTACAATTATTTAAGTTAAGTGTTCTGTACCTTACAAGGGATTTAGGCAAGGTTATACAGCAACTGATAGTATGTTCATATTACTAAGTGTGATTCAGAGATATGCACTGTTTGTTGACTTCTCAAAGGCATTATATAGTGTGCAAAGACATAAGTTATGGGGATTATGTAACACAAACGGACTCAGTCTGAAAATGACCAAACTGTTAAGTAACATTTATGAGAACGTTAAAGCCTGTGTTAGAAATAAGACTGCCCTCTCTTTTGTTTTCCTTCTTTATAAATGAATTGGCAGTACAGATTAGAAGAAACTCATCACATGGTAAACAGTTGCATCCCGATATCTTTAACTTTTCATTCTACTATTTGCAGAAGATATAAATGTTCTAATATTAACTACTGTTAACGGTCTCCAGAAACGAATCAATGTATCAGAAAATTACTATGAACATTTCTGCCTAACTGTAATTATGGATAAAACAAAAATCATTGTCTTCAAAAAAGGAGGGAAATTATCGAAATTGGAAAACTGGCATTATAAGGGCAATATCATAGAAACTACTACTGCATATAAATACCTTGGTGTATACTCACCATCTTTCATGGTCGGCACGTGCAAAATATGCAGTTGTTCGCGCACAAAAGGTGTTTGTAGGCATATTGAGAAATTTAAAGATACATGGGGACATAAGTTTGACAGCGTTCTTCAGAATATTTGATGTTAAAATTAATCCGAGTTCACTATATGGGGCCGACATTTTGGGATTTAGATACTTTGATTGCATAGAAAAGGTACATTTATTTGCCTGCAAGAAATCTCTTGGGGTAGAGATGAGCACATCATATGTTATGGTATATGGGGAATGTGACAGATACCCACTAATCATATCATCACAAATCAGAGTGATTAAATATTAGATCAGGCTATTAAGTATGCCATCCTGCCGATTGCCGAAAATGTGCTATAAGTAATGGATAACACCCTCATCCTCGGGCGCTCTAGCAAAGAGAGGCCTTTGCCCGAGGGTCTTCCCGTAGGCAAAAGCCTATCCTTGCTGGAACGCCCGAGAATGAGGGTGTTATCTATTTTATATACCGAAAAAAAACCAATAATGTTTAGGTGATATTGTCTAAATGTTTTTACTGCAGTACAGGTGATTCAAATCAACTAAAGCGCACATAAAATACCATATCATATATATATAGGATTTGTAAGGCCCTGCTCCCTTTCTCAGGGTTGTTCTCCCGGAAAAAAGAGTTCAAAGAGTGTTATAGGGCCTTGAGGTATATAATATGATGTTACTATATGACAAATATGGTATGCGTTTTTCAACTGGATTTAACCATATATGTTTCGAACAAAAGGTTGAGTTTTCGTCATTATTTCTTAACACACTTTCCCTAAGACTTAAATATATTTACCAACAAAAATAGTTGGAAAAAATGTCTACATCTTCAAAATGTAATTATTACTCAATCATAAAAACTCACATTTATACCGAGCGCTACTTATCATGTGTAAATGTTAATAAATTTAGAATATCTTTAACCGATCTCATGATCTCTTAATTGAAAGAGGTAGATTTATTAATATCAAAAGAGAAGATAGAATTTGTAAATGTTGTAATGAATGTGCTATAGAAGTCGAATATCATTTTCTACTTGAATTTCCAGCATATGATACTATACGTAACAAATATACTCATGGTTATAATGGTTGACGCCCCCTAAATGGTATAGCAATGAAATGTTATATAAACAACGGGACGTGTCAGTTTCGATTTTTAATTTTTTTTGTAAAACATGTTACTACTGGATGACTTTTTGTAACTAGTGTCCTTAAGCATTTGCAATTTCTCCACTTGTTCTTACAAAAACAAAGAAAGAGGAATATATAAAAAAAAAAAAAAAATTATTCAAAAGTTCATTTCTTGTGTCTTGAGATCTTGTCATTGGTATATTGTGACAATGTTTAAGTGTTCTCATTTGGGTTCTAATAAATAATGAAAAGTTGCATTTAAAAAAAAATTCTACTGAATCCAAATATACACACATTCGCACACAATACATACATGGCAAGTATTATATATTTTACATCATGTGTTTGTGCCATTTCATTTTGAAAATACCATAATATCGAACAATATTAATTGTCCATACATTTAATTTGCTACAATCCATTTCCTGTTTTTGGGTGTCAACCATTTTTACCATGAGTATATCTTAAAGAATTCTACTTTGTCCATCCACCAATTTATAAATTTTATTCTTTCTTTCTATTGAATTATTTAATGTAAATGAAATTCATAATGTTGCAGTGTTTCTTCACCAAGCAATGATGTTCAGAATGTTGTATTATATATGAAATGTACTATAGGCCTGTGGCCTTTTCAGTAATGGAATAAAGATTGAATTGAATGTACCATACACGTTTTCAATTATGTTACTGTATTGGTCGTATTGTTGACATATTTGTTCAAATTTACCCAACCATCATGAATGTGAAATGTCACCTTGAACTTTATTTTGCTTAATTCATTCTCGATGTAGGTTAATTAACCATCGTCTGTCTATATAGGAATCATGTGAAGGACCCTGTAGTTGTTATTGACACCCTCAGCGACTAGACTGCTGTTAACTCATCGCCCTACAACGTCTGTTTAAAGGAGCTGGTGAAATTGATTCGTAAAAGATTACGTTGGAAACTTTCGAGATCGTGCGAGATCTGCACCTGACAACCCCATCAGTGAATAAAGCTGGTCCTGAAACGGAAAGTCCTGGTGCGAGTGTGTTCCATTAATTTCCTAATCTCCATGGGTCGGTACTAAAGCTGGAGTCTTGATTGGTCCTCGTGTCACAGTCAAACCGGGTCCGTCCTCATTTCAATCCGAATGTTGTTTTTGATGATTTAGTACCTCATCAACGGACATCTTATTTTGGATTTCATTATCCTTAGTTACTTACTTTCATCGACAATTTTACAAACAAGTACATGTACATGTATGTGAATGTGTATTGACCTTGAACTATGTTGAGAAAGGTGGAGCACAGTGGTTGGTGGTTACCGTATTGGCCTCTCTCGCTAAAGACCCGAGTTCGAATCCCGGTTGAGACACTAACAATTTGTGACCTGGATCTCATCCTGCCCTGGGCCAGGCAGTTCATCCACATTGCGCTCAGTCCATCGAGCTGCCTAAATGGCTACCTGCACTTGGGAAGCATGGACCTACATGGATATATTTATGAATGAATTTTAAAATCTACCCCAATTGTCAATTGTTATTATGTTATTGTCATTTTATAACATGTCGTCATTCGAACGACATCAGAACTCCTGCAGATATGAATTGTATACATCTAAGTACATATGTATTATATATTTGAGTGGCTTTTAGAGCACGAGGTTTGAAGTCAAATAAGAACACTTAATTTTGGATAAATGACGCTGTTTATCCATACATGATTGTTCTTATTTCACTGTCATTCAATTACATATAAATCAAATCACATTTTTAATGAAATGAAATGAAGTAAGACTTTTAAATAAGAACTTCGTAAATGTGAATGTCTGAAGTATATATGCTTATTCGATGTTAAAGCAAACTTTTTGAAAAACAATCAGGGTCCAAGTACACAAAACAAATTAACATACCAAATATATAAGAATGTGTCTCATTTAACCAAATATTACTGTTGTCCTATTTTCAATCCCATTCGACGACCCCTCTCAATGCTTAACACAGTTTTAGGTTGTCAGTTGTCTCCGAACCCTAACCCTTTAAAGGCACTGTAGCACACTGTTCCTATTGACATAAAGTCCTCTCACAGAAAGGTTACTAAGGGTTACCAATGGCTTAGTGACACTCCGGAATCACTAGAAAAGAGTTCTAAAACGAATGTACATGGTTCGGTTAAGCCATGAGCGGCCAGTTCAAAATGTTCACATTAACATAGCCGCTCTTATGTAGTTCTGACTGATGTAGCGAGGAATAAACGCTCAATAATTGTGTTTTAAATGTTATACTATGACGGAATGATGAACCATCTTGCTGTCAGAACTCTTAAAATCGCACGAGACATACAAATCTATCACACACTTCTATAATAAATGGCAAATCTGAAAACAAATAATGTGCAAATAATTATAATCATTTGAAACTAACTGTAACAGTATACAGCTATTCGCAAACTATCACTAACGAAAGAGACACTAAGGGGGCAGTAACGGAAAGACACTATTCTCTTCATAACACTTTTAAGTGAACAATATTTAATATTGAAAATCTAGATGCTAAGATCGCTCTTCGAAAATTACAGGGTCTAATCCAACTAACATGTGTTTATTATGAGAAAGACAAACACAAAATGCTTAAGTATCAGAAAAGACGGAAATTGATCAGTGCTTTGTACATGCTATCTCCTACGTTGCTACTAAGTCCTACGTAGGAGATACTATGTCCTACGTAGGAGATAATCAGTCCTACGTAGGAGATAATATGTCCTACGTAGGAGATACTATGTCCTACGTAGGAGATACTCAGTCCTACGTAGGAGATACTAAGTCCTACGTAGGAGATAGTTTAACAGAATTTGTTTTCATCGTGACACTAATACGCTTTCGTAAAATGCATCTAATTTCTTTTAAAATATTGAACTTATCTGAAACCGAGATGAGTGCATTATCTGTCAGCTGGTTTGTACCAACGGATGTTGTGCAGAAGAACAGAAGACCAAGTGACGTCTTAACAATCAATTATCCATCCGAATTTGTTTGGTAGGGCATCCATGTTAGTTCATTAGGACAATCTAACGCCTAGTCTATTTAGATATGTTACACTTTGGACTTAACAGCTCGCACGTCATGTTCAATGTTGGAGCTATTTAACTCATTTACTATTCAGTCTACAAGTGCAGTGGACACTAACGACCGTCTTCAAATACTCATTAGTGAAAAGGGAAACAAATAAAAACAGCCCCAGCAATGCCGCAGCTCTGTGAACGTGTGTACCCAACACCATCAATACCAGAAGCTATACATAGTAAATGGATTGTGTTCGTGTTAGTGTGTTTAGCACCCTCTTTTGCTTGTTTATCTACTTGTTCAGGCCACTAACTACCTCGTTTCGGAAACATTGAAAGTGATTATCAATGCTGATAGACCAAACCTATCAATCCGAAGGCAAACTAATATCTTCTTTAACACTAATAAGGAACCACGGTATTGATAAGAATATGCTGTTATCAAATCGAAACAATATCTGGACAATGTGACAGATTTTCGATAGGTCACTCATGAGGGAAAACAGATTCTGTTTTGACTTAAAGATTGGAGGATTAAACAATGATAAATCAGAATTTCTGTCACCATAGTTCAGTGGAATGTGCGTGTGGTAACTAAACAAGATACTGCTGCTCTTGACCAATCTGGTGACTTGTCTCCTCCAGGGGACCAGCTGGTGTAACACAATTAAAATGTCCCAAAAATTTCCTCGCGGCTGATTGCCACCAATCTGGTTAAAGTCAGCTCACATGAACTAACGTTAAAGTGCTTCTTTTAATTACATTATAGATAGAGTTGTCACAGGTCTATGATGTTATATTATTATCATCATTAAAGGGGGGATTATGCATTACGTGAAATGACAACACGATATATTGTACCCAACTTTAACACTTTTTAATAAATAAAAGAATTACACTGAAAGAGAATTTACATATTATCAGATATCATGTCATCAAATTAATAAACAATTTGATATTGTGCTGTAGCGAAGTTTTCCCCACTCGCAGCGCCGTTGAATGGCTTCAATTCTCATTGTTTTTATTTTTCAACAGATGTGAGCATGTGTTTATTAGGTTGGGAAATGTAAAGTCATCAACATATTACCTTCATTACTATCTTTTATTTTGACTGTGTTTTAATTATGTATAAAATAACATATTTGTGTAAACAGGAACATCCTCTTGAATTTCGTTTCAACAGACATAGCCCGATAGAACCCTCATGTTAACAAGTTTCCATGTCTGCCTTGTTACTGGTCTAAGAACCAATGGTAAAATGTCGAGGGCTTGAACGTTGTCCATCATTACCATACATTACTGTTCTGAAACGATAGCTCATTTGACTGGGTATCTGTGTAAGCGCAGGGCGGTGTTGACCTAGTTGACCTCTTCCTCTTGTCCATTCTACTTATATGATCATGCAACAAAGGTTATGGTTGCAGTAAATTGATAAAGTTGATTAACATCAACATATTGTTAAAATTTCTGTGCTGCCTGTAACAGGTCCGATGTTTGTTATGGATCGAGTGTTTTTAAACCGACCAATATGAACACCATTAGTTAATTATGACAATTTCAATAATTACCATATTCTCACTGTACAAACACATATACATCTAGGTCTTACCAATTACATTTCGCCTTGGGTAAGTCCTTCTATTACTGGTCCGTGTAATTCATAATATGGCAGTGTTATACTTGGTTTATATGGCAAAATTAAACTGTTACAACGCAGCACGTATGACGTCACAATAGTAAGTCGTCATAATGTCACTACCTCCATGACAATGGAATCGGACTCAGAAATATTAAGTTCATCACAATTTTTTTGTATGACAAATGTTCGCACAAAACAAGCAGATTACTAAATTCATTCCCCTGAAGTGTCAGATAGACATCACATCATTCACTCATCTAATTAAAATGGTATTTAATGGGCGATCATTTATAATCCCCTATATCTATGTCAGCTTTTACTGGTAACCTGACGAAAGTTGCGGAACTGTCCATGTGTACAACGTATTTATATATAGTGCTGCTGGGAATGTCCAAGATGCAGTGACACGTTTGTTATAACCATTTAATGCCATGATATAATCATGCGTAACAAAGTAGACTCTCAATGTTTATATCGATTAATAATTTGATTTATAATAACAATTATCTTTCCTTACAGTAAAATACTCGTTTCTGATTGGCTAACGGTCGTTACATTTTTATTCATGTACCCCGTCAGTCTCACGGTGTACACATTCCATGTACCCCGCTGCCATAGTAACAGCTCCTAGCGGAGAATAGGTGTCGCATTATGGTGAGATGACGTTATAAAATGACACACGCGGTGTACGGAGTTTTGAACAGTTCGATCAGCTGTTTACGGGTCTATTAATTACAGACTTATTTTCGCAATAGTTGCTGCTTTGTTGGGAAACAAATCTTGTTTTGCATTGTTTGCACACTCAATTTAATAAAGAATAACTCGTTTTAAGGCATTTAAAAGTGTGTAGAAATACGTTATACGACTTTTAACATTTCAGTCGAAACGGGTGACGCCATTTTGTTTACGTTTACGTCATTCAAACGATATCAGCTGATCGGTCATCGGCAGACAAAACGCAATGAATATGATAAATAATACTAATTTTATTGACATGACGGAAAGCTAAATACGTTGTATACTTCTCCCTCGGGTAATACGGTCTCATGTACCATCCTTGTACCTGTGTCACCCTCGCCTGAAGGCTCGGTCGACACTGGTACAAAGATGGTACATGAGACCGTATTACCCTCGTGAGAAGCATACAACTTATATTGTATGCATAAATTGTTTTATCACCCAAAACTGTGTCCCACAGGAGATATCGCTTGTGGGAGATCAAGCGATATCTCCTAGGAGATATCTTTCTGGCAGTAGATTTTGTACAATGCCCTGTCACCGTCAACTACATGACATCACAATGCATTTACGTCATCGAGTAATGACATCACGATACTATGACGTCATAAACATGATGACGTCACAATGCTATGACCTCACCGCACTGGAAGTAAAATGGAGAGATGTGCTCAGAGATGTACACTATTTTCACTTAAATGTAATAAGAATGATTTTGGATGATAAATAGAATCTCACCCTCGTGTCTTCTGATATCAAATATATCAACACGAGTTGATAAAAGTTACAAATATCCGACGAAACGAGATTTGGGCACCGTGAGGACAAGGCCGCACACACACACGATATATCTCATATAGCTCTAAATCTCAGATACTTAATACAACATACCCAGTGATTAGCTTATCTTAAGTTTGTGAACACAGGAGAAAAGCTAATCTCATTGGATGACACTAATGACATATGGCATTTATATGGAAGTGATATCAGTGAATTAATTCACACCTCGCGCTTGAATATGCTAAATAGCTGTAAACAAATCTATTTGGAAATGTCTGAAAATAAAAGGCGTTTCTCTTGGGACATATACATTTATTTAGAGTGAAATATATACAATCCACACCATGATATTGTATAATGTCAATGGCTATGCATATGTGTCATATCTAAAATGTATGACGTTTCATCAATATGTTCACATATTGTGGCAATTCAACATTGTGAGAGGATGTCATGTTGTGGACATGGAATCATCGTTAATCTTGCCCATGTACACCCATCCGGAAAGTGAAATGTATATTAAATAAAAATTTATCATTAGGATGTTGACACACAATTAGGCATAATTTGATTTTATATTTCGTGAATTGATTCAATTCTCTTTTCTAATTATGACATTGTTTTGCTTTTACGTGTTGTTGAAAACATGACAAAACTAAGAGAAACTAACACTCTGCATACATACATACACACATACATACATACAGACATACATACGTACATACATATAAACATACATACATACATACATACTGTGGCTGTGTAAAAGATATGTATGCGGTTCCATTTCCATGCAATAACTGTTTTGTTAATCTGCATTGTTGAATATATACATAACCATGTAGGTAGTAATATATACACAAATCAACTCCGAAAAATCACATACTATTAGTTATTCATGAGAAACGATAAACAATGTTATTTTTAAAGAAGAAAATACATTATTTATTTAATGCATTTATCGAGAGTTATAGTGAGATGGTATCTTCTCGTTGAAATCGAAGAATCAAGAAGAATGTCTGGTTTACAATGGCTGTATTTACGACTTTCACAATACGTTACCAAGCTTATGAAAAAATATATGTAAACAAATACGCTCTGTAATACATTATGTTTATTGCAGTCCAGGTTTCTCATAATGACACTGAACTATTTTGCTGTTATAGAGCACGCTAACGTTGATTATTTTCACTCCGGCGTACATAAGCTTGACTGTCACGTTACTAATTCAATTCGCCCAGTGTACATGTAGTTATATATGGTCAATTGCTTGTGAGCGGCTGTAATGTTCATTTGATGCACGTACTTCATTGTGTTAATGACGTCAATTGGAAGATGAAGTCATCACTATCACTTATTCATTAGCATAATGATGTCGGACTATTTGGCGAGTATATCTGAGTATAAATTCCTATTTCAGCAAAACAAAACCCTTGCCAATTACAGCAATGTAACAAACGTGTGTTCATCAGTTTTACAAGGTTTGAGTTACATTTTGTACTGTAGTAATTAACAAAACATGCAATTATCAAGTGTCGCGAGTGCAGACAATGAGGAATAAGAAGATTCATTGTGAAAGTCATTTCTATAAATTATCAGCAGCCTATTGTGTGATAGGATACTGAACTGAACTGAACATTTCATTATGTGTATATTTAAGAGCACAACTTATTTGATTGTTGTCAATGTAGATTCCTTTGGGATTTGCCAACATGATGACGTATCGAAATTCAATATTCTAAATTCAATATCTACACTGCAGTTATCCTAGTTATCCGATATCGAATCGTTATATCACTCACAGTTGGCCAAATCAACATCAATCAACATCATCAACCGGTTTATAGTTAACTCGTGTACGTTTGTATTCCACCACCCGACACAGGATACCAGTATTTGCTTCAATTCTCTATTATCATCAATCAATCAATGTCCTCTCTGATCACACACAAAGTGCATTCAGGATCGTTACGTTTTCAGTTTGGCTTTATCAAACGGGATATCCCAGGAGAAGAGAATGCAATCAATTTTAATTGATTTCTTAGTTGACATGGCAGTACACACTGAGCGTGTCATCTAAATATATATATATATAAATTGATGTACATATGTAAACAGCCGTATAAAATCGTCAACATTAACCAAATATAATATTTTATCTTCAGCAATACTCGATAGTGAAGTTGTCGTCCCTGAACACAATGGAGGTAGGTTAACAAGAGATATCACACACTGTAAAGGCTATTATTGAAAAGCTCCTGTCATAGCAAGCTTCACTGCAGTAAACCTGAACTCGCATTCTTTAACATTGCAATCAGGTTAACCTAACTTACGATCACTGAGTACTTTAAAATGAAATTGCAAATGGATATTAGAGGGTAGAATTAAATTAAGGAATAGTAAACACAGATGTATTGGCAAACAGGGTTCCTTTGAAAACTTGATTTCGATCCATACCGCCCTAATAAGGAGTTTCCCTTACATCCGAGGTGTTACAGTCATAGATAGATGTGTCCAAGATTAAAACATTGCTTTGCTTTCCAGTACAAAGTCGTTAATGGCAGTGGTGTTGTTTTTCTACAAAAAGTATTATAATATATATTAGTCTGATTCAGAATTAATATCTACAAACAGTGAGGCATATACGGGTTTCCGCTGCCCACAACCATTTTTGTTATTTTTTTGTACCAAGCAATTACGAATGTTTCAACTTATTTTAGATGAATCTGATTAGACTCACATCACAAGCGAACCTCTAAGTAGTTAAGTGATTTTTAAAGATGGACATATTTGGATAGTTAAAGTTTAGCTTTCAGAGATTGGTGAGGCAGTTGGAGAAATGTTTAACATCTCAACAAATAGGTGAAGTCTCTAATGGCGTTTGAATCACATGCATTCAAAATGAAAACAACGATATAGCCCGACAGAACGTTTCCTTTAAGGCAATGATGCTGGGTCCCAAAACCAGGCACTGGTCGAATACAGCAGATCATATAACTAGTTAGGGATCAGACCTTAACATTGACTAATCGTTAACGTGGAGGCACCATTGACAAAACCTTATTAAAAGTTTCATTCACTCAGATAAGTATGGGAACACACTAACTTTAAAGAAATGAATAACTAGGAATGAATAACAATGAATAACTTAATGCATTGACTATGCACAGTTCAACATGAATGGTCGCATAGTAACGGCTTATATAAGTCTATGCTCTGTTATGCACTTCCTAATCAAAATTGCTTTACTCCCATTCTTTTAAACTGGGTAGAGGGGTGCCGGATTGTCTGGGGATTTTACTGGAATATAGCTTACGGGATCTATTTCAATATCGTGAATGTATATGGCTTTGTTCAATGTCACAGAGGATAATGACCCATTCTGGATCGAGAGGGTTTCAAAGACTTCATATTTAAAGAGACCCGAAAGACGGCCAGATTATCGGATTCAGCAGGTTTTATCCGACCTCGCCGCCGCCTGTAGCAGCTTTTCTTTTTTACTTGGACATTTGGTATCATACTATGCTTAATGCTTAACTAAATTATATCGTCCAAATGAAGAGACTCATAGTAGGTAATGAGGGAAAATTTCTACGAAAAACAAAGATATCTAGTAAAACCAAAGGTTTCTTGAAAGACTTGATTTCGATCCAAACTCCTGATACCTGCAGGATCATTTCTCTACAATTACATTCAGAACAACTTGTTCTATCTTACGTTCAATTAACTCCTTAATTTGAATGGACCAGGGGGCAATTGCCACTGCACTAGGAAATTGTATGGGCTTAGTTGCAATTAAGGGACATGTTTACCGCATAACCATATAGATCGATGAAAGTATAGATAAATATGCATGTAGATGATGTTATTAATATACGAGTGAACATCATCCCATGAGAAAGAAAAAACAAGTATGATCGACTACAATGTAATGGTTTCACGTTTGTCGGTTTAATTGTGCATTGCTTCACAATTCATGTTTCTTTTTAAACGTTTTTTTTAATAGATTGGAACAATGTTTGCATCGAATAATATTTGTTTTAGTTAATGGGGTATAAAATGCTTATCGCGTGGTGTGAAATATAGGATTAGAAGGAGAAGTCATCATTATCCCCACCAATAATACTGCTTAAAGCATCTGATGAAAGTGGAAAATGTAGATAGGTATCTGATGTAAGAACGTTATTGTTCACATGTATTTTTCTTATGTATAGATAAACCAAGCTGTTGGCAATGTTTCATTATTTTAAAGTATTTTCTCTCAACGTCTTAAAATTATATGTTTTCAAAATTGGCACGCATCTTGTTTCAAAGTTGTTTAGATAATATAGCAATCTAAATTCTCTGTTAGAGTTTGAATGTTATATGGTCCATTTTAATGACATACATGTGTATCTTTTTAAGTTAATTATTAACGTAAATAATTATATAAGTAACTCAAGGTGTAAATTATATAACATTGGAGCATTAGTAATTATTAGAATTCATATTTTGTTTGTTGGTGGTCAATAATCAGCTCTTCGTAAAACATATTTCCATCCTACCATAATATTACAATGTGAAGCCTTCAATGTACTAGAAAAGCCGAAATTATTTAAAATATAGCCATATTTTAGAAGAGTGTAACGTGTAACCTGGATATCATATCATAGTCGACCTATATATTTACCTGAGAGTCACGGCACCATCTTGTTGACTGTTATGTCATCATAAAAACACGTGTGTTTGAGCTTGAAAATCATCATATATGACCCGACAATTTAAAATCCTTGTTTATGCGTATACCATGCAAATCAACTAATCTCAACCATCACTGTCAACCATCTGTGAAGAAAATGATGTAGTTTCTCGCAACTTTACGATTCAAATTTTATTAACGTACATGTGAACCATTGTTGCAATTTGGTATATTTCCATTTAGACAAACAGTGTATTGTTAATTCGTACTTTTATTGACATGTTGTGGTGATTGAATTGTAAATTCTACATAACCAGTAACTCTGTAATTGTGTAATGCCATCAATGTTAACTGTCTGTACTCAAAATACTGAAGTTTGCCGATAGCTGAAATCTGATGAGTAAACTATACATTAGTTCAACATAGTTGGTCCTTAGTGTCTGATGTTTAATGACATGTAAATATGTAACGGGCAATTCCTATGGAACGACTTGAACATAAGCCTCTGTATGTCAACCTGTAGTAGCTATATTTACAATGTAACAACAAAACATAACACGATGAGTTTGGTCACCATGTACGTAGTTCCAGTTCTCCGTACATTCATGACTTAATGCTTCAATGTTGATCATCATCGTGAATGACTTACCTACATACTTAGCAATTCACTTAAGATAGTAGATACCCATCAAAAATATGCATGCTACTATAGGCTATGAATTCAATATGTTACATTTACCTTCACTGTGTGCTTAAGGAAGACAGTTAGTGACACTAATGTGTAAGAAACAGTGTAGGAGAATACGACGAATGAATTAACGAGGCAATCGCAAACATATGCATAGTATCAGTCGATTAATAGGTTAAGGCTTTTAGGCAAATCTAAACTAAACCAGCTCAGACGTGAGCGCCTTAATGATGTATTGAGCATGCCTTTTTCGTCTCGTCAGTGTTCTATATGCTTAAGTCTTTAACTGTTTAAAGTTAACAATAATTTCTGATATCAGAGTATCATACTACTGCTGGTTAGTTACCTGACGATAAATGATGTATACATAATGATCAAAGGTATACAATGCCAGTGTGACACCTCCCTTGTCAAAATGTGGATGATGATATTGCAAATGCTACTAATTGGTACACCGACAAAAAACGGCTTTAGAAGAAGCAATTAAAATCAATGATGAACCTTAATAGATAATAAATGATCTTTCAAATCATGCGTACGCTTAAATTGCTTTTTATAATTAGTAATTAATTGCTAAATCTACCTCGGGCAGAGTTACTGCATAGGCTAGTTATGATATAACATAACATTCAAAATGTTGATGTCGCTTGGCAATTGCCATTTCATCAACCGTCATGATTTGAAACTTTACTTTAGAACGCGGAGCGTGCGCTCTACCACGAATTCATTATCTCGGTACTATCCGCATCGGCGATATCTCCAAAAGCAAAATGATTTAGATCAGAGATGCATGTGTAAAGTACGTGAAAGTAGTGTGACCCCATACACCTTGAAGAGGGTTTTTTCAGCGAAATTACCATAAATATGTTTTTCTTCAAACTCATCGTCCTTCTTCACATGTGCCATTACCCTAAAGATCTGCATCGAGTGAAAACATCATCCTGGAGAGGAATGTCATTGGAATTCAATATGGTGTTCCTCCTGGTGTTGTTGATCCTCAGGAGTGGTTGTCTCTGGTACTGACTCAGCGCTGCGGGCCAGTCTCTCCTTGTGCCGATAATCGGAGATCCATGGTTTTCTCGAATCTTGGCGTAATTTCCTATGAACTAATGACCACTGATGCTCAATCGCTGTTCAAGTCTGGTATTCCTGGTTGTTATTCAGAGCACATACTGCCAACAAGTGCAATTTGCTGTTGTGTAGTGTGTTGGTCTATGAACAGCCATGGCGGCTTGGACAGGTGCTCGAGTACACATTGTTGGTTGTATAGTGGGAAGAGGCCCTGGCACAAGTCCTTACATTAAGATTTAAGGGAAGTGGTTTAACTAAACTTTCGTTTCATTCTGAATCTACACTAAGAGTACTACGAACTAAGCACTTAATTGAAATTAACAGGAGTATTTCAGATATTAGTATTTATTGACGTGTTCCATTCCGTGACTCCGTGAGACCTAACCTACCTGAAAAAGAGCAGTTTACTTTGAGTGATGAGCGGTTTGCATGTTAAGACTATATAAATGTACAATTCAAAAGGTTCTCATTTAATCTGTTTAACGATCTTTGTGACCACAAGGGACACAATATCTATTTACATAAAGACGCATTCAAATACTGGTTGGTACTGCATATATGATTAAACAGGAATCAGTAATCATACACTTCCGCCTTACAGCGTTAGCTGGAACTATCAGTTTGCCCTTCATCCACGCCACGTTGCCAGGAACATCTCTTTAATTGTAACGTGTATGTAACACATGACTCCAATAACACATAGATGTACATATTTAAGCATTGTTTTCCAGTCTGTTTCATTCTCGACCATACTCCAAATTATACGCTTTCAACATAGAAATGACAGTCATCCATGACCCTTTTGGGAGTTTGACGTGTGATTGAGTGTTATATTTAGTCTATGGAAACACGACTAAATGTAATATATTGGTAGTTATCATCATATTCTGTTTGAAGTGTTATTTGTAACTAAAACATACACTTTTACACATCTTTAAAGCACATGTAAGTCACTACCTGTGTGTATCTTGCATTGATCAAATAGGTAACTATTCACCCTGGTGTTAGGACCTGAAACTGATGTTCTGTCATACTAATATTTAGATGCAGAATCTGATCTATGTTAACTTCTGTCGTGTTATTATCATCTTAAAACTAGTCATCACTTGCCAGGATGAACAGAGCTGTAACTTATAGAGAACATTTGTAATGATACAAACATTTTGTAACATTTGTCCGCTCTCGCCAGAGGAAAGCTTCATGGCTGAAACAGTAATCAGCATGCCACCTTGGTCTAAATCAATTTAGAAATTGCTTTGTTTTATGTCTACTGAATGAATATAGGTGATTTATTTAATCAATCACTGGACCTCATTTCTCTTTGGTTAAGTAGATTCACATTATATCCAGTAACGTTTTGCTATTTTCATCTCAATTCGGTATACTCGATTTTGGCAGTATAACGATATAAACTGACCTACGATGTCTAAATTTGTCTAAGGTTAGCATGACATATTTACGCCTCTCTATGCTATTAAAGCGTGAATCAATGCTTACATCTTGTGATGAGTGACACTCGCTTACGCTCGTTTGATAACAAAAAAAATATTGTTTGAGTTCTCACAAAGTACATCAAAATGAATAAACATATTTAAGAACGGGGAATAGAAAAAATGTTAGACATACATATATACGTACAAACCCTGCCCTACAAACTATGTAGTATAGTACACGATGAAATGTGCGCCACTCATTCGTGGTTGTGAGAGAGTGTAATGTAAATATTAATAACAAACACGCCAGTTACACTTATTAGATACAGCACACAGCAAATAGAGTAAGATAGATAAAACATGAAATGGTAAAAGGTACATATTTATATATATACCGTTGATGCCACAAGAGATAGCTTTAATTATTATGTAAACAATGTTCATAGACATAACGTTGTCTTTTCACTTCAGTATTTTAGTTTGAATGGCAATGTATATACTCATAGAAAAACTGTATCATATCCACTGGACAAAAACTGGGCTTGTGTAACAGCAGTTTAACTAAACTGGCACGACTGGCTTATTTGTCAAATCATACTTTTTGTTATAATGATAGGAACTTACAGAATACAGTTATATAATTTTATTCCCAAAGTAGGTTTCCATTAAAGAAACAATGTACCTTTAACCTAATGTGACGTAGGTAAAGCCGTCTTACTGAATCAGGGACAATTCCGCGGGTTGTTCCTTAATAAAAGCATAATAAGGAGTCAATGTTATTTCAAATCTACTTTTCTGCACAATTAGGTCCAGTCTACGTCTTACATGGGTAATATTACTCCGTTATGTCACAAAAAGTCCGACGTGGATCACATTATATGAGAAGTTATTTCTAATTAAAGTTTCGAAATAGGAGGAAATATCCATTTTTAAAATGAACGCTATTGCGGTAACGTCAAGTCAGGATTGATGAAATCATTCATCTAAAGACTACATACAGAACCAGACAGGTACTTTATAATTAGATATACATTGTAGTTTAATTTCATAATCAGGACAATATTTACTTTGCTCTGGTATTTGTTTCAAGTCACAGTTAATACAAAGGGCTAATTGCCATGTATGTAA
This sequence comes from Gibbula magus, assembly GCA_936450465.1. Taxonomy (NCBI): domain Eukaryota; kingdom Metazoa; phylum Mollusca; class Gastropoda; order Trochida; family Trochidae; genus Gibbula; species Gibbula magus. The sequence continues at coordinate 77,415,609 of OW388296.1, forward strand.
AGAGAGAATGGAGCGTCCATTGTTTGATCTGATTGGGTGTATTGATCCAGACCACCCGTTTAACGGTACAGCCTCACACCGGCGCCTTCCGCCTTTCTATCCCGCCGTGACTGCGATCAATGTGTAGTGGAGGCGGTATAAAGCGAGAGTCGGCTCAAGGCCCACAGTCCTAGCGACTCTAGTCACACGATACAGCACCTGGGTTTTACTGAACGTGCTTCGCCCATCTCTTAGCTTCATCGCTCTCCATGATTGTATTGGTTGTTTACTTCATAAGGTAGGTACGGGTTCACTTTTATTTTAATTCTATTGTGATGGGAAAAACCATAGTGATTTTAGATGTGATGGGTTGATTCCATCATTATTGGACACCATCCCTTCATTTGTTTTTCTAGATTTCTTCAGCAACTTTTTTCCCTAACAACGATGGGTGGAGAATTCAGGGAAAGAGTTTGAACATGGTTTTATTCCACATTGCCTTTATTGAAGTTATGAAATGTCATTTTATAAGAAAGGAAAATGTTACGATGAAACAATTATCATAGGTAATTGTCCTCACTTAACGTGAAAGGTCACTTAAAGTTAAATTCTATCCTTTTTTTGAATTACAATGAATTCGAGAATTAATATAATATTGAAATTTAAGTTCACGTGTATTAACAGAAACACTCACAACAGTAACCGTACAACGCTGGTCCTATGTGATGCTAAACACAATTGGTGCACTTGCTTATAATACAAGTGATGCACTTGATTACAATTAATCATAATTGATGTATTTGCTGATACAAGTGATACAGTTGCTGATATATAAGTGATACACTTGCTTATATATAAGTGATACATTTACTGATACAAGTGATACACTTGCTTATATATAAGTTATACACTTACTGATACAAGTGATACATTTACTGATACAAGTGATGCATTTGCTGATATATAAGTGACACATTTGCTGATACAAGTGATACACTTGCTGATACAAGTGATACACTTACTGATATATAGGTGATACACTTACTGATACAAGTGATACACTTACTGATACAAGTGATGCATTTGCTGATACAAGTGACACACTTGCTGATATATAGGTGATACATCTGCTGATACAAGTGACACACTTGCTGATACATAAGTGATACACTTACTGATATATAAGTGATACACTTACTGATACAAGTGATACACTTACTGATACAAGTGATGCATTTGCTGATATAGAAGTGATACATTTACTGATACAAGTGATGCATGTGAAGTGTCATATCTCCCGGCTCGGAATCTGTTTAAGTTACACTCGGAAGTGTAAACATAAACTGGTTGTACAAATAAGGAAATGCGCACGGATGTTCAGAGTGAGGGGTTATGCTGTTACATGTGTTACGACTGGGGCGGTATGTCACTTATGTGTAAATTCTTTGATTGTCAAATACCGTGACAGCTGATCGCCAGCCTTCATGAAACATAGCACAGGTATGGATACAATCTGATGTACAAGTACATGATGGCATTTGTTATGGAGTTATCTATCACGTGAGTTAATAAGCTCCAGTTACGATATGTTATAATCAATTATACCATGTGGGATAAGTATAATATTCCTTAGATTTAGTCTCTTTATGAAGGGCGCTAAGGACGTAACTTATATAATAACCATATCAGGATGTTATCAATGGAATTGATCAATACAATGCGGATCTGTACCATCTTGTTGGAAGTATATGATTAGAAGAGATAATGGTTTCATTCAAACGTAAGTGCCTTTCAATTAGTTCCGAGCTACTTTGTATACTGACTATTATATCGCTTAGCGTATTAAATATTGATGTAGTAGTGGCCGCTTCATTCGCCAAAATTGCTGATGCCGACAATAGCATTAAACCATTCATGGCAGTTTGCATTCAACCAGTTATAACTTGCGAGTATGTTTAACAAATCATTTTAACATTAAATGTAGGTTAAACTTTGTAATATGCTATTTTGTTCAGTCATAACCATTAACTGTTATCACTGATCTTCAGCACTGTTTTGTATCAAAGCCCGTTCTTCAATGTCTACTTGGCTGTTCGATTAGGCAAATATCAACTTTCTACCACTCCTGGTCGTTAAACTATGACCAATAGAACGGTAGCACGGTATGTATTTAGCTCATTGAGCAAAACGCATTGTTGACGAATTCCCGCTTCGTACACTAGTACTGAACTAAAATTAGTTTAAAATTACATATTATTATTAATTGTTTCGAATATTCCTGGTAGGGAAATTTTGATCACGTTGATGTAAATTAGTTTTGTTGCAATGTGTTAATCCATAAGGGAATTCATTGAAAACGTTTACACGCTTTTAGTACGTTTTACATTAAAGTATAGTAAGAAACTGTTTACTACAACTTATGTCGTTGTTCTTTGAATTAATACGTAATGTCCGAAATGCGTTCTTAGTGAACTGTTTATGGAACACATTGACATATTGAAAGGAGTGTAGTTCTGGAGGAGAGCGCTGTCCACACTAATACCAATGCCACCTTACAGCTTGTAATGTTTGTGACAGCCGGTATTAACGTAGGATGAGGTTTGTCGTCAGTGACGTTAGTCGGTCGGGACAAGTTCGGCAGTGTCTGGCTGGTCCACAACTCTGAACTAGTTTGACATGATTTTATTTGTTTACTTTGGTATCTTCTGTTTACCTTTTTTATAATTAATTGATTTAAACATATTTTTTTCTTGGGATGGGTGAAACGCTGTCTTGCTTATTTTAACACCACTCCCATATTGACATTAGGATGTAATAAAATTCGATAACTTGATTGAACTACGCAGGTGCCTGCATGAGCATACAAGGGGATAGTTTGATAGTCACGATGAGTAATTTCTATTCAACTATTCATTTTTATAAATACGAACGTTTGTACGACCACGGTCGTTTTGATAATAGCTAAATAGATGTAGACCTTTATAATACATAAAGACAGGAAAATCACAAAGCTATTACAAATGATCACATTTTACAATGTGAAGTTTACCGATGAATGTGAAGGAGATTTGTTGGAAATATAAGCCATATTGAATGTCAGAACACCTATCCAAATTTAGTGGTTTAAATGTCTTCAAATAATGTTTTCTTTGTAATACAATAGCGGTATTTTACTCCAAAGAATGTAAAATGGTTGTGAAACATCCAAATCAAATGTGATTAATGCCATTCTCTCAGGTGATAAAATGATAATTTTGGGGAAGAACTTTTGGGTAAAGTCACAATAATATTAGTAAAATAATCCTCCTCGAAATTAGAAAATGTCAAAGCATGTACAACATGTATTCCGGTTAGTTTAAGCCGTAATGTCGCCATCTGAACCAAGGACAAGCGTTGAATTAACATTTTTTACTGTAAATAATCCAGTATTTATTCAAAAGAGTATACTTATGGTTTTGTATTGTTAAAAATAACTAGTTCCTTAATGTGCATGATGAAAGATATTGATATTGGAAAGTCAACATCATAACAGCATTGTGTATAATGTATTATTATATACCCATGTAAACTTACGATAGTAATACAGGGGTGCAATACGGTTTCCGTGGTCGATTTCCGTATTGCACGGTGAATTCCGTATTGCACGGCTAACGGTTCTACTTTCTCTTAACTTCGGCATTTCTCGGAATTTTCCGTAATTTTCAATGTTTTCCCTATTCAATCTCCGAAATTTATGTTTTGATAACACTGCTAGTAATGTTTCAGTAGATTAAAGTATATCAATTTGTATTTAGACCTAATATTAACAGCACAAGAAGTGAAAATATTACTCAAATTATCATTACCAAGGAAAATAAGCGCTTTGCCGAAAGCTTCGCAAGCTATGCTGCGTCATTGTGACGTCACAACGGTTTACTATTGTGACGTTATAACCATGGTTACTTCATTCGAAAGAAGCACGACGGACGGAAGCCTGAATGTTGTTTATTATTGTCAGTTCTTTGTAATTAAATGAAAGTAAAGCAAATTTGATGGATTTATTATGTTAACACAAGGAAAAAATTTCACTTAAGCTCTTTTGGGCTAACAAATGAGAAAATAAAGATGTTATTAAGATTTCAAATCATGAGTCGTGCTGGTCAAGCAACCGTCCGCGTATCAATGCGCAGCACGTCGTCCCAGTAAATTTACGCAACTTTATTTGTTTACCAATTTGCTAAAAAGGGGTATATAATAAATATAGAACATCATACTTGTACATTTGGATCGTTTGTATTGAACTCGAAGCTGTCGTTGTTCCTCCGCTTCCATGACATATTCTCGTTCAATACAAACGATCCAAATGCACAAGTATGATGTTCTATATATTTATATATCAGAATAGGGACAATAGGCTTATTGGGTACAATTTCAGTACTATGAATTGTTTTACAAGAATAAAGTAATCACTACATACATCATCGTTTTCTCAGGAATAGTTCATTATGTTGGTTGATCCAGACAGTCGCACAGCAGTACATTTAGAAGTACAAACAGAGTGCTCAGATGATTTAACCACCTGCATACGTAGGAGAGGGTTTCACTGAGGTGTATAACTTGTACCCAATCCTATCAATGGAATAAATATGTTTTAACCTGAATATTTAAAATTTGTGATAAAAAGGGTACCAAAGGAACATGCAATACGTTTTCCACTGCTGGACATAAATCTTCTCTGTTTTTCAAATTATGAACTTGTTTATACTTTTCATTTCAAAATCAGCTGTCACGTCTATCATTATTGAAGTATCTACAAAATTTGTTAACCAAAAAGCCTGTATGACGTGATAAGATTGATCATCTAATGTAGTGAACTCTTTGAAGACGCTTCGCTAAACAATCACAACTTCAAAGATCAATCACAAAAAATATGTTTCTGACAATAAGATAACAGATTTTGAATCTGCATTTATATTGGTAATGGCAAATGTTTACTTCTTTTGCAAATGAAAAACATATTCCAATCAAATGTGTTTTGCAAAGCAATGTTTACCATCATCAGTTTGAAAGAAACATTTCAGTTCAGGCCTTGTGTTTTGGATGGTCGGTACATATTTAGAAAGCCACTGTGAAAGGATTGGAGCTTTTCGTCGAAATTTAACGTTTTATATTGACCGAAATCAGAATTTCACATTTGATTCAGGTACACTCATATAGCGGTAACAATTTATAACACGGATACTGCCGTCTTTATTTCCATCAAAATATGAAAAATACTATTTTACTTCTCTAAGGCGAAGGAACACACTGAATTATTACTTTGAAACAACGTCTAATATGATTCAATATTGCTGGCACAACAAATGGGCGTATTAGAACAGAGGTTACGTGGGAATATATGACTTGAGTAACTGTCGCGGAGAGAGAATGAGTGAATTCATGTTAAGTTCCTAGTCTTTTCGTTTCATATGTGTCATTGTAACCTTCCCTTGTTTGAACATTTTCTTTGGAATACATACATATATATCCAACTACAGAGGTATTTAAATGGTTTAATTGTAAAATTCCTGATTTCCAACAAAACCCTCATAAATATTTAATGTTTGGGTGATTCATCAATAATCAATAATAAGTTTCATATTTGATATGAAAATAATGTTTCTAATGGGCATGGACATTTAAAAGAAAATCAAACTATGTGTCGATATTACAGTTAGTCATTTTTCAGATGATCCTACAAAACTTTAGAAAACAACCCTGTGTTTTTACGTCTTTATACATTAAGCCTCTGATTTCGTCTCCATGTTGCACTTACTTGAAAAAGTTCACTGAAATCACTGTTGTTTCACTATACAAGCTTATTAAACTAATGAAAGGGCTTTTAAAAAAATGTGTTTACATAATAGTATACATGTCGAAATGTATACTGAACAGCGAAAGAAACGCGAGTTTTAATGATTATAGTTTATGTTTGCATATCAGACCATGGTTTGTCATAGCATTAGTAAATGTCAGCGAACATGTGGAGCTATTGGTACTGTAGAGTACAGATTGTTACCATTGCAAAGTCAAAGGGTATCAGTTCGCGAAAATGCACGTCACATGTTGTCATGGTAACAGGATCTGCATGAGCATGGTAAACTTCAAATTACTCGTGCTGTAATCCGAGACTTGCTCTGTGAAAAGGACCCCAAATTGTGACTGCAGCTGCAATGTTTAAGAAGTTAATCTTGGCAACAAAAACGTGAACTTTTCGGAAACTGAGGCACTGGCCGATTGCATGCTGAACAGTTGACAAGGGCTGTAAATGTGCTCGTGGAACACCATGGTACCGAAGACGAATGCAACACCTTGAAACATGAGACCCGTAGAACCATTCCGAAGGAAATTCAAAAAGACGTCATAACGTCAAATCAACATCAGCAAAGACAGGGGTTTTGCATCAAACAACTTCATGGGAGTGTTTGCACAAGTTCTAATTGCATTTAAAAGTACATTGGGCCCTTCATCCCATGAACATGAATGTGGCTTTCCCATAGAATGACTATGGCACAAGATAATGCTCTGCAGAAGTTCTACACCGGTGCTGATTTATCGTTATGTCTGCATGTTGATCATCACGTTATTAACATCATGTCAACAAATTGTATTGCTCTGATATTATAAAATTGCTCAATACAACGTTATCAGTAATTACGAAATTGTTAGAGTGGACTCTTCGTTTGCTGTTCAGTATACTTTGATTACTAAGCACGCTACAGGGTCGGATGTACATGTATCACGCTGATGGTAATACGTGCATGTGGCGAACAGTCTGATTATGTACATGACAATTGATGATGAATCAGATTAACTAAGACACGACCTTCTCTTGTCAGTACTGTGATCGACACTTGGTGATGTGGGTGGCATGAGACTGATTGATGCAAGACGTATATGTAGGGGATAGTACTGTCTGTACACTTGATTATATACGCTTATACAAAATGTACACTGCTGATCATATTCTCACTGTATTTATTCGTTGATTATATATGATATGTTGTAAAAACTATGTTTGTTCTGGTTAAATGAAGGCAAAAAAGCATGTAAGTAAGGGCTCTTGAAATGAATGTATTAATTCTTTCTTATAATGTAAACTTGATATGTAATGCAGTATGTAATTATCATGATAAATCATTCTTAAAACTATCCTGTTTTCTCACTACAGTATTTATTTATAACATATTGGTATTTCATTGTTTCTACTATTCAACTTTAGCTTATGCCGATTCTTTTAATCTGCTTGCAGAAACATCAACTGAATTAGATAAAGTTGTGTATACTTTAGGCACTTAATGTGTGAATTATAATATATGCATATCAATAAAGATAAAGAAAGCTAAAAACGTGTTGCGTCACCTCGTGCAATTCGAAGGTCAATAATTATATATCTCCTAGTCATATGGTCAATAAGTTGGTTAACATCAGTCACAGCAATATTCTAATTTCGGACGAGAACGTCTGATGATGCACATAAAGTAGGATGGTTGCTCAGTCCTCTACGGCACGGTTTTGGTGATTCCAGCCATGCTCGGAAGAACTCATGTACGGATTGTTAGCACGGTAGCTTCTCAATACCTTCTGTCTGCAAGAATTCGCCTCCTCTCCGAGCTCGATCAGCAGGCTCGTTGTCACCTTGCACTAACAAGTTATTGCTACAAACACCAAAGACATCATGAGGAGCAATTTATTTCTAGACTGTTTCTGCACGTCTTCTGGTTGAAATTGTCTCTAGGACCACAGGTTTCGTTTTATCATTTAAACTGATTGCAGCCCATGGACCGATATACAACTGACGCCTGGAGCATGTTCCCCCCAGGACGTACATGCAGGGCATGCATTCTGTGCACGGGATCAGTAAATATGACGTGACGCTAGACGTGCGGGACGATGCGCATGGGTCCTACAGAATACCATGACAGGTGTTCTGGCCTTGTACCCATGCCTTGATGTTGGTATATTAGTGACACCATACCTTCCCTTCAGTGTCAAAGACCAACGAGGACAGCATTAGCAAAGTGGGGGTCTTGGAGGGACGACCTGTAGATTTCACAGGGACCACATTTTGCCGAGTCGTGTACTGAAATATAAATCCTTCAACTGTTTTTAAAACCATGTTACAATTAGCAACAACGGTGTGATTCGGTGCATCGGTACGAACCACGCAAATGATTTGATGACGTAGGCCTATTTCCACCGATGTTGGACCAGGCATATGCAGCCGATGTCAATAGTATTGATATGGGTAAAGGATTTTCCAATAACTTGCAACACTAGTTGAATCAAGCCCAGAATGTGAAAATGTTAGGATTAAGAAATTAAGTGCAGACGAATGACACTGAAAGTGCAAACCCTAGCAATTGTCCGAGGGGCAAAAGAAACGATACCATTTTTTTCAAACACGAAATATTTCGGCGGGATAAAGTCGATGTTGAATGTCTGTAATGATAATATCTTGTAGATTGTATGTCATACTGGATATTCCATATCTGTTCAAACACACATAGGGTGGTGCAATTCCTTTATCAATGGAGTTTCTGCACATATATGTTTGATATTGAAGGTAAAATATTATGAAATATGTAAAAATATTTACTATAATAGGATGTATAATAATAGTTTAAGATGTATAATAATAGTATAAGATGGTACGGAAGCGTATTAGTGTCACGGTGAAAAAAAAATCTGCCAAACTATCTCCTACGTAGGACTTAGTATCTCCTACGTAGGAGTTAGTATCTCCTACGTAGGACATAGTATCTCCTACGTAGGAGATAGTATCTCCTACGTAGGACTTAGTATCTCCTACGTAGGACATAGTATCTCCTACGTAGGACTTTGTATCTCCTACGTAGGACTTAGTATCTCCTACGTAGGACATAGTAAGCTTATCTCCTACGTAGGAGATAGTATCTCCTACGTAGGACTTAGTATCTCCTACGTAGGTGATAGTATCTCCTACGTAGGACTTAGTATCTCCTACGTAGGAGTTAGTATCTCCTACGTAGGACATAGTAAGCTTATCTCCTACGTAGGAGATAGTATCTCCTACGTAGGACTGAGTATCTCCTACGTAGGTGATAGTATCTCCTACGTAGGACTTAGTATCTCCTACGTAGGAGTTAGTATCTCCTACGTAGGACATAGTAGGGTTATCTCCTACGTAGGACTTAGTATCTCCTACGTAGGTGATAGTATCTCCTACGTAGGACTTAGTATCTCCTACGTAGGAGTTAGTATCTCCTACGTAGGACATAGTAGGGTTATCTCCTTAGTAGGACTTAGTATCTCCTACGTAGGAGATAGTATCTCCTACGTAGGAGATAGCATGATAAAGCACTGATCACTTCGTTTCATACTTATCAATGAGTTGTGGAGACACCTAAGCATCTTGCGTTTGTCTTTTTCATAACATAATTATGTTAGTCTAATTAAATCATGTAATTTCGAAGTTCCGTCTTGATTTTCAAAATAAAGTATTGTTCACTTGAAATGTTTTGGAGGGAATATTGTGTTTCGGTTACTGCTCCCTTAGTGTCCATTTCGTTAGTGATAGTTTGCGAATATACTGTTACAGTTAGTTTCAAATAATTATAATTATTTGCACATTATTTTTTTCTCAGATTTGCCATTTATTATTTATTAAAGATTATACAATATTGTATTAGAGGGTAAAACATCCTATTACACGACCCGACAGGCCGCATGTATAGAAAACGGTTATCCGTATTGGTAGAAAATGGGGCGACGTATAAAGGGAGCATTTTATGGAACTCTTCAGTGTGAGAGATTTGTAGGTGTCATGCGATTTTGAGACTTCAGACAGATTGTTGACAATTCCGTCATAGTGTTATATTAAAAACTATATTATTGGGTGATTAGTTCTCGCTACGTCAGTCAGAACACTTGTACCACATTCGAGCGGCCATTTTCATGTGAACACTTTAAAATGGCCGCTCGAATGGAAATGGACTCGAGTGGCTTAACCAAACCATTACATTCGTTTTAGAACTCTTTTTATTAATTCAGGAGTGTTATTTAGCCATTGGTAACACTTATTAACCATTTTGTGAGAACACTTTATTTCAATTCATTACGAATAGCGTGCTCCAACGCCTTTGAAGGGTTAGAGTTTGGAGACAACTGACAACATAAAACTTTGTTAGGCATTGAAATGGGTCCTGGCATAGGATTGAACATATGACAAAAGTTATATTTTTTTGCTTAAATGAGGCACATTCTTACCTATTTGATATGTTTGTTTGTCTTGTGTACTAGGTCTCAGATTGTTTTACAAAAAGTTTGCTTTGAAATCGAATAAGCATATATATTTCAGACCTGAAAAAGGAGTAAGCACTACGAGTCGAGTCGCCATTCCTGTTCACATTTACGAAGTTCTTATTTAGAAGTCTTATTTCATTTCACTTCATTAAAAATTTGATTCGAATTATATGTAATTAAATGAAAGTCAAATAAGAACATTCATTTATGGATAAACAACCTCATTTATTCAAAATTAATTGCCCTATTTCACTTCAAACCTACAAAATACCATTCAAATAATTTGTATGTAATTATATGTATACACCTCATATCAGCAGTAGTTCTACTGTCGTTCTAATGACGACATGCTATAAATGACGATAAGAACACTTAACAACTGAGGTAGATTTTAAAATTCGTCACTTCAGATGGTTAATTTACCCATATGGTAAATATACTTGTCAAAATAGGTTAGGTAATCAGTGTGTAAATGTTCAAATAAATCAATATAAAAAAATTCAAAATTTATATTTATCGCTAACTATTCTTCTCCAGTTCATTCATAACATTCAAGAGTATATAAATTCATTAACGGTAATTAATTATGGAAGCTGAGATCCTTTATTGTTGAGTAATGTTTTGAGTGACGTCGTGTAACAAATGTCCAACACCAGGTTCAAAGTGTAATTAGGTCGCTAGTAATGACCGTGGATTTACATTTCACCGAAACATTGACTGTACTTGAATTATTGAAGGAATATAAAACTGATATTCCAAAACATAAATAGGGAAACCGCAATCATATCGCAATCAATGTAGAGATCTACCGTGAACTTTTGAATTAATATCAGTTTATTAAATATAATCGTTTAGTGCAAAACTATACTGGTTTACATAACACATGATGACTCAATCAACTCTACTTCTATAGATACCAATATATAAAATACTTAAAGGCGCTCTAGCACGTTTTTCTTAATGAAAAAAATTATCTCACGAAAAGGTAAATAAGTCTTACTAATGGCTAAATAATACTCCCGAATCAATTAAAAAGAGTTCTACAACGAATGTACATTTTTCGGTTAAGCCATGCGAGTCAATTTCCCTTAGAGTGGCCATCGGCTGTAGCGATACCTAAACACTCAAAGTAGAGTTTTGAATATGGGACCATGATAGAATAATCAATTATCTTGTTGTCTGAACTCTCAAATGACCTACAAATCTACCCCTCACACTGAAGAGTCCCACACCACTGTCACTTTAGACGTCGCACCATTTTATTTCAATAGGGATAACCTTTTTTCTATGGGTGCAGGCTTATCGGATCGTGTAACGCGATGTCTTACCCTCCAACATAACATTATATTGTTTAAACTGTAAAGTATATGGCAAATTTGAGAAAACTGAATACCGCTACAGCGTCTTTAAAGCTTTTTAACGGTCATATATACTATCATATACTTATACATCATATGATATACACAATATTGTTTATGGGCATTCTAGAAAGTGGGGTGATGACGAATGAAGAACAATTTGATGGATACATAACTTCTTTATTCTATGTCAAAACGTCGCCTACATAGAATAAATAAGTTGGGTATCCATACAATTGTTCTTCATTCTTAATATACACGAGAGTTTACATACACTTTACGCGTATACATGTGTTTAATACAATTGTGAAAAACGCTAGATGTGATAAAGTGGTCCAGGCATTATAGAAGTTATCTCCTACGTAGGAGATACTAAGTCCTACGTAGGAGATACTAAGTCCTACGTAGGAGATACTATCTCCTACTTAGGAGATACTAAGTCCTACTTAGGAGATACTAAGTCCTACGTAGGAGATACTAAGTCCTACGTAGGAGATACTATCTCCTACTTAGGAGATACTAAGTCCTACGTAGGAGATACTATCTCCTACGTAGGAGATACTATGTCCTACGTAGGAGATACTAAGTCCTACGTAGGAGATACTATGTCCTACGTAGGAGATACTAAGTCCTACGTAGGAGATACTATGTCCTACGTAGGAGATACTAAGTCCTACGTAGGAGATACTAAGTCCTACGTAGGAGATATTAAGTCCTACGTAGGAGATACTATGTCCTACGTAGGAGATACTATCTCCTACGTAGGAGATACTAAGTCCTACGTAGGAGATAGTATCACAAATTTTTTTTTCATCGTGACACTAATACGCTTCCGTAAGATGGCATAATGTACAATCTTTAAATTTGTTGACTCATATAAGGACGTAATAAAATAACCCGAAAGGAAAAACTGTTTAACTCTCTTATCCCCTATAGATAAGGAGGTTCGAAAGCGACGATATTTTGAACGTGTATTTCTCAGAACTGTGAACATATAGTGTTTTGAAATTTCAAATGTAGTTTAGTTTGCTTCTGAAGACATAATAATTGTAACTCTATTTCAGTCGAATGCCTCCCTCGTGGATTGAACTATCTTGTGTTTTATGGTATCGTTTATTTTGCCTCTGAGTGTACAGCTTGGACCCGATAAACCTCGGGTCACAGTACATGATGGTCCCGCATGCTCTGTGGTTATGTCTTTCTGTCCAGCAGATACCAGCTTTCACAAGCACTGTTATTATTTACCTTGGCTTTACACAGATATCATCCAACTGTTTGTTCTATAACTGACGCTCTTATGCACAACGGTATACTATCATTTCTTTAGAAGCTGGTGTGAAGGAGGAGAATATGATTTAAACTTTCTCATGGTTAGACGTCCCATAAAATATAATCCGCCAGTTTGATTGTTTCATCGGGTAATAATCTGCAGACATCAAAGAAACATGCTGTGGACGTTATTCCGTATTAGCCAACTTAGGTGCTGATTGCATTACAAGTGCCAGGTCGATTCTCCCTTAGTTGCACGGAGTGGAAGCGCACACACACTTGATGTATCATCAATAGCGAGCGAATACACTATAATCACTATTCATCTCTTCGTGCCAGCTCCACACATGTAACCTCATTCCCCAGGAATTATCCACCGTGGCACAAACGAGTTCTCAACTCCACAAATGTGGTAGACTGTGTTCAATGAAAACATCGCTCTAAGATCTAACACGTTACCAAATCTCAATCCTGCTCAGAAGTCACCCCTCACCCTTTCTGAATTTCAAAGTTAATGTGTCTGACGATCGATTCCCGATAGTCCACGATGAAACGCAATCAATGTGTTGAATACACCTTCAAAGTGCTTTTCAAAGACATATTGCCTGCAATCAACCTCTGGTGTCAGTACATGTTCTCCATGGCTCGACGTCAACACTTCATTACCCCGATTGTGTCTTAAACAGCTTGTCACACTGAAATTGGTTGTTGTAATTATAGTCTATGTGAAGTCTCGAACAGTGAATTCACGAATCAAGTCAAGGCCATTTAAGGATTAATGTCCGCTTTCACAAACAGTAGTGAGTCTCGCATCGTAAGTCATTAAGGTGACCTAAGAGTAATGTTAAAGAATTACGTTCAGGTTAACCTTAGAAAAGATTGATTTCTGAAAGGAGCTCCAGTGATGTCGTTACTTGTCCAAGGGGAGTATACTTCACACAATTGTATGTAATAAGGCCCGCCCGACAGCCCGGAACATGGCAAAAAAATTCTGGGCTGGTCATCTTTTGAGGTTTTTCTTTGATTTTGTCATTTAAACTGTAATTAAACTCTTTTGGGTTGACTTTTTGAAGCTTATTTCATACACTTCACACACAGACACTGTGCACGCTTTGATGAAGCGTGGATAAGTTCTTAGTTTATCTCAGCATTAACGTTGTTCTCAGTAGACATAGATCCATTTTCACATCATAATCACATACAGTTTACTTAGGGTGATAGTGGATTGTTTGAAGAAGAATGATGTATTCGTCTCTTCATGTCAACTTATACGCATAGTTATTAGATTTGTCCCTGCATAACTACACAATACTACCTAATTCTTGGTATTTCTATTTACTTCAAAGGTATGATATGGCAAAGTAATGCATAAAGAAGTGTAATACCCTGTTCATTTGCCTAATGGTGTTGTTTCATTAACATTATTCAACACTAAGAGACCAAGTGTGTTTCTTTTATAACATCTGAGACAACACTGTCCAGTTGTTACCACTATCACAATGATCAAATGTCACACTAATGTCCCACATTAATGATAAATATATACCAGGAGATCTGCGTCCCTACAAACAGGTACTTGTTTATCGGTAAAGTTTTACAATGATTCATATATTCTGTTAGAAGAACACAACTTACTCAAACCTTAAGTTTTTCAAAAGTAATGAAACCGAGATTGAGATTCCTCTCTTCAGATCTTCTTATCCAATGATGGAGGTGGGCGGACAAGCTGTTAACGTTGTTTTATCATTTGATTATTCCTATAATATATTTAAAGTTCCTATGAATAGATTATTTGGACAATTTCACCCTATGATATATTGGCCTAAGAGTAACTGAAAGGTCCAAATGACGGGGTGTCTAAAATAGCCATAAAATGCAACCAAACTCTTCAAAAGTGCTCAGATTACGTTTTTCTGATAGCTGAACTAATTATCTATAGCATGATATATAACATGATATCTTTGAATTTGGTTGCAGGTTATAACTTTACATGGAAATCGAGTCATTTCGCAATTTGGTTGCAGTCCCCTATAGGCAACTGCAACCAAACTTTTTAAACCATCAAAATACATGTTTTCATCAAACAGAACAGCCTTGACTTGACACAATTTGGTTGCAGAAGGAAAATATCATGATCTGACGTATGTTGGAACTTACCATGCCTTTTACTTCAATATTTACAGTTAGCGGAAACTTCTTAGCGATCGTTATCGAGTCCGGTTTTCGATCATGTCATATTATCATGTTGCTGTCATTTCTAATGCTATAGATAGAAACTACCCACTAACCTTGTTAATTTAACATTTCCTACCATAAGGCATGTCTTGGTAGGTACTTTTGAAACATTTTGTCCAAATTTAAGCATTAATTTACGTTTTTGTTTACAACCAGCTGACAACGTGGCCGCGAGGTGAATTCGAATTGTTGTCAAATCTTATCACAATTCTGATTGGTTGTCATAGATATCTTTGATAGTTTTATAGGAAATAAACAGCATTAGGTTATTTTAATGAATAGTTGCTATCTAGAAACGTGAATAAAAGCAACCAGAATTAATAAACATGAATTTTGTTGTTGTTGTTAGAAATGGTTGATACGGAATGAGCCAATGGGAGGATGCGTTACATACATTAGTTTCATTACGTCATACACTTAGCGAGAGAGAACTTGCCGAAATGATTCAGAAAATGTCATCGTATTTTTGTCAAATTTAGTAAATTTAAAAACCTCTGCAACCAAACTAATCCTATGTGCTTGTCAACACACTATTTTTTTCTCTGCAACCAAATATTTATTTGCCAAGGTAGGAATAATGATGAATAATTGCTGTAAATAAATTTGGTTGCAGATCCCTATAGGGGACTGCAACCAAATTCACTAAATACGATGTTTCAAGTACATTTCTGTCCTGCAACCAAATTTTCTGATGTCAGATATGATATGTTATGTTATAGAAAATTATCTCTGCTATTTTGATCACTTTGTATGATCAGTTTCTCTTACTTGAGTAGCATTTAAACATCATTATGGAGCCCCCGTCATTTGGACCCTTCAATTACTCTTAGGCCGATATATTTCATATTTTATAAAAAAAACAACCTTTCGGTGAGAAACGCCGTATGAGTGGCCCGCTTCAGGACTGGATAAGCTGAGAGTTTCTCTGCCTAACGCGGAAACATGAGTTGTGAAAGTCGTTATGTTACCTTGGGCAATTGACTTATTCAAAGTGTACCTATGTTCGCCCAGAAGTACAAGTGGCAACCTGTTGAGGACCGCGAGTATGCACGATCCAAGATGGAGTCACGTTTCAGGAAGTTTGATAACCTCTTTTTTTCTTCTGTTATTACTCCGTCAATTGAAATCTGATCGATTGATATGTGCAAGGCATCTATCTTTTTCCAAAATGGTGATGATATTCTGAAATTATCTTGGGAAGTACTCGCGACCTCAGTTTCCGTTCAGCAGCCGTTCGCCAAACGAGTACTCGCGGTCCTGAACACGCCTCTGGTATGGACGAGAAGAAAATGTGATAGATACCCTTCATATCTCCGTAATTTGCAGTCAGGATGCACACTCCTAGTGAGTTGAGAATGCAAAAAAGAATGGTCATCCTTACAGTAGGGTGATACTGTATTTTCGCTTTGAGCATGGAGTTCAGGGCGGTATAATTATCCTCATTAGTATTTATGTCATCAAACAAAACATGCCTTTAGTGCAATCTACGATGATAAATATAAGTTTGCAATAATTGTTATGCATCTTTTATTACACAGCATGTTATTATTCAATATTTTTTTTCAGAAAGTTTAGTCTATTTATTGTGATTTGAAACATTGATAACAAGCGTCTGTATGTACAAACGGATGTATCTATCTGATGTCAAATGGGTGTCTCACCTTGTATAAATAATAATCGAAAATATTATTTCCCCTAAAATGATGATTAGGCCCCGTTTGTGACATGTTGAAGAGACCTCCCTTGTCGAAAGTTGAAGTAAAGTATGACAGATCCTTTATAATGTTTGTTTTACTGTACCGACAAAACAATTATGCCATTGATCATTCGTGAACATATATTGATTACATTTTTGGAATATTTTTTTATTTTAAATATTCATTGTAGGCGTAGTCAATACTGTCATACTGCGAGCCAAGTTGTCTGTCAAAGTGTGATGTTTATATGGAGAAACGTTTATATCGACGTTATGTTAAACGTCGAGAAGTGATTTTAAATTGCTCAGTACGTCGTTTGAAGAAGACACATGATGATATTTAAACCGAGCTGCTGGGGGGCTTAGCATTAGATGTTTTCGTGAATGACGACACTTCTGAGAACAAAGTAAGGACCCAAGAATCAATAGGATCTGATTGAAGGGAACAGATTACAGAACCCAGCGACGCCTTATCGGTGTAAAAGAGGAAATCAGTTTAAGTCTTCATCACTTTATAGTTAACTGCTAGTGCATGGCCTCATTAATCTGTCCGACCATAATCGAGTCTGTAATGAACCGTCTTTCTGCAATCCTGTCTCTCTTTTTGGTTGCCTTTGTAGTTCCCGTCGTTCATTCATTTAGTCAGACCAAAGATAGCATTTGTAATTATGGTGCTTGCCACATTGCGCCACCAATTTCAGGAAAATTAAGTTTTCCTCGAGGTTCATATGCTTTTAAAAATACAGCAGAAATTTAAAATCATGTTTTTCAGGATGTGAACAATTATATTGTCACAATGTGTGGGTTTAAGAAGGAATCAATGTGCCGTATACTTCGACATGAATTCCAACTGTGTCAGTCAAACTGAATATGGTCGTTGAAATAACCAAGACAGTTTGATAAGAAGGCACTCCATCATTACAGATCCCGTTATAAAAGTTTTGGTTCTCTAGTGTTACCTCATTTCGCAGCAGACTCACGCGAGGACGTCGAATTGTCAGCATACAGTTCAGTGTTAGATGTTGCCGGGGGTGTACTTAGCCATAAGAGAGATCAGTGCCCGAAGAAGTCGCCACTTCACAGCACTGTCTTCCTTCAACCTGATCCACGCTTTCATTAGCGAGAGGCATCCCCGGGCCGTACCTCTCCAGCATCCAGTTACTTTGTGATATCAAAGTCATCGGTATGACGTTGTAACGCTGTCCTCTGTATATGTTCTGTTTCGAGATCGTGAATTTCCAACATAAAAATTTAGCATACACGTATCTAGTATACTTGTATCTCCCTTTATACAAGAGTTTATAATCATTAAATATGTTGCTGAAAAGGAAATGCTGCTCTTTAATTCATCAATATATTGTATACCTAAAACGAAGTACGAAGTGCAAGTGAAATCATAAAAATGCATTCTAAAAAGTAAGGTTTATTAAAATAGAAAAGTAACTGTGAACTAACGACTACAAATCCAGAGGCGGAACGGTCGACCTGCCACCTAAAAACAACCACAATGTAAGATAGGCTTCCAACTAGTCATTGTGTACTCCCCCGACACAACCCTGTCCTGATGATAATTTCAGTCTCCACCTGCTGCTAAAGGTACCTGTCAAAACTGCCCCGACACAACCCATCCCTGTAAATAGTTACAGCGTCCTTCTGATGTGGACACTACTCCCCCAACACAACCCCTTCGTGATGATAGTTCCAGTTTCCACCTGCTGCTGGAGATAACTAAACCACACTGACTCAAACCATTCCGTGAATAGTTCCAGCTTCCTTCAGTCGTGGCTCCTAACTTACCACTCTGCCACGTGTAGGAGACAACGCATTGATCTCACAGTTTATTACTTTGTGTCACGCCGTGAACGTTTCCACCGAGGTTCTCCAAGGGAAGTCGACGTGTTCATTTGTCTATTTTACAGAAATGGCCTCGTTTATGTTAATATATTTATATTGAAACGTTAGACTCACATTGCCTTAAGATAGTAAACAACGGTAGCAATATTATATTGGGATCACTAACATGTCTCTCACTGGTCTATATAGACCAAGGTCTAGTATTGTAGTGCTTGCCGGGCGACATCTTGCTGAATCCAGAGTAAACCATTCTCAGAGTACCTAATGCAAGAACATATGTATCAACGCATAAAAAGAGTATT
Organism: Gibbula magus; assembly: GCA_936450465.1. NCBI lineage: Eukaryota > Metazoa > Mollusca > Gastropoda > Trochida > Trochidae > Gibbula > Gibbula magus. The sequence continues at coordinate 77,434,604 of OW388296.1, forward strand.
CTCTTGAAATTAAATCCGTTAAACATCCTGTCTTACTCTTTCTTTAATATATAAACTATACTTACCTATAAACAGCATTGGCGGAGTGGTACATATAACTAAAAGCAATACTTATTTATTGTTTATTTTTATCCGTTGTTTGGTTAGCGGAGTAGAAACGATATAACTTTTATTCATATTATATCGTTTATACAATGTTAAATATACCTTTACTCTACAATATAAACCGTATTATTTATTTGTTTACACAAAACATATAGATGTTGACAAAGATGAGGAAAGAGATGACCAGCTACAAGAACCTGTTCATGAATATGAAATATTAGTAGAAAGGTCAGTTCTATTGAACTGCATAGAACAGCATATTGGCAATCCCAGCTCAAAGGTCATCGTAATCGATATATCTGAAGTCGTACATTGATCAAAAGACATGTACATCATTTAAGTCTTATTGTATCTCTACAGAAATAACTCATGATATTAAAAAATCTTTGATAAATTAATTGAGCGAGTGGGATTTCAAAGGTGAAATACTTCACATAAGTATTTCAAAGAGAAAGTCAATATTAAAGATATTCTTTTTTGTATAGAGTTACTAATAACCTATGTAACAAGACGTAAGAACAAGCTTAACGAGCTTAAACTAAATGAATCATGCTTCTAGCTTAGTGTAATATCGTTTCTTGATTTGTTGCAGCGCTTTCAGTGACACGCCTTCATCGAACTATGACAAAAGCTCCGCCACATGGTCTGTGTCTGATGTCTCTGTGGAGGAGGGTTCGGTCTTCGCTGTGAGAAGCCGTCATTGAATTGTCACTTAGGACCCTGCCATACAGCCCAGATAAATGGTAAGTGAAATGAAACACTCCTAAGAGATTATTTTGTCTACTTAATATGAAGATGACTTTTGATATTGACATTTATTTGAAAAGCTGAACTAATATTATTTCTGTACGTGATAGCAAGTTGTCGTTTTGTATGCTTGTGTATTATCACAGATGTTTACTAAACGATCTGTTCACTGTTTATTTACCTGGACCCATGTTTTCGAAGCTCTCTTAGCGCTAAGATATATATAGTCGTAAATGCCATACATAACATTGATTTACGGGGAAGGCTACCGGAAAAGGGACCACATGGTCGATCCTGGTTTAGGAAATATAGGCTCTGAAATATTTTTTGTGCATTTAATTTGTAATTTTCATTTTTTTTTAAAGCTATCTGTATAGCCTGGGTCGGTGGTACAACACTGTTCACAATTAAAGTTAACATATTTCGTCTTTCAACTATTCTATAACAATATCTAAATTTTCGTTTTTTCAACGTGTTTTCAACCTATGGCCTTATGCTGAAAAGAAAATGGGACCATATCGACCATTACGCATGCATATGCACGTGCATATTAACAACATGCAAACCACTTTTGTTTTACACACACATACGTTAACACCTGTTAAAACAAATTCTGATACACACACCGTAACTTCGTGTTTGATATATGTTTATGGTTAAATGAATACAAAAAACGGTTGTAAGCCAGGTTTCTCATTTCTATAGTCCCAGATAATTTTGACCCTACCACTCTTTAATTGACCATCGCTTTGCCAATTTTTATCATATTTTGATGATTATTTTTTTCATTTTAAAGAGTAGACATCGTTTTTTATGAACCTGTGCCTAACTCAATACCGACCAGGTGGTTCCTTTTCCGGTATCCTTCCCCATATTAGCACTAAGACAGGTCCTGGTCCCCTTAACTTCCTATCCTTACCATTACTTAAAGCTATGATTGGCCCGTACACCTGCCCCAACTGTACAATCATGACAATTGCATCTCTGACGTCAAGCAATAATAACAGCCAGCATTAACTTTGTATCCCGATGGTTGTTCAGCAATATAAACTGATGCTGTTTTGAGAGAGTGAGTGAGTTTTTGTTTAACGCCGCTTGGGCAGTATCGCAGCTATTAGCGGCGAAAAATTTCAAAGTAATTCACTAATTTATACAATAATTGCAAAAGCAAAACGTTACGACACGAAGGCCGTAACAACACCAGCAAATTATTATTTTGATAACTTATGGTGATTTCGTATACATGAATGTGTATTGTCAAAATGTTGTATATTTTGTTGTTTAAAGGGACAGTAAGTACTTGTATGTTTTTGGAGTCACATTATGCCAACTTAAAGGCTTATAAATGGTGTTACATTATTAAGAAGTACTATGTGCAGTAAAGTGATAATATAAAAGTGAAAGTCACGAAATATGATTGAAAATTGGACAGGGTCAAAAAGTAAGTATGAACATATATCATATTTATCTTGTGGTTGTATCTATATGTTGATATTGGCATTCCCATTGTTTCAGATCAACCGGAACTATTATTTCCTGTTTGTGTAGGTTTCATATGTTCCGTGTTAACCCTCTATACACAACTTGATGGAGAGAAGAGTCAGAACAATACGTAATATTAACACAAATTGGAATTGCTGTGAGATTTACCAATAGATAATCCAACTATAATGTCGAAATATCTGTCACAGTGTGTCGGAAAAAAAAGCAGTGAAATGTTTTTTCTAAGATAGTTAATTTTTGAGAAGATATACAGATTCAAAAACACGATGATTGATTAATCTTGAAGTAAATCTCAGAATACTTGGCCTGTCTGATATTAGGTTTCCCTGTCGCCACGTTGTCTGTAAAGTACAAGGATGATCAGTCAGTGGGCTTCGCGTGTCGTTAGATTATGTTGGAAAGTGTAACTGATAACGTGCTTTATATGCAACCTTGACGTTGTTTTCTAACTAGTTTCATCATTATTTTCAACATAGTTAAATGTCAAAGTTTCTGTCGGGGAATTTTGTGTGGAAACGAAATTCGAGGGGTCATTCCAGTTTGAAAAAGTATAACCGGGGTAACATTTTTGTGACTTAAGAGTTCACAATTTAACAAAGAATAATGCAGATTCATTCAAACATAAAAACAATAAGAAGTGAAGGCACTCATCGGCGCCAAGTCTGTGGAAAACTTTGTTAACGTAGAACTACATTGTGTATTAGTCTAAAGATATATTTTGTTGTATATTTGTGGATATTCTATGCACATATATTTTATTATTAAAAATTTGAAAATTTCTCAAAAATACGAGGAGTTCTCATTTCACGTAAGGCACAAAATCAAACTATGCATATTCGGATAAACCCTTCCCATTAACAAACAATCGCTATGTAGTATTGTAGAGAAGTAGCCGATGAAGTATGGTGTGTCTAAATGGCTTGGGCAGGTGTTCAATCAATCTGCGTTCCCAGATGAAACAGTTCCCACCTCCATGTCTACGACGCTTCTAAATTAATATTTTGGCTGTACGAAAAGTTCAGTTACATGATAATACAATAAATCATTCGAGCTGGTGAATCATTTTCAACATTAATCCGAGCTATCAAATTGTCCACAAAGGTCTAAACTAGTTTTGGTTGATTTAGTTTTGAATAAGTGACCAAACTTCAATGTTATTTTTCCGTTCACAAATTCGTGTCCTACTTGACGGTATTTGCAATAGGGTTTTGTCTGAGTGCATGGTAGTTGTAATAACCTTTAGCTACTAGCATGTGTTTCACTTGACAGTTTAGCATCACTATGAGGTATAACGTGTTGCAATTGTAAGGGATTGTAAGCACACAACTATTAGCGTTACGATGGAAATAAACTGTGTCCGATGTAGGACCAATTATGTCATATGTAGGATATGATATGTTGTATTGTGTCCAACACGACGATGCTATGTACAGACAGTGACTTTATGTCATGAAATGTATTCATGAACTTTAAATGAACATTTTACAAACTTGTAATATATCCTTTATTGGTATCACGTCGCTTGGATTTACTGACTCTGACGTTCTGGACGTAATTCCCTCGTTAAAGGGCTTTTTCCGGTGCGAAACTGTTTCCGATTGTGTGTAAAATGTAATGATGTATAAGATTTAGATGAAATTAGCTGTTTGTAAGTCATTCAAGAAGTATATTAAGTTAGTAAAGCAGATATATTACAAGTCCTTACTGACGTTTTTATTACTTGTTTTTAAAGAATAAGTATATCATCATTCTCCTTCGTTCAAGCACTTTCATTGCCAAAAGGACTTTCCATTATTACTTTTCAGACGAAATTTATACTGACATGGATCTTAACATTAAATTTGCCGAAATGTCTGTCATATTATAATCTAAATTGTCCTTCAAGCTTATCGGTAGAATGTAGGACCTGGTTTATTTGATTATCTTTGAGCTTTATTACACCTTACGTATGTATATGAGTATTGATTATTCGTTCTGATAAGGTATATATGTTTTGTACTGTAAAATTATAAATCATTATCGGTCACATAATCTTAGGCTTACTGTATGATTGATTTAAGGAGAGAGAGAAAAATCAATGAAGAACAACTGATTGACAACTGATTGACAATTGATTGACAACTATCTGCACAATAATGACACACGTGAAGAACAAAAAAGACACATATTGTGCTCATTGTATTACAGACCTCAGGCAAAAAGATTACATTTGTGTACAAATGACTTATTTTTTCTGCAATGTTTGCTTCATCTTTATAAATTGACGATGACAAATACATCTTGACGACTCATATTGGTCACCCGTAGAAGCTTGTTACAAGGAAACCGCTGTTGGCGATAACGTACTCAGATCAGAGACGGTGTTATTGGTAATCTTGACTGCACTGAAAACAGCTCGTTTAGAAAACGGGGATAACTCATTTTTACTTTACAAGTTTGTGGTCGGTATTTGGGCGAGGATGTTACAACTAAACAGGGAATATGATATATAATGTATATGATTATTGTAACATTATTAGATATACAGAGAAGCACTCACACTTTTTTCATCTCAAAAGTTGTTTGATAGAACGAAAACAATGTGTCAGATAAACTAATCGTATGATAGTCTAGAATCATTATTTAGCAGTTTAAGAAAGACAATGTCATCAGCATAACGGTTCACTGCTTTTGGATATTTGCATTAATTTTATAAAATCCTGGTGTTTTTATTACCCCCCTCATTCTAGTATGCAAATCCTCACTGTATGCCATTTTCAAGATATTCATTTTAATCTCTGATTGAGTTTCCTCACCATTCTTTGCTAAACAAGTGTATCCCTGTTGTTATGTTTACATTCTACCCGTGAAAAGAGTAAGCATATACATGTATTCCGAAATGTCGTCTATTTTCACATTAAAGAAGTTGTATCGTCCTGTTCTTATTATATGCCACTTCTAAATTCGTGATAAAAGTGAAAAACGTGATAAATAGAGAATCTCACCCAAGTGTCTTCTGATATCAAATATATCAACACGAGTTGATTAAAGTTACAAATATCCGAGGCTTGCTGAGGATATTTTTACTTTTATCAACGAGTGTTGATATATTTGATATCAGAAGACACGAGGGTGAGATTCTATTTATCATCCAAAATCATTCTCCATTACGTTTCAATGAGAAAGTGTACATCTCTGAGCACAACTCTGCCAGTTGACTTCCAATGCGGTGATGTCATAGCATTGTGACGTCATCATGTTTATGACGTCATAGCATTGTGATGTCATTACTCGATGATGTAAAAGCACTGTGATGTCATGTTGTTGGCGGTGACAGGGCATTGTTCAAAATCTACTGTCAAAACGATATCTCCTAGGAGATATTGTTTGATCTCACACAAGCGATATCTCCTGTGGAACACAGTTTTGGATGATAAACATTATTGTTTATGTCATCTGAAACCTAATGTTCATCGCGTTGTTTCGCCACAAGGACAATAGTAAAAGTTTTGAAGACATACCAGTCCAATTACAAATTTAGTTTTAGTTTCTAAATATGTCGACATGAATAATTTGTCATAAAATCTAGTGTTTATGTCGAGAGAGATTAATACTGTCAAATTAGCATCAGATACCCACAACATCACATTTCAGTTTTATTTATAGAGGGTGCTTAACTTTTATCTTTGTGTATATTTGGGATCACTGCTATTTCCGAACGGTTACTTTACGGGATTCCGAGCAAGCATTGTTCCACCAGTTTAATATCCATTCCGCCACAGATGTCTCAGTCTCTATTGCAGATAGTATGACCCACTGCTACACGAGTTAACTACACGTATTTCGTTGGCATGTATTTCTAATTGTCATTGCAGTTTTAAATAATTGCATGTTCACTAACATCTCTTAATTATAGCAGTATCCCAGGTTTACTGTAAATATCTGTGTGACAGTCTAGAAGTCACAAGTCTAAAGTAGCTCCCAGATATAGGAATAGTTTATAAACTAGCTTAAATCTTATGGAGAACTTTTGAACATTCTGCTGCTGTCTTATGGATCTCTCTCCAAATCCAGATTAAGCAACCCCCAACACTCGACTCTCTGAAGACACACCTCTTTCAGTCTTACTATTGCTAGCGCTTAGAGCATATGACTTATGGATTTAGCGCTATATAAGTCGCCATTATTATCATATGTTGAAAACGTTTATGACTTCAGAATTGTAGTTCAAAACGTTTTATTCAAGACTGTGGTGAAAATAAAACTTAGTGCGAAACAGTATGTATAATTTATGTAATGTTTTCTGCATTGTGTATTATTTTTGTAAAATATGAAGACACAGTCGTTGTTTGTACGCATTTTTACTCTAAGAAATTTGGATATTTTCCATTATGTACATTCATGTTTAACAACATTTACTACAATTGTAGTGGGTGCCAAGGTTGTAAAATTATTACTCATAGAATGGTTGGCTGATATCCTGTTGAAATAAAATAGTATACCTAATGTTAAGTCGTATATTTCAGTACGGACAGATTCACTGTGTAGTGAGAGAGCTCATCAACGAGAAATTCGGAAAAGAAACATGGGAGAAAATTCTGTGAGTATCAGCCAATTATGGATGGTTATTGTCCGCATTTTGAACAGTTTCCGACCACACTAGACAACCCAACACATTGTTGGAATATGAATAAAGCACGCGCTAGTCTTATATTGAATAGTTTGGAAACATGCTTAATGAATTAAGTGTGGTGCCATTTTAATAAACTTTACACAGAATATCGATTACTTTCCAGAAATTTATATTCATATGCAAATATAGTTGTTAATCAATATGTAGATGTACCGATCACCTTCTATAAAGAGAGATCGATGATCATTTAAAACAAGTTATTGAAATAGATTAAACGCGACGACCGAATCATTTGGAATTGCCGTTTTCATCATGATTACGTCAAGGTTCTCATTTCAGATATGTTTATGTTTTATTATCACTATATAAAGATGAGTTGCTATATGTGTCCCAGGGCGGAGTCTGGGTTGGACGAGCACGACCACTTCCTCGTCTTCTACCGCTACGAGGACCCACTCACCTTCAAACTCGTGGGGGCCGTCTCCACGGTGCTTGGTAAGTGACTTGCAATACTATCTCCAGAGAGTGGCGGATGTTCACAACAGATGCATCTAGGACTTTATGGGGGGTAGGGTTACATATTGAAAGAGTGTGGTGGGATTATCAAACCAGCATACAACTTTTTCAAAAGATCCGCAGTTCAAGGCATGGAGATGTCGTTCTGACTCCCATCATGGACAATTGGTTGCATGACCATCTGTGGCGGTGATGGATATCACCTGAAGGCACTGTTCCACGTTCCACCCCAACAGTGATATGCGCCTACATCGAATCCATTCTATGTTGCGTGATGTATTGCTGTTCCGGTGAACCGCAGCGTTAAAAGCTCTTCAGGTCTATTACTGTTGTATAAATTTGTGAATTAGCTATGATCGATTAGGTCCACTGTGTCGATAAAAGAGAAACAACGTCTTTCAGTTGCCTGATCAGCACTTTAACCGAGTGATCCCGGCCTCTCCGCTGACATATACATATGCATTATGGTTATCTCAACCTTTTAGATTGGAAACAATGGCAATTTGTTCCGTGGAATCGCAATCGCCGAGTGATTTAGATGAACTTTCCTGATTTCAAAGCATATTTCACGTGGATCTTGCTTGATTCACAACCTCTGATATATGAGCTATCAGTTTGTTTTCAAATGAATGTAACCATTGGAAACATTGCCTAATCACGTTGTTATTCAAGGATAAATATCATAGTCATTTACTATGAACCATAACCCGAGGTGATTAAGTTATTGTGTTTTTGTATCAACATAATGTTGCATTTGATTATCAGAAACGCTTTTGGTTGGATGATCAAAAAAGTTGTTATTTTACTGAACGTATACATTCTATGTGCTATACAGTATAGTTTACCGTAACGTTATTTATTATTTCCTAATAACTTTAACATAGTGTAATCACCTCGTTCATTGTAGCTATTAATTTCATTGTTCACAGACTATCGGGTTTATGTTTAACCAACTAGAAATTAAACTTATCCTGAAATAAGCCGTCATGTAATACTCTGGAGTCTACAGACAACATTATTCACTCTATTTGCAAAAATGGTATTATATATAAGTTCGTTTAGTATGCTACTATATATGACAGAGATCACTCTGGAGGCGGTGCTGGAGGTGTTCGGTGACTACTTCGTGGTGTACTGTCTGCGTCACGGGTACGACAAGATGCTGAAGACACTGGGGGGAGATATGAAGAGCTTTATTCAGAATCTCGACTCTCTACACTCTCTCCTCGCTCTCAGCTACAAGAACATAGAAGCGCCTTCATTCAGGTATGCAACAGGGTATATTGGCATTACAAGACATGGCTTAAGATATATATTTAGGGATTAAATGATTACCCTCAGCTACATAGAAAACATAGCTTCTTCAGTAGAAAGACCTCAGGCCAATGTGTGGAGTACAATACTATACTACACGAAGATTAACATGAAACTGGGACCATACATATCACCGTAACATGATGACTGTACAGGATACAGAAATAATTACATCTTTTATATAAGACAAGAATAGTGAAAACATAATATTAACAACCTCTGTATTAACAACAGAAGACTTAAGATTTTGTTAGCTTAGTTCGTTAGATGAAACTCGTGTTTTCCGAATCTTATCATTTGATAGCTTATTTATAATTATTTGGAATATTAATGAATTATTTACAATTTTAGGTGTGAAACTCATAAAAACGGATACCTTCTACTTCACTACTACACAACGAGGCCTGGGCTGTATCCTATTGTCATAGGTAAGTTGAAAACATTAACCATTCATATTGTTGATTTTCCAGTTATAACTCGCTGCAGCCACAGGTTTAACTTCCTTATGTTCTTGAGGTTTAAACAGTCAGTGAAACGTTTGAATCACATATGTCATATCTGTGGCATTAACGTACATATACTGGAAAATATACGTTAGGGATTGTGTAAGTTTTATTATTGATATTCAATTGATGTAATGAGCAAAGAGATCATAAGTAAAAATGTCTAAACTTACATATATCAAAACCTAGGTTTGCCCAGCATACGTATACTCATTATCAGTTATAAGTCACTAATTGCATTACAATGCTTACCTGTATATAATCAAATGGAGTCGAAAAGGTGTCCTGTGAATACATACGGCTCTTCCGAGTCATGTGTCTTTTTCTAACGATGGTAAAGTATGTTTTGGATTTACATGTAAATCATGTTCATTTGATTAATATATTGATATAAACGACCAGTTAAGTCAATTGACCCCCAACCTTACTCTGGCTTCAATCGTAACCGTGACATTTTTTCAATGGTCACCCAAACACTTAAAACACTTCTCAATCTCAATATAATGAACCTTTAACCCAAATTAATTACTTTTTACATTTGGGAATTAGACATGGCCATCACTTTTCAGACTATTATTTGTTAAAGTTAAATCATCCACATTTTACTTCAAATGTGTGACAGTACACGTGTTTATGGTTATTTCAAGTATTTTTGCTTTCAACAATGAACATATGACGACCTAACCTCTGGCAAAATGATAAAAAACTAGTAAATGTGTCATACTTAATTTATCGTAACCGGCGGGAGATATGTTATATTAGTGGCAACTATTAATGAAAATGTGTTTCTTTAAATAACGTTTAGGTTACTGCTTTTATGTCTGTGACATATTTACCGTTGTTCATTCGAAGAAAACAATTTTTAAATTAAAGTTTGAAGTTTACGTCAACTTATCTCCTATCCTTACCGCATATACCTGCGATGTTTGTTTGCTTATTGTAAATATATTAATACTATTAGGAAATGACCACAACATGGTCAAGTTAGGTATAAATGCTAATGAACCTTTTAAATCTATCGGATTCATCAATCACATTACGGTGCAGTCAATAGTCCTTAACCGCTTCATGTTGTCAACGTAATTGGAATTACAATCCTAGCTTCCAGTAATCAAGCTTGTTTCCGATCACCAAGTACACACGGAGACATAACATTGAACAGACATCGTACTTACTTGAGATCTACTGAGTTAAGTAAGAAATAACTACATTGCAAGACGTATCTAATGGTCGTTTCTCTTATTCCAAGACATATCCTTGAACGATGAAAACATTAATGGTCGCTGAAGAGGCATTTTTTCTATATAACAGAAACAAGTTTGTACCATGCTTGAACAAAGATAAGTTAACGTGTCAGGTGTTTTTGTTTTAAATTCTCCTCAAATGCTGCAACGATTAAGAAATCAGGCACGTATCTATGTTAAAGATAAGTCGAACACCAAAACGAAAAAGTACAGTTGACATACAGTGATGTTAGAAGTGACCATACAGTGATGTAAGATTTTAGAAGCATCAAACTGATCCTGTACTTTGTTTATTCCAAATCGTGGACAAGTGCCATTTAAACATTTTAAGCTAAAAACATATTTTAAACAATTTCAGCTAAAATCTGCACCTGTGTTCATGCAATATCAATTATCAATTAAAAAGCTGGAATGGCGTTTTATTTTCGGTTAGATTTTTAAGATATGTTTTCTTATGCTAACCATATTATACCATAAAAGAGCAAAATGTATGTTGGTATGAAGTTGTAATGGCCACATGAGTCCATTGTTCAAACCTGGTAGTGTTTATCTGTGATTTATTGAGTTGGCTGGTACTGCTTAATCTCTAAAATACTCAAGTAAATGAAGTTGTGTAGGCTACTGCTATAAACAGAGAACAAGGAACGGTCTGGATATGATGTGCGATGCAGAAAATGCAACAAATACTCCAGCAATTAACAAGTGTCCAATTTGGATATTTCTCACTTGCATGCTAATATTGAATTATGTTTTAACCTTTTCCTTGCAGGTTCTGTGCGTGCTGTGGGTCGTATGATCTTCCAGCAGGCCGTGGACATCACAGTGTTAGAGAGGAGCAGTGAGGTTATAGAAGGAGGGAAGACCCAGGAGCACACGGTCTTCAAGGTGATCCTCCACAAGGGGCTGGACACAGAACGCGGCTCCCCCGAGGGTCGGGAGGAGTGCGAAACTCCCTCGAACATGGAGCTAGCAATACCCATAAACACCTCCTCATTCCGCCTTAACGCCTCGCAGTTCTGCCAGGCATTCCCTTACCATATCATCTTCGACGACTGTTTGCGGATCAGACAATGTGGCGTGATGATCCACAAGCTGTGTCCTATACGTATCACAGAAGGGATGGCAGTGACAGACGTGTTCAGGTTCATTCATCCCAAGATGAATCTGTCAATAGTGAATATTCAGAAGTTCATCAACGCTGTGTTTCTTCTTACTGTGTCACCCGAAGTCGTTAATAGAGAAAGTAAAGAAAACAAAGCCTTAGTCTTAAAAGGTTTGTATGAGGTTTCAAATATTCCAACTGCACATAGTGCTTAATTTTTCAATTATATAAAATTGTCATTGAGAATTGTTTTTATCCAAAGAAGAGATACACTGAAATACAGGTAATTATAGTAAAGATTACTGAGGTCACAGTGCTCCAGATAAGCTGCGTATCTGCGTATCTGCGTAGTTTACGCACTTAAATTGATAAAAAACGGATACAGATACGCAGGCATTTTCTTTAAAACTCAATACAATCATAATATATATCCTAATGTACGATAGTTTTGAAACACTAGCGTATTTGAACATGAACTTGTCACGATTTGATATTAAAGCTCTACATCAGTGTTTGACATGCATAAACCGATGCCTCTGTTGTTTAGATTTAGATCATGGGGAATCTGAACAATAACTCTCATAGCAGTATGTGTGACAATTATGAAAACTTTAATACCGGGCATATGATTGCTGCTTGGGTAAGACATACTATTATGCACGTACGAATACATTATGAGTGTTACAAAACACATGTCAGATTTAGTATAAATATTGCTCTTACGCGAATATTATAAACAGAGACTTGTTTTCATAAAAGTCATCTGAAAAACTTTCTCCTGTAATAATCTACGCCCTTCACATATTGACTGTTTCAGCGATCAAGTAACTTCATTTATGTGTTTCATTTGGAGTGTCATGGTTTCCAGATTGCTCATCTGAATGGAGATCGCACAAAATTAACAAAAACACAGCTACCTGGAAGCAGCATTTCACTCGAGTAATAGCAGATAACTGGAGATAAATTTCATGAATCTGAAGTGCCATCTTTAATGAATCCCGCTAACAAATGATCACAGTCATTTTTGTTCAATTTGTCAAACATTAGATTTGTTGATGGCAATATTCTGTTGAACCATTCGCTGAGGCGTAATACCTTATTGCTCTTGATATTGTCAAGATTACTTATTGATTTTCTAGAGGACAAGACAAAACGTATCCTATAGTGGCAGCTGCTAGAGTGTTTGTCAACATATAAATAGTATATAGAATATCGTATTTGCAGGAAACCAATATATTCGTATTCTTCTTGTTTCCATGAAAATAGCTAATTATAGATACTTTTCATCAAACACCGTGTCGATATTCTATACCATGTCAAATAACAGCTATTCGTTTATACAGAGAAGTAGAATACATAATCTTTCCTTAACTTTCATTAAGTATCAGTTGTGTTAGTTACCGTAGTAGGTATTTTAATCATGCTTAAAACATATAAAGGCATAAACATATATTCCGAAACGTCGTGTATTGTTTAAAATAAAGAATAATTGCCTAAACCTTAATTAATTTCTCAATGAAATCTTTACTTGTTTCCTGGTCCTTGGAAAGTGCTTCAAACACCCAAGTGTGTAAACATGCCCTGTTTTATGCCCGTGAATCGGAGATTCCGCCCTGTATTGTGTTTCACCTGTCCGTCTTCCTGTCAGTATGTATGTTTGTCCGGAAAATCTTAACCTTTGCCATAACGTTCAATTGGTCATTGCAAGGCTTTTGATACTTCACGTGTGCACTTATTGTGATGCGACATTTCATATGAGGCCATAATAGAATGTTTTACATTGTGACTTTGACTTGGCTTTTTTTGGAAAACTTTAACCGTGGTCATAACGTTGTTTGGTCAGTGATAGGTCTTTGATATTTCACACGTGCATTTCTTTTGAAAAGACATTTCACATGAGGCTACAGTGTATAATTTTGCATTGTGACCTTGACCATGGCGCTGGAAGCTATTGTCGAAAACTTTAACTTAGTCATAAATTTTGTTTGGTCAGTGATAGGTCTTTGATATTTGACATGTGAATTCATCGTGCTGGGATCTTTCAGATGAGGTAATAGTCTTTTATCATTTGACCTTGAAATTGCATTGGTCGCCGTACACGTTTATACCTAGCTATATCATTCACAGCGGGTACACGTATTTATCTCTGATGTTGTAATTCCAAACTATGTTTTATCCTGGAGTATCGGTGATTAAAAGCCACATTTTTTTTTTTTATTTCCAGGCAGAAATAGGGGGTACAGTATTAAGCTAAATTCGTATTTTCACTTTCTAAATTGCATATATGTTCGTATAGTGTGAAGACATACATACATGTCGATGTCGCTACAATTAAGTGGTTGTAACTACAATCAATGCACGCCATTCCAAAATTCATGTACAAATCATTTCAAACACGACTTTGTATCTCGGCTCGGTACAAAGTACAAATGATGTATCTACACTCTATGGTGTACCACTTATTCTTCATATTCTTGCCATGCTTCATTGAAATGTTTCAACGAAACACAACTGATACATGTAAATGACTTTAACCTGGCACTAATGACTTTTATTTAGCAATACTTTCTGATACTGTACTGTATTACTCGCCCGTTGAAGATATCGCAGTTTGATAACTCTACAATGTTATTACACATTGTGTAATAACATCGCGTGCTGCGGATTGATATGACGTCATAATGGCGTAAATATGACTTCACAGTATTAGCGCTCCGGTCGCAATGGACTGTGTCCCGACGAGTTCGTGGACATAAGTGACAATCAAATCAGTGACTAATAAATAAATACTAAACTCGGTTCCGTTTAATAACATATTTATGAAACTCATGAGATGGCATATGTAATTAACCCGCTTTCGCTCGTTAAATACAAACCACTCACTAGTTTCATAAATATTTTATTCAACGGGACGTCGTTTAGTATTCTATATTCTCAAGATTTCCTACTTTAAGCGTATTACCATCCACAGGTCAGATGATGTGGCTAGAGGAGTCGCGTCACATGATCTTCATCGGCTCACCGCGCCTCACCAGTCTCAACGAGCTCATGGAGATGAACGTCTACCTCGCCGACATCCCCCTCTATGACGTCACAAGGGAGCTGGTTCTCCTCAACCAACAGAGGATAGCGGAGATAGATATAGCGTGAGTATAACATAAAGTTTTAAGTCAACTTCAACAAACACGTAACTTGCCTGGTATGCCATTACACATTTTAAGATTATAGACTTTCAAAAAGGGTTTATGTCTTTGAGAGAAGGGAAAATCGTAATTTTGTTTTGATTTCTTACGCATGCCCTTACTGTATGGTAAATTCGTAGTTGATTCGTGAAAATGTTTGGACAAATCAAAATATGTTCACGAATGCCACGAACTGGAGGAATGTTGCCGAATCAATTACAAATTATTTACGAATTCCAAGAATTAATAACGAATTGTCTACGAATGTTCACAAATGTGAACATTTCCCCTTTCGTGATGATTCGTGACAATTTGGCTCGTAGTGAAATAAGGGCATTAGGGTACCCTTTCTGAAAGAGCAAACGGTCCCTAAGAATGCTTAAGAATCTGATACGATTCAGTTACGAAGCCTAAGAATGCATTACGAATTTGTCAAGAACGACCAACTGCATCTTTCATCGGTAGTACTTTTGCCACAAATTTCTTACTGCTAAAGATTTGCAAGAACTGACTATGATTATGTAAGAACTCGTTAAGTACGTTGTCACTTGGTCCATCAATTTTATTGTGATACGTGTTCTTCTTGGTCGTAGTTTGAGAGGGTAAGCACACGAGTTGATAGCCACCCGTGTCGTAGAAAATGATACAATTGTTTCACACGGAACCGTTTCCGAAAGGTCATCCATATCGCATAGACCAAAAGGTTCCTTCAATCTCCATACGTCTACCTGTTGTACGAAAAACTGTTTGGAGTGCGAGTTACGATGAGTTCATGCACGTGGTCCTGATAGAGTCCATTGTACAATGTCATTGTGATGAGTCCTGTGTATGCAGCAAGAAGCTGGACGAGACGACTGCTGCCCTCAAGAGGACGTCTCAGGAACTGGAGATAGAGAAGCAGAAGACGGACGTGTTGCTCTACCAGATGCTGCCTCAGAAGGTCGCCAACCAACTCAAGAACGGCAAACAGGTGGAGGCAGGTGCGTGGAGCTGAGACCGGAGATAGTTAAATATTGTGGTCTTTGAAGGGCATTTAGAAGTTGCGTACATAAGAACCGCCATATTTCTGGATAACAACTTCTTAAATGTGAAAATACACGAAGTTTCGGACTGAATACTTAGTCCATCATCAAATCGAGTTAAATACATGACAAACTGGGATACATTTATATAGCAAAGATACAATCGCGAGGAAACACACATTTAGAGAGATGTAAAATGCCTGAGAATGGTATTCAATGAGGATTTGCAATACAAACATGAGGGGAATAAGTAATGTATTACAACGTAAACAAGGGCCTGTATGCTCCATGGAAGTTGAAGTAGTGGATACAAAATGATTTGTTGTAAGTAATACGAATTGGTAGAACGAGCAAGGCCAAATGGCTCTATTGAACTTGAGGATATAAAAGTTATTTATGATTGGTTGTGAAATGCAGAAACCATGGTGAATGAGGTTTGGGAGGCCAATCGTTGAGGTCAGCAACTTTGAAGTTGTTGTTATTGATGCTGATAGGTCCCGACAGTAGTGAATGGAGGTGTGTGTGTTAATGTACCTTGTTTGTACCATGTATCATTAACAAATGTATGCACACACAAGTACATATCTTCTCGACATTCGTCTCTGCAAAAACACTTCAATTGCACCGTCCTTTAATGCGCTTCTACTACCAGAAAGTATCTATATAATGCAATTCCTATTTATTATTCATATCTTATATTAACCTCTCACATCCTCTGGACATCATCCATCCTGGGACTCTTAGAATGTATACAGCTCCTTGGCTTAGTGTGCGTGGGTGGAAGTGATATATAAATAATCATGGCTTTTTCGGATTTTTTACATTCAACCTCATTCAATGTCTATTTATTTACATTTCAATTATTTCTCATCTCGTTGGGAATGTTGCAGTAACCAAACACACGGGGTGTATACAGTTCCTCAGCTAATAAGCTCTCATTCTGTGGACGAGGTTACACATTGTCAAGTACTTTAACACACAATATGTTCTGATCAGCAGTCCCTTTCTCCATTCATCCACTATACACATTGTCCTCATTCATTGACCCGGCAAGTATTCAGGAAGGAATACGACTTTGATGGCATCGTTTATCATATTTCAGAAATAAAGCTTTGTCATAAACATTCATCATGAAATGTTTATTGCTTTCATTTATTCAAATAATCCTTAATTCATTCGCTGGAAAGCCGTATTGAATCATTCAGAAGTTATTCTATAGATTATTCCGAATTTTTATGATATGAATAAGATAAACTATCCCTAGTGTTCAATTACACCCATATTTTCAGTTTCCTATTGTGGATTTGAAACCAAAGCAGACCTCATCATTAGTCTGTTCCGGCCTCTTCTGTGCTGAATGAATAATTTTCTCATATTTCCCGTTCTTGATCATATTTCCCCGTAATGTAGACCCTGTTATGTAATTATGGTTATTACCTTGTACGGCTGAGTCAATACTAGATAACATGTCTCAGACGTGATGATAGGATTCATGGTACTGCATGCTGCATAAGGACTTGAGAAGTAGAATATTGTCGACAAACGGGCGTAGAGACTATTGATTGATGCTGCAGGATCAGACAGGAATATCTACGATATTGACCACAGAGGCCGTTTTTATGTACAAGTAGTATTTATTGTAAACTTAAGTGTACTATTTTAACTATTTATTTTGACTGCGTAATGTTGATTCAATGTTGGAGTATTGTAACGTGTGTATCGATGTTAACGTAGTGACTGAGCTAGGTGAAGGAGAACCACGTACCTAAAGTTCACGTCCCTCAGGTGTAGGTAAGCCTTAATAACGCGTATTGATAATAGCTTGGCAGGTTCAGGAGTTCCCAATTAGTAATTGAGCGCCTGTAACACCACACAATTCCCCATGAAGACAGATACTGTGATTATTGTTTAAGTAAAAATATAAAGACTGTAGAGGATGAATATCATGTGCTTATGAAATGCGAACAACTTTCTCATTTAAGAAGAAAATACTTACCAGCACACTATACAGACTATCCAACCCGTACCAGTTTCAAACTCCTGATGGCAGCATCCGATCAAGAAATGTGTTACAAACTTGGACTCTATCTATATATAGTACTCACTCTTAAATCACATCCAGAAAATTAATATTAATAATGCATGAAAGATAATAAAAACAAATCGCATTTATTATGTATTTTGGGCCAAGGGCCTTTTTACAGAATAAATATGTCTGTCTGTCTGTCTGTCTGTAATTGGTTACATGTATCGTTCAATGATAGTACTTCCTTCGTTAAACTGTTTTTCGTACGTCGACGTTATTTGTCACGGTACTGTAATGCCATGTATATGTCAGACATTTATATAAACTATCATTGAGATGTCAACATAATAAGAACATGCAGTCACATTGTAAACTCTTCATTGTCCAAACATCGAATTCTCATTTGTTAAACATATAATAAATGTAGATGAGTTTAATTGATGTGAATTCTCAGGTATAAACATGACTGTCAAATCATGATAGTATTTCCTTCGTTAAACTGTTTTCGTACGTCGACGTCATTTGTCTCGATACTGTGATGCTATATATCAGAAAATTATATAAACTACCATAGTGCAAATAGCGAATTCTCATTTGTTAAACCAGCTGAAAATTTAAATGAGTATAGTTTATTTTAATTGTCAGGTATATACATGAATACCTATCATGTTTATACGGTATCACGTACACATTTAATCTCCTTTTCAGAGAAGTTCGAGCAGGTGACGATCTTGTTCAGCGACATAGTGACCTTCACGAACATAGCAGCAGCGTGCTCACCGTTGGAAATCGTGAACATGCTGAACAGTCTCTACCACCGCTTCGACAAGAGGACCAACGAACACGACGTCTACAAGGTCGGTGTGCCACCATATCTTACTGACAGTGATCCCAGCTAACTCGAGACGTTCTCATAACGTTGTTTTTACGCCGTCGTGGTTTGGTTACGTCGGGTAATTACGTAACAAGGACGTTATTAGAACGTTCTTGCATAACGTCATTCCACTTGCAAGACACAATGTTACACATTACGTTATTAGAACGTCATGGCGCAGTAGTTTTCAAACATAAAGTCAACATCCTCATAACGTTGGTAAGAACGTTTTATCTAATATGTTCATTTTTTAAAATCTTTTGTTTCTGCTTGTATTTACTTTTTGAAATACTTGTTGGGACGTTATATGCTGATATGGGGACATAACGTTGTGACAACTTCCTGACAAGGTTATTTTGTTAGCTCGGATGCTTTGTTCATATATAGTTACATGTAACTATCATGGTTGTTAACTCTTACAATGTATGGTATGTATTGTTAACTGATCGTATGAAACAATAGTATAGATACAGACGAAAGAACATTTTATAGCAAGATATGTTTTCTGACTTTCCCCTTGTTGCATCGGAAAAAACAAAACTTTGGACATAAACCTGTACAAACCTTTGCTTACATATATAAAACTTTGCTTATTTATTTATACATGTATTTGATTGCATAGACCATTGTTGGAAAAGTTTCTGCAAAGTGTGAGGTGAAACAAGTTTTTCTAAAGAGCCACTGTTCAATGCTTCATTTTAGAAATGAAATCTTTAAACTATTTTAAGTTAATCGCTTTACATTTCGCCACATTTAACTCTGTATTTAATTGCTGAAACCCTTTTACGCGTACTTAATGCTGTTCACTCCTGTAAATTAGCAGGTTTCATTATCCCTTTCTGAGCATGTCAATATCAATGGTTAACGTTAATATCGATTATTTTATGCCTGCGTATTCACAACAGACCATCTTAAAACCAAATATCTGTTGAACTAGTCTCAATGATTTATTTTAATGAGCAGAAGACATTACATTTTTATTAAGAGGGTGCAGAATTAATGCATGAACAACTTTTATAATACAGAAAATAACTGTTTAAGTTGTATGTTGTATTTGAATTGACATTGGTTTAAGAAGTATTTCTTACTTCAATGTACTCATTCAGTTTTAACAGTCTTTGCACTTTAATACATAAATGGATGACGTCAACTATACATTAGTTTCACTACGAGTCAATCATATAAGCAGCCTGTTACCTTACGTGATATCAAACGATCATGTCTCAGTGATAACAGTGAGGGTACTTATAATGATGATACTTGAACCGCGCTGAAGATCACGTCACTAAGGAACATGCTCAAAGCACGCACAAAGAACACCCTGGTTTAAAAACTAGCATTCCCTTTCCCTTCTCAACTCTCTTGAAGTATGCAACCTAGCTTCCAATAAGACGCTTTTTGAAGTTCTTTCTCACATTACCATAACTGCCATATCACGTACCTAGCTGTACTGTTGGATGAACAGAGGCACACTTTGAATAAATTCAAGTGCCCAATGTAGCTGCACAAGTTTCACAACTCATGTCTCTGTGTTGGGTAGGAAATCAAACTACATGATAATAAGTGCTATATGTTACAAGTGGAGACTATAGGAGTCAATGCTATATGTTACATGTGGAGACTATATGAGTCAATGCTATATGTTACAGGTGGAGACTATAGGAGTCAATGCTATATGTTACAGGTGGAGACTATAGGAGTCAATGCTATATGTTACATGTGGAGACTATAGTTGTCAATGCTATATGTTACAGGTGGAGACTATAGGAGTCAATGCTATATGTTACAGGTGGAGACTATAGGAGTCAGTGTTATATCATACAGGGGGAGACTATAGGAGTCAATGATACATGTTACAGGTGGAGACTATAGGTGTCTATGCTGTATGTTACAGGTGGAGACTATAGGAGACGCCTACATGATAGTCAGTGGTATCCCCGAACCGTCCAGTAGTCATGCCGAGTCGGTGGCCAACTTCGCTATGGATATGGTCCAGGAGGCGTCGAGTGTCAACTCTCCCGCTACAGGTCGACCGCTCCAGGTAACACGACATACAAACATGGTCGTGGTATGTTCGCAGTGTCCATGTCATATAGTGTCCAGTTTAGTTCAGAATTTGTGTTCGACTTTAATCAACATCATTGCTTTAGTACTTGCTGATTAAAGTCAGATACATGTACAAATGTAATACATCAAAATGTATCTTTAAAAGTTTCTTCGTTTGTTATAGGCTCGAGTTTCAGACCACCTTTCTGAAGGCTAATGAACGTACTGTTATTACACCATAGCAAGGATATTGATAAATAACCATACGTGAGAATGTGAAAAGATCTTATAATGAAATTTACATTTGTTAGTGTTCACTGAACATATATTGAAGTTTTGAATAGTTATATATAACATTGATTTGTGTTAACTTAAGCAAACATACTGCAATTTTGAAACCGGTAAATGTTATATGGTCTTTGAAGGGCATTTAGAAGTGGTATATATAAGAACAGTTTTTTTTCCTGTTCGTATATGTTATTGATTCGGATTGTTTTCTCTCTGTATGATAACTACTGTATATAGACTACTTTTCTGTTTTATTTACGCTTTATCAAGTAATCATATGAAGCCAAAACGACATAAAGGGAATATATATAAACGTACAGCACTTCGTCTAACAACAATGTTGTAGGATTATGTTGCCTGGCAATGTTAGAAGATTTTGGTCAGAGTAATAGAATATGTTGTCTGAATGTTGGCAAAGTGGCGTATGGTCAGTTATCACTCAATAATTAATGAATACGAAATCCTACTTAATGAGTTGTCAGAGTAGTCATATTAAACATTGATGACATGTCTCAGTTGGATATGATTTATCATGATCAACAAACAATAGGCATATATAGTACAAAGAGCTCATCCAAAGGAAAGAAACTGCTATC
Organism: Gibbula magus; assembly: GCA_936450465.1. Taxonomy (NCBI): domain Eukaryota; kingdom Metazoa; phylum Mollusca; class Gastropoda; order Trochida; family Trochidae; genus Gibbula; species Gibbula magus. The sequence goes on from OW388296.1 coordinate 77,456,284, forward strand.
TCAATGGAACATCTTCTAATTACTAATGACTTCCTTTGCCATCAACAATCAAACACATTGACATTGGCCCGTAGTAAACTATATTCAGTGGCAGCTGCAGACGGAGGGATAAAGAAAAATGGGGAAATTAATATGCAGTTTTGGTGTCTTTGTGGTCCCATATCACTTCACAGGGCATACAAACCTAAAAACGTATTTTCATTGTTTTCTTCAGAATAACAAATCTTGTGTAGAGACTCTTTAGCCAATGGGATTTATTAACTGTAGACTTTTCGACCCAAAATAACCACCAAAAGTGCCACGCCTATTAACTTACTAGTGTCATTTTCTTCAAACGATGATATCCACTAGACAGCTGACAAATGGTATGCAGATTCCTTGGCAAATGACCATTACAAACTGTAATTCTGTTTACCCACTGACAAGTACCTTTGGGTGAAATAGATGTATAACCTTGCAGAACCTTATATAGGGTATAACAGTCGATGTATTAAGGGGCAAATGGGCCTACTTTTCAACTTTGTATGTGCAACATAGCCGTATATGTGACAGTAGTGTATCTTGTCATATCCAGCGTAACGTAAAGCACTGTGTGATATTCATATTGATTTGTTGGCGTCGCACATGTTTTTTGACTGTCCTGTTTGATACGAGTATAAAGGTTTAGTGTTTAAAGCAGTCAGGTTTTCTTTCATGTTAATGTTATATTTTCAGATCCGTATCGGAGTGCACTCAGGCCCGGTGGTGGCGGGAGTGGTGGGGATGAAAATGCCCAGGTACTGTCTGTTCGGAGACACCGTCAACACGGCTTCAAGGATGGAAAGTCACGGGGTGCCAGGCAGGATACACATTAGTCCTACTACATACAGGTACGTGAAACTATACAAGTCGGTTCTACAAGATACATGTACGTGTAACTATATACATATATATAACACTATAATGTACAAGCAAAAAAATAAATGGCATATTTGAGAAAAAAATGATATGCCAAAAACGTTCTACAGTGCTTTTAAAAAGAAATGCCCAATATCAACTGAAACCAATGAGTTGTGTGTAGAAAATGACTAAAAAAGAAGGACTTTAAAAGAAATCAGCGGTAGGAGAATAATCTTTGTTCGTAAAGAATTGACTTTAATCTATTAATTGAACAATTAATTTACACATTTTGTAGTCCAGTGTTCGACTATCCCAACACTTGATCGATCGCCAATATAGCACCTTTAGCTTAAATATTTCATTAAAGACATTCCACTTCATTACACTTTTAGAATTAATGAGGTTTGGACAATGGTGTGTCTGAGGTTGATCAATTTTAGCATAAATGTTTCATTAAAGGCATCCTTTTCATGAGTACATCAATGAGGATTATCATAGATTAAGTATATACAATTAAGAAATCCGTTTTACCATTCACTATAAGAATTGAGGAGAACTGGACAACGGTACGTCTGAAGTTTAGCCATCGAAACTGTCGAAAGATCACCACTGGAGCACTTTAAGCATACATATTTCATTAAAGACATTCCACTTCATAAGTTAATTAATGATGTTCACATAGTTAGCACTTAAAAGTAGGGGAAATCCCTTTTAACATACACTATTAGATATTATACCTTATACATTACACTACAAGGGATGGTTAATCTAATGTTTAGCTATATCCCACTCATTTCAAGGCTTATTTCTTATCTACAGTATCATATTTTTGCATTTCATTAAAGTGAATTGTTTACATCAATCAATTTTCTTAATTAAAATGTTGTTGATTTTTAATTTTGTCAAGGTCACTTTTTACATCATAGTCATTTCTGTCATCAAAGTAATTTTCTTCATCAGTCGTTTTTTGGTATAAAGTCACACATTCATGTGAGTCATTTTCTTCATTAATTAAAGCAATTTTAAGAGTAAAGTAATGTTTTCATCAGAAATGTTTTGCATCAAGACCATTTCCCAAAATATATATATTATGTTAACCAATCTTTAGATGGGATTTCTCAACCTGAACTAGCTAATAGTTTAAATCACATTTGGGATAGCCATGGAGACCTATCACGTCTTCGTCACGTAACGTAGACAGGATATACCTATACGTACAGATAGTGATAAAGACGTTCGCTTCTTTAGGAGGTCAATATGAGCTGATGCATGCTATAATAGCGTCGTAGATTCAACATCATATATAACTGTTCGCGTTTCAGCCACTAATGTGACGTTGGTACTTACAATGTGACGTCACAACTGCAACCTAGTATGACGTCAAACGTCGGTGGTATTGCAGTAGTTATATATCACTGTGTAAAAGTTAACTACTCTCTTTGGTAACTCCTCAACATACAAATGTAACTTCAACATCAAGATTAGAAACATATATCTTCTGTGTGAAGTAGGCGACATACTAAGGGAGATTACGACTTTGAAATAGAATATGTGTGTATCGCATGGTGTATATATTGTGACTTATCTGATATTTCCAGGTGCATACGAGACAAGGGCTACCTGCTGAAGAAACGCGATGCGATACAGGTGAAGGGGAAGGGTGAAATGGTCACCTATTTCCTGGCGGGAGACAAGAACAGAAATGTGGTTGAGCCAGACGATGATTACAAACATCTACCCTTCCATGTGACCCCCGATCCGGAAGTAAACACCCAAAGTGACAAAATGCTTTCGAAAAGAGCTCTCACTGATGTTGTGTACTCAAAGGATCAGATAGTGACGTCATTAAAAGTGCCGTTATCCAATAAGAAGCGAGGAAACAGAAGTCGGGCGTGTGTTATCGTCTGACTCTACCCACTCACCGTGCAATACCAAATGTGTCTGGGATTATCAAACTACAACATTTATTTATGTAACATGGAAAGGGCGTATGTCGTTGTCCATGTGACACTGCACCAATCAAAGATTTCACTGTGTACACAGGTTGTGTAATATAATTTAAGATCAAACACCATGCATTATGTCCAGTGAGCACAGGTAACATTCCTCTATAGACATTCATTTGCCCCACTCGAAGGTGTTAGTCCCCATATCTGTTTTTTATCATCGCACACATGTAGACAGCATGTGGGAACTATTGGATGGAGGAGGAAGGGTCATCACGGGTAAGGGCGTGTATAGACAGTCACACTTACAGAACATGTCGGACAACGTTCACGTCGGCACCGGCTGTGAAAATACACATGGACATTTCATGTGTGAAGGTAATTGTAAATACACTACAACGAATTGCTGTTAGATTGTTGTAAATAAATATTTATTGTATAATTTGAATGTGCGTCGATTCATTTCTGATGGTCCGTGTTTGATATGCTGTAGTTATAAGGTCGAGATAAAGTGAGTGGATCCAGAACTATTAATAAGATGTCGATGGCAATGATCGTCCAAATAACGAACGGAAAACTTGAAGCATGCTACACTGAATTTGGGCGTAGTACCACCCATGGTTCGCTGGTTCCAGCCGATGCTTGCAGGTTTCACCTCAATGCATAGCCACATGGCGTTGCAGGCTTTCTCCCTGCCATAATAGCTAGCAGGTTAAACACCATTTCATCTCACCTGAAGCGTGCTCACTGTGTACATTGAAGTCAGGATCAGCCTATTTTGGGGCATAATCCGACAAGTCGGATTCCACCCCTTTTCGTTCTGTGAGCCGTGTCGGCACTGTTTCAGATAGTGTGGTCACGAATATCAGGGCAAGATTTGACCACCGTCTGATTTCTAACGTTCAAGGCATGACTTTGTCACTCATATTGATTAGCAACTTTAGTTGTGATCGACTGCATCTGATTGACGAGGACTTCATGAAGTAAATAGTTATCAGATGTGCTTCTTTAGGCGTTTCGGTGTTACAGTGGAGTTACATCAACGAGAAATATAGTAAGTACTTAATCAAAGTTGTTCCTAAAACTTTGAAGGGGTGTATACAAGAAGGGCACACATTCTATGTGTATTAGTGTATATATAATATAAATGAGTATATAGCACGTGTCATTTTTGAATGCAACCCTTAATGGTTGTTTCAAACATAAATTCGCGACTAAACGACTCTCCATTTTCAACAGTCAAAAACAATATACTGTCATCAGAAAAAGTCAATTTCTAAAGTATGTGTTTCGTAAGAAAAGTATTTAAAATTTCAGTCATCGCGGTATATTACGCCTGTTCAAACACCTAGCTGTGCTAAAGTCGCTATTTCAAGGGGGCGTTTTGGACAAAAGTGTTTACATTTAAGTGTTAAATGTATGTAATATGGACATTTAGTTAATAAAAGATTGTGTCCACATAATAAACCCGTGAACCTGATAAACGTAATTCGTTGAATCATCGTTACTGTGGGGCACCGTGAAATAAGCCAAAAATGTATCTCGCCAAGTGAGAGGTGCGAAATGACGATTTCCAGCGTGTTTTTTCAGATCCATTAGACAAAACATGTAACTATGTTTCAGTCGTACTTCTCATTTGAGGATTAAACAACTTGCATTTTTGCTCGTACCGTTTCTTTTAGACGCTAGTTTATTTCATCTTCGGTAGTATTGTATCAGTACAAACGCTTGTAAAGAGTGGAACATTGTATGAATTTCGGAATCGGTGATCAAATATTATCATACAAAAAAATGTATTCAGATTCGTTTCGCTTCATACCAATATAAATATATCTAGATCGGCAGTTTTATATCATGTTATTACTGTAACAACATAAAATATAACTGACCATCTAAATGTTTAATATTGATGTTATACCAATGCAATTGGCTCGTCTAAAGTTATCTGAATTTTGGGATGGTCAGCTACAATGCATGAATAATGCATGTTATAACAAGCACGACGTTAAACTAACACTTACACACACGACATACACTATGCGTGTTATTATTTCATTAGATTATGAATTTGGACAAGTAACATTTGTTTTCACTATCGATTGTGAAAGTCAATTCTGACAGTGACCTATTCAAGTGAGATTATGAGGATGTGTCTCGACATTAATGAAGTAACTAAAGCCATAATGCTGATCTCAAGAGGCTGCTTGTTGACACTGAATACCTCGAGACTGTAACGTGTTTACAATGAATACCTCGAGACTGTAACGTGTTTACAATGACTGTGAAAGATAGGAGATCCACAGGCACGATCCCGAAGAAGATGAACACTAAGGATATGGACTCTCCTCCGATCTGCATATTGGGAATCAAATACTGTCCATCTGGTGACATTACGAATAACATTCATGTTTCAGATTGTGTTCAGGTTACTTGTTATATATCAAAATGGCTTGTACGAAAGTGTGACACACTTCCTCGGGAAATACTCTCTACGAATCATATTTAATATCATATCAGGGGAACTGGTGCATTGGTTACTCATAACAAGTTTTTGTCAGGGAATCTTGAAAACATTTGGAATTTATGTGCTAAGTGTACTTCATGCTCTAGTCTGCATAAAATAGAATAGAATGATAACGTGATATGATGATCAATATATTTAATCGGCATTCTTTGTTGTTTAGCATACTGGTTTTGAACAATGATTTTATCTATTGTATCGTCATTTAAACAATTGATCAGGGTTTAATTTCGAACTTATAATATTATTATATTGTCACATACACTCATCAAGCTATAGTTTACACCATGATGACCGCGTTTTGCTTAGTGAGTAGATACCAGGAGTAATCAAACATAAACATGGTATATTCGATATATGGAAAATCACCTGCCTGCATGAAGTCTATTTTTAATGAATTGTCGTTGATAAACTACTGTCTAACAATAATAGGTACACAATTAACTATTACCATTTAGAATAGGTAAGTGCACGGAACATCTTTGTTTGATTTATTCATAAGAGTCAATATGAATCAATTGCAGCACGTTGTTCATCCTGAAATAAGGTGCTCTCGCGAAAATGTAAATAACTGTTACCAATAGCTAAATAACTTCCTGAATTGGGATAAACCTAACTATTCATCGATATATTGAGTTTCCGAAGTAAAGATGTTCACTTTGATGCACTAATCCCTGATACTACAGTAGGTCTAGGGGCTATATATTATTGGTCACGTGTTCTGCATTAGTTAAGTAGAATTAAAGGAGGGATGTTCACCTTGAGACTCGTCCATTGGCGTCAGGAGAATACTTCAAAGATTAAATTTATGTTGAAACCCTAAAACAGCGTGTTAACGAACCAAACACAAATGGTCAAATAGTGGAATATCAAATTAAATCGTTAACATTCTTGAATGTTCTTAATCGTAAATCATATATTTATGCATAACATATTAACAGGGGAAAAGTCTGACAACAAATTGAACCTTCTTGATTGTTACACCATTGTGGTTCAATGAAGGTTGATATATTTCAGTTCAGATTTCTAAAACGTGGCAATCATAAGGAGAGGACATGTCCATTATTTCCGCCAAGTCTACAGTTCATTGACACTGTCCTGTATCTCTATATACCACTTCATTCCCTTGTATTTTGTCTTCCGTGTACTGAGTGTTTGAATGTTTTATTTTACCTGATACGTATTTATGTGTATTTTTCGACCAGATAATATTGTCAGAACAACAGGAAACAATAATTTCCTTTGATGAAAGTTTCTAGAAAAAAATAATTTGGACGCTTTGTGGAAGATGGCGGCTGTCAGTGATAGTGAATATATAGAGAGGGATGGAGAGACCATTTTGAGGAGGGGTATTTTATCTTCAATCTATATGATGTTACATGTAGGTATTGGGTATTGTTTGAATTTCTGTGCATTATCATGACCTTTCGTATTGCATAGTGAGTGTCATAACTTGTGATGCATTCTACAATGTGTTAGTTGTCAATGTTAAGTTGTCAAACTTGGTGTGATGCTGGGATGTCTTTAACTTTTAAGTTATGTCAATGTAATAGCTATTTTTAAGGTCACCAATGCGTTGTTCGATTAAAATATAAATGATATAATTATAAAAACTACAGACTTGAAATAAAAATAATCTGCTGTTCGCTGACAAGTCAAGGTTTTAAAGCGGATTTTCAAATGTCATCCTATTTCATGTTTGAGATTTACCTCAAGTAAACTGTTCATTAAGCTCCCAGCTTACCCTCTTCAAAGTATACCCGGCTAGATCCTGCTTACAGACAAGTCCAGGGTTTGAATTGAAAGTTTCATGTTTAAGATCCAGCAGAAGTAGACTGTTCATTACCAGAAAATATATCTCGGTTAAGATCGACTAGCTGATCTGAAGCCAGTTACTGAAATTCAGTCTCAAACTTTAAGTTTTCAATGATCAAATGTGTTTTCATTCTTACTGAACAAGCGATCGTTCCACCTGTCACTGCTGATGATAAATAACTTAAACTCTATATATTTCTTATTTTAAAAAAATGATTGAATAAAGGTTGTATAATTATACGGAAAATATTACATACACGCTATATGGCATGTACAATTTAACTGTGGGAAGGCTTAGTATCATATAATGGACTGATATCGCAGTGTTTAAAACCATCCCACTCAGCATGAGAGCAATAGTTTAAAACATGTTCAATGCAATACAAACGAGCGCTATAAGATGACCTTTGAGAGGCTCACAGGACAATCGATGTAACAATGTGATTGGCGTACTCACATCAAGGGAGAGTAATTGGAGTACGTTTTTCTCTGATGACACTTCTCATGTTTATATTGTGAGTATAAAAGGATGGTGAGGTGTTTGAGTGATTAGTGCAGACAAACTACCAAGCCATTTAAGACTAAAGATTAATACATATGTCATTACAATTTATTGATTATATTCTCATAACAAATTCTACTTCTTTAAAGCAGATGAATATCAATCTTTCTAAAATACAATATAATTTATGAAACTAAACTTGGAAATTTTTTCGAATACGTGTTCCTTATCTGCTACCTTCTCGGCATGTTCTGACAACAATTAAAATGTCCAGCTCATAATGATTAGAGCCAATCTTCATGAAACCCATTAATAAAACAAAGTCAAATAATTCTGAGTAACCAGCCTACAGTTTGAAAGGCTTACATCATTTGAACCTCTTCAGAAATTGAGCCTCTTACAACGTAAATTGATTTAACTTAGATCCATTTATCATTACGCCAATTACAAAACAAACATCCTACTTATCTCCTTATCACCAAAAAACTATATCAAGGGAATGACACTCTTGCAAGAATAACGTGCTTACTTTTTATCTAATAGGTCTAAAGTAATAGGAACTTTTAAAGTGTACTGACCTTTAAATTCAAATGATGTATCAGAATGACAATGGTTTACTGCTGTGTGGATCCAATACCAACTTTTTAATCTGATTGCTGCTTTAATTAGATGGGTCGTGCTGACAAACACGGATTACTATATCCTCGAACACAAAAACACGCAGTTGTACCGCAGGTAAAGTGTATTGAGGAAAGATTAATAATAATAGTATATTTATAATGCGCACATATCCATCCACAATGCATGATCAAGGCGCTACACAATTATTACCCTGAAGGAATCGTACTTTCGGTGCCGCCAATGAAGCGCTCCGCGTGACCGTATAAGTCCACATATTCCCATGTCCAGGTACCCATTTGTACAGCTGGGTAAACTGAGTGCAATGTGGATGAAGTGCCTTGCCCAAGGACGCAACACAGTATAAGACCCAGGTCACAAATGTTTGGTGTCTCCACAGGGATTCGAACCCGGGCCGTTACCGTGAGAGGCAGACATGCACTACTACACCACTGTGCTCCAGATTAGTATTTTCACAGACAATAGAATTTAATATAAGGCATATCGGTAATACTTTGATTCATATTGTGAACAAATGCACTACGTTACACAATAACATAATAATCTACCGAAGAAATATTGCGAGAACAGTAGGTATGAGCACGTCTCATTTTTCTTTCAATAATGGCTCACTAACATGTCATTTTCTGTGGAAATATTCATTCTACAAAGAGGACATACAATGTAACCATTGCTTAATGAGGATTTAAGCTTATAGCATTGGATTATTGACCCTGAAAGCTGGTTTTGTATATATAAAGATTGTTTTTTTCCTGACAATATTGTTCAAAACGTATTCATAATTGCCAGTGCTATATCAAAACTGTTTTTAAAAGTTTGTCTTTAGGTGATCTCAAAATGCCCAAAATCATATTTTCTACCAATCACATTAAGTGCACATCATGCGCCTCCTATCTCGTGTCACAATTTTTATGAACGAAAAACAGATGTTGTAGTTGAAATGTTATATCTAATGGTTCCGATGATTCAGTTTTAGCAACTGCAGCTTGGTGTTCCAAATTGGTAACACTACTTTCTTGAAAACTAAATTGAAACTAAAACAAAATACAGCTTCCGCATTTATTTCAAGAACCTGTTTGATAGACAGGACATAGTCCCTTAAGGGGAATTCTCCGTTTTCCTGTCTCCTGTTGTAATTATGACGACTGAAACTTAGGTGCAGAAGAGCAAATTACAAATCAGCTTAAAATAAAGCCTGGTCAACATTTGCTGAAGATATCAATTTAGTTATGACTGACTGTAACGAATATCTACTTTTTAACGAATATGTTCTACATTGTAGATATATACATTGTTTATTATTGATTAGCAATGTAGTACTATAAAATAGACTTCAATTGATTGGTAAGGGACAAACATTTAGCTTGATGAGCGCAAACTTCACTGTTTGATTAAGAAGGATCAACCTGGTGGAATGTATGTGAATCGATCACTCGGTTCAACTGCACGCTGCCACACTTGTAAATTCTCGATGCTGTGTTAAATGAAAGTAATCATCAAAATACTCAACAATTTTACATATATATTGATTACAACGCGGCAGTAAATTATGTTTCAGAGGCAGGACAACTATGAACTTTCTGACATTACTCGTTTGCGATCTTTGGCACTTATTTCTCCCTCAAACCAATTCCGTACAGCGGTTCATCAAATGGTTTGAGCCCCTCGGGGAGACGTGCACGCAAGTCTGATATAGAAATGGGATTACTTACCAAAGCCAGGTAAAGCATGTTACATTCGAAAAAGAAACTTTAGTTATGTTAATGTCCTTCAGTTTTGCACAGAAAGACATTGTCAATGTTTTATTTCCATCGATAACTTAAAGAAATATCCCTTAATGATATATAGTTTTTAAAAATTTTGTGAAATAAATTACATTTATATATTATATAGTCACGTAAACACGCGGCAGCCACCAAACTGGTGTTGACACAAAGGAGATTTAACAGTTTTCAAAGTCCTTTTATTTAGCGTTGATATTTGCAAAAATATAATAGGACCTGATATGTAGCTTCACAACATGTCACTCTGCATACACCTCCATCCTAAATGCAATGTTCAAAATAATGAGTTGACAGTTTTGGCAGCTCATTAAAGTAACCAGGGGTCAACCTTTTCAAAACAACAGTTTTTATTTTCTTCTGTGAAATATTCTTGAAAGTATTCAACTGGGCATGTGGAGAATGGGTATATATACATATACAATGTTAAAGACCAAGTAGCCAAGCCCCTGAACCCATGTTGAAGACCTCAGGATCTCAAGACTTCACGTATTTACCTATCTCCTCCATCACTGTCGAAAAAGATTGGTTTGCTGAAAACACATCACTCCGTGAAAGCTTGTCTTGAAAGTTACATATTGAGCAAAGCTTCAAATTATGAACGGTCACGTATTCTTGGCCACGTTGATTATCAATGGCTGTGAACAGTAATATATCACTTTTACTGATAATCTTATTACATTAAACAGTTAGTATGGTCGAATAGATAGACGGAAAACTGATTGCCATGTTCAATTCGACAGAACATTTGCTACACTTACAACTTAATTTCATTATAACCAGATGCCCAAATATTGCCCAGTAGATAAATCTTTACATGTGAACATCAGTTTATCACCCAAAACTGTGTTCCACAGCAGATATCGCTTGTGTGAGATCAAGCGATATCTCCTAGGAGATATCTTTTTGGCAGTAGATTTTGCACAATGCCCTGTCGCATTCAGCTACATGACATCACAATGCTTTTACATCATCGAGTAATGACGTCACAATGCTATGACGTCATAAACATGATGACGTCAGAATGCTATGACCTCACCGCACTGGAAGTAAAATGGCAGTGATGTGCTCAGAGATGTACACTATTTTCACGTAAACCTAATAAGAATGATTTTGGATGATAAATATAATCTCACCCTCGTGTCTTCTGATATCAAATATATCAACACTCGTTGATAAAAGTAAAAATATCCTCGGCAAGCCTCGGATATTTGTAACTTTTATCAACTCGTGTTGATATATTTGATATCAGAAGACACTTGGGTGAGATTCTCTATATACATCAATTAGATAGTTCATTATTGATCATAAACCCCATATGCGATGAACCTATCCTGTCCCATTTCATGTAGTGAAATTCGACTTATTACAAGGCTTTATGAAGGGAAGGATGGTGCAATGGTCAATATCCCCAACTCTCTACCGAAGATAAACTTGATGTATCTGCCTGAGGGTCAAACTAATACATAGCATCAATACATAACTCAGTGACCTACAGCCCTACATACTGATAGGTTAATTTACAGCCCGAATATTATCATTTGGTTAAATATCCTCGTAGGCAAGTAAGAAAGTGTCTTACAAGGATATTTATAATATTTATAAACTAGTCATAAACAAAGAATCAACATGGTTTACTTAAAATGTCAACATTATATTACATATATATTTGATTATAATGTAATCATTAATGTGCAGTCTTCTTCCTGTGTTTCCTAACAAATGTACCATGCATAATTCCATGAACAATGTTATCTGCAGAATGTTTGAAATCAATTAGTTGAAGTGTACAAATAAAAAAAAATCTTCAAAAACGGAATCGGGAAAAGTATCAACAAATGCAAATTTGAAAACACATTTTGTATCAACAAACATCAATTCATAATGCATGAATAACATCATGACCGAATTCCGTTTCTCAACCATGAATGTGAACATTATACCAATCATCTTTGACTGTAATTGGACAGATAAAAGACAACATTCTCAATAATAGCAGGTTCTCCTTGATGATTCATACCCTTCCCGTGATAATACATATATTTTGAATAGACAGACTGATCACATTCAAAAGTTCGCTTCCAGGAAATGAATTTTCAAAGTCAAGAACGTCTTATTACCAACCGGGAAATGAGGCCGTGAAACATTTGATAGAATAACAAGCAGACTTCTTTAAACATAGACATTTTAGCCTTCAAACAGCATCTTCTCTCCCAGGTTTCTTTGTCACGATTCTTCGACTCAGATTTAGTGTAAATGCTCTGACTGAATGGCTATTACTCCAATAATAAAGGCTTTAGTTTATTCCATTTCAATTATTGTTTTGGTGTGTTGACCTCCATATGATAAATCAGTTTTCCATTTCAATAATTATCTTAAAGATGAATCTTATCGTGCAACATTATATACATGTGTTGCTTATTGAAAATGCATTGCATCCAAATCTTTAAGAAAAAGATTATTGTGTACACGTTATCTGAAAGCATGTCATTTTTTATTGGTTATTTTATCTCGATCAGGTCTCCTTTGGCCTCTTTGTGACTCTTTGGTTGATAATCCTTCTCATCTTTACAGCTTGGTATATATGTGTCCCTAAACCAGATCCACGATTTATACTTACGACATTATCCCGATAAAGCCTCATCCACTTCACTGTAATGATCGAACAAAGCCAGATGGCTGCATTATGTGTCTGTGGACATCACCAATAGTAATCGCAGCAGAGAACATGACAACAAAATGTCCTGATTGTCCTCTTCCTGAGCTTGGTTTATCCGAGTAATTCACATGAGGGTTACAAGGACAGATAATCCTTAAATGACTTTTCTCTTTAGTTGCGCTCATTAATGTCACTATGACCTTTATCTAATAAGGCTGTTATTTGTATTCAAGTCTCAAAATTTCAATTGATACTTTGGATGTATTCTGCAAGCAAAACAAAGGGATTGCCTACTGTTAATACATTTACATGGATCTTTCATTAGAATCATCCCACTAATATTTGTATTTGACAAGCTACAATTACAAATAAATGCGTCTCAAATAACACAAACTACAAAAATGCAACAGAAATTACCTTTAATGTAGTTGTAACGTCAAATTGGAAATTATAAAAGAAATCAATGTGCAAATAATCAATGATCAACATCCAATTTCCACTTCCTAGCCAGCGCTGATGGATATACTGAATTATACAATAGAAGTCGACTGATTTCATATAGCTGTCGGGAATATCTATCATTTTATAATGTGTATAGTCTGTAATATTAGAGGAAATAATTTCGCTGGACAATGAGAACTTTGTAATGAAATTTGGAGCATTGATTGAAACTAGCATTTCATCGCATTGAATCAATATTCTTCACACATGTACATCTGACATTGTTTATCTTCTGTCATTTTATTTTTTTGTGTGGAAAATGTGACTGTGTGTCTGGCAAATGTAATTTATTATCGATTGATAAAATAAGACATGTTAATGGGGAATACATTGTTTCGTTCTTTTCTAAACAGTAGAACAATTTAAAAGGTGTACACCAAGGGCACCACACGCTCAATTAAGAGGCCACCATAACACACCATGTTAAAGGAGCTTGGTAAAACACGATCATAGATCTAGGAAG